>JAYKKI010000049.1:2572500-3785000 GCA_039881145.1 Druceiella hillmani
GTCAAAGAATATTGTAATTTAATGACAACAAACGTACGCAATTTGCAGGTAATACAATGAACAATATTGTATATATAATAAACAGGATATATAATATATAATGAACAATATTGTCAAAGAATATTGTAATTTAATGACAACAATGACAATATGCAGGATATATAATAAACAATATTGTCAAAAGAATATTGTAATTTAATGAGAACAAACGTACGCAATTTGAGCTGAGATAAAAATGTTGACAGTCAAAAACTCTGGAAACTAGGATAAATTTCATTGACGAGAAATACCCAAATAGGGGTAAAAGTTTAATTTTATTACAGAATTAAATGAAACTACGTGATGTAGTATTATTTCTACTTTCTTTAATTTCTTTACCACGACCTAGGTTTCGTTGTATTACAACATCTTCAGGTGGGCTATTAGCAAAGATAATAACAATTAACAGTAACAGTGAAATGAGCTTATAGCCCACCTGAAGATGTTGTAATACAACGAAACCTATATCGTGGTAAAGAACTTAAAGAAAGTAAAAATAATACTACATCACGTAGTTTCATTTAATTGTGAATAATGAATTTCTACAAAATTAACGCCAAATATATTCAATATTTATTACATTACTTTTAGCCAAATGGCTTGAATTTTTAGAAATTTCACTACATCTCCAGCGATTGTGCTGGAACCATTACTCAAAAAAGGAGTTGTTTTAAAGTTGTATTTATTTAAGGACATTTCTACCGACGAAAGAGATTACGATTTTTGGCAAATCGTTTGGCCAGAAAATAGTTCTTGTATGCGACCAGCACGCTATTTAAAATGGACAAAGTTGAAGAAAAACAAGTATTCAATTTTGCACTGCAAAATTATAAAGAAAACGATAACCTCCGCATTATTTCTCAGGTCTGTAAATGTTAGTTGAACTTAATAAGACTTTCAAAAACAAAATTCATTGACACCGGTCCCGATTCGCTACAACCAATGATTTTCGAGAAATCGGCGCAAAAATGGTGTGACGATTGCGAAACAACGCGCACAACGGTGTTAAATGACACACAAACGGTTAGCCGGTGACTGTACGACTCAAATGTAAATTCATCTTTTTTATTAATGCGACCGAGTAATCATAGTCTATATAACTTGATTACACTGCTACGTTAAACAAAAATTTAGGCGAGTAAAGCCGCGTGTAAATTTTGTTATAAATATAAAGCAACTGATAAATAAAAAATTACTCGGCGCATACGTAAAATAAATATTTGTAAGCTAATATTATTAATTCTTAAATTAACTTGAACGTATAATATTTAATTCATCTCTGATCTGCAGTTTAAATTTCGATATTCGTTTTAATAAACAAAGATGGCGCTATAAAAATGATCAGTATATCGTACTAAAGAAATGTGTGTGTCAACTAGTATATATAGATTCGTCACAGAATTAGAGATGATTTTAAAAATGTTCTTTTATACCAAATTAAACGTTTAAAAGAACTCCATATTTCGCAGCCTCCTATCTGTATTCAATATTATGGGGCCATTTTCCTTAATTAACTCGTTTCGTATCGTTACTTATTTCCACGAGTATTGATTTCTGATCCCCTAAAACGCTTCGTTAATATTATTAGTCTTTGAGTAACGTAGAAAAACCAATTAACTACACACGTCACTTCGTCTACCAGCGAACGACTTACGTCACGTGCATACCTACGTTTTCGATAAGGTCTCATTACCGAACTTTGGTTGATAGCTTCGATAAGGAATCATTATGGATTTTATGAAATTGCTAGTTTTAACATTTTCATTTGTCATAACCATAGTTCCACAACGAATTGTGGTGAGCCAGAACGATTGATATGAGTGAAGAACACCTTGTTCAATATTAATGAAGAAACAACGCGCACCGTTGTGCGCGTTGTTTCGCAACTTTGGTATATATTTGTCCACATGCCGTACCTAGAGTTCGTTGTCGATCGCCATAAGATTTCAGCCTATTCAAGGCGTTTAGATTAATTATCGATTGAATATATATTTTGTTCAAAAGTGTACAATTCAACATATGTTCTTATATCTTTATTCAGTGATGCATACTGACGATCAAGAGCGTTTGAATTTCATGGGTACGTTGTTAGAAACGTGATGTCATAACGGCTGTTTCATTGTCACATTATGACGATGAAGGTAACATATGTAAAAAAAGTATTTCGTTATAACAAACCCTAGGTTTGAGTGGTATTGTGTAATTTTATAACAAACCCTAGGTTCGAGTGGTATTGTGTACTCAATTTAATTGAATAATAACAGCAAGTTTAGTAGTGATTGTGTCCTCGATGTCACTTGTCGGACCAGTCTCACATTAAACGAGATATTCTGAACAATTATGTGGACGCTGTGGCAGGCTGCGTGTAATTAAGTACTGTAATTACTATTTTTTATACAATGATACGTTACATACTCTGTACAGTCGTACGCTTATTATCCGTTATAATTGTAAAATATACATCAATCGTCAGGTGTAGCTTGAGGAAAGTAGTGCAAAAGTTTCATATACTTACATTTGTCGGTAACCTAATTTTATGGTTTAGTAAGTTAAAAAGGAGAAAAAACCGACTAAGTACTCGTAGAGTAGTAGTAATATAGTGTAGTTTTCAAAACTACTACTGAAAACCCTCAAGCTTCAGTTTCATTCTATGTTTTGTCCACCATATTTTAAACGTTTTTTATTAAATATTTCGGAAACGGACTGGACCCTGACAAACAGTAGTTTTCTATAAGTGTTATGTAAAACATTTTTCTCTAAAATCAATATTTTCAAAATTGCAGGTCCTCAATATTTTTGTAGGCACGGAAAAGCGTATAGGTACATAGGAAGCACGTAAGCTGCCCATAAACTATAAATAAGCTAAATAATTTTTCAATATGGCAGCGGAAGCGTGCACCTTCCCGAGCTGTCTTAAATGTAGTGTCTTAAAGGAGGGCACACAATTTCCAATTGAAAAATATTATTCGGTCCGTTTTGCAAATATAATTCTATGTCTACTTGTCTCTATTATGTTATTTTAAATGGTGAACATGGAAAATCGAATTTATTGTTTACATTTAAGTATTATCATTAACCGTTCGCATTGCGACTCGTTTTCTAATCATATGTTTAATAAGATCGTAAATCTCTAATTTCCTCTCTAATGTAACACTAAAGCAACGTTCACGCGGGTTAGCGAAAGTGATACTTTTAACGACTTCTCTATACGAAATATAAAAGAAAGAAAAGAATTCGGAATTCAAATAATTCCTGTGTCAGTTTTTCTCTTCTTCATGTATGTACAAATAGAACGATCAAGAGCGGGACGGACGATTATCTTTTCCGCTCTTCGCTAATTTCACCATCACAATAAGCTGCCTCGTGGTATCTAGATGAACTATTGTCGATGACGTTTCCAGTACGCCGAAGAAACGATAGTACCTCTGTGAATGAGATCGGTCTGTTTCTTTTATTATAAATGCATAATTCTATTGTTCACTTGGCCCTTTATTCGCCATGGTATTATTATCCACTTCTCACCCTACCACCATCATTAAGTTCTGTGTCCTGTTCGTCAGGACATTTTTGGGTACTCATCTATGCGACGCGAAAATAGTGATAGATACAAAAGAAAGTTTGCTTGTACATTGTACGCGATTGCTATTAAATTTATGTGACAAGCTCCGATGCTAACATGTGTTTAATAATTTAGAGAAATTTTCAAATACTAATTGTGCAAATTTGATTCGAACTTAGTGAAATAAAGAAACGCGGTCAACAGCCGTACGTAATAAGGCCTACTTGTAAATATCAATGAATTAGGAGGAAAATGCAGATATTAAGTCTATAAAAATATATTAATGACTTTTTAAACCACTAACACATTAATGAAAATCACAGCGATACGAGCGCAAAGAGAATAATGACTTTGAAATAGTACCTACTAATAGTTGGAAGATTAAATAACGGTTCTCAATATTTTTAGTTTTGGAACCAACATTTTTTTGCATATCTGTGATCAATTAAGATTTCAATACACAAAAATAAATACTGATAGATAAATACTAGTATTTCAAAATAAAAGTAGTCGTATTTTAAGTAATGGAATTTTTTTTATCGATTACAAATCAAATAAGTATAAATATTATTTGTCATATGATAACGTTAAGATAATGTTTTCGATGTATTTACAAAACAGCATGGGATGTGATTTTTTTAAGAAATTTTGTTTGCAAATGTTTTCAGTATCCCATTTGTTTCAGATATACAAGAAATATTTTATGAATATAACCAGAAACTGAGCTTTTCTTGGTGCGAAAATCAATTATGTTTTAAAAAGTGGGCGTATTTTCGTACAAAATACACTTTTGTAATCTCCGCCCGTCTGTCTGTCCCAGCCTCACAGTTTTGTACGTACATATATGCGTGCAATTTTGTAAGTAGATCCTTCGATGGGGATCTTTGTTAATATGAGTAAAGCTAAATGAAATGGGGCTTTCATCAGCGAAAAATTCATTTCAAAGTTTCGTTTATGAAAAAAAAAGTTAAGCAAAGTTTCGTTTAGCCCGAAAAAAAAATAACGATGGCTGATTTTGTTTTATTCGCTTTTTTATTTCATAACTAGCTGTGCTCGCGACTTAGTTCGCGTGGAATTATGACTAAGAAAAGTTATTAGGAATATTTTATGTGTGTTTTTTTATTTTTTCTCCCAGAACTCTATAATATAAAGTTTACTAAAACGCTAATAGATGGCGTTGGCAGCCAAAGAAATTTATCACTGAAAACGCGCTGAAACCCGCTCGCGTATACGATTCGTGTTTTAAACTTAAGTCAAATTTTTAATTAACTTCAAAAAGGATGTTAGAAATTCGACCCAAATTTATTTAATATTATTAAATATGTTAGTCTTTTAAGGCTTCGATAAACAAATAGGCAAAATTTCCTTGTGTACCACACTGGTGGTTGTACTGTCTGGTGCTAAAATCATGTGTGAAGCAATTCTCCTCTAAATCAACACCTACCACATTTTATAACTGGCCCTAAGATTTATTAATCGACGTTGTGAAACAGACTCCAAGGGTAAATTGTAGTCGCTTGAATTTAAAAACATAATATGAAGTGTAAGCGATATTAGCAGTATGAAAAACGATAACACCCCCATCCCCGAGTATACTGGCGAACACAGTAGCACGTAAAAATTTACAATAGAAATATTTTTCAGCATTTATAAACTTAGCTACTAATTTTCATCCGATTAGAGATTGAATCTCGTAAAATTCTTAACTTGTTACATTATTTGTATTGAAAATATTAAAACTAAATTTTAAGCAAAAATTACCATAACAATTTTATCCCACCTTAGGGGTTGAATCTCGGAAAAAGCTTAATACTTGTTTCATTATTTGTATTAAAAAGCATCGATAAAAAAATTTAGTCACCCCTTTTCACCCCCTTAGGGGCCGAATCCCTTAAAATGGTTAATACTTGTTTCATTATTTGTATAGAAAAGCATTAATGTCAATTTTTAAGTAAATGTTCCCATTACAATTTTTCCTATGCAAATTTAGCAACCAACCCTCTCGAGGGTTGAATATTGTAAAATACTTAAATACTTGTTACATTATTTATATTGAAAAACGTTAATACATAACAATTTTTTCCCTCCTTAGGAGTCGAATCTCGGAAAAAGCTTAATACTTGTTTCGTTATTTCTATTAAAAAGTATTGATAAAAATGTTTTAAAAAGCATTGATAAAAATGTCATCCTCTCGAGGGTTGAATATTATAAAATGCTTAACGACTTGTTACATTATTTATATTGAAAAGCGTTAATACCGATTTTTGAGTAAAAATTATCCTAAAAATTGTTTTCCTATGCAAATTTAGTCACCTCTTTTCAACTTTTAAGAGTTGAATATCAGAAAATGCTTAAACACTTGTTTCATTATTGGTCATGCTAAGCATTAATACAAATTTTTAAGTAAAAATTACCATATCAATTTTCCCCACACAAATTTAGTCACCCCTTTTCACCCCGTTAGGGTTAGAATATAAGAAAATGCTTAAGTACTTGTTTCATTATTGGTCATGTCGAAGTATTAATACAAATTTTTAAGTAAAAATTACCATATCAATTTTCCCCACACAAATTTAGTCACCCCTTTTCACCCCGTTAGGGTTAGAATATAAGAAAATGCTTAAGTACTTGTTTCATTATTGGTCATGTCGAAGTATTAATACAAATTTTTAAGTAAAAATTACCATATCAATTTTCCCCACACAAATTTAGTCACCCCTTTTCACCCCGTTAGGGTTAGAATATCAGAAAATGCTTAAGTACTTGTTTCATTATTGGTCATGCGAAGCATTAATACAAATTTTTAAGTAAAAATTACCATTACAATTTTCCCCACACAAACTTAGTCACCCCTTTTCACCCCGTTAGGGTTAGAATATCAGAAAATGCTTAAGTACTTGTTTCATTATTGGTCATGCGAAGCATTAATACAAATTTTTAAGTAAAAATTACCATTACAATTTTCCCCACACAAACTTAGTCACCCCTTTTCACCCCGTTAGGGTTAGAATATCAGAAAATGCTTAAGTACTTGTTTCATTATTGGTCATGCTAAGCATTAATACAAATTTTTAAGTAAAAATTACCATTACAATTTTCCCCACACAAACTTATTCACCCCTTTTCACCCCGTTAGGGTTAGAATATCAGAAAATGCTTAAGTACTTGTTTCATTATTGGTTATTCGAAGCATTAATACAAATTTTTAAGTACAAATTACCATTACAATTTTCCCTTACATATATACGTAAACTTATATATATACGTGAACCCTTAGAGGTGTTTACGTATATATATATATATATATATATATATACATATGTATATATATGTATGTATATACATACATACATACATATATATATACATATATATATATATATATATATATATATATATACACACTTTTTAAAGAAAAAAACAGGGAAAACACTAAATCAAAGAAAAAAAATAGAAGACAATATTACAAAAATGATTAATTATAAATCTTGGGATAGCATGGTAGCGGAAAGGGGTGCAAAATGGAATTAAGAAAGGATACGACTGAGGAATTATGAGAGAGAAAGAACTTTTTAGACTGCCTTTGATAAAATTTATAGAGCGATTTCCCGGTGTCAAGATCCAGTTAATTAAAACATTTTACATGTTTTGAAAAAAAAGGAGACTGAGCTGATTTTCAGAACGTAGCCCTAGCCCGTAAGCGGAAAAGTAACTAAATCTGTTTCTAAGATATGGTGAATAATTTTAGTTGTTGATTGTGTAGATTATGTCAATCACGCACTTATATCCATTAACATTTATTCCCGTAGACATGACATGAACATGACCCTTTCCGATCAAAGATTAGGAATCATAAATCAATAGAAAATTGCAAAGATCAGCTTGGATGATAATAAAAACACACCGCGGTCCACCGGCTATCTTAAAAATGTAGTAAGTGTTTGATAAGTCAAACATTAATTTGTCAACATGTGTACGATATAAACTTATATCACGGCCATACTCTAACCGTGACCTATCGGTCTTTGAAGAGGTTTTAGTGTCAACGCGATTGAGAAGCGAACCGTGGAAAATGTTTGCGTTTATCACCACACGAATGAATGGAACGGCAATATGTCACGTAGTGGCATTTTTTGCGTGTGTGGATATCACATCTTTTAAATTAGTGATGTAATTTAAGTTGAATGTACAGTTAATTTATAAAAGGTAGGTATGAAAGTAATGCAAGATTAAAAAGAAAACATATTTTTAAAAGATCGTAATAGTTCCGAGATTAAAAGAAATATTTTTTTAACACTTTTGTATAGTTGTTGACTATTCCTAAATTTGTTAGTTTTTGTAATATATCATGAAAATATAGGTAAAGAAAAATTAATTAATATATAAGCGAATTATGAGATTTTAAATTTAATAGTAAGGTGGAGTGGGGATATCTACCTGTCTCATTTGCTCTTGGATAATACAATGAGCATTACTAAGAATGACGTCACAATTCAGTATAGCTGTCCTTGTATAAATGTTAACTTCACTCCTTTATAACTCGCTCAGTTTTTAAGAATTTTCACAATTATTTACTCCCTGTCATTACGTTATTTACTCCACATCAGCTCGCACCTTAAAATTATGATTTATGAAATAAAAAATATATACAAATATATTGACGTGTAATATTGAATTTATTGAGTAATGATAAGTTTTTTAATTAGCGCGTTTTGAGGATCATATAATTGAATATTTAAATAATTCTAAATTTTTAGCAAGAAATGCTTTCAATTAATGAAAAAAAATATTTTAACACAAAGAAATGGCATAATAACAAAAGATTTATAAGCATTAGTTATTTTAAAAATATGTAATTTCAAAACAATTCCCATATAGGATAATGATAATAACTCTTGACCTTTACAAAATTTCATCATTATATGAAAGGATTTAAAAAAAAAATTCAAAAAATGAAAATATTACTGTGTACAATTCTCATTGAAAGTACTTATTAAGAACTACATTTCAGTATTTTACGATTTTTTTGAATCGATATTTTAGAAGTTAATGGCTGAAGGGAAGTCTTGCTGACGACTTTGAAATGAAATATCTCGAAACCAAAGCTTAATACCTCGGTTTTACTTAGTAATACCGAAGCATAAATATATGCGTAGAGATTGATCTAATCGGTTGCAAGGGCGGCCGTCCGCACGTTTTGGCGCCCTTCACTGCACCCTACATGACAAGGCATTCCTTTCCGCCGCGGGTATGGCCAATGAATTTGAGTATCTAAATTTGTACTAATATCGATAGATTCCTTTATGCCGAGTTCTTCAAGCATGGAGACAATAGTTAGGAATTCAGTCCAGGATATTCCCAGTAGTCTTCTCCAGTAAAATATTACCAAAGCGTCTATCTTCTTCTGTATTTCACGAAGTGTTCAAGTCTCTGTGGCGTAAAAATGGGGAGGGAAGAAAACAAAACTTGAACGATATGGGTACAAGTGGTATTAGTGATGTTTAAGTTCCTCCATATTTTCTTCAATTTGTCTTTTGCAGTTCTAGTTATCGCCATATATCGTTTCACTTAATCTACGTAACCGCTGTTGATCGAGATCAAAGTCCCAAGATATACGAAGGACCACTTCACAGTTCGCTATCCCAGTAATATATGGGGAGTTATTGTTAGCATGATCCACCTACAACCATGACTTTTGTCCTATCGTGGTCAGAGCAGTTTTGTTTTTTTTGTAGGATCTATTGTCATGTGACGAGAACGTTGATATTAAATAGAACATATGATGTTCTATTTCTTCGATTATTGTCGGACCATATATTATAATGCATAACGCAGATGCATTGCGCATTTTACAATCTGATTTCAACAAACAAAGGTCGAATGAGATTGTCACTATTATAGTTTTTGTTATCTTCAAAATTGCTGTTTTTGAATCTAATGAAATTGTCGTCTTTGTTGTTTATTGTTTTTGTTGCTGTTTTTGTTGCCGTCTTGATATTAAAGTAACTGACCATACTCTATTTTGAAAAAAGATATCGTTTTTAAAAACTAAATGCCGCTCAAGCAACGATTTTAGATCAAAGCTCATATGGGGACTACAGAGTATATTTGTTTACATTGGTAACTAATTTAAATTTAATCAATCTCATTACGACGCTGAAGTGTGTTTTCTTAAAAGCAGAATCGATTGTTATTTCAAATTCACTTTTGAACATGATTAAGTATTGAATATATTTGACGTTAATTTTGTAGAAATTAATTATTCACACTTAAATGAAACTACGTGATATTATTAACTACGTGGTATTATTTATAATTAAACTACGTGGTATAGTTTGATAATTAAACTACGTGGTATTATTTCTACTTTATTTAAGTTTTTTACCATGACCTAGGTTTCGTTGTATTACAACAGTATTACAGTAGTCGTATTACAATATCTTTGCTAACAGCCCACCTGAAGATGTTGTAATACAACGAAACCTAAGTCGCGGTAAAGAAATTAAAGAAAGTAGAAATAATACTCCATCACGTAGTTTCATTTAATTGTGGATGCATGAGTAAGTAGTTAAAATTTGCTGAATTATACAAATTAACAGTTGAAGGCGCTATAGTAATCAGGCTAACAATTTTAGTTCCTACCTAACGTATCATTAATTGTATATATTTCAGTTATGTTATACAGAAGTAATACTCTACTTGGAAATAATTCCCTCAAAAGGAATAATTGGCTATATGTTCTACCATTGCCTAGCAAAAACATAATAAAAATTAACACATGCGCATACTACCTTACAACCTTGGAAAATACCGATGTTTACTTTATAAGCCATATTTCACTAAGGATTTGAAATATCAAAAAATGTTTGAACAAAAAATTGAAACGCGATATAAGATACAACTTTTTGGGTTTATTAATACTTTACTTATCTCTTACGGTTTTCGAGGAATACGTCAAAATAATGTACAGAAAATTCATATTTTATCATATTTTTTATTAGTGTTGATATTTAATATCTAGGTACTAGTGCTACATACGTGCAAAGTATCCGCTTCAAACATATTATTCCCATGTATACCTCTAATATTATAAGACTAATACTGCAAGCACCACTTTCTACGAAATATAACTGAATTATTCTCTAATACTCAGCAAGCCAAAGCCTAGCCATTCATATAAATCTCTCCCTTGCTCTTCATTGAAAACTTTCATAAACCACGATCCCTTATAAGAGGGAGGGGGAAGAGAGGGACTCTGCAAATCGGTACGCTGAATTATGTGAGGGGAGAGAGGGAGATTCCATATTCTGGGCTACATAGTTTTATATTGGTTGCATTACAAATAAAACAATACCGTGAAATGTGTAACCATGTACAAATAAAAAATAACTGACCTAAAGTCCTTTTCCTTCGATCTTTATATCCGCTTTTCCGTTATTGGGAAGTTTTCATAATTTTTAGTCAAGTGTCTATTCATTTAGTTAGTAGTTCATGCAACACTTGTACATACAGCTACATTCCAGTATTTTTACAACAATATCCCATGGCGGAAACAAATCTCCACAGAGCGCCTTGTGACGCCTTGCGACCGACCTGAACAATCTCTAGACGTTCATATATTTATGCTTTGGTGTTACTAAGTAAAACCGAGGCATTAAATTTTGATTTCGAGATATATCATTTCAAAGTCAGCAGTAAGACTTCTCCCCCGCCATTAATTTCTAAAATATCAATTCAAAAAAGAAATTAAAAAATACTGAAATGTCACTCTTAATGAGTACTTTCAATGAAAATTTTAACATATACAATAATATTTTCACTTATTTTGCTACAAAGCTATATTTTCCAATAAGTTTCAACCAAGGAATGCATTAATTAGTTCTGAGGTGGACTGCAAATTATTGTCTTATTACAAAATACGACAAAAAAACCTTTTTAAATAAAATTAAAAACATTTCAAAACAAAAATTAAAAATGAGAAAAGGCCGGCAGGTCTTTTTTATTTATAAACATGTTGGTAGAAAAAAAGATGAGGCATTAAGGAAAACAGGATGTGAACCGAAACAAACTCACCCGAATTATGTCAAGAGAGGTCGTGTCGTATTTCTCCAGACATCTTTTGAAAGCCTACATGAACGGTGAATTTGCAATGTTATTCATTTAATAAGTTCTGTAACAAGAACTGTAAATAGTAAAAGAATGTTCATAAAGACTCTGACTATGTTTAACAAAACGTACTGATTTTACTACTATTCATACTGCATTTAATCCCCTGAAGTTAAATTTCGATCCAATCGAGCACAAAATATAGATACTTTTGCCAATCCAATAAAGTCTTCTACCACTGTTATCGGTAGAAAGCGATTCGTTTCTAAAATCAACACAATAAATCCACAGTAAATCAAAGTATTAGTTAGCAGCCCCCAGATAAATGATGACAATTGTCGATTCTTGATCCAAACGAGCTCTTTATAACTTTCCAATACTTCATTCCCTTTAAAAGTAGAGCCCATTTTCATCACAATTTTTTATTACCTTTACTTGACTGCGGAGATTTATACTATCCAGATCAGTAAATAATTATTTCAGAAACTAGAAAGGTTTCAAAATGTACTTATTAATTTTGCCTTCCGGCAGAATACTTACATTGCAAAACACGGCGAATAATAAGGAAAAAAACAGACGTTATATAACAGTAAAACAATTTTGAAATTGTAGAAGCAAGGCAAAAGTGTAAAAGGTCGTAAAGTAGAATACCAGGCTGCCAAACTTTATTAAATAAAAGAGTTCATTGTGGGAAGTCGAAGTTCGCATCAACAATATTTTTTAATGTTTTTGTATACTTTTTTCGTGAAGTTTTCTCAGTGCCTGGTGTTTTGCGTACAACTTTTTCCAGTGAAAAGCAAGGTAACCTTTTATCAAAGTGTAATTGAATAAACGTTGTTTATTATTCGGCACTTGGTCTACCAGACAGGTACTACTTTAAAGGAAAAAAATCTTGCGGGCATTTGTATATGTAAAGATAAGTAAATAGGCATTAAAATTGAACGCTTTTTTCTGTACTTTGGTGTCTGTTAGAAGTACGTATTACCACTAAAAGTGTTAAAATTCTGTGTCAAGCCAATTATGTGAATGAACCAAATGTCAATTTATGGGAATGTAATTTTACAAGACGTTACAAGGCTTAAAAACTCTACGAGACATTTATAAAACGATTAGTTATTTGCTAATGTAGAAAGTGAAATCGTCAAATTACATAATACAAATATATATATATATATATATATATATATATATAAAGAGAGAGAGTACATAATACATGTATATATATATATATATATATATATATATATAGAGAGAGCATTTTTCTTGAAAAGTTAAATTTTTCATCAATCACTATTCCAACTGCGCAGGCTAAATGCTGACAACAAAAGCCATTGCCGAGAAGAAATCAAAGGAAGGAAGGTTTTTTAATCCTCTACGATTTCCACTACGTCACAGAGGGCGATCAGATTAGTTGTTAGTTGTACATATATACGCTGTTTTTTCCCATTACAAAGAAATAAAAAGTACAGCTATTTTATGCTATTATGATAGTAAAGCAAAGAACCTTTCATTTCCAGTATCTGTGACATTTGCAGTGCATAATTTGCAACAAAAAATGTATATTGGCGATTAAAACATGGCAGAATTTTTGTGGGGTCGCAAATTTCTTATGCAAGAAGAAAATCTTTGTTATGAAAGGGGGTAAAATATTGTGTTAGCCTGATGTGATCGAATCAACGATAGATTGGTTTGGGGAAGAAGATGTGGAATCAATCAGATGTACTCTTGCTGTTCCTGAATCTAAACTTACATAACATAAGTTTCCAGTTTAGAATGATTTGTAGGAATAGATAATATCAGCATTTGTAAATTTGTCTTAATAAATGGAGTGACCGACTTTTCTCTTTGCTGTGAGAGATGTTTAATGAAGTCAAAAAAAAGACATTTTTAAACTATTAAGAATGAAGTTATTTAATTTGTCCTACTTCCGTAGCGTTTCATCTTCATACACCCTAACGGAATACAATTTGCATTGATTTTGTCAACAGAATTCTTAATATTTGAACAGAGTTAAAATGCCTTCAAGATAGAAAAAAATAACTATGATCAAGAGTAAAGGTGGACTGCTTGTCACCGTGGACCGGAAACAAAAATGGCCAAAATAAGACCCCTATGATTTATGGCAGCTCCGTGACATAACAAATGCGAATAAATAAACGAGTTTTGTGATAATGTAAACATACATGTAAAGAAAGAGTAAAGGAAAATAATCTGTACATTGAAGACATTTAAAAAGAAAATGAATTCTTTTTAACTACAACTACTACTACTTTGAAACTACAAATAAAAATTAAAAAAGAGACCGAGCCTTTTTGAAAATTTTATGTTTGTCTGTTTGTATAAAAAACACTGGATGATTGCTTATAAGTTTTTTTTATTTTCTACTGGGCAAATTTTCACAAGGGTTCGAAAACCACTACAGACAGATTTTTATGAAGCTTTGAACATTATACAGCTAATTGTCTTGTCACATCACGATATCGAGAAGTTTTGCCTGTTTTATCTTTCTGTCTATTGGTTTGCTCATAACAAAAAAAATTGTTTAAAGAATTTTATATTTCAATATTATATAATATATAGTATATATATCTTCAAATAACTATGTCAATAGAAAAATTTAAAAAAATGTTAGATGTTCACAAAAGACATTAATTACTTACAACTGGTACGAAAAAAAGTTTATTTTTTTGTTATCAATCAGGCTGAAGAGATATTAAAATAACGTTAAGAAATATCAATATAATGATGTTTTAATATCGTTTTCGATTGACTCCTATAGATGTCGTTCGACGTTGTTAACTCGCGCCATCGAAATCAGCCCTAATATTAATAGTCAACGCAAATGTAGTTACGGTTACGCAACTACACTAACCAATATTAGTGTCACATGATATTAGATTGACAGTGACTAATAAAATTGAGTTAGAATCTCGCGGCGGCCAATAAATGTAGTTACGGTTACGCAAATGTAGTTACGGTTACGCAACTACACTAACCAATATTAGTGTCACATGATATTAGAGATACAGTGACTAATAAAATTGAGTTAGAATCTCGCGGCAGCCAATAAATTAGTTGACTGTACGTTACACGCAAGTGCATTAGAAATTATTGTAACTTTTTATACATTCTTCCACTTTGTCATTCTTGCAATTTGTTCTGAAAATTCTGTTATCGGGATCAATTGCAGAATAAAATTTAAATTGCCAATCGAACTTACTTTTAATTTAACATGGCTTGGTTTCATAAAGTCTTCTATTGAGTAGATAAATATATTTGATCTCGATGTGATGAGACCCTGGGCCTCTGATTTGCTGTATCACTTCTGTTTTAATTATTTCACCGCTCAGCGACAACTATTTTTGAATTTTTGCAGTAACATTTTAGAATTTTCAGAAAGCTAAATTTGTTTCAAGTAATTTTATTTCTAATCATGTGAACTATCGATTGATGATACAAAGCCGAAAAATGTTACGATACATATATCTCAAGTATAAGGGATCACTCATTAATCGAAGTAGTAAATTTAGGTACGCTACTAACGTCACGGCGTATGCGTGAGACGTATGGCGGGAACAATCGCGTAGTTGGTATTTGGTCTTATTGTGGTATTCAGTCTCATTGTTTTTAGCTCACGTTTATATATTTAGATTGAGATTTCATCCCTAATATACGCAACTGAAAACATATTTCTTAATATATTCGATGTAAGTTTCGTGCAATAGCTACTCAGAAACAAATGTCCCCTAATACATACTGTTTTATGGGGCGTTGGCATCGGTAAAAAGACGGCGTCTATTCATAATATATCGTTTATTGAAATAAAACTTCGTATAAAAATGCGTCCTGGACTATATCGCATTCAAAACATAGCCCATGTATGATGAATGCGCCGCCTCGCCTTCAATGCAACGCGACCATATTGTTTACATATAGAGCTTTGCCATGACGTGCATAATGAGGTTGGCGAATGAATAAACCATTGTTCTAACCCGAAGAGGAAGAGGCAAACGCGGTCAAAGTATTTTATTAATACTGATCGAGATCGTGTTGCGTATTGCGTTTTGTACTTTTTACGTGTGTTAGGAGTGAACTCCGATTCTCGTTAGTCTTTAAATTTACTTTGATTAACTGGTTGGACTCGAGCCCAAGGGTCAAAATAACATTAATGGCACTTAATGGCACCCTGTGATGATACAACTGGCCATAGGATCTACGCTTCTTTTGGTAATTTTTGTGTACTCTTTTTGGAAGTAAATTTGAAAGTTTAATTTGTTATTTGTTCGATAGATAGCGGTAACCAAAATCTGCAGTTTAATTTGGGATGATAACATCAATTTTGCAATCAATGATCGCGCGGAGTATTTTGAGTAGACTTGAACTGTCCTACATCAGGGAACGTAACAAATTATATACATACTAGCGTGACACGTGCGAAGTCTTTGCATTATTTATTCCATTATGAAGCTCAGATGACAGATCAAACAAATATTTTACTAAAATTGACATATAGAGGCGCAAGTATCAAAAGCATTGAGCTAAAGCGCCACTTTATTTATACGTGAGTGGATTTGAAATTAAACAAAAATTTTACCGACCGTCAATCGTATTGACGTTGAGCCATTAGATGGCAGCATTGCTGTTTTGTGTATATAATTTTAATAATTAATTAATTTGCAAAAACAATAGCAATAATAAATTGTTTAGTTGTGGATGCCGGTAGAGCAAGCAATTATCTATAAAATGATATATAATTTATGTGGATTAGTTGTGAGGTTTTTTCTAAAAAGGGAGAGTAACATCTTAACCTTAGCGTATTAACATATATGATGATGATGATGATGATGATGATATCAGGATCATTATATTAAGTTGTTTTCTATTATTTGTTTGATATTCGATTAAAACTAATTTAAATTTATCCATATAAGATTATAGGCATATCATCATGCTTTGATTCCGAAGGAAGGTAAGATAGTGATAAAATACGTAACCGAAATTGGGGAGTATTGCTTAAACTGTGTAGAGAGAGATCGGCTTATTGATTGATTATCCAGAGTATACCCGCCACGCATGGAGTTATAGGGATCGGATCCAAGGCCCCATGACCCAGGGAACTTTCTGTGGTAAATTTAATGGTGTCCGTATTACTTATGACTAAAAAAAAGCATTCAAAGTTTAAAATTTAATAGTATTTGTTTGCTAGCTAGAGAACAGCTTTATACTGTTAGTTTATTAAAACATAATTTCACAATAATCACTCCGAATATTCCAAAACAACCCAAAACTCTCATGATTGGGATTTTCCCTTCGCGTACCTTTAATACTTGACCGGGAGATTCTTTTTACTTTAACTTTCTTCTATAAAAATTACTTCATTAGCCATTGGATATGCTATTGTCAAAGTGTTTCCCCTTTTCTCAATTGTAGTTAGCTTAATAGAATATAATATTATGAAATATTTCGAAGTGATCACATTCTAGTAGTTGAAAAAGAAGAAAAAAACTATGCATTAAAAATACCTATTTCTTTCTTGGAGTGTACAAATTAGAGAAAGACAACAATTATTCATATACGACTAGCTTAGAACTCGATCGATGAAAGAAATATATCGGGTTAGAAACAATTGTTTTTATTAATCATAACGACCTTCGATTACAGAAAATATTTAACACGATCCTGGCAATTATTTCCATGAATTCACAGAAATTTGCCAAGGACCTGAATTATTTTAAAAAATAAAGACTGACTTCGCTGAAGCATCAAGAAATTGATAAAAATAGTCGTTACATGTAACTTAAGAATGATGAAAGCTTTGAAAAAAAAGTTCTGTCTTTTACATTCACCTTCAAAGAAATCTGTATTTTTTTCGAGTCGCCTATTCAAAGCAGTGGAGGAATATGGTTCCAACTATAAGGGAGAACGCCCTTTTTGTCAAAATTGAAAAAAATGAGTACGCTTTCGCTGATGATTTGGTTAAGCAGATAATTTGATTGAGTAAATCTACACAATCAAATTGATTAAAATTGGATCGAGTAGACTTTGGCTGGGTGCATAGAAAGTTATGTGGTCAAGAAATCGTCTTGGAGAGTAACTGACAATTATGAAAATGCGAAAGGCGGTAAAATTATCTCTTGTATCATTATAACTTATTATTAATTATTTTATAACTTCAAAATATTATAAATTTATTATAATTATACTATATATATAATTATAATAGAACATTGTAGAAATTTCTTCAAATTTCTAGAATTTTCTAGGAATAACTAGAATATTGGAAGTCACACACATTAACGTGGTAGACTGCTTTCAACTCCTATATCTTCCACATCCCACACCCTTATATTTATCTACGCGCAACCACTATAGTGCACGATGGGAGGATTGAGGTTACTAGCACGCACAAATTCCATTCGTCTGCGATATGTAGTTTTGCCTGGAGGGTGGAATACACCCACACACATACGACCAATTTTACATAATATATAGATATATAGATTTGTGTGTGTGTGTTTTTATATACGCTAATACGTTATATTTTTACTATTTTGATACATATAAACACGTGTATTATTTTTTAATTACATTCAAGTTTGTAAGCTTTAATTAACTAGTAGTGAAAGCTATAACTAAGATATTTTCATTATTATAGACTTTCACTCTTTCAAAGCTTAGAATCCATCTCCAGAGACTTAAGAATATATTGATAGGCTGTAACCACTAGGGGCGCAGCAGTAAAATAAGTGGCTTAAAAAAACTTCTAAATGAAGTTTGACAAAGCTTTCACTACAGAAAAGCTTTGGAATAGGCGACTCACCAAATTCGTCGTTCATTTTAATTAAAATAATAATATTTAATTTAACCGAGTTGAACACAGGAGAAGTCGCATCTACCTGCGACCTTTTCGATTTATTTACAAACTTCAATGTAATTAAGAAATAATACACGTGTTTACATGTATCAAAATAGGAAAAATATAACGTATTCGCGTATATAAAAATAAATAGCAAAATATATATATACACACATATATATATATATATATATATATGTATATATATATATATATATATTTATATATATATATATATATATATATATATATATATATATATATGTGTATATATATATATATATATACAGGATGGCACACGAATAAATTTATTTCATTATATTCGCCTTGTTTTTTACTCAGGAACCCATAAAGCTCGCTACCTTGTATATATGTATATCTTTATAGGTGTTCTTATTCTAACTATAGCTGCTTTATATAGATATCCAATATTTAATCACAATAACAAGAATGCGTAGCAATGTTATATCGATGTATTCGATGTACTACTAAATGAATACATGAATGCGCCTGTCGCTTTCACTTTGCATCAATTAATTTATACATTTTCCAAATACAATGTATACGTTCCGGCAGAGCTCGACACATAAACAGAGTTTACATATCGAAACAAAGCCCACAGCGACGCAGGCATCAGACTGCAGGGTTGCCATAATAACTTTAATAAAACTAGAAATTGTGGACAAAAATCCTCGAACATTTTGCTCATAACCTCGACATTTAAATAATTAAAATAAAAACTTAAAATATTAAATTGAAACAATGCCAATCACATAATACTATATATTCAAGATTATTTTGTCTTTTTGATCTAAATGACTACAAACAAAAATATACCTATATTTATACATAAAACAATTAAAATGTTTCATTTAATGCATAAACAATAAAAAAGTTAATCTATAACCTTAATTTAAACTCTAAAACTTAAATAAACAGGTAAAAACCTAATCTACGTCCTTAATTTAAACTCTGAACTTAAATAAACAGGTAAAAACCTAATTTACGCCCTTAATTTAAACTCTGAAACTTAAATCAACAGGTAAGACTTATAGTAACGAACTTTAAAAACTCTTTCTACGGGTATTTAAATTCCTGGCAAGTCATTGTGAATTTCTATTTGGTCTTAACAGTTTAAGGTACAGTCTCTTAGTATCATTTATTTCTTTCATTAGTCTACGACTTAAATTAATGTGGTAATAATAGAAAACTGGTTTCTTTAAAACACCGGACACTTTCAAAAATCCCACGGACGGCTTTTTTTTAAAAGAGGAGAGTGTCCGGGGAAAAGAGGACGCATTGCATTCCAAGCTATGTCCTGAATGCGACGTCATTTTTACCCAGGGCACGTTTGAACACGAGACCTACGCGACGGCGCTCTTCTAGGCTGACAGTTGGGGATTTTTATTATCGAATTGGGTTATATATAAAGTTTTTGAAAAGGTTGTTTATCATTGTGGTGCTCATTACCTTCAATAGGATACATTCCTTTCCGCGTATGTGCAATTGGGGGCCGGTTGTTCATTACATCTTGTCATGGAATGCAACATCTAAATTACAATTAGGATACTACACTGCTGATTGACTCATCATGAAATCTTTGCACGTATGCTTATCCTAGCCTCTAGATGTTCGATAAGAAAGTATTTTTCGAAAATCAGCCTCTGAAGCGGTGTGAAATGAGGAGAAGGTTGTATGGGGAATTTCGAATTAATTCGGTTAGTAACATGAAAATTAGAATTTAAACTCCTAGAAAGAAATAAAGAAGCACCAGTCATTCAGCGTTTTTCAAAAATTGTAAATAAACATTATATAACGAATGCAACAAAATAAAAATCAGTCATGGCCCCATTTTGCTGCACTGATAAGCAGCTTGTTATAAATATAAATGAAATATCAGTGAAGTTGATATTAAAGTGGAACTAAATTTGTATACAAAATATTAATGACAAACATTGGAAGCTTGTACTGACCATTCGTGTTTTGCAAAAGGCTGTTTTGCATCTATTTGTTAGAAAATATCAATAGAATTTACCATAAAACAGGATTTACATCTCCATAAAGACATATTTTATAGACCAATAATCGACACCAGATAAGGTCAACAATCAACACCACATAAGGACAGCAAATATTGAGTTTTATAGAGGGCGCCAGACCTTTACGAAACGAAATATACTCTCTTCCCCTTAATTTTACTGATTCGATCTCAATATTAACAAAATAACAGTTTTCATCGTTGGATGTTGTCTGTTTTATGTTATATAATTATTCACGTGGTATTTCTTTACGTCGGATGATATAAAGCGGTGAACGTAATGCCATTTTTCGGTGTTACGACTGTAGATGCCAAATTAATAGGTCATCATTGTGTTTAAGTTATTTTAAATCAAAGATCTTGGCGATTACAATTATAGTTGCTGTTATGTTATGCGTGTTTATATCTCTAAATGAATTAATTTCTTTATCAAAAGAATATTAAATATATATGTCTATTAATGTATAAAATATGTTGCTAATATGACATCATGAGATTAAAATACTTCTTATTTGTATATCATGTATATTTTACTATCGATCTATGTATAGTTCGAAAATCAACAAGAAGACAACGTGCCTTTACTTGACATCCTTAGTAATTTTATAGTGGATTATGAACTCGAGATTTTTTTCACAATTTCCTTTAATTATATAATGATTTTGCTCCTTAAATTATATCTATTCAGTATATAAATTGATTATATTTTCCATAAATCTCTCACCTATATATCATGGTCTCTGAAAATACAGACAATGAACTTTTTACCACTTGTTTAGTAAGAAAGACACAGAGTGATCAATGCACCATATTCTTTGACTGACATCCGCTTGTGTATTCCATAGCAGGCTGTAAATTTTGCAATTGTTTCTATTAAATAAATTCATTCATTATTATGGAAGTATATTTACTATGGAAGTATATAGTACAAAAATTGCCCGAACCCATTTTTCTTAGTAGATGCCGATCCGTCAGCACTAATTACAAAAGTGAGTTATCACTTTTCGCACTTCTAGTCCACAATGCTTATGGATGTTATAATCCTATCAGTTTTATTGTTCTTTAGTCTTTTTAAATTGTTTTCACGTCTTGCTACTTTCTAATTTTTTGTTATTCGAGGTCGCATCCCTCGTTTGATGTCGGTGTGAGACAACAATACTATCATACTTATGAAAAATATTCTTACTATTTTTTACTTAAATATTTTGTTTATAATTACTGGCTATTTTATTTATAATTATTTGAGATTTTTCTTATTACAGTAATTGACAAAAATCTCCCATATTTTCTAACACTAATCACTGCAATATTTTATTCCTTCTCTTTTTGCTCCAGGTTTTCATTTTCTTAGTTGCACTATTTACTTCAAGTATTTTATATATTCCTTTGAACTTTCGATTCTTTCCAATATTGCACTTCAATCAAGCTTTTATTTTTTTATTATTTAACATCCTCTCTCTTTCTTATTATAATATTCTCGACTCCTTTCAGTTCGTTAATTTCCACATTTAGGTTTTTTCTTTCGTTGCATAGTTTTTTACATTTCTAACACCATGTAATGTAAACGGCTACTGACCTGCCTACGTCCTCCTTGTAATATAAACGGCTACTGGTCTGCCTACGTCCTCGTAATGTAAACGGCTACTGACTTGTCTACGTCCTCTATGAAGTAAACAGACCATTTGTGTTTTTTACAGGGATAAAACTATTCTAAACACATTTACGAGTATAATGCCATGATATTGTAACCATAAATCCAATATAACGATCCTGCTTCCATTGTTCTATCGCATCTTGAATGTTTTGACAAACATGCGTGTAGATACACTTTTTAACAATATTCATTACACCTTGGAAACTAAATATTCTCTTTCATGTATACATTGATGGATACCAGAATTTATTATTATCTTTTTTAGCATTCCATTTTCCAGTCTTATTCACAATATCCTCACAATGGCAAAAACTGCATTGCTTCATACAATAGAAATAAGTCTGGGGCTTCTTTCGAATAACCTATGTCCGGGACATCCAAAAAACCATTAAGGTTCTTACTTCCTTTACCTCACAGCTTCGCTTTGCTTTTACATAAGAAATCATTTTTTTTTGCATCCATTCCTCTTCGTCTTTATTGATGAAGGAATAGATCCTGGTCTTCACACGAAATTTCTTTCGAACGGTTCTGCTCTTGGTTATTGATCTCAAATATTTAGCTTTCAGGATATTACAATTTTAAAAAAAAGTCATAAATTCCCTTTTTCTTTATTTTCATTCAATTTTTTCGCCAGCTCATTATAATCTTAGACTTTAATAATTTTCACAGTACCAGATAATGTAGGATCGGTACAATTTTGAATTATTTGGTTATCTTTGCTATGTTCTGTTAATGTATAGATTACCAAGAACGTTTCCCATTAATGTTTCTTTAAAAAAAACATAGACCTTCTTAACGTTCTTGCTTAATTTTCCCGTTTCTACTGTTCGGATCTATCCTATTACATCTAATTAAGTTAATATCACTAATTAATTTTGTCGTTGTTGACAGTTCTCATTATCGACAGAGCAGTTGTTAACAGCAACAGAGATCCTCTGGCGTTATTGTTCCTTTAATTAGGTCAAGTTTTCGGTACCTTCGTAATCCCCGAAAACTTCGATGAGCAACAGTAATTATCCTGCTTTCTTAATAGTTTGTCCGTTTTTTCATCGTTTGCTTTGTTATATTCTAATTTACATTATTGTATAGTTAGAGTGTCGTCAAAATGACAAATTATATGGGTGTTTCCAATCAACACAATGTCAGTGTAATGTCAAGCGTAGCAACTGCCCCTAATACGGATTAATATTCAATAACTAATACTAATTTTTAAGCATCATAGAAATTCGCATAAAGTTAAATGAATAACATAAAAGTTAATACCAGTATTCAAGTCCCTATGTTTGTGAGTTAAACAATAAACTTGTCACCTGTCGATGACGAGTAGCCCTGCCGGTCTTCTCATTCTATCCGTCTGTCTACACCTGTCATTGCACATCTACATAATATCGCCCCCGTCACGGGCAGGCACCCCCGCTGTCCGTGTCAATGCCAACCTCCCCTAGCCTATTAATACTTGTATCTAGCAAACTGTATATTCATTCCTAAATTTCCCAAATAAAACGAATATAACATGCACAAGGGGTCTCCTTTTTACCCGAACTGTTATACAAACGTATTTTATATGTACGTTGTGATCTTGCTATGATTGGAATGTATTTATTTCTATGGGATGTAAGCATAATATTTAAATTATTGTCACTGAGACAGATGCACTGGAATAATTTCTTACATAAGTATGATGTGTGGTAAAATTGGGATCTATTTGAAATTTTGCTATCATATCTTTCATCGTTATATTACCAATTTAGCTATAGTTATACTTATATTAACACAGTAATGATATTGTATCTGTTGATATTTCTAAATTAGCAAAAGTTCCGTGAACTTTTAATGAAAAATTAATAGGCTCGTTTCCATTAGGAAACCTATCCTGTTTGTTTTGACAAATTAAATTATTAAACAAAGTATTTATTAGTTAAATAAAGAAATTCATTACAATCACGGGAATCAAATTATGTAAAAGAAATAAAAATAAGGTAAGTGTCGTTTTAATTAAGCATATTCTTATAATTTTTAAAATTTTTGACAATAATTTGGTTCGTGAGTACGGGTTGTTTGCAATTTTTACTTTTTACTGGAAAAAATCATTGCGATAAACGATAGTGTCTACTTTTAAAATAATTTCTTTCCATCTCAAAATTTGTGTCCAATGTATCGTGTGCTCACGTTTTATTAAAAAATAATTTTGAATAAAATGGGACTATAATTTTAAATTTCATATATATATATATATATATATATATATATATATATATATATATATATGTATATGTATATATGTATATATATATATATATATATATATATATATATATATATATATATATATATATTGTTATGAAAGTATTGAATAAAAGTAATAATTTGAATGAAATAATTTATCTGGATCAATCAAGGAAATAGTTTTAAAACACAAATTCAAAATTACATAAATGATGATGCAAAGAAAATTCTAAAGTTTTTACTAAACTGTCATTTTCCTCCTAAAGGAAATATATACCTTGTTGGGTGTCGCAACCGTTCCTCTGCGAGCAAGTGCCCGATTTCATTATTTTTAGAGCCTAGATATATTTAGGGTTTGGAGTTATGTTTTTCTAGAATATACTTATTATTGGCGTATATTTTTCTACTCAATTCACTCTACTATAAAATTAGGACATATTGGCTTTTACTGAAACATCGCTTATGTAATTTCTTAATTTTTGCGAGGAATTTTTTCTCCAGTCCTTTTAGAGTTTTGTCATTTAAAATAAAAAGAAATGGTTTAATTATAAGATAACTTGGTTGTCCGTTCGCTTGTATCTTTGCCTGTTAAACTTCTTTGTCTTCCTTTTCTCAGAAACGGTTTGGACATCAACTTGAAATTAATATCATAGCGTATAACCTTGCATTGCTGTAATATTTAAATTTTTTGGATCACGCGGTAAAAATATATAATCTTTTAAAGTGTAATTTTTCATTAATCAATATCAGTGTATAACCACTGATCATCAAAACCTACTGGGTATGATCAGTTGGTAACGACTGATCATCAAAACCTATAGGTTAGTTCCGGTCGAAATAAAATCTTGGAAGTCGGCATATAGAAGGTCTTAAAACACATTTAAAAACCCAGAAATCAATGATTTCTGTTTCTATGTGGAATTATAGATTTTTTTAGATACGCCTTTGTAAAAGATATATAAAAATTAAAATTTTGTAATTCGTTTAATGGAAATATTACGTGCTATTAAACATTTATAGTGCCTAAATGTTTATACTCGTGCTTAACAGGTATATTTATTGAATATATTTGGCGTTAATTTTGCAGAAATTCATCATTCACAATTAAATAAAATTACGTGATGTAGTATTATTTCTACTTTATTTAATTTCTTTACCACAACCTAGGTTTCGTTGTATTACAACGTCTTCAGGTGGGCAAATTAGCATAGATTGCTAATATCCCACCTGAAGATGTTGTAATACGTAGAAACCTAGGTCGTGGTAAAGAAATTAAAGAAAGTAGAAATAATACTACATCACGTAGTTTCATTTAATTGTGAGGTATATTTAACCTAAAAGTATCCTTGCCTTGACCCTTGTCCTGAAAGTATCCTTGCCTTGATGTATCTGAGTTTTATCATTGTTGAGTTACTAAATGGATTATTAAGTAAACATTAGTTGAATGTTATTATTGTATAAGAAATAGTTTCTATTGATTTCTAAATATTTGAACATAAATAAAATATTCCCTCTCCGTTCGCCAGGTTATAGATGAACCCGACGAGACCGGGTGGCGTGCGATCGAGGAATGGCGTCCTTCGAAAGCACGCGCGGAAGAAAAGGTGAGTGACTATTGAATATCTTTCGTATCGCATTAGAATTTGTAAATCGGTGCTCTATCGGAAATGCGATTTCGTATTTGTCGAGGATTCAAACTATATCGCCGTCACTACCTACGTAAGTAATCGCAGATCGTTACCCTTTGTAGGCGACTACTCTTTTTATTTGACTTTTTATTTTAGTTGCTGTTAACTTATACAATATTTTTCAAAGTTGCATATACAGCATGTAACAATGGACGTGTCTTATTCATACAGAAGTATATTTAAACTGAATTGAGAATAACTCTTTGTAGGCGACTACTCTTTTTATTTGACATCTTATTTTAGTTGCTATTAACTTATACAATATTTTTCAAAGTTGCATATACAGCATGTAACAAAGGACGTGTCTCTTATTCATACAGGAGTATATTTAAACTGAATTGAGCATAACTCTTTGTAGGCGACTCCTCTTTTTATTTGACATCTTATTTTAGTTGCTGTTAACTTATACAATATTTTTCAAAGTTGCATATACAGCATGTAACAAAGGACGTGTCTCTTATTCATACAGTAGTATATTTAAACTGAATTTAGCATAACGCTTTGCAGGCGACTACTCTTTTTATTTGACATCTTATTTTAGTTGCTTTTAACTTATACAATATTTTTCAAAGTTGCATATACAGCATGTAACAAAGGACGTGTCTCTTATTCATACAGGAGTATATTTAAACTGAATTGAGCATAACTCTTTGTAGGCGACTACTCTTTTTATTTGACATCTTATTTTAGTTGCTGTTAACTTATACAATATTTTTCAAAGTTGCATATACAGCATGTAACAAAGGACGTGTCTCTTATTCATACAGAAGTATATTTAAACTGAATTGAGCATAACTCTTTGTAGGCGACTACTCTTTTTATTTGACATCTTATTTTAGTTGCTTTTAACTTATACAATATTTTTCAAAGTTGCATATACAGCATGTAACAAAGGACGTGTCTCTTATTCATACAGGAGTATATTTAAACTGAATTTAGCATAACGCTTTGCAGGCGACTACTCTTTTTATTTGACATCTTATTTTAGTTGCTTTTAACTTATACAATATTTTTCAAAGTTGCATATACAGCATGTAACGAAGGACGTGTCTCTTATTCATACAGAAGTATATTTAAACTGAATTGAGCATAACTCTTTGTAGGCGACTACTCTTTTTATTTGACATCTTATTTTAGTTGCTATTAACTTATACAATATTTTTCAAAGTTGCATATACAGCATGTAACAAAGGACGTGTCTCTTATTCATACAGGAGTATATTTAAACTGAATTGAGCATAACTCTTTGTAGGCGACTACTCTTTTTATTTGACATCTTATTTTAGTTGATGTTAACTTATACAATATTTTTCAAAGTTGCATATACAGCATGTAACAAAGGACGTGTCTCTTATTCATACAGTAGTATATTTAAACTGAATTTAGCATAACGCTTTGCAGGCGACTACTCTTTTTATTTGACATCTTATTTTAGTTGCTTTTAACTTATACAATATTTTTCAAAGTTGCATATACAGCATGTAACAAAGGACGTGTCTCTTATTCATACAGGAGTATATTTAAACTGAATTGAGCATAACTCTTTGTAGGCGACTACTCTTTTTATTTGACATCTTATTTTAGTTGCTATTAACTTATACAATATTTTTCAAAGTTGCATATACAGCATGTAACAAAGGACGTGTCTCTTATTCATACAGTAGTATATTTAAACTGAATTTAGCATAACGCTTTGCAGGCGACTACTCTTTTTATTTGACTTCTTATTTTAGTTGCTGTTAACTTATACAATATTTTTCAAAGTTGCATATACAGCATGTAACAATGGACGTGTCTTATTTATACAGAAGTATATTTAAACTGAATTGAGCATATTTGAAACGCGTTTCTTTTCAATAATATAATTTGTCTTCATTGAAATCGCAATTTTAAAAATTTTCAAACATTGAATATATTTGGCGTTAATTTTGTAGAAATCCATTATTCACAATTAAATTAAACTACGTGATTTGGTATTATTTCTACTCTCTTCAAGTTCTTTACCACGACCATACACGACGAATTAGCAAAGATCTTTGCTAATAGCCCACCTGAAATGTACATCACGTAGTTTCATTTAATTGTGAATTTTCAAATAGTTTCTTAATATTTTCTTCTCAGTTTGATGTATAGAATCATAGGTAAGAATAATAGGCACGCTCTTTGTTACATATTTAATGTGTTTTTCATTTTTGTGTTCCGGATTTCGCTAGGTTTTAGGGAAATATTGAAAAGGGTGAATAAAAGTTAGAAAAAAGGAGGAAAGTAAGAAATAAATTGAAAGGAGCACAATAGAAGCTGCGCCGTAACTTTCAACCTAAAACTACGCGGCCGTCGCGTCCGTTTTTTAAGACAACATTTAGTTAGAAACAATTTATGGTAATGCAGTTTAAGGTATTTATAACAGATGGCGCTAATTTCCTACGAATCTATTTGCAAAACTACGCAATAAGGAATGTATGTATTCAGGATTCACATATGTAACTAAAGAAAAGCTCCTTTTGTTTTGTTTATTCCCGACGAAACGGCTTAATCGTCTCTAATCAATAAGATACCTTGAGAATCAGTATATTATCCCGAATAACATAGACATGATATTAAAAGAATAATAAAATTGTACTTGTAATATTTAAATTTTGAATGCTATAAAAGTTACGTATGGCAAAACCAATTAAATTTGATATCAATGCCAAGGGCTCCTTTAGAAGATTATTATAAATACCCACACAGAGATTCTCAACAATTTGTAAATTAATAATTAATAACTTGTTAATAATCTCCGTGAGGGTATTTATGATTTCCGACAATAAATCTGACTTTAAAAATTATAATAATAGCGATAAATAATAAGCGTCCACCCCCCCCCCCTCCCAGTAAATATCCACAGCTCAGTCGACCGATCGCGAGGTATGAGGATACGTCAGCGGTTGAGTGACCCAAACATGCGTACACGTGAGGGCATATATCGTTGCCCGTCGACGTTTCTTTTTTTTCTCAGAGTGCTGTTTTCATTTCAGAATTGTGGATGTACATCTTAATTTTAGAAACTATTATAATAACTTTGGCTTAGAATGTCATGGATTTATTCAAGTCTAACATAAGAGCCTACGATTGCTATGAAAATTTAATTAAAATGTAATTACCTGTTTAGAGTACAATATATTCTTCATCTTTACCTGCGTTCTACCTCAGAGGTGTAGGTCTCCTTTATTATATACCATTCCTCTTGATTTTGTGCTTTTTCCAGCTGTTTCACTTCAGCTGGTTTTTTAATGTCACCGTATCAAAGAATATTTGGCTTTCCTCGCGGGCGCTTTCGCCCCTCGGTCTCCATTCCACGAACAGTTTACACCACGGGTTCAGTTTTCTGGTGACGGGGCCATCCCATCGCCACTTAAGCTTCGTAATACATCTGATGATATCCGTGATCCTGTTATTCTCTTTGAACCTCTCGTTTTCCTTTCGATCTCTAGCGTGACTCTTACCATTTTCTTTTTTAATTGCTCTTTGAACCACTCTGAGCTTGGTGAGGATTTCTTTTGTGAATAACCAGGTTTCAGCGCTATGGATAAGTACTGGTAGGATACACCGGTTATCTATGCGAGTTTTATATTCAGCCTTAATTTGCAATATATTGTACTTGATGATTTCAACCAGTTTGTTATCGGACAGATCTCGCAACTGTCACACAAATTTCAGTTAAAGAATGTTAATTTCCCGGTGATTAGTATGATGTGTTAAGTTTGAAAGTTAGAAGCACTCCACTATCAGGACTTTTAATCACAAGTTAACCGTAACTCCTTGTTTCACACTTTTCACTTCAATTTTCTCACACAGTCTTGTGTTTAACTTACTATTTACTTTTTAGTTATTTCCTTTTTGTAAAGGAACATAGCGCAAACATTATCGCATAGATAGTGTTTAGTTCTTGTGACTCAATTTGTTTCTTATATAAAATCTGCGAAGGAGAACTTTTCATACAAAATTTTATGAAATTTAACTGAGCTTTGTAACTTTGTACTGTCTTCAATAATTAAAAATTAGAGAATTAAAATTTATGTTTTATTACCCTATAATTATTAGTTTTGGAGTTGTATGTGTACACACATACAACTCCAAAACTAAGGGGGTCATATTTCTCGTTCTTTGCTTCTGAAACCCATCTAATGCGGATAAATAGGTTCTGCGTAAAAAATTGTTTAGATTCTCCGATATTTCTTATAATATGAGAATATTGAAAAAGGTACTATAATTTTGTTTTTAATTTTGGCAACTTTTTTATAATTTGAAACTGGTAATAATTTTGAATTTTGAATCAATTTATAATTTGCGTCATTTTCAAACGAATGTATATCATACATAACTTCCTTTATGATACTGCTTTGTAATTATATGATTGGCTTACTTGTCATATATTTTTCTTTTTGTACCAGCGAAAACCTATAAGCACTCAGAACAAATCTATAATTATCTACGTACACTTACACAACGGACTGCAGTGAGAGTACTTTATTGTTTTTCATATAGTCTTTGAAAAAATACATATATACGAGAAAATTCTACGAAAATACGTGGTTCTGTCATTTTTTTGCACATATAGCACTCGATGTACATAACTTGCACGATTATCTGTGCACGCTTACACAACGGACTGCAGTGGGAGTACTTTATTGTTTTTCATATAGTCTTTGAAAAAATACATATATACGAGAAAATTCTACGAAAATACGTGGTTCTGTCATTTTTTTGCACATATAGCACTCGATGTACATAACTTGCACGATTATCTGTGCACGCTTACACAACGGACTGCAGTGGGAGTACTTTATTGTTTTTCGTATAGTTTTTGAAAAATTACATATATACGAGAAAATTCTACGAAAATACGTGGTTCTGCATTTTTTTTGCACATATAGCACTCGATGTACATAACTTGCACGATTATCTGTGCACGCTTACACAACGGACTGCAGTGGGAGTACTTTATTGTTTTTCATATAGTCTTTAAAAATTACGTATGCACGAGAAAATTCTACGAAAACACGTAGTTCTGTCATTTGTTTGCACATATAACACTCGATGTACATAACTTGCACGATTATATACGTACGCTTGCACAACGGACTGCAGTGGGAGTACTTTATTGTTTTTCATATAGTCTTTAAAAAATTACGTATATATGAGAAAATTCTACGAAAATACGTAGTTCTGTCATTTTTTTTTAACATATAACACTCGATGTACATAACTTGCACGATTATCTGCGTATGCTTACACAACGAACTGTAGTGAGAGTACTTTATTATTTTTCGTATAGTCTTTGAAAAATTACGTATATACGAGAAAATTCTACAAAAATACGTAGTTTTGTAATTTTTTTGCACATATAGCACTCAATGTACATAACTTGTACGATTATCTGCGTATGCTTACACAACGGACTGCAGTGGGAGTACTTTATTGTTTTTCATATAGTCTTTAAAAAATTACGTATATATGAGAAAATTCTACGAAAATACGTAGTTCTGTCATTTTTTTTCACATATAACACTCGATGTACATAACTTGCACGGTTATATACGTACGCTTGCACAACGGACTGCAGTGGGAGTACTTTATTGTTTTTCATATAGTCTTTAAAAAATTACGTATATACGAGAAAATTGTACGGAAAATACGTAGCTCGACTTTAAAATGAATATCAGCGTAATGTTTTATGAAAATATTTACGGTGTTTTATATAGAGTAAATGACGCATATTACATACCAAACAATGTTCAGAATAAGTATTTTACTTTGTTTAAAACCTTCGTCTTTCATTTTGTTTAAAATTTTCGTTTATTTGCTTAAGCTTAATATTTAATTACACAGTGTCTCTATGGTAAAATAAACTAGGTAGTGTGCTATCTCAGTTTCTTTTTCTGGATTTTTATTGACACTGCAGTCGAAAATCTCCATTTCAATTAGCGCTTGTATGTAGACAATCAGTATGTGTAGATCACATACGTACTGATTTTTAATATTGAATATATTTGGCGTTAATTTTGTAGAGATTCATTATTCACAATTAAATGAAACTACGTGATGTAGTATTATATCTACTTTATTTAAATTCTTTACCACGACTTAGGTTTCATTGTTCCAGAATCGCTCTAGATCATCGCATCAGAAGATGTTGTCATACAACGAAACCTAGGTCGTGAAAAAAAATTAAATAAAGTAGAAATAATACTATTTCTAGTTTCTTTTAGAAATAATACTATTACTAATTTCAATTAATTTTGAATTCGTTAATAAGTAAGACAAGGAAATTATTTCATTCCACGTCATCGATTCTTCGATCGGAGTAGTTACATGATAAATATCTAGTTGCGATGAGCAGGACTTAGTATTTTTTGTAAGATTCATCCTCAAAAATGAGATAGCGGCACGAAGCTCTAATGTAAGGTACAAGTGCGCAAAGCCATAAAGTGAGGTTTTACTTTGAAAACATGGGCTTATTCAAAGTCCCACTTTTTCTTTTTAGCTCTGTTAAAGAGACCCAAACAAGACAATTTAACCAAGATCGAGGCAAACGAAATACGAAATCTGACATTTTCAAAGGTTAATTGATAGGCTTAAATCGCAAAGGGATTGTGAAATTCCCCGATTCGCGGCGCTCTTTGTCAGATAATACCCATTTACGATTCCAGCCAAATACACATTTCGGTTCGTAGGCACTTCGGTTTTTAGAAATTGTCAACGTGTGGCGAAATTAAATGAAACTACGTGATGTAGTATTATTTCTACTTTCTTTAAGTTCTTTACCACGACCTAGGTTTCGTTGTATTACAACATCTTCAGGTGGGCTATTAGCAAGATTCTTAAATAAAGATTATCTTTGCTTGGTCGTGGTAAAGAACTTGAAGAAAGTAGAAATAATACTACATCACGTAGTTTCATTTAATTGTGAATAATGAATTTCTACAAAATTAACGCCAAATATATTCAATGTGTGGCGAAATATAAAAAAGGCCTAAATAAAGTAATTGAATTGTTGAATAATTTTTTTTTAATTACCTTTTTTCATTAATTTCAGATGACGTGTAGGGTTCATCATTAGTGGTCAATATAAGTGGTATGTGGCATGTATCAATATAAGTGGCATGTGTGCGTTTTGAATTACTAAGAAATTTTAGTTATTTTTCATATAAATTAATAAAAGAGGAAATAGTTTTTGATCAAATATACTGAAAAATTAACGATTTGGAAAAATCTCTGTCTGGAAATTAGCGTTGATTGGGTTGAACTGGTCCCAGCAAAAAAAACTGAAAAATTTGTGTTTTCTTACAAAGGAAAACAGACAACCATGAAATTTATTGGTGAAGCCTTGTAGACTATGATAGACAGACCATATATGTTCATAAATGTGGAAGATAGGTTCGTGGTAACATTCCTTTTCGTTGCTACTTGCGAAAGTTATTTAAGCTCACAATATGCAACGACAATCAAATCTCTTAAGATGGTATCCGTGATTCTGATTTACATTTCCCAATGATTATTGTATATCAATATCATATATCAAAGTGGAGATGATTTTACAGCATTTAACTCATATTATAAGAAACTTCGTGTTAATTAATTTGTTAAAGCGATAAGCCATACTTTTCTTTTTTGTTAAAAATCAATAATCGAATATAAAAAGAACGACCTATCTGTGATCGCCGAAACAATATGTTTATAAATAAAATAAAAGTTAGCCTATTATATTTCAATAAACCTTTCAAGACATCTTAAACACATAGCTACAATAATGTTATTGCAGCCTGAGCTGCATGCTTCTGAATCACTGCCAAGACTAACTAAGAAATATTGAGTGGGTCAATTGAAATCATATGTAATGTTTGATTTAAAGACTTAGAATATATAGTTTCATGAAGACCCTTTTGGGTGACGCATTCACCTCATTCTGCGAGTGAGGTTTGAGCAACAATTAAAAAGATATAAGATTTTGTAGAATATATTTTTGGGAAACATCCTAAAGCGCACCATCTATCTTGCACGACCAGATACTGCTATATGAGAAAGTGAGATAGACGTACTGCTTATTCTGTCCATTTCGTTTTGTCTTATACTGGCGTCTCTCTCGGTTGGATATGCATGATGGACGATATGTGAACCCTTTTACTAATACTATAAAAGGGAAAGAGCGTTTCTTATTTGTTTTTTCGCTTTCACGGCTCAACTAAATGTATCTTTGTAAAACTGTATACGCGTAGCTTAGATCACAGAGATGAATATAGTATTCTATACCAGAATAAAAACAGTTCTTTTGGTAATTAAAAACCACGCTAACGGGATGCAGTTAGCAATATGAGTGTACAAATAAATTTGTTTGTATATTTAGACAATAAGTGGGTAATACTGTGTTAATCTTGCCAATAATGTCTCGGGTTTAAAAATATTTTCAAGGGGACCATGAAATATTTTTTGTTTAATTTTGTACATCTCAAAACTACTTAGCGAGTTCTAATGCTAAGATCCTTATTATAATGCTAAGATCATTTATTTCCTCTTTTCCACGCGAGAGAAGCCGTAACTCAACTTTTTCTATAATTGCAAATTTTGCGCAAAACGCAGATGGCATCCTCGAAATAATTCAAAATATATATTAGAGACCGGTAACAATGGAATTGATGTTACAGAAATAGAATATAATTTTAAAAAAGCTGTATCTTTTTTAGAATATAAAAAAATCAATGTCGCATATTTTGACACTCCGAAATAAGTAAAAAAATTTTAGGGTATTTACCGTTGACCTAAAATCATTAAATTTGCCAAAAAGCAAGGTCTTGCAGCACAAGGAAAGTAAAAAATCCGAAAATAGTCAATTTATAGTTACATAAAATAAAACATATTTTTTTAAGTATGCGCCTATGAAAGACTAGGAAGCATTATGTTTTTGTTCTAGAAAATTAAAAGTTTGTAGTTTAATAGGAATATTATGTACCATTAAATGTTTGTAAATGCCTAAATGTGTACGTAACCCTCGTGGTTGTGAGTTCCACTCGTACTTGACAGATTTTTTTTCTTGTAACACCTGGGCCCAACACTATATGGACTTCTGCCAGTCTCCTTTACAATCTTATTAATAGCTTAATCCGTCCAGAGGTACTTGAATTGAGCACTTAACAAACATGGAAGAAGTCACCATGTTTTGACTGTAAACACGCATAAATATCAATTAAAAGGCTTGAAGATTTTTAGGTAGCTCATAAGGAAAGGCGAAACCTTTATGACATGGCTCACGAGTTAGTCTGTTTGTCTGTCACAACCGTTCTTTTTTTTTCGAAAAACACTTGATGGAGAAGTTTAAAATTTGGCTTTTAATAAAGCGTATTAAGCTACACGTATCTCAATAGTAGACATTGAATAATATTTATATGGAAATTTTACGAAAACACTTGATGTAGAAGTTTAAAACTTGGCTTTTAATAAAGCGTATTAAGCTATACATATCTCAATAGTTGACATTGAATAATATTTATATGGACATTTTACGAAAACACTTGATGTAGAAGTTTAAAATTTGGCTTTTAATAAAGCGTATTAAGCTACACATATCTCAATAGTTTACATTGAATAATCTTTATATGGAAATTTTACGAAAACACTTGATGTAGAAGTTTAAAACTTGGCTTTTAATAAAGCGTATTAAGCTACACATATCTCAATAGTTGACATTGAATAATATTTATATGGAAATTTTACGAAAACACTTGATGTAGAAGTTTAAAATTTGGCTTTTAATAAAGCGTATTAAGCTACACATATCTCAATAGTTGACATTGAATAATATTTATATGGACATTTTACGAAAACACTTGATATAGAAGTTTAAAATTTGGCTTTTAATAAAGCATATTAAGCTACACATATCTCAATAGTTGACATTGAATAAATATTTATATGGAAATTTTACGAAAACACTTGATGGAGAAGTTTAAAATTTTGCTTTTAATAAAGCAGCGTATTAAGCTACACATATCTCAATAGTTTACATTGAATAATTTTTACATGGAAATTTTACGAAAACACTTGATGTAGAAGTTTAAAACTTGGCTTTTAATAAAGCGTATTAAGCTACACATATCTCAATAGTTGACATTGAATAATATTTATATGGAACTTTTACGAAAACACTTGATGTAGAAGTTTAAAATTTGGCTTTTAATAAAGCGTATTAAGCTACACATATCTCAATAGTTGACATTGAATAATATTTATAATGGAAATTTTACGAAAACACTTGATGTAGAAGTTTAAAACTTGGCTTTTAATAAAGCGTATTAAGCTACACATATCTCAATAGTTGACATTGAATAATATTTATATGGAAATTTTACGAAAACACTTGATGTAGAAGTTTAAAATTTGGCTTTTAATAAAGCGTATTAAGCTACACATATCTCAATAGTTGACATTGAATAATATTTATATGGACATTTTACGAAAACACTTGATATAGAAGTTTAAAATTTGGCTTTTAATAAAGCATATTAAGCTACACATATCTCAATAGTTGACATTGAATAAATATTTATATGGAAATTTTACGAAAACACTTGATGGAGAAGTTTAAAATTTTGATTTTAATAAAGCAGCGTATTAAGCTACACATATCTCAATAGTTTACATTGAATAATATTTACATGGAAATTTTACGAAAACACTTGATGTAGAAGTTTAAAACTTGGCTTTTAATAAAGCGTATTAAGCTACACATATCTCAATAGTTGACATTGAATAATATTTATATGGAAATTTTACGAAAACTCTGGATGTAGAAGTTTAAAATTTGGCTTTTAATAAAGCGTATTAAGCTACACATATCTCAATAGTTGACATTGAATAATATTTATATGGACATTTTACGAAAACACTTGATATAGAAGTTTAAAATTTGGCTTTTAATACAGCATATTAAGCTACACATATCTCAATAGTTGACATTGAATAAATATTTATATGGAAATTTTACGAAAACACTTGATGGAGAAGTTTAAAATTTTGCTTTTAATAAAGCAGCGTATTAAGCTACACATATCTCAATAGTTTACATTGAATAATATTTACATGGAAATTTTACGAAAACACTTGATGTAGAAGTTTAAAATTTGGCTTTTAATAAAGCAGCGTATTAAGCTACACATATCTCAATAGTTTACATTGAATAATATTTACATGGAAATTTTACGAAAACACTTGATATAGAAGTTTAAAATTTGGCTTTTAATAAAGCATATTAAGCTACACATATCTCAATAGTTGACATTGAATAAATATTTACATGGAAATTTTACGAAAACACTTGATGGAGAAGTTTAAAATTTTGCTTTTAATAAAGCGTATTAAGCTACACGTATCTCAATAGTTGACATTGAATAATATTTATATAGAAATTTTACGAAAATACTTGATATAGAAGTTAAAAATTTGGTTTTTAATAAAGCGTATTAAGCTACACATATCTCAATATTTTACATTGAATAATATTTGTATGGAAATTTTACGAAAACACAATAGTACTGTAGAAGTTTAAAATTTGGCTTTTAATAAAGCGTATTAAGTTACACATATCCCAATAGTTGACATTGAATAATATTTACATGGAAATTTTACGAAAACACTTGATGTAGAAGTTTAAAATTTGGCTTTTAATAAAGCAGCGTATTAAGCTACACATATCTCAATAGTTTACATTGAATAATATTTACATGGAAATTTTACGAAAACACTTGATATAGAAGTTTAAAATTTGGCTTTTAATAAAGTTTTATGATAAATGTAATAATTTCAATTCAAACGAGGTGTTAAAATCTCGACGCGCGAGCCAGACTCACTCTTGGTCGGCTTTTCTATCAAATATAATATCGAATGACAAATAGTTAACATTTATTAAAAAGTTAACATTTATTAACAAATAGTTAATATTTATTTAAAACTCTCTTTTAAGGATTGATGACCTGGTGAACCAAAAACACATTACACAATCACGCATAATATTTTGCATCCTATGTCCGTATTCTGAACTTCGAGCATATATAAAATAACGTTTCAATATGTCCCCTTTGTGCTGTATCTCCCTACTCTGATATTTTCAAAGATGTTCACAGCCGCATTGACGACACCTAATTGGGTGATAAACTGGGGTTTCCCCAGGTAACGGGTATTATACGTCCTCTATGTGGAAAACCTTTCCCAACGCGAACTGCAAGAAAGCTCACACGTAATTGTTGTGGATCAGATGTCCGTTTGAGCTTTACTAACTAACCATTCAATAAGCGATGTTTTTATATATCAATTAATGTCGATTAGTAACAATTTTCTACAAAAACTCTTTTTTCATGCTTCGGCGATTTTCCTCGGTTTCGGTGTTGTGCGGATCTACTTGCCCTTTACCTCCGTTCTCTACTACTTTTAATCTTGTTATTTTTAAATTTTTTCTTACAATTGTTTAATCAATAAACAATAAAATAATGCGGTGTATGCATAAACAATAAAAACGTGTTAAAACCAAACGGACACCCATTTGGTTTTACCGAAAGATTTAAGGATTCTGAAAATTGTTAATTAAAAACTTAGAAGATCTAGATATGCTCTACACATATCTAGATCTGGAAGATCTAAGAAAATTTTCCTTTGGAATGTTCACAGTTGGGAACCGTAGAGTCAGATAGTGTTTACGTTGCAGTTACTAATACGTAAACATTAACATTGTTACCAATAAAAATGCATAAACTTAAGTTATACTACTCTTAATCTGAGAATACTTATAGTCAGACCTAAAAAGGTCTGATGATATTTTGATTTAATAAAGCGATTTTTTTATCTTAAGATTTTTTTAATATTTTGTGTCTTTCTCCAACGAAAACCCAGTTTGCGAACAGATTTATGAAGGCTGTAAAAGAGTGGTATTTCTAATCTAAGAAAGATCTTAGACTCTTTTGCAGCCTTATTCAAAACTTCTGATAATTTTTTGGGGTAGGAAATGACTTTTGAAATAAACGGAAATCGTAGGTAGTTCGTCTGACGGCATCTTCATCGTTGTTCATTGTCGATTTTTTGCTAATCTTGGTCGCTTCTTTCCCGCTGTTCTCGAAACAACTCGTACAGTTGGTGTCGACATTGAAATTGATTCTACTTGCTCTGATGCCGTTGATGCTGGTTTTGTTGGTTCTAATGTTATATGTTTATGTATGTAATTGAATAATTTAATAATAATATTTATGTGATAAAACGACACGTTCTCCATGACTTGCTTACGTGCTTCACAAACAATTCTCTAGATGTTTCTCTTAGCAACACTCGTGGCTTGAGCAGTGAGATAATTAAGGTGTTTCAGTGCGGAATTAAAATTTTAAACTCGAATATCTCGGTAAGCAACGGGGCTAGCGGAAGGGGAGGGGTGTCCTTCGACAGCTCATTGGCTGCAGATTTTTTAGTCAATAAGTCGCACACCTCACTTACACTGTGGAAGCGTATTTCTGCAACCGTTAGTGAGGCACGGCGCAAGTTTCATTTAATCAAGTGTGAGTTAATCAAGTTGTGGGCAGCGAAGTTCAGAGCATCAGGATGTACTCTAAATCATTCAAGTGGACCTAGAAATAGGTCTTTGCGATCAATCGAAAATATTATCCTCGTCGCCACTATAGTCGAAGAGCATCCACGTAAATCAATTAGAAAACATGCCGCTTCTTTAAATACCTAGCGTTCGACGTGATAGGAGACATCTTGGTAGTGTAATATTCCGCATATAAAATCCGCACAAATGTACTTTAGTTTATTGTAATTAAAATATTATAAATACGATAATTATTTTCCAAACCAAGAAAAATTCTAAACCAAGTAAATAATATTAAACTTCACAAAGCATGTAAGTTAAACTAGGATCTAAACCAAATAAATAATATTAAACTTCACAAAGCATGTAAGTTAAACTAAGATTTAAACCAAGTAGGTAAATAATATTAAACTTTACAAAGCTTGTAAGTTAAACTAAGATCTAAACCAAGTAAATAATATTAAACTTCACAAAGCATGTAAGTTAAACTAAGATCTAAACCAAGTAAATAATATAAAATTCTAAACCAAGTAAATAATATGAAACTTCACAAAGCATGTAAGTTAAACTAAGGTCTAAACCAAGTAAATAATATACAATTCTAAACCAATTAAATAATATGAAACTTCACAAAGCATGTAAGTTAAACTAAGATCTAAACCAAGTAAATAATATTAAACTTTACAAAGCATGTAAGTTAAACTAAGATCTAAACCAAGTAAATAATATAAAATTCTAAACCAAGTAAATAATATGAAACTTCACAAAGCATGTAAGTTAAACTAAAATCTAAACCAAGTAAATAATATGAAACTTCACAAAGCATGTAAGTTAAACTAAGGTCTAAACCAAGTAAATAATATACAATTCTAAACCAATTAAATAATATGAAACTTCACAAAGCATGTAAGTTAAACTAAGATCTAAACCAAGTAAATAATATTAAACTTTACAAAGCATGTAAGTTAAACTAAGATCTAAACCAAGTAAATAATATACAATTCTAAACCAAGTAAATAATATGAAACTTCACAAAGCATGTAAGTTAAACTAAAATCTAAACCAAGTAAATAATATAAAATTCTAAACCAAGTAAATAATATGAAACTTTACAAAGCATGTAAGTTAAACTAGGATCTAAACCAAGTAAATAATATTAAACTTTACAAAGCATGTAAGTTAAACTAAGATCTAAACCAAGTAAATAATATTAAACTTTACAAAGCATGTAAGTTAAACTAAGATCTAAACCAAGTAAATAATATTAAACTTTACAAAGCATGTCAGTTAAACTAAGATCTAAACCAAGTAAATAATATAAAATTCTAAACCAAGTAAATAATATGAAACTTTACAAAGCATGTAAGTTAAACTAAGATCTAAACCAAGTAAAAAATACAAAATTCGACTTATCAGGTTGTGGTTGGTTGATCGGCGATTAACTGACCGTTTCAAACACAGAATTCTTGCCCAAAGGCACATCCCCGACACTCCATACTAGCGAAATTCAATTGCTTACACTATTACATATGTACTCGTCTGCCCGTATCCGTTTTGTGTGTGTGCGTAAATTAATGTAGGGCTGCCGCAGCGTGCAGGTAAAGAATATTTATTATTACTACGCATCGGCTCGATGTTTGCGAGCGTCCGTGCCGATCGACCGAGAGGACTCAACATGGCCGTTGCCCGTTTCTCTTTCTAACCATTAACCAACAGCGTCAATCGGAAGACCGTCTGGATAGCGCGCTGACGCAATAACTTTAGAATGGCGCGCATTTATTTATAATTATCTAGTTGTAAAAATGTATATATACATTTAGCACTATACGTGTAATTGTTGAAAGAGATTTGATAATAATATTATTTGTATAGAATTTGAAAAAAGTTACTTAGTATGGAGTTTGAAAAAGAAATAAAATTTTAAATAAAAATTTATATCGTTTATTTACAAATGTGATACACTGAAATATTTTCTTATCAAACCCTTGTCTAAACATTTTATTGTTATATCGCACAACATTAAATATTTTAAATCTTGCGAATAGTTTTTTTTAGGTATTCCAAAGGAAAACAAGGACATGGTAAATCAATCTAATTTCATTTATCTTGGTAATTAATTCGTTACCAATATGATAAATATCACCATTCACAAAATGATCTTTACAGATGCTATCTATTTTTAAAATATATTGTTTGAAATCTTCTGGTGGATTAATTGAAGTGCCAAATGGATGGTCAATTCTGTGCGCTTTAAAGCACACGAAAACAATTTTTTCATCAAATTGTTAATTTCTTTTAACATAATTTTGCATTCTTTATGATGGTCATGACACTTTTTTAATAAATATCCACATACATACGTAAATGCATTTTCTTCAGGAAGGTAAGGAAGGTGTAGTCAGTGGTCCTCACTTGCAAAGATTTTTGGGATCACCCTATAGTTACTTGTTCTTTTGTTATGTATGAGTTTTGGGCCTTTTCTACGCTCATAAGTAGTTGATCTAAGTCTTCAGAACAACTTGTATATTCCGAGTGTCTAGATGATGTTAACCATGAAAAACTTACTGAATTGAATAGCAGACGGCTCACGGCAGTTCCCACCTTGTTAAGCCTTCTTGTAAACAAGTAATTTTACCCTGCATTTTTAAGGTCTCCTGCAATACTTGATACTGCTTTAATACTTATCAAAAATCCTTTGATAAATTTCATTGTCTTTGTTATATCTCTGCCACTCTGACGATTAATTACTTGTAATCCAGAAAGGATATGTTGTTTAGTTTTAATTTATATCTTCGCTGTACTTTTGAGTCGACTGAGTCTCTTCATAAATAATATAATAAGTCAATGGCCGACATTACAAGGATACATCGTATAATTCCATCGACGTTCAAACAAAACAATGACTTTTAAGAAGAATTTGAAATTTAAAATTGGTCAGTGATATGTATGAAGACATAAAATTATAGGTACTCACCAAATATATTGGAAATATAACATTATTTGCAAGAATATATAGTTGTCTTACCTTGTTTCATCGGAAGGGAAACTAAAAAATCTCCGAAAATGTTTGACTTTATTGTTTTCTAAGCATCCGTACACAGTGCAATAACGGACCATTATATTGAATTATTATAAATAGTTAACAAATTAGGACTAAAGTATACTCAACAAATGATCCCAAAATCGGACAAATCACGCAGCGAGCGGCAACCTATGAATGCGTACTCATGACCGTACTCATTATCTGCGGGTGACGTTAAGTTGGCGGGGGGAGGTGAGTGTCGCTTCTTTACGTAGCAATGTTTAATATTCTTTGCTAAAAGTCTGTTATTTGAAACGATTGGAATAAATAAAAGCCTAATGAATCTGTCGCTCTCATAAGTGTGTTAAACTTGCGGGGGAGACAGAGGTGTTTTCGCATTGCGTATACAAAGCGATGTCGTGCCTACGTGCATGTGTCCTGCACCTTCTCACAGAACGCAATGGAAAATGTATTGTACGCACCAGCTTTGGATAACTGATCAATGAGTATATGTGACAATTCCCGAGAGCACAACCATTATGCGGGCAACTGCTCCAAGGAGTGATATGATGTACTATTTCTTTTATTATTGTTCATAAACGAATATTTCACACCAGTTACAGAAAGTTATAGAAATCACCAGTTTTAGAATCATCACCAGTCATAGAAAGAAGCATATAATAATAATGTGCGTTTTTTGAAAAAATATTACGGGGACGTTCCGCAGTGAAAGGGTTTATTAAAATCGGCCAAGGGACGATGTTCATGTGAGATAACAGATAAAACATTTTTGCAGTTATTTTAAACACAGAATCTGAAAGTAACATCAATATATTTATATAAATTTAATATTTATGTATGAAATTCAACGTATGTACGTTATATAAATTTAATATTTATATATGAAATTCAATGTATGTACGTTATATAAATTTAATATTTATGTATGAAATTCAATGTATGTACGTTATATAAATTTAATATTTATGTATGAAATTCAACGTATGTACTTTATATAAATTTAATATTTATAAATGAAATTCAATGTACGTACATGACGCATAAAGCTAACGTTTTAATGAATTAGGATTTAACAACACACGACAATACGGTAGTTGACTCATTCTAAATTTTGATATTTTTCGTACAATATTGTGAAATGTAAGTTAATTAAAAACCAGTCTTGGAAAAAATTCAAAAATTGATTGAAAAATAAGCCAGTTATAGGCTTCGAAATTTGAAGACACGGATAGGGTTGGGTATATCCCTGTCTCTTTTTCTCTTGTAGAATATAATATGCAATATTAAAAATGACCTCACAACACAGTATTGTGGTCATTGTCTAAAGGTTAAATTCAAACTTTTATAATTCGGTCAATTTTTAAGATAATTAAAAATTTTTTTCACTCTTAATCAGCTTGTTCCTTGAAATTATGATTAATAAAATAAAAAATTAGTCAAATACCCAATTTGAAGACAATCGAAAATTCCAGACATGAAAACAAAGTGGAAAACGTCTGCAATCAGTAGTGTAAAAGTATATTTTGTATAAGCGCGTTTAACGCTAATACTAATTTAAGAAGTTTAATATTAAAGCACTTAATGAGAAAATCAAACGACGAATAGCATAATTGTTTTTTTACCAATTTGAATTTTCAGGCGTTTTTTATTTAATTGAAAAAAAAAAAATTATACAGAACCTTGCTCTGCTCTGGTTGCAAAGACCACGATTTATTATAAAAAAAAAACAATTTATGCGTATTCATTTGTTATAGTTTTAAAACTGGCGTGCGCAGGGTTCCCTATCCAGAATTATGAATTACAATGATCAAGTTATCGTACAATACTCTAGAAATATAAACGTATCTGCATAATTATGGTCTAAAAGTTAGAGATTTAATTGGGGGAAATAATAGAAGAAGTTTTCCCGAGAACTATAAATGCATGGTGTAGATTTTTTTTCCTGAATTATAAACATCTTTGAAATTATTTCAGATTTTCACGCTTGCAAATTTTGGAGATGAGGCGCGAGGATTATCATTTTTGCACATTTTTGGTCATAACTTAAAAACTAGGCTGTTTAAAATTAAAATTAAAATTTTGAAAAATATTGTGGATTGTATACACAAACCCATTTTATGTGATACCCTTTCGACCTTGTTGCCCCACTTATTACTGAGAAAAACCACTGTGACAACAGAGCCAGATACCGAAATCTCAGCATAATGGTATCATTTTTAAAGTTTCGGTACGGAACCCTAAAAAGTAGTACATGGGGGAAAATTCCTTGAGAAGACTTGAAATTTAATAAATTTGACAGTTGGTTGCAAAACTGGTATTAAATTAATCTTAATATCTCTTAAATACATTGTTTTATGAGTATTTTATGATACAAGAGAAAGTGAAAAGCTAAAACTTACTCATACCAAATGGTAAAAATACGTTCTTCGTATATTGTAAATTTACATTAGTGAAACGTACAGAGGTCATATTCAGTGGAGTTCTGTTACTAAAATGCTGAAATAACATCAGTACTGGACAAATTATTTATATCTAACTATCTTTACTTGACTACATTACTGGTTGGGACTATAAAATATAAAAAAAAATTGTTCGTGTCAACCCTGGATGCGCGACTGGTGTTTACTCCTTAAATACGATTGTCTTGGAATGTATAAAATAGGTAACACTGCATATAAATATCAATATCATTAAATGTGAATGGAAAGTTCTATAATAAGAAAATGTTGACAATATAATTATCTTCAAGTAAAAGACAAATGAACAAGATAAAATTTATACAACAAAATTAAAATCATTTAGTAACGTCAGACTAAGAAGTTAAAATTAAAAGAGACTTTAATTTGGTATCCTACAAAGAAAACAACAAATATTCACACATAATGACATTTATTGATTACATTTTAATATAAGCGAACGATAGTAAACTATGGGTGTCATACTCCGATTACGCCACAAGCAAATGCGAAATAAACATATTTATATCTCACTCTAAAGATACGCAGAAATGTTGCGCGTTACACTTTTTTAACTTCTGATTTGACTCCTCATAAAACTTCATACTAGCGTCTAGTATATATTAAAATTGATTCTTAAGGAGTAAACTCCAAAAAGCTTTGAAACACGAGTAGAGCTCGCGCTACGTGGGTTCCTTACACATTTAAGCACTTTTAAATATTTACATAGTATTTTCAATTTAACTATTTATAAATATTAATTTTTCACAACGCAAATATACTCGTACTACTTACTACAGAGGAGTGAAAAGAAACTAATTATAATACTTTTTCCTTTACTTGTGTTGTAGGACCTCCCATTATGCCGACTTTCAATATCGTTGGTTGACCGGAAGTATCCTATAGGTTTCGAACAGTGAATAAAAATGTAGTATGAATAAAAGAATAGTATTTAAAGGGTTGTTTTTTGTTAAGTAAACCAAAAAACTTAAAATGATTGCAACGATAGAAGTTATAGGCTTCAGTATACGACATTAATTTGCACTTAACATTTCAAATCATTTGTAAAAAAAAAGGGCTGTAACAGACAGACACAGGGATGGACAACAAAGTGATCCTTTTTTAATTTTGAGGGGCGAAACCCTAAAAAAGCGGTCTAGTTCGATCCAAACTTGTGCGATAAGTATTTCGTAATATGGATATATGACATTTTAAAGTAAAAATACGTTCTTCTCCCACGTGACTATAGTAGATTTGTTTGTCTATTTTTTCTTTTAAAAAATTGTGACAAGTGTTGCGTATAAACCAATGCAGATAAATAAAATTTAAAAAAAAATAAAGTATGTCATTTTCGAATTTTCGGCTTTAAAATACTTTTTTTTCTTTTTGAATATTCGATTAATAAAATCTAATGTTAAACAAGTCTTGCCTCTCTGTTTGACTTTACAAACGGGTTTAACTCGAAATCTACTGATGGTACTGATACGAATTTTGCTTAGGTCTTAGATAGAAGTCCTGGAACTAAGCTACTTTTTGCTTCGTGATATCTCAAACGTTTCCGAAATTATGATAATTTGGATTTTGCATTACGTGAACCGTTTCTTTTTACCTCTCTTACTCTAGTACCTATACGTATGCGTTGCGTAGCCCATATTCTTACCTAATGGAGGTCAAAAATGCTTTTGAGTATAGTGGAATCCAAAAAAAATACTCTATAAGGAACCATATATGATATACTCGTTGAACAGTACTTAATACATCTTCTCTAGACTATATATATATATATATATATATATATATATATATATATATATATATATATATATATATATATGTATATATATATATATATATATATTTGGAAAATGACACACTTTATATATACATATATATGTATATATATATATATATATATATATATATATATATATATATATATTTAAGATTGAAATTCCGTAGAACGCTAATAATATTATGTATGTCGCTATGTATTTTTGTTTTCTTTTGCATTCCTTTTCCATTTTCATAATATAAACATGATAGTAAATCAATGAAAAATATAAGAAAATCATAGCGTGATATATTGTTAAATATTCAGTTTTTAGTGTACACTTTTTAGAGTTCCGTACCTCAAAAAGAAAAAGGAACCCTTGTTGAATCACTTCGTTGTCCGTCTGTCTATTACGACGCTTTTTCTCAGGAACGCGTGGAGGTGTCAAGTTGAAATTAATATCAAATACTTAAACGTACAGTACGTTGGGGCTATAAATCGAAGTAAATATAAAATCAATCTTCTAACTCAATGCAATAAAAAAATACGGCCCTTTATGTCGCATATTTTGACATTCGCACATAAATTAAACCTATAGGGTACTTACTTCCCGTTGACCTAGAATCATGAAATTTAGCAAAAAGTAAGGTCTCACAGCACAAGTAAAGAAAAAAATCGTTAGCTTGTAGTTGTAACATATGTAACATTTTTTTAAATGTGCGCCTGTGAAAGATATAGTAGGCCATATATTTTAATTCTAAACAATTAAAATTTTGTAAATACTGTAATAGAAATATTATGTACCATTAAATTTTTAAAAACGCTTAAATGGGTACGGAACCTCCGTAGTGTGAGTTCCACTCGTGCTTGACAGGTTTTTTTAATTTCATACTCTAAATAGTTAAAGGACAGATTTCAATTTTTTATGCCTCCGAAGCGTCTGAAGCAAATCTATATATGTTATTTATGGTGGGTACTTAAAAAGAAGCCATACTTGTTTGCCCATTCTTCTTTGTATTACCTATTCTTTTTTTTAATATATTCTCAATATTACTTATACTAATTAGTCTATTTAACTATCAACATAGTTTTAAAATTGACTAAAGCTAATTATTGACTAAAGCACATTATAGTTTTAAAATTGACTAAAGCACATTATAGTTTTAAAATTGACTTAAGCAGATTATTGACTAAAGCACATTATAGTTTTAAAATTGACTAAAGCACATTATAGTTTTAAAATTGACTAAAGCACATTATTGACTAAAGCACATTATAGTTTTAAAATTGACTAAAGCACATTATTCGTATGGCAATAGGCTAACTATCCCGAAAGTTTTATATGTAAGTAGCTTCCATACTTTTTCATATAAAATATTACGAAGAGTTTCAACAGTGTACCCTTTAAGGGTTGACTCAAGTGAAGTTTATGGATCCCGTTTGTTTGGTTATTCTCCTCAAATAAAACTATCGGACAGTACCCCGGCCTCTTGAAGCTTTCATTGCCTCTTCAAGTTTAATTTCGACGTTATATTGTGTAAATCGATGATAAAGGGACGGGCAAGATATAGCATTGGATTCAGGTTTTACTAGAATAAAAATAACGCTCTTAAAGAGAGAATGAAAAAATAAGCTCCTAACATATTTAAATCGTCAATCAGGAAAATGAGAAATCTTGTATTTTTTTTATGAAAAGTCAGGTGTTTTTCTTTCTTCGGGAATCTTAGGAAATCTTTGAGCCAGCAAGTTGAAACAAGTGAAGGTTGTGCATTATTGTGTTCTACACGCACAGATGTAACATACTAGCTCGGAGACTCGGCAGGTCCGTTGAAAAAAATCACATATAACTCGAAAAGAGCGGAAAAGACATTTATTTTGAGAAGCACAGATCGTATGTCCGTCAATTAACAGTTAATTTTTAATTAATGTAGGCAATGGCTACAAATTAAAAATAAGATCGGTTAATTTTTTGTAATCTTTTATAAAATATATTACGTACTTCGTTATATCTTTATAGTATATATTTTTATTTCTTATTAAATAAAAATCTATACCATTAATAAAATTGTAATAGAGTGAATGGGGTATTTGACTGATATCAATATTTTTTAAAAAATGTTTTAAAACTGTACAGTAGGTTTAAAAAAAATCTTGTGATGAAAAAAATAATGCATATAACAAACAATTAATTGAAATTTCTAAATAGAAAAAAGTGTAAATTTTTGTTCATTAAATTGAAAAAGTTATTATGAATTTAGTTTCCGAACAAACAAATGAGAAAATTATAATATACAATATATAATTTAAACGCAATATTTAATGAGATGCCAAAATATTTTATAAACTCCCTTATAATGAATACTAAATACTGGCCAGTGACGTCATAAGCTAGTTGTGTTTTATATGGGGCGTTTTCACGCGAATCGTAGTTCGTCAATTTTTAAGACGTTATTTATTATTGTTTTTAATATTATTACGTATTCTATTTCATCCTATTTTGTACGGAAAATATTTTAAAAAGAGTGATTAAATCAATATATAGAATGATCATAGTTGAATTTTTGTCGGTCTGAATGATATTAATTTGTTTGCGAAATTTATTAAACGGTTTTCGATGAAATTTAGTATTGTTAATATAAACTATTAGAGACCGACCGACCCGAGAGCAACATATAAGAGAAAAATAATTCTAATATCTTTTCTTATTTCGAATTTCACGCGAGTGATACCTTGGGGCACAGTTAGTTTAATATGTGTGTGTTTCTGATGATTTTTTTGTTTTGTACTATGGTCACAAAACAAACGCAAAATTCTAAACACGAAGCAAGCTTGTATTCTAACGTTTCCACACAGAACAAAGAAATATTAACACATTTCTATAAAATCCAACGAAATATACAATTACAAACGTGACGTTGCTAACTCAATTAAGCGAAACAATATTTTGTTTGAAGAAGACATAAAATTAATATTGAAAACACATGTAATTAACTTCCCAATTAAATGAAGCTGCGGTTATAGGTTATAAGTTATAAGGCACTCGGTTAACTAATTTAGTCCAACAACAAATCAAATAAAACGAAAAGTAAAGTCAATTATTCATCCGCTGTGCATGAATTTCATGGAGTCTGTTCTTGACACCTGTTCTTGGGGACGTAAACTTGCAAGAATTTTAAGATACAACTATTCGTGTCGATGATAAAGAACAACTTCATTAAATACTAAAGGTATTTAAGATTTTTTTGATCTAATCGGTCACAGAACCAAGGTGACACATAATATTATTATAATACATAGTTGCCGCTTACGTCAGAATAGTGTAAAAACAAAAAGTTCTTGATGAAGAGTGGAACACGCTGTATACATTTAGGCTCATATAGATACTTAATGTTTCATAGTGTTCTATTAAACTATTAACAAATATTAATATTATTATTTACTATGTAAATATATATCTTCTTTAAAATATCGTGAATTCCTCAAAAATAATATTCCGGAAAAATCTAAGTAAAATTCTAAAAAAACATTTTCGTAATCTTCGCCCTTTTATCCGACACTCCATACGACACAGGAAATTCAATTTTTTCTCAACTTATATTGACCCCTATACCCTGACCTCCATAAAAATATTTTCGAGCACTACAATTGAAACATATGAAGGTTAATATATTTCATAATCGTGTCAAATTTCAAGTTCTACATTGAACGATTTTTGAGAAAAAATTTGGCTTTTTTTAAATAAAATTGCTTCTCAAATTAATATTACGTGAAAGAAAACGCTTAAAATTTCTGTTAGATTTCAAGACTGAGCGCTGCATACTTTTACAGTCAAATATTATTATTGTACTCTGTAATAAACATGACTTACATTAAATTCCTTACAGCATCGACAACGAAAATAGGTTCGATAATTATTTTTTGCTTTTTAGTGCAGTATTTATGAAAGCGTGCTTCTTTTTGGTTTTTTAAATAATTAATTCAATATTGCTTACACAGGAAAGTTCTTAAAGCGTAGATAGAGAAAACAGGGTCGATAATTATTTTTTATTTTTTAGTGCAGTATTTATGAAAGCGTGTTTCTTTTTGGTTTTTTAAATAATTAATTCAATATTGCTTACACAGGAAAGTTCTTAAAGCGTAGATAGAGAAAACAGGGTCGATAATTATTTTTTGTTTTTTAGTGCAGTATTTATGAAAGCGTGTTTCTTTTTGGTTTTTTAAATAATTTATTCAATATTGCTTACACAGGAAAGTTCTTAAAGCGCAGATAGAGAAAACAGGGTCGATAATTATTTTTTTGTTTTTTAGTGCAGTATTTATGAAAGCGTGCTTCTTTTTGGTTTTTTAAATAATTAATTCAATATTGCTTACACAGGAAAGTTCTTAAAGCGCAGATAGAGAAAAAAGGGTCGATAATTATTTTTTTGTTTTTTAGTGCAGTATTTGTGAAAGCGTGTTTCTTTTTGGTTTTTTAAATAATTAATTCAATATTGCTTACACAGGAAAGTTCTTAAAGCGCAGATAGAAAAAAGAGGGTCGATAATTATTTTTTTGTTTTTAGTGCAGTATTTATGAAAGCGTGTTTCTTTTAGGTTTTTAAAATAATTTATTCAATCTTGCTTACACAGGAAAGTTCTTAAAGCGCAGATAGAAAAAACAGGGTCGATAATTATTTTTTTGTTTTTTAGTGCAGTATTTATGAAAGCGTGTTTCTTTTTGGTTTTTTAAATAATTTATCCAATATTGCTTACACAGGAAACTTCCTAAAGCGTAGACAAAGAAAACAGGTTCGATAATTATTTTTTACTTTTTATTGCAGTATTTATGACAGCATGTTTTTTTTTGGTTTTTTAAACTATTAATTTATTTAGAATTACGTGGTTAAACATTGACCCATATAACTTCGTTACGTTCGTGTATGTGTCCGTATGTATTTTCTAGAATTTTAGACCTTAGACATTGCATGAATTTTCAAGCACATTATCTTAGTGTATGTTGCACAGATTTTATAGGTTAATATTGCATTCCGAAATTTGCATGAGTTTCCTTTCGAAAATTTTCAAAACAATTTCCTTTTCAAAACCATGTTGAAGATGATGAGCTCTAGAAAGTTAGATAAATAATTTTGTTTGTTGCAAATATATTGTTCTATTTAATTCTATTCGTTCAGTCAACAGCTAACCTTTAAAGTGTTTCATATATTTCACGTTACTACAGGGACTGAGGGCCACTTTTACAGCATAAGCTACGAAAATATGTCACATTTCCAATAATTATTTTTCTGAACCTAATATTTTGCCGAGCAGTAAGAATATATCATTAGAAAAGATGTATAATCCGATTTATACTAAAATAAAAATATGTAATTAAAAAAACATGTTTATGACTACACTATAAAAGTGAAAACTAAATAAAAATAATCAAACAACATTCGCGTATTATATTAAACTAGTCTCAAATAAAATATTAAAAACTAACCGTATTAACTTGAAATATTACATTGCTTGTATACATTAACATGCGTATTATATTAAATTTTACTGAAATAAAATATTAATCAAAAATTAAACGTAATTCATGAAACGATGCACTCCGTGTTAGACAGTGAACTCGTTTGGCTGATGCCAAAGGAGTCGAATAGTGAACTCGTTAAGCCGATGCCGAAAGGAGCCGAGTTTACCTGATTCAGCGTCACTGACCCGAGCGTGGTGGGTTAGTTTCGTTAACTGCTCAGGAAAAGTGCGCATGGTGCGACGAAAGAAGTTTTCACTTCAATAGCTCGAAAGAAATCTCGAAGGTTTACAATAAAAAAAATACTGTCAACGTTTAGTTATCGTGCCGAAAAGTACAGTTTCGAGAAAAACTCACTTAAGGTTTGAAGTGGGTGCTTAACATATATATTTTTATGAACTTACACCTGAACTACTATTCCAACTATATTATGTATTTCTTCTCTTCGTATATATATATATATATATATATATATATATATATATATATATATACATGTGTGTGTGTGTGTATTCGTTTGCGACAAGCTGAATAACTTTTCAATATCTCCCAAATGCATGGAGGCAGGAAATAACACAAATGTGTTTCCTAATAAAATTTAAATGGATCATAATCTTAAATTTAAATCAATAAACCATAGCAAAATACTTAAGCAAACCTAAAAAGTTACTCCTCTAAAAGCACCCAGATTAGTTTTCTTGAAACAAAAGGTGCTTAATATAATTCAGCTACTCCGAAAATTGAGGCACCCAATTCAGATTAGTATACATTTTGTCACATTATTGTTCTAACTTCGGCACCACGTCGCATTTTGAAATAATTTTTATTTTATAATTGTTTTGAACTTATAGAACAGAAGGGATAAAAAAATTTAAAATATAGGACTTATGTAATCCCCTAATATATACACCATTATATAAATAAGATGAAACTATACTTTTCGAAATATATCCGTTAAACTTTAAGTAAACTTGGATTGAACTTGACTTTCTGTTGACTGAATCTCCAACCGATAAACTGCAACAAGTCACGATCCCTTTAAGCGCTACAAGGCAGTTAAGTTTAATGCAAATATATGAAATAGATACCTACGAATACATCACGTCATTATGCAAACAATCTCTAATTGTATTTTGTACTATCCCTTCCGTTCATCGAACACATAACCTCGGGCTGTTCAAGTTTGGACCCTTATGGAGTAGCCCTTATGGGCGCGAAAGTATCGAACGTTTATCTAACCTCCTGAGACCGGAATTCCGTCAATAAAGTCATTTTCTTACTTTGCTATGTTAGAAATTTTTATATTTAATAATTTTTTGGAAACCCAATGGCCAACATACGGATTTGTTCAAAGCGCTGGGCTTGTAAAAGAGCATAAAAACAAATGCTTATAACATAATAACGAATTAGACAGAAACACCCAGCATTCTAGTAAATATCATCTAGTGGGCAGACTTGAACTACCAGGCAACTCCATATAGTATAGTGTCTGTGAGAAATACAAACTTTTAAGTTTAATATTTTTTATTGCTACAGAACCCTTCGTGCGCAAGTCCGACATGCATTTGTCCGTTTTTTTAATTTTTAAATCCTGTTTGTCATAAACTTGTGCATTGTGCCGCATTTATTTTTTCAAACTGAATGATGAGAAAAGTCTTCAGTATTTGAATAGAAGTGCCAAATTATTATTTTTTTGTACAGCTTGCTTCGCCGATTTCAAGAGATATAGACAGTTATGGAACTACATTTTGTACATACCCAAAAGGTATTTGACCGTTTTTTGTTTAAATGGGTATTTGGACGATTTTGGTATTAAGGCCTTTCTCGACTATAGGCCCAACGTATTTTTGAAACTAGAGTTGACGCAGTTATGTACGTTATAGAAATATTACTAGCATTTGTTTTAATATAAAAGTCGTACGCTTGCAAGTTATGCAACATAAGCGGTTAAGTTATACCTGGCAACTTGTATCACATAAGCTGTCATCTAAACTGTAATTATTTCCTCTACAGGCAAGCATAATCTATTTATATTATGTTAAAACTACGAATTTTTGCTGGAAAGGGTTGAACTATACCAGTTAATGCTTCTCTTCAAAGATTTGTTTTGTTATAAAATTGAAATGATGCGACTATAATTTTCATTAAATAATTATAATTTTCACAAAAATATTTAATTTAATTTTGTTTTATTAACATATATAAAAAAATATTATTTAATTTTCAAAAGAAACATTTGAATTACAAGTTAAATGAGAATACAAAAATAAACGACAATATGAAGTAAATGCAATTAACTACAATAAAATTATTTCAAATTTAATGAAAAACACGAGAAAAGTTACATAAGTCATTTGGTATAAAATTGGAAAATAAGTTCGGATTTAAAATTTTCATAGTCAGTCGGTCTTTTCGTCAATTTTTTCATTATTTCCATATTAGCATTTTGTGCATATATAAGAAGTATGTTGTTGCATTACTTGATCAAAATAGCATTGGATGTGAATGCCACATAAAATGAAAAAGAATTAAACTAGTATTTTCTCTTCTTCCGCTTATTTTTTTTTCATTTTATTTGAAGTCAACTATGTTCGTCATTTTTCTCACACGCGCCTCTTCCGGGTCATCGAGTTGTTCCATTAGAATTTTCGCAGACCGTTGTCCATAACGGATATCCATGTTAAGAGTAGACACCCTTGTTTCTTTGGGCCTTTGTTTAGATCCGTTCGGTTCAGGTGATCGATCAGCTGGTCTCCTAATATCGTGGCTATGCTACCGAGCATATTTAATCTTTACACCTATAATGTTTAAAAAAATTGGTAGAAATTTGCAACGCTACAACTGGACTGTATAAGAAACAAGAAAAATTGACGAAATAAAACAACGTTTGCATCTTCATGATCATCAATATCTAATGATATATTAATAAGGTATGACAGCAAGAAAAAACTAAAAAGAACAGCTATGACAGCAAGAAAAAACTAAAAAGAAAAAATTACGTATCAACTTAAGATATATCACCTAAATCATACGATTCTAGGAATACAAATAATTTAAACTGTCTATAATGATTAGGTAACGAGTTAAGGAATGAGTTTAATCTTTGTTTAAAAGTTACAATAACATCGAGTTAAGGTTAAGCTGTGTTTTGTTTATTATAACAATAACATCGAGTTATTGTTATAATAAACAAAACACACCTTTTTTGTATTCTCCTTTTCTTCTCTTTGGTGTAGAAAAGCAGGTTCACAAACAATAGATATGCATGCTTTGAAATATTCAGATATGGCGGATAATAAAATAAAGGCTCTTAACTGAAAATTAATTTTCTAAGAGAAATTATTATTTTTTCATCCAATGTAACTTTTTGTTATATTGTATTGTTCGAAAATTTCATTTCATAGAGTTCGCGTTTGTGCTAAACAAAGCTTAAACTCATTCTCGCCTTTTTCAGAAAAGCTTTTGTAAAAACAATTTAGTGGCTTAATATCAAAAGCTCTTCGCCTAACAAAGAATAATTTCCATTTGTAAAAATCAAATTGTTTTTTGGGAAAACATTTGTATTTATTTGAGCAAACATATTATAAAATTACATTGAATTTACGCTTTCTGCTATCATATACAAGCGCTTCATTTTCCTTAGGAAAAATTTATTAGCTATGTGTATTTTCTATCTTTGGGAAAACTATCCAGCTTTTCCTACCGTGAGATAACTTCGGTGTTTGATATACATATACTTTCATCATGTTCGTCCCTATAATGTATTGTCACCTTGGAAAAGTAATGATTCCTTCCTAATTGTCCTTTTACTTGCGGTCACAGCCACATATACTATATATCCATTTTGGAGTAGTGTCTGAATTTCGGGGTATTGGATCACAGACATAATACACAATATTTTAAAGCATGCATATAACCATTATTATAAAACAAAGTTTTCATCTGTCTGTCAGCAAGTACGCGGTATTCAGAGTAACTACTGAACGGAATTTACTACGGTTTTTATTAATGAATATTCTGACTCACGGGAAAAGTATAAATGCATGAATTATGAATATTTTTAAAAAATTACCCAACCTTTGACAATGAATGTTGATATAATCGGAAAAGAAGCATTCGACCAGGATGATTCATAAACTTTGCTGTGCACGCATGCGATTTTTGCAATGACTACTGAAAAGATTTTATAACGTTTTTGATACATTGATTTACGAGAGAAGTATAAATTTATGAATTATGAATATTTTTTAAAAATTACCCAACCTTTGATAATGGATGTCGATATAATCGGAAAACAAGCCTTCGACCAGGATGATTCATAAACTTTGCTGTGCACGCATGCGATTTTTGCAATAACTATTGAAAGATTTTAAAACACTTTTGATGCATTGATTTACGAGAGAAATATAAATGTATGAATTATGAATATTTATTAAAAAGTACTTAATCTTTGACCATGAATATCGATATATTCGGAAAAGAAGCATTCGACCAGGATGATTCATAAACTTTGTTGTGCGCGCATGCGGTTTTTGCAATAACTACTGAAAAGATTTTATAACGTTTTTGATACATTGATTTACGAGAGAAGTATAAATTTATGAATTATGAATATTTTTTAAAAATTACCCCACCTTTGACAATGAATGTCGATATAATCGGAAAAGAAGCATTCGACCAGGATGATTCATAAACTTTGCTGTGCACGCACGCAATTTTTGCAATAACTACTGAAAAGGCTTTTGTAACACTTTTGATGCATTGATTTACGAGAGAAGTATAAATGTATGAATTATGAATATTTATTAAAAATTACCTAACCTTTGACCATGAATGTCGATATATTCCGAAAAGAAGCATTCGACCTTTGATTCATAAACTTTGCTGTGCACGCATGCGATTTTTGCAATAACTACTGTATGGATTTTATTACGATTTTATTAATGGATGCATTGATTTACGAGAGAAGTATAAATGTATGACTTTGAAGATTTTGTGAAAATTACCCTACCTTTGGTGACGTATGTCGATAAAGTCGGAAAAGAAGCATTCGACGGAGATGATTCACGTACTTTACTGTACATGTGTGCGATTTTCATAGTAACCACTGAAGGGAATTTGGTATGGTTTTTATTAATGGGACAGATATAAATGTAGAACTTATGGATACCTTGTGACTTATGAATGCTTTGTGAAAATTACATGACCTATGACGATTAATGTCAACACAGTCGGAAAAGAAGCATTCAACGGAGAAGGTAACTTGGCGTACGGCGTTTGAACCGTTAGGTATACACGAAAACAACATATGGTGACATTATCCTACTCAAAAAGTTGTACATAAAGTCTACGATAACTCATGTATATATATTATATGAAACCCATAATAAACTTTTACTGTGTAAAAAAAGAAAACCTAATTCTTCCAACTCAATTTTCTGGAGATTATTGTGCAAAACTGTCTAAATTCTTATCAAATTGAATTCCATAATAAGCTTCTTGAACTTATATAGACCGAATTTAATATACCCTAATTTCCCAACGAATAATGTAAAAGTTACGACGTTGTTTTTAAGTAAGTAAAATTGTACACTTGGTCTTTCACACATTGCCAGGGAATGCGTCAATTTATGAACACTTTCTCTACCCGTGCGAAGCCTGGACGGGTCGCTAGTAATTGACGTAGTTCAATGGGTGGAATGTAATCCATGTATATTTCACACATTGACAGGGAATGCGTCAATTTATGAAAACTTTCTCTACCCGTGCGAAGCCTGGACGGGTCGCTAGTAATTGACGTAGTTCAATGGGTGGAATGTAATCCATGTATATTTCACATATTGACAAAGGGACTCGTCGACTTTTTCTACCCGTGCGAGGCCGAGGCTGATATCTAGTAATAAATACAATTCAATGCGTGGAATGTAATTCATATTCCATATATATTTCACACATTGACAAGGGACGCGTCGACTTATAAAATCTCTCTACTCGTGCGAAGCCGAGGCTGATATCTAGTAATAAATACAATTCAATTCGTGGAATGTAATTCATATATATTTCACACTTTGACACGGATGCGTCAATTTATGAAATCTTTCTTTACCCGTGCGAAGCCGACACGAATCGCTAATAATAGATACAATTCAATTGGCGGAATGTAACCTATTTATATTTTACACATTAACACGAATGATTCAATTCATGAAATAGTTCTCTACCCGTGTGAAGCTGAGACGGGTCGCTAGTATTTGATACAGTTCAATGGGTGGAATGTAATCCATATATATTTCACACATTTTCAAGGGACGCGTCGACTTATAAAATCTCTCTACTCGTGCGAAGCCGAGGCGGATCGCTACTAATTGATACAATTCAATTGGCGGAATGTAACCTATTTATATTTTACACATTAACACGAATGATTCAATTCATGAAATAGTTATCTACCCGTGCGAAGCTGAGACGGGTCGCTAGTATTTGATACAGTTCAATGGGTGGAATGTAATCTATATATATTTCACACATTTTCAAGGGACGCGTCGACTTATAAAATCTCTCTACTCGTGCAAAGCCGAGGCGGATCGCTACTAATAGATACAATTCAATTGGCGGAATGTAACCTATTTATATTTTACACATTAACACGAATGATTGAATTCATGAAATAGTTATCTACCCGTGCGAAGCTGAGACGGGTCGCTAGTATTTGATACAGTTCAATGGGTGGAATGTAATCCATATATATTTCACACATTGACACAGAACGCGTCAATTTAAGAAACCCTTCTCTACCCGTGCAAAACCTGGACCGATGGCTAGTAATTCATACAATTCAATTGGTGGAATGTAATCTATTTATATTTCAAACATCGAGAGGGAGAATTTATGAAACTTTTCCCTACCCGTGCGAAGCAGAGACGGGTCGATAGCAGTACAATTCATTTACTGGAATGTAACTCATAAATATACTCTATCTGTTTCAAAGTTTTTTATCAGTTTTAGTCATAGACTTTTATGTATTCACGAGTTCATTTAACGTGATAACTACAAATGGTATCAAACGGTTCACTTTTTGTTCATTTCTGTCTTTTTTTAGTATCTTTCACTCGAATTGAAATATCTGACACGAAGTGTTTCATTAGAAACGTTTTCATTAGAGAACCAATCCAACGATATTGGATTTCGGCATGAGGCATCATTTACTCGCGCTTCGAATGGACCAAAAATGAAAGTCTGAACACAGAGAGAATATTAACTCGGCTTCGGCTATTCTGTCTCGCGTTCTGTAGCTGACGAATAACATCAGTTAGTAAAAAATATTCTGCCCGTGTATACAACAAAATGGTATTCAAGTGGAACGACCAAAACACGCTGCTGTTTTGGGAGAAACTCTGACTACGATCTACGTACACTAAGACAGAATAATACTCGACGAACACTAAGACAGAATAATACTCGACGAACACTAAGACAGAATAATACTCGACGAACACTAAGCAGAATAATACTTGAGGAACACTAAGACAGAATAATACTCGACGAACACTAAGACAGAATAATACTCGACGAATACTAAGATAGAATAATACTCGACGAACACTAAGACAGAATAATACTCGACGAACACTAAGACAGAATAATACTCGACGAACACTAAGACAGAAAAATACTCGACGAACACTAAGACAGAAAAATACTCGACGAACACTAAGACAGAATAATACTCGACGAACACTAAGAATAATACTCGACGAACACTAAGACAGAATAATACTCGACGAACACTAAGACAGAATAATACTCGACTAACACTAAGACAGAATAATACTCGACGAACACTAAGACAGAATAATACTCGACGAACACTAAGACAGAATAATACTCGACGAACACTAAGACAGAATACTACTCGACGAACACTAAGACAGAATAATACTCGACGAACATTAAGACAGAGTAATACTCGACGAACACTAAGAGAATAATACTCGACGAACACTAAGACAGAATAATACGGGAAAATTATTATGAATTCTGATTTACTTTTATCCATTCGAAGATGATTGTAGTGTGATTCAGAATCTTCATCCGCTAATTTTTTTAACAATGTATCTGAAGCTCCCAACATGTTTCTATTTGTAATCCATGGTCGCTCTCACCAGAGCCGATGTTTTCTTTGCTTTTTTTTTTATTAATTCTTCGATCAAATGATAACAAATCAACGAATTCCAAGGCTCACAACTTCGTTCGTCGAAATATTTGATGAACCGGATAACACTTTAATTTCTACGTCATTTTATCTGTATCATGTGAATGTGGAATGAAAAAAAAGAACGTTCACTCGAGAGAGCATTCACCCGAGTGACTGATATAATTTTTACAGAGGCATTCTAGCGCAATGGGATAGTTAACTATTGTGAAAATATATGTTAATTTAAAACGAACAGTAATAAAATTATAAAAAACAATTAAAATATAAGCGATTTATGCAGTTCTAAACATAATGCTAGAGATAGAGTGAATAGAGGTTGTAAACATAATGATAGAGATAGAGTGAATAGAGGTTGTAAACATAATGATAGAGATAGAGAGAGTGAGAGATAGAGTGATACTCGTATGTCCCTGTCTCATTTGCCGTCGTAGAATATAATGCGCGTTACTAAACATGACATCACAATGCGGTATTACCGCCCTCGTTAGGTCAATTCGTCGCCGTCAAAAGTTTTTCAAACGAGGAGTGTTGGCCTGACGAGGACGGCAATACTGAGTAGTGACGTCATATTTAGTAATGTTCGTCGAATTCTAGGACAGCAAATGAGACAGGTAAATTTTTTAAATTTGTCAAAATGTTCACTCATAATCACTTTGAATTTTTACTTTGATAATCATGAAATAAAAATAAATAGTCAAATTGCCTATTGTCTAATTTTGTTTATGATTATTTACCTACAAAGCCACTCTATAGTTGTGATAGTATCGATCGGCTCTTCTTTTAGAGGTTTCTAGTCTTTAAAAGGAATAAAGTATACAGTTTAAAAAAAACTTGCAATTCTTTAATGGAAAGTAAATAATCGTAATTAAAATTATGTACAATTTTATTTCTGAAAATACCCATAAATGCCGGGATGGTAGTTTTTTTCTATGTAAGTACAATTTAAAAGAACTGTGGCATTTTTAAAACAAAAAGTACAAATGTACCAATTTTTAAAGTAATGTGTGTGCTATATGATCGACTAGCCAGAGTAAATATGTTTAAAGCTAAATTTGCTTTAAGGTTTTCGTTTCCCGGAATCGTTTGTAGTAATATCTCCCTAGCTTTAATGAAACCGATAATGAAACGTTGGTATTTGGTATGTGTCTCGCTAGAGGATTAGGTTGATTAGGGTTCATTTTAGGGGGGTGGCCAGTGTATTCCACTAATTTTACAAAAGCTAACTCAAAATAATAAAGAGTTGATTGATGTCCAGGACTACTACGGCCTTTGAAGTCGCATTGGCGCACGGTCTCTTGACTACGACGGCTCGTATGGCTTCGAAACTGCGTCATTCGTAGGAACGTTGGATGCCGTTGCAGGCGAAGTCTTGATAATTACACTTTGCGAGTTCAAAGGAGTCTATTGCAACATTACAATGCTGGAGTCAGAGTGTTCCAATTGTTTCACGTTGGGCTTCAGCCTCGAGTTGTGACGTTAGAAGTAATATCTCAAAGGAGGAATATATCTCGGGTAATTTTACAAGTAATCAGCTTATATTATGCTTTTTGAAACGTGGAGATTCTTCTCTAAAACGTAATCGTTTTTTAATTTTTGAAAAATAGTCATTATTCCTTTGAAAACCAACAAATGTCTCCGTCCTTTGGTCTGCGTCTATGTAAGTATGGGACATGCTGCAGGTCACATTTTTTAAAACTATTTTAGTGATACTTTTTCTATTGATTTTTGATTTTCAAAATAATCTATTGATTTTCACGATAGTCGAATGGAATAAACCAGAAAAAAAGTGAAAAACATGGGAAAAACAGTTGAACTGAATGTATTTTCATAATTTTTCTGTGTTAATGTCTTACGACTACATATTAACACCTTTTAAAATTACTGCTGAGTCAAAAAAACATAATTAAAAAAAAATTAAAACGATTAAAAAATTAGTTTTAAAATATAGTTATTGCTACAATTCAAGTTTTTTTTAGAAAAAGCGAGATCCTAATGGTTTCAAGTTTGGCAACAGCAACAAAGTGGCAGCCATCATATAGCATATCAGCGACCCGCCATGATTGCATAGGAGTTCGATTAAATTATTTGATTAAAGTTTATTGATATAATTCATCAAAAATATATATAATAATGTACCACGACGTCATGCGCTTGTAATATTCCCGCACTAAACGAGTCAGTTTCCCCTCTTTATTATCCCTTTGTGGGCGAAAATACATCATTAAAATGCTCTCAAGAACCTTTCAATTCAAACACCGATTAATTTAACTGCTAATAGACATTACAAAGTGCGGAGGATCAGTTGTTATCTTTCGAAAATGCTTGAAATTATTATTATGTTAATTTTAATGAGGATTAATAAATTGACTTAAACCAGCCACTTTTGTCCCACACCCTTTTTTACCCGATTGCGGCGCAGCAAAGGAAGGATCATGAACTTAACAGAATATGTATGTTTGTATCTATATATGGATGTTCGATCGTAGCCCAGAAACTTCTGAACTGATTTTAGCATCGGTTTGCATGTAATGTAAGAGTGCCATAAGCTAGATTTTTAGAGACAAAAACAAAACATTTTGGCGGATTTACAATAAAAAACAGAAGTGAAAAAAAATGTTTTCGCCTATCATGTCAAAAATGATATTATTTGACAGGTCTTTAAAAATAACTATGAGGTTTCTCCGAATATTTATTCATAAACCTGAAAAAATAGTAAAGTTTGACACAAATAATAAAAATACAATGTTTTATGTGCACGCGGTTTCGAACTAGGTTTAAGAAAATAAGCTGCCGAAAAGAGTAAACTAAAAACGAAGCTATAAAAAACTAAAACACGACTACTTCGAAAAAAAAACTGAAAAGTAGAAAAACACATTTTCTACGGGAAAAAATATTGACATCTCAAAACTGAACGCCGCTTACGACTCCACAATTCGGTGACGATTATCTTTTCGTCAAATTGTGACTGCCTAAATTGTTTTTCGGAAAAGTATTCCGTTTTTTTTTGACGTAGTCCAGTTCTAGTTAGCTTCGTTTTTATTAACTTAAAAACAATTATCGTGACGTATACATAAAAGATAGACTAATGCTGGTTAAAACCATTCTTTAGATCTTCTTAAGAACTACAATTTCCCCAACATATGTACATGTTAAATGTATCATACTGTGAAAGTTGTATATCAAATATATTAATAAGTTTTTCGGGAATATCTAAAAAATAAACAAAAAACTTTTCTTTGTTTTATATTAATGTCATATTCGTAATGAATTCAAATAAAAATCGTTAGAAATTATAAAATGAGAAAACTTTATAACAAAAAAATTATTTACTAAAAAATGTAACGAGGCCAAAAATATAAACAAGTAAACAATTTCACATTTATATAATATAAATGTGAAATTTATCAGCAGCACAAATTTTTTACCTATAGACATTGTTGGAGACACCTAAATTAACTTACTCATTTGCATTGTAAGCAACGTACAGGCTGATCTAAACCACTTTTTTACATTAGCCATATCTCTACTTCTAAGTACACTTTTTATAAGCTATAAAGCAGCATACAGCGTAGACACCGACGAAGTTGATATAACACTGCTCTTTTTAATAATAGTATCCTTCAACATATTCACAATTATAGCCCTACTTGCTTTTCAAGCATTTATGCTATACATTCAAGTACGTATATAAAATCTTAAATAACCTTTTAGAAAGAAAGGTAAAATGTACACTTTAAAATATATACTTTACTCCGTACAATGTCATTTATACGGAATGATGTTAATAACTAAAAATTATCACTGGCAATTTTTAAAGGTTAAAATTTTTAATTTTAGACTTTAGAAACTTAATAAAAAAAATTGGCAAATACATTTAGTATCATACATATACGTATGTAGGTCTAATTGCATTCGACTAAGTCATTTGTTAAATATTTTCCTTCAAAAAGAAACCTCCCTAAAACATTTTCCTTTAAAAGGAAGTTCAGTACTCGGCGACTGTTCTCCGCTACGTTTCGTACGGATTTCTTGCCCTTTATTTATATTTTAAACCTAACCCTAACTTTTGTGCACAGTATAAGCGCAGTGTGTGCACATTTGGTTTTACTAATAATTACTAATAATTAAACATTACTAATAATTAAACATACGATTGGAATTTAAAAAAAACGTAAAAGTGAGGTAGCCTTGGACACCCGACAGAAGCGAAGGTTTTTACGCTTTTCTACATAAACGTAAAATTGTAGAATCTCTGTCCCTCTCCCCGCACCCTTCTCTTCTCCGTTTTCCTCTCCGTTAAGAAACTTCTCTTCCGTTTCATCGCCGCGTTCATGACGTTTCACATTTTCTCAGTTAACTCCTCGTCTCAAACGTCCGTTAAGAAGCTTTCCTTAAAAATAGGTAGATTTATAGTCATCAATAATGAAGTCTGATGAAGCTAGTTAGCATTACTTTCTTTTATTGTAATGTATCTTGTATCTATATGGGTCATGCGGAATATATAAACAGAAACATGCATATAAGAACGTCCGCAGAATCCATTCCAGATAAATGTTTATGTAAACTTCACATAGACAGATAGAAAATATTCCTATTCGCATTTTGCTTCGAAACCATCACAACGTGTCTGTCTGGTGACAATAATATCAAGAAAAGATCTTAAAATTAAGCGACAAAATTATCTACATACGTATATGTATGAAACTTAATTATCGCAAGTAAATTGTTTTTAAATTCGGCATTCGCATAATAAAGGTGTCCGCAGAATCCATTCAAGAGAAAGGCAAGCGTTTTTGTAAACTCCATATAGATAGAAAGAAAATATTCTTACTCATATTTTGCTTTGAAACCAGAATCATGTGTCCGTCAGTTATTCGTAAAATTTGTCGGATACGACAAATGTATAGGAGTACTAATGTCAAGAAAAGATCTTAAAATTAAGCGACAAAATTATCTACATACGTATATGTATGAAACTTAATTATCGCAAGTAAATTGTTTTTTTTAACCCGAAAGAACTCGTATTAAGATACAATACTGTATATAATTACTTGTTAGGATATTAGTAATTTATTCAACCATAGGTTAGTTGTATAATCCTATTCTTTGAAGCGAAGCAAAATTCGTCAGATACGTGCAAATATATAAAAGCATTTATATCAAGAAAAGATCCTGAAATTACGCGACTAAATTATCTACATACGTATATGTACGCGTATGAAACTTAGTACTCGCAAGTAAATAGTTTTTAAATCCCGAAAGAACTTTTATTAATTTACAATACTGTATACAATTCTTTGTAAGGATATTAATAATTTATTCAACCATAGGTTAGTTGTATAATCCAATTCCTTGAATCGAAGCAAAATTCGTCAGGTACGTGCGAATATATAAGAGCATTAATATAAAGAAAAGATCTTGAAATTACACGAGTAAATTCGTATATGTACGAGTATGAAACTTAGTACTCGCAACTAAATTGTTTTTAAATCCCGAAGGAACTTGTATTAATTTACAATACTGTATACAATTACTTGTAAGGATATTAATAATTTATTCAACCATAGGTTAGTTGTATAATCCAATTCCTTGAATCGAAGCAAAATTCGTCAGATACGTGCAAATATATAAAAGCATTTATATCAAGAAAAGATCCTGAAATTACGCGATTAAATTATCTACATACGTATATGTACGCGTATGAAACTTAGTCCTCGCAAGTAAATAGTTTTTAAATCCCGAAAGAACTTTTATTAATTTACAATACTGTATACAATTACTTGTAAGGATATTAATAATTTATTCAACCATAGGTTAGTTGTATAATCCAATTCCTTGAATCGAAGCAAAATTCGTCAGGTACGTGCGAATATATAAGAGCATTAATATAAAGAAAAGATCTTGAAATTACACGAGTAAATTATCTACATACGTACGAGTATCAAACTTAGTACTCGCAAGTATGAAAAAACTCGAAAGAACTCGAATTCTCTTCCCGAAAGAACTCGAATTAAAATAAATTACAATGCTGTATATAAATATCTCTAAAGACATCAATAACTTTTTTTCAACCACAAGTTAGTCGTTTGATCCAATTTTTTCTTCCGCACTCGAATTTGTAGGGTAGAAATTGTAAAGACTAAGTCTTCACGTGGACATAAGGTTTTTCGTGTAAATCTTCAATTATTTGAAAAGGTAATTTTAAGTTATGCTGACCAAAAATATTAACAATTAAATGAAACTACGTGATGTAGTATTATTTCTACTTTATTTAAGTTCTTCACCACGACCATTTACAACATCTTCAGGTGTGCTATTAGCAAAGGTTGTTCGCTAATAGCCCACCTGAAGATGTTGTAATACAACGAAACCTAGGTCGTGGTAAAAAACTTAAAGAAAGTAGAAATAATAATTTGAATAATAAATTTCTACAAAATTAACGCCAAATATATTCAATATTTAAAAATATTAAGTTAAAATAGATAAACAAATTAAATAAATCAGAAAACTCACTTAAAAATATTCAATATATTTTTTGATCACGTACCATCACGTATATCACTTAAAAATATATTGACATTTGTGAATCACGTATCGTCACGTAAACAAATTAAATATTTTAGAAAACTCACTTAAAAATATATTGACATTTGTGAAACACGTTTTACACTTCATAGGTAAATCTAATCATGATACGATATTTATCATTTTATCAGTGTACCTATATATTAATATAAATTTGAAAAAATAGCCATTTTAATCGAGGGAATGAAATAACCTTCCCCTTTATGTATTTTATTCACTAATTATAATTAATTGACTAACTTAATCGATTAACCTACAACCAATATGATTAATTTCTAATGAATTAATCAATTACGATTAATTATATTGACTTCGTTAATATTAAAGTTAAAGTTACATGTGTACCCCTACCAGCTAAACCGCTGTTCTTGAATATCTGAAATTATTTATAATACTAGCATAAATAATGAAATTGTAAAGAAAATGACCATAGTTAAGTAGACTCTACTTGTTTACGAGTAATAGTCGATAGGTAGTTGGGTCTGTAAAAAGTTCATAAAAAAATAACTAATTAAAATGTAAATTTTGTACAAATCAATCAAATGTCCAGATTATATTTTTACCAGTGTATATTTTGCGCATTATTTTAATTAAAAAAGTGGATACTTTAGGAGCAAAAGCAGTTTAGCAAAACTGAATTATTTATTAATTTTCTTTATATGGCTGAACAAATATTTAAGCAACACCATGTTTAGGCGCAAATGCAGTTTAACACCATTGGAAATTTTACTCTATTGGTTAGAAATTGAAAGAATTAACATTAAAAACGATGTGTTTAAGAAAAATATATTTCGGTCGCGATTATTTTGTTACAAAAAATTGTTTTAAAAAATAGTTCCCATCCAAGGTAAGTTTTTTCATGTAAATGCTTGTTACATTTTTTTCGATTTAATTATCATTATTAGTAACACTAAACAGTGAATATACAAATGGAAACAGAATATAATAAAAAAAAACAAAACCTAAAAAACAAAATCTAAAAATTGAAATAAGCAACAGAGATCCCGTAAAGAGAAGTTATACTCGTAAATTTGATGTTTGACAATCAATTGACACCGTTTTTTCAGAGTGCGAGCATTTTCTAAATCTATTTTTTTATTAATATAGTCGCGAACAAAGGAAATGTTTTTATTAAATACGTTGTTTTTTAAATATATTCCTTCATTAAACGAAGAAAGAAATGAAATTTTCATTAATAATAAACTACCATTAAATTTATAAAAAAAGAAAATCTGCGTAACAATTGTTTTCAATACAACCAATTCACAACTATTTTTTCAGTATAAGTGGTTTATTTTATAAAAAAATTGACGTAACATTTTTTCCTATATATTTTTTCCACTATTAATTTGTTATAGTTTTTTTTCGATTAAATTCGCATTTTTTTGTCTCTAAACACATATACACACCTTTATACACGGATAAGAACATTAATTGTGAAATATTACATACAACTGTAAATAATAAAAACAAGTTGAAAAATTGTATGAAAAGACGTTTGTAGTTTGTCATGACCAAAGCGCTTTTCAATTCTATTTTTCTGTACCAAATTAAATATAAGCGGTGTTTATTACTTTTAAATATTTTTTACTTTCAAATATGTTTCGCACTTCAAAATAAAAAACGGAACCCTTATAAGATCATTAATGTATCTGTCAGTTACGGCCTTTTTTTTTCAAAAACCACTTGACGTAGAAACATGAATTTTGGCACAGCATTAAAACATTAACTTGCACATCTCTCAATAGCTAACATTCAAAAATATTCTCATGGAAATTTATGGGGTGGCAAAGTAAGTACTTTCAAAAAACGTTTTTTTAATTCCATATATAATGTAAGGTTTCAAAAAACTAACTATAAGGACACACAAATATTAATTTCTTTTCATAATAATTCTTCGTAAAACTATTTATGTAATATTTCTTTGTATCTAATATTTCTTTGTTATGTAATATTTCTTTGTAAAACTTGAAAAACGATATGCCCCTCTCCTTCTTATTCTCAAAATTACTTAACCTAAACTTATGAAAAAATAGGGTTCTTAGAAATTTATACGAAAGGTTGGAGGAAAAGTATAATGACTATCCTAGATCTTATAATTTTTTTGAGATATACACTATGTTTTAATGCCTGTGAAAGATATATTAGGCAACAGTAAAATGTCATTCTTGAAACGATACACTCCGTGTTAGACAGTGAACTCACTTGACCGGGTTTACACGATTCAGTGTCACTGAATCGAGCGTGATGGCTCAGTTTCATTCAATGCTCAAAAAAGTGTACACGGTGCGTCTAAAGAAGTAGTTCACTTGGCCCCTATGCCGAAGGGAGCCAGGTTTACGCGATTCAGCGTTACCGACCCGAGCGTGATGGCTCAGTTTCGTTCAATGCTCAAAAAATGTGTGCATGGTGAGCTTAAAAAAGTCACACAAAGACGTTATGAGAAAGTAATATTTAAAACAATTTAATTGAAATACTATGTACCCTTAAATTTCTATAAGTGGTTAAACCTGAAAAAATGTCTATAAGTATAGAGAACCCTCGCAATGCGATTTCTACTCGTGCTTAACAGGTTTTTTGATACGAAAACTGCGTGCTTTAGGCGCACCACGCACTTCAAGCACGAAGTTTTCTGAGCATTGAACGAAAGTGACCTTTTTTGAGCATTGAATGAAACTGAGCCATCACGCCCGGGTTGGTGACGCTGAATCGCGTAAACCTAATAATAATTATATCGATATTGTCTTGCATTGTTATTGATTTGTCAAACTAATATCTATCACCTATTAGTTCGGAAAGTCAGCGTAAAATACGCGTATTATATTAAACTACTCTTAAATAAAACATTAAACACTAACCGTATACACTTGAAATATTATACTGATTACACACAATAACATGCTCGTATTATATTAAATTACACTCAAATAAAATATTAAACATTAACCGTATACATTTGAAATATTACACTGATTGTACACAATAACATTTTCGTATTATATTAAACTACTCTCAAATAAAATATTAAACACTAACCGTATTCACTTGAAATATTACACTGATTATACACGATAACATTTTCGTATTATATTAACTTACACTCAATTAAAATATTAAACACTAACCGTATACATTTGAAATATTCACTGATTATACATAATAATATTTTCTTATTATTTTAAATTACAGTCAGACAAAATATTAAACACTAACCGTATATATTAGAAATATTACACTGATTATACACAATAACATTTTCGTATTATATTAAATTACACTCAAATAAAATATTAAACACTAGCCGTATACGCTTGAAATATATTACTCTGATTTTACACGATAACATACTCGTATTACATTAAATTACACTCAAATAAAATATTAAACACTAGCCGTATACACTTGAAATATATTACTCTGATTATACACGATAACATACTCGTATTACATTAAATTACACTCAAATAAAATATATGGCTCCCTTCGGCATAGGAGCCAAGTGAACTACTTCTTTAGACACAATATCCACACTTTTTTGAGCATTGGACGAAACTGAGCTGTCACGCTCGGCTCGATGATACTGAATCGCGTAAACCTGGCCAAGCGAGTTCACTGTCTAACACGGAATGCATCGTTTCAAGAATTACGTTTTACTTTTGATTAATAGATTATTTGAGTATAATTTAATATAATACGCGTGTGATATTGTATATAATCAGTGGATTATTTTTAGGCTCACAATGCGCACTTTTTAGATATTGAATTAAATTGGAAGCTAAAATGTTTATAACATGTCAATTTCCATAAAACTATTGTTTAATTAAACTCGGGTAAACTCGGTTCCCTTCTTCGTCTACTAAGCAGTTCACTATCTAACACTGAGTACATCGTTTCAAAATCAAGAACGTTTTATTATTGTTTAATATTTTATTTGAGTGTAATTTAATGTAATACGAGTATGTTATCGTGTATAATCAGAGTAATATATTTCAAGTGTATACGGCTAGTGTTTAATATTTTATTTGAGTGTAATTTAATATAATACGAAAATGTTATTGTGTATAATCAGTGGAATATTTCTAATATATACGGTTAGTGTTTAATATTTTGTCTGACTGTAATTTAAAATAATAAGAAAATATTATTGTGTATAATCAGTGAATATTTCAAATGTATACGGTTAGTGTTTAATATTTTAATTGAGTGTAAGTTAATATAATACGAAAATGTTATCGTGTATAATCAGTGTAATATTTCAAGTGAATACGGTTAGTGTTTAATATTTTATTTGAGTGTAGTTTAATATAATACGAAAATATTATTGTGTACAATCAGTGTAATATTTAAAATGTATACGATTCATGTTTAATATTTTATTTGAGTGTAATTTAATATAATACGAGCATGTTATTGTGTATAATCAGTGTAATATTTCAAGTGTATACGGTTAGTGTTTAATATTTTATTTGAGAGTAGTTTAATATAATACGAGTATTTTACGCTGACTTTCCGAACTAATAGGTGATAGATATTAGTTAGGCAAATCAATAACAATGCAAGACAATATCGATATAATTGTTATTACAAATATATTTTAAAATTAAAAGTTTTCGCTTCTATCGTGTAGTCGTAGGCCACCAGAAATCGATTATGAATATTATTTCATTAAAAATAAAATCGAACTGTCATTGGACGCCTTGCAGACGTGAAACATCTATTTTTTTATTATTATCATTTTATTATCACTATAGTTCAAATTTTAAATTAATAAACGCTTGTGGTGGAGTTAAAACCAAAACTAGTGAACTGCGCATGAATATCCCAACAAACGACTATGATGCAATTGTACTTGTCGAAACTTGGCTCCACCAAAATATATTTGACGCCGAGTTCATAGACGACCCTCGCACGGTGTTGCGACGTGATCGAAACCTAACCAGTAGCGGTAAATCGTATGGAGGTGGAATTATTGTCGCGGTTATGACAAGGTTTACTGCAAAACGTTGCCGTCAATGGAAAAACGAAGACATTCGCAAATATCTATAAAAAACATTTTTATAACTTACAAAATTTATGTACTGATAATTTGAGTAACCACATAATAATTGTTGGTGATTACAATATTCCAACGCTAAATTATCAGTTTATGGAAAATTGTCCGTATGGCATTATAAATGATAGCTCTGACCCATTAGCTACCCTCGTTACCAGCGTCAGCTGGTTAATGAAACTGCAACAGTTTAATTACTTCAAAAATTGTAATGATGGGACTCTCGATCTCGCACTGAGTAATTGTAAATGATAACTCTCTTCTGTGGATCCATTACTTCGCGAGGGCCGCCACTATCCTACTTTCCTCCTCACAATTGATTGCTGTCCAGAGGTCACGATGAAAAAGGCTGACACCTTAAAATGCAATTTCCACAAATTAGACTATAGTGCAATCAATAAAGCGCTGATCTATAAACTGGGAAAAAGAGTTCCATCAACTTTCAGCTACCTGCGCTGTGGACAGATTTTATACAATCATATTTGACATTATCAATAAATTAGTATCAAAGAAACCACAAAACCAGGAAATATCCAACTTGTAACTTCCACACTCCTAAATAGATACAGGTAAAAAGACGTAAAGAAAAATTCTGGGTAAAATGGAAATTATATGAAATCTTCTCTGATTACTTGCATTTCTCTAAGTTAAGATGTCAATTTAAGAAAATGCCCCGGTATTGTTTCCATGACTATGTCCAAAATATTGAGAAACTTATTAATAACAACATAAAAGATTTCCGATAATACGTGTCATCCCTGAAGAAGTCGGAAGGATACCCATCGTCGATGACTTTCGAAGATTATGAACCTCACCACAATTTGGCACTTCAGACAGATATTAATATCACCTCCATCTGCTTCCAAATGGATGAAATAACTAATGCTCTCAAGAAAATTAGTGCCAATAAGGGAGCAGGCCTAGACAAAATCGAACCTATATTTCTTAAAAACACACACCATACGATTTCTATTCCACTCTATAATATTTAACAGGTGTATCGCGCAGGGTACGTTTCTCGGGTGCTGGAAAGTTGCACACATAATACCAGTATATAAATCTGACAGCAAACAATCTATCAAAAATTATAGACTGATATCCATTTTATCAGCAATATCTGAGGTATTTGAAAAAGTGGTTCACAATAGTATTTATCATTGCAACGGCATATTATTGAGGAGCAGCATGGATTCGTACGGAACCGACCAACATTAACCGACCTGTTGTTGTATACTCAATATCTCTTCAAATATATAGATTACTGGACATAGATTGACCCCATCGACACGGATTTTAAAAAAGCTCTCGACAAGGTTGTTTATCTCATCTTGCTGAAAAAAACTCTCTTTTAACGGTAAAAAGGGTTACTTCGTTGGTTCGTCTCCTATCTCGCCAACAGGCAACAAGCAGTAAAAAATAACGATTTAAATCACTGCATGTTCTCGTGATTTCAGGGATACCTCAAGGTGCCATATTGGGTCCTTTTTGTTTATCGTATTTATAAATGACATCAGCAATTGCTTTCGACACAGCAAGTTCCTGTTATATGCCGACGATCTAAAGATTTTCTCTCATATAAGAGATTCTTCTAATCATGCGAAGTTACAAGAAGATCTTTATAGAATATACGCTACATACGATAAATCGATCACTTTTTCTAAAAACAAGACAATCTATTTTCACACCTATGGCATAGGCGGCCATTCTTTGGAGTCTGTTAATTGCATACGTGATCTTGGAATGATGTTTGATCAAAACTTACATTTTGATATTCACGTTAAGCAGATCACCTCGCGAGCTTATGTTTTGCTGGGCTTTGTCTTATGAACTACCAAACCCTTTAAATAAATGAGAACGTATCGAATCCTCTACACAACTCTTGTGTTATCTCAACTTGAATATGCTGTTGCAGTCTGGAATCCATACTATCACACTCTGATATGATCGAAAGAGTTCATAAACGATTTATACGTACATTGCAATATCGCTTCAATACACCGAAAATAGACTATCGTAATACATTGTATGCATTCAAATACCGTACTCTCCACGAAAGGCGCATCGAACTCGGAAATAACTTCGAACTCGGAAATAACTTCGAACTCGGAAATAACATCGAACTCGAAAATAATATCTGCCATAGTCGTTACGATTGCGCCGATATAGTAAATCAGTTGCAATTTCGTGTGCCAGGGGGAGCGACCCGTAGCTCTGCGCTTTTCTCGCGTACCACTACGCAGGCTTTGTGATGATCGCGCCAGAATATTTCATTCTCTAGACATATTCGCTAGCTCATTACTTCAATACAAGCAGGCAATTAAACGGATACTATACAACCATTAGTTCTTTGAAACCATTGACACTACATTTTCTTTTTTTTTCCTTTTTCAGATCCATATTATTATAAATAGGATTATTACTATTAATTCTATTACTGGTAACTATTATAGTGAATTTTGAATAAAAGGAATTTTCAATAATCTCAATATTTATTGTTTGTTTACCAATATTAAATGTTTTATAATTTAAAATCTAATTATTTACTCTCTTATAGAAATATTTATATAAGACTGCGGATATGTGTACGTAGAATAGTATTTCGATGTGGGAATGTTAGGATGCAAGTTAACCTAATACTTGAAAAACTCTTTTTTTTATTTCACTGAGACTTGTATCTGTTTTTTCACATAGTGATAAATAAATAAATAAATAATGTTTTAAGGTAGTTTATACCGATATAAACGAGTAAAGTTGTAAGCGTTATTAAATGAGAAGTAATGCTGAAAGACTAACAAACACGTAAAGAAGTTTGTGTAGTGTGGTAGACAGGAAAGCAAAAAGAAGTCGAGAAGAGGAAGTCAAAAAGAGTCGACAAGACACGAAGCTGACCGAATGGCAGGCAAGACGCAAAACTGAACAAATTAAGCCAGCAAGAGCAAAATGCAACCCCCATCCAAATGCGCTATTAGATGTTTCACATCAAAAACAATAGATAACTAACTTATTTTAGCTAAATTATTCCCTATATCGCACGGTATTGACTTTTATAATGAATACAATTAACACAATAAACATTTAAAGAATCAAGATTACCATTGAATTATGTACCAGAGAATATTTGCAACGCTAAGTATGAGAGCAATCCTTGCGTGTACTAACGGATCGATCATATCCTAACTATTCTTCTCATTCTCGCGTTAGATATAATTCCATAAAAGGTTCTATCACACCGCAATATATGGATGTTTAGAGGTCGGTACTCAGTATAGGTAAACTATGTCACAATTATAAAAAGTGAAAAGCTTATTGTTAAACGCTACTATGATCGTTAAGTACTTAAATATGTATGAAATCGAATTATTTGTATATATCCGTATAGACGTTACATCTAAACAATATTAGCTTTAATGATGAATTATATTTAAACTAGCGTGACCCGTGCGAAGTCTTCGCATTATTTATTCCATTATGAAGCTCAGATGACAGATCAAACAGATATTTTACTAAAATTGACATATAGAGGCGCAAGTATCAAAAGCATTGAGCTAAAGCGCCACTTTATTTATACGTGAGTGGATTTGAAATTAAACAAAAATTTTACCGACCGTCAATCATATTGACGTTGAGCCGTTAGATGGCAGCATTGCTGTTTTGTGTATATAATTTTAATAATTAATTAATTTGCAAAAACTATAGCAATAATAATTTTTTTAGTTGTGGATGCCGGTAGAGCAAGCAATTATCTATAAAATGATATATAATTTATGTGGATTAGTTGTGAGGTTTTTTCTAAAAAGGGAGTGTAACATCTTAACCTTAGCGTATTAATATATATGATGATGATGATGATGATGATACCATTTCATGCTAACTGGTCTAAAAAAATTAGTTACATATTTCAGACAAGTGTGTAATACAAATTAGCAATTTGTTTTACATACTTACAATAAACAACTTACAATAAACAACTTACAATAAACGTAATTTATATCAAATCGTATAAAAATACGTTGTAATTTTTAAGCTGAATTGTAAAATGTACTTGTGCATTAAATTAATTTCAAGACTCCAAAGTGAAACAAGGAGCCATGAAACAAGAAATTACATCACTTCCATCCGTTTGTTCGCCTGTCAACAGCTCCACTGTACGACGAACGCTCCAAATGACGTCACTGAGAACGCTCCAAATGGGGCGATCGCCAGCCAAAATCTGCTCTACATGTTAAAACCGTCTACAAGTTGGGAAGGGGAGAGGCGCGTTGGATTTTCAAAACAGTTTAAAGTGACCACTGACGAATAATTCAACCTTCTAACTGATCGCCAGCCGGAAAGTATAAATAAAAGTTTCAAACCATTCAAATTCTGCCGCTCCACGCCAAACGGCGCCATCGACAGATACAACGGGTGGTAGTGCAATTTGATCTATAGATCATATACTAAATAGAGGGTCAAATTCAAAATATGCTTGCATCGAATGCATCGATATGGAGCGGCACCGAATGGATGCGCTCCAAATGGCGCGTCTGTTAGATTTACAAGAATAGGATTTTTCATGTGGATGCTTTGTACGAGGATGTCAATTTATATGTAAAAAAATTTCAAAAACATTTAATTTTATAAAATGTTCCTCCATACCTCTAAAGCGGGGATGATATAGTTGTTTGCGCACCTCAATAAATATTAATTTTCAAAGTGATGTACACTATGAACCGCCCAACCCTAAAATTATTTCACCAAGGATTTCAAAAGTGTCATAAAATGTAAGTTCTAGCATTTGAATGAGGTTTTCAATAACAATTATTTCAGTTAACTTGCACCAGTAACGTTTAAAGGTGTAGACAACTACGTAACTGCTTTGTAAGTGGTGGCTTATTTTTTTACTGATATTTTAAGAAACGTTAATTGCAAGAAAGTCACTGCAATTATTGGACAACAATAAAAACAACAAATAAAATTTGATGCAAAGTGCACTACGAAGGCATATGCAAATATTTTAACATTAAAGTGTACAAGGTGTTTCTATTAAACTATTTGCAAATGTTTATTTGATTTTGTACTATATTAATATATTGCTCCGTATGTCTGCGATGTGCCTAAAATTTCTCAAAAATACCTCCGTTTATTACCCGTAATTTTTTACTATTTTGTGTTTAGTATTTGTTGTTTAAATATGAAAATTATTGGAGCTTAATATCGTTTCTCAGACAGACCTGGTGGGTTAGATCTATTTAATACCGTTTTTAGAAAGATTTGGTAACAAAATGGGTCTAAAATAAATAGTTTAATCTATACTATTAATAAAATCGTAACAGAATGAATAATATATATAGAAAATATTTTAAAAAGAACGACTAATTTAGCATAAAGTTCACGGAAAGACTGAAGATGTATAGGAGTCACCGCTGCGACGCGGGAGTGTTTTTCAAAACTACCCCCACTTGGTTGATTGTAGAAATCTAAGGCGCGTTCACACTAGACCTACACACTACACTGACGGTGTCATGACACTTGGATTTATGTACACATCGCGAACACCTAGTTGCAATAACTGGATTCCAAGCCGCCGAGAGTTTGAATCCGTCTTCACGGTTGAAATTTGGATGTTTTTTAATTTCAATCGCTTCCCGTATAATACTCTTGAAATAATGAGGCTCATATACATCTTCAGTCTTCCCGTGACCACAGGCTGTGCAACCAGTCTGAAACGTCGGGACATAGTGAATACTTAGTTTATAATATCTAGGTTTACTCATTAAATAGATAATTACTGCGAAAAAACCCGATTCAAATCAAATAAAATATGTGTTCGAATCGCGAAAGTTTAAAAAAGTCTGTTGCTAACCGGTACGGGCCGGCAACAGTAAATAAAGTGTGCCATCTTGAATCGCTTCGGAATAAAGTTGTGACGTTGCAAACATCCATTACATTGTTAACTAAATGTAGGGATTGGGACTTAATACCTACGTGTTGTCGCATTAAACCGCGTAGTGACATTGCATATTCCGATAAGATTCTACGAAACGCGAGTGTCCGCCTTCTTAAACAATTAATTAGAAATCAACGGTTTAATTTGAACAAAGTACAGTGTGACCTTTATGACCTTCACTCGGAGTGCAGTGTTGTGTTATCAAGAAGTGACTTTGAATTGTGTGACCGAATTACGTATTTACGAGCTAGTCGCAAGTTCGAATTGTGTACCGAGGGACATGATAACAAATTTCATAGGTTGTTGTCGCGTACCAAAGTAGTGAAGAACCAGCATTCAGGTAACAATACAACACACAAGTTAACAAACACGGTAGTTAACTTAACTCACTCGAGTTTGGATGATGAGACAAAGAGCGTTCTTGAGAAGGGATTGAACTTTGCTATGACACCTAAACTAATACCGTATGAGGAAGTTATCAGCGGTGTAGAGGAGACAATCGTTCGCAACAGAATACCACCAATAGACGCGGAAACGCTGAGACAAGATGTATCAAGGTTGTTGCGTAACTGTCGTCCTCAGAAACCCAATGTCACTGCGGGTGAGCGTCAAGCACTTAAGAACCTACGGGAAAATGAGGAATTGTTAGTTCTTAAGGCCGATAAAGGCAATGCTACCGTGGTGGTGTACACCGAGGACTACAATAATAAGGTACGTGTGTTGTTGAGTGACAGTAATGTGCATAAGCCGGTATCATATAATCCAACGGCAAGAGTTACAAGACGCATAAGGGCAGCTATACACGAATTTCAGGATCTATTTACGGAGGATGAATACCAATATTTACACAGGCCGGCTATAGTTCAACCACCAAAATTGTACGGATTACCTAAGATTCATAAAGCCGAGGTTCCTTTGCGACCTATAGTGAGTCAAATTGATTCGCCGACGTACAGGTTGGCCAGACATGTAGCTGAGATATTGCAACCACATATAGGAAACACCTCATCCTTCGTCAAGGATTTCCGGCATTTTGTCGCCATTGTTAAGGACATAAGGTTGGAACCAGAAGACATAATGGTAAGCTTTGATGTCGAGTCACTGTTTACCAACGTTCCGTTAAAAGACTGTCTTGATGTGGTCAGACAGATGCTGGGTGATCTCGAATTACCAGACCAATATGGAAAACTTTTGGAACATTGTTTGGACGGAAACTTCTTTTTGTACCAGGGTCAGTACTATCTTCAGATCGATGGTGTCGCTATGGGTAGTCCGGTGGCCCCAGTACTTATCAACATCTGGATGGAATATTTCGAACAGCTGATCGACAGTGCGGCCTGTGGTATAAAACTATGGAAGAGATACGTGGACGACATTTTCTGTATCCTGGACAGAAGGATCCGAAGTGCTAACGAGGTGAATGAATATCTCAACTCGATTCATCCTCTGATTAAGTTCACCTATGAGCTGGAGGAGAACAGGACGTTGGCATTTTTGGACGTAAAGGTAATGGCGAGACCTGATGGAACGTTGGCTCACACTGTATACCGGAAACCGACTCACACAGACAGATACTTAAACGCTGCATCACATCACCATCCTGCTCATCTTCAGTCAGTAGTCTCTACACTAACGCGCAGAGCTCATGACCTCTGTGACCCTGAACATCTACAGAATGAGCTACAGCATGTCCAGGAGGTACTAAATATGAATGGCTACAGAACACGGAGATTGCATGCTAAGCACACTGGAATTAAACACGCCGAGGCGATCAGACAACCGGCTTTTCTACCTTATGTAAAAGGGGTGACGGATAAGATTGGAAACCTCCTCAGACGGTTTTCAATAAAACCGATATACACCCCTCTTACAACAATGGCCAAGCAGCTGCGGACACTAAAGGACGTAATTCCATTGCAGAAGCCAGGTGTCTATAAAATCGACTGCAGCTGCGGTCTTTCCTACATAGGTCAGACAAAAAGGACAATCGCCGAACGCATGAAGGAACACATAGCAGCTGTGAAGAACCGCCAGATAAATAAGTCGCTATAGCAGAACACTTAGTTGATTTGGGGCCCAATCACTGGATCGAACTTCATGACCCCAAGGTTATTTATTCTGAGCCTCATTATTTCAAGAAGATTATACGGGAAGCGATTGAAATGAAAAAACATTCAAATTTCAACCGTGAAGGCGGATTCAAACTCTCGGCGGCTTGGAATCCAGTGATTGCAACTAGGTGTTCGCGATGTGTACATAAATCCAAGTGTCATGACACCGTCAGTATAGTGTGTAGGTCTAGTGTGAACGCGCCTTAGATTTCTACAATCAACCAAGTGGGGGTAGTTTTGAAAAACACTCCCGCGTCGCAGCGGTGACTCCTATACATCTTTAGTCTTCCCGTGACCACAGGCTGTGCAACCAGTCTGAAACGTCGGGACATAGTGAATACTTAGTTTATAATGACTAGGTTTACTCATTAAATAGATAATTACCGCGAAAAAACCCGATTCAAATCAAATAAAATATTAAAGAGATTGGTTATTAAATTACACATTGATACGAAATAGTTGTTACGATTTTATTCCGACATTTGCACTAAAAATCTACAACGCTGACCTGAACTGGGTCTTTTGGTATTTTTTTGCATCCGTGCCATAGTCCATTATTAATAAGATGTTTCTAGATTGCGACAAAAATCTCTAGAAGCCCAGTTTCCGTAGTCCTACTTCCATATAAAAGATCGGTCCGAGTTTGGATCTTCCCGCAGAACGGCTTTCTTTTGACTCAGCATGCAAGACTTTCTTCGGTGCTAGTTCGGAACAAGTCCTGCACATGGAATTGTCCATAATATCTCAATATCCTATGTGGACGTGCTTTAGTATCGCATGTAAATGCATCTTTTTGAAGATTTGTAGTAAGGCTCTATAGGAATTTCGAAAAGAAGTGAAAGTTTGTCTTAACGAACTTTATATTATTATTAAACTCTTAATTCGTAGAAGGTGAAGGAATGCAGAAATTGATTATGCATATCTACAGAATATCAACAAAAACTTAGTAATCGCCGGGCGTCATAGAATGTTGTCGTAGAATAACAAGTATTCCTAATAATAGGTAAACCAGTATAATTTACACTAGTTTTTCGAGAAAAATGGGATAAATACGTGACGAAATACGCAGAAAGTTGCATATTTGTCTGTATGTTTTAAATATGTTGGTATAAGTTATTTGAAATAATGGAAAAATTAATTTTTCATAAAGAATTCTTATTACCTAGAATTTTTTTCAGAATTTTCTCACCCACTTCACACTATTTTACATTTTAAGCCAAAGTACTCTATGGAAATTCCAAGGCGCATAGATGAATAGACGACGTTGGCACAACAATAGAGTTCCATTGAATCTTCACAAGTATCCTAAACAAATAAAAGTTTATTTTCTTTAAATCGGATTATTTCTGATGATATTTTCTAGATTGAAATCAATTATTTTCTGTTCTATATATAACTGTTGGTAATGACCTGTATACAGAAAAGAAGTCATGCAATACGGGTTTCTTTTAAAATTTTTTAGTCTGTATCTTTATAAATAAAAGGTTGCTTATTTTTCCTCCCCTATTGCCTATTAGAGAAAAACCGATGTTCTGTGTGAAGTAATAATACTTATTTTTTCTAAATCTGCTATTTTTGAGCGATCAAATGAATATGTTACATTTATTACCTCATATTAATAGGTCAGTTAATTGCAGTAACTTTTAGAAACAATTGACAAGAAACTAATTGCCCAGAATCTAAAAAAAATACTCTTGACCGATATCGCCATGTCTGAACAAAGTTTAGTCGAATTTAATCAATGGTCTCTATGACAAGTGTGCTTTTGTTTTAAACTCAGACTTATGAGACCATAAGCGTCTTCCCTATAACGAATTTCAAATTCTATCCAAAAACTCACACGAGATCTTCTTTGGAAACCACACCGTTTACTGGGAAAAAACACGCTGGCTCATGGGATATATGGCAATTTTATGCAGAACTCATGAACAGAGTGAAAAGTTTCGTAGTGTAGTAAAAATCATCTTACATCAAACAAGCGTGTCATCTTACATCAAACTTCAAGAAATATGATGTAATAATTACGAAACTTTTTTGCCATTTTCGTTAACGTGTCTTAACAAAAATTTCCGTATAAGATCTGTCATATGTATTCATCTTATGTTTAGGTGTTAACTGAAAAGCTCAAGATGAATTGTTATTCAAGACGAAGTTGATGAAATACTATATTGCATCTATTGTTGTAAGTTCCATCTAGCTTTTAGCCCAACACTTCTCTAGAATAGATTTTTTGTTATTGAGGCGGAAATTTTTCTTTGATTTAAACTTTAAGACGAATCACATCAACAATCTCTATTTATTATTTATCAAGCCTATTTACTCTGTTCTTACAACGTGAGCGACAATAATATAATTTCCAATTTCGTAAGGAATATTGGTTCGTTACAAACGGCAGTCTCGATTTTAATCAGGACCTCTAGTTTCATTCCAGTGAAAGTGCTAATCAAGAGAACCCGAAAGTTTTTGCGTGCTACTTTAGAGACAAAAAACAACAAATCAAAAAGTCATTTTGGCTTCTATTTTATCCTAGACACGCTCCTAGCACAAATTTCGCCAAATTATCAACACATTGCAAATATCAGTAAACAAGCTCCAAACTATTTTTGAAAAATATCATAACTGACGACGAGAAACGATGTGTTTCCAACATAATCTGGAATGATGAAGGCCACGGGAAGCAGGAACCACCAAAAGTATATTTCAAAAAGTCAAAATTCAAGGCAGTGCTTTTTACATTCGAATCGAATTGTTTTTGCATTCGAGGAAATTATCCGCAAAGTGTTTAATTATGGCATAAGAGTCATTGCCTAAATATCGGCGCATTATAATAGCGCGTTAACTATCAATGATTATTTGGTGAAAACCCCTATTTTTAGGGAAAAGAAAATAATTCTAGCGGACCAAAAGAAATTAAAACTAAACAAAACTTTCCAATGAAAGCGAATTGCTACAAGATATTGAAGATATTCAAATAAAGACAACGAGGTATTATAAAGCACAGTCAACTAACCGATATATGAAAGTTAGCTTCAAAATTGTTAGGCAAAATACGAGGAATATTAAATTATTACCTAGCCTTTACTGTATTATGTGTCAGATATTGTTAATTTTTTAGTTTGCCTCGTATTTATACAATGAACGATTCTTGCTAATAAGAAAGTGCATCCCCTCCGCCACCAGCGCTGCCGCCTTAACTCCAATTCCGCCCTTAATATTTACGTACAAATAGTAACTCCCCTTTCTCTAATATCGGGCCCGAGACAAAGATAAAACTACTATCCTCGTCTCTCGACCAATTGCCGCGTTCGCTCACGCCCCGTCCCGGCGCCGCACGCGTGTAGCTCTCCTCGTAGTGCCGTAGAGGCGGCTGTCGCGCAGTGCACGCTCTTGCGTCCGGTGGTGCGTCTGCTCGAGCGTTTCGCCAGCAGTGGTCGCGTTCGCGGTTGACGGAAAGCGCGCTCGGAAAATGACTCTTCGAGTTTAAGATGTACATAACGTAAGGTTGGTGACGCGCGACTTCTATAAAGTTTCTTTAAACGTTTTGTCGGAGATAACTTCAGAAATAGCTGGGAATCGCGGTTGTTGATTATTTAATAATAGAAATTAATTTACTGGTAAATAACCTGTTGTAAATAATTTTGTTCGTCTCATCACGGGATTTGTTTGATTTCGACATTTGGAAGAAATTTAAATATTTTCAGATAAATTAATTTCGACTTGGTTCCAAGCTAATTTAGTCAAAGTCTATATTGAAATGTTTGTCATCTCATTATAAAAACAGTGGCTGAAGTTTATCTTTTAAGAGGTGTTAAAATTTGTCTACAAATTTTTATCAAGTTTAGTGTGTCGGAACATTACATTTTGATGAAATGTGTTTGAATAAATTACCGTCTTTTATGCGTATTGCAATTGCAAATCTATTCTTTTTCAACACGACTATATAAGTCTTTTACACCATCAATACAGTCATTAGATGTCTAAAAAATTGCGTAACGAAATATATCGTTGCGATTTTTATTTTTAAATGAAGCGATCGAAAAGTACAGATATTTATCATGCAAAAATGTTTGTTTCAAATTTACATTCACTTCCACAACCGGGAAAAGAACTACCGTGTTTAACATGAGATATTATTCTTGACGTCAACTCCTCGGTCCGTCTCGACAATGATCCAACGCGAGCATCGCGGGAAATTACTCATTCAAATATAGTTGCGTCGGTGCATCAACTCAAAAGATATACTTAGATGAACATCGCCAAAAAGTATAAACTCGTAATTTAGACAAACCTTTGCTCTTTGAACTCAGTTATTTAATAAATAAAATATTGAGTTTGTGGCTGTAAAAAGTTTTCTTGAGACTAACAAAACTTGTACTCCAGTAAGCATTACCAAAAAAAAAAAAACTTGTAATTTAAATAACGTAGTTATTTAATAAATAAAATATTGAGTTTGTGGCTGTAAAAAGTTTGCTTGAGACTAACAAAACTTGTACTCCAGTAAGCATTACCAAAAAAAAATAAACTTGTAATTTAAATAACGTAGTTATTTAATAAATAAAATATTGAGTTTGTGGCTGTAAAAAGTTTGCTTGAGACTAACAAAACTTGTACTCCAGTAAGCATTACCAAAAAAAAATAAACTTGTAATTTAAATAACGTAGTTATTTAATAAATAAAATATTGAGTTTGTGGCTGTAAAAAGTTCGCTTGAGACTAACAAAACTTATACTCCAGTAAGCATTACCAAAAAAAAATAAACTTGTAATTTAAATAACGTAGTTATTTAATAAATAAAATACAGTATTGTGGCTGGAAAAAAGTTAATTAAATGATTACTTAATTATAAGCTATAGATCATTTAAACATCATCAAGATAAAAGACTGTAAGGTTGGAAATCGATAATTTATATTTTTTTAAAAAGGATGTAGGTTGTGTATTTTATACCTTGGCTGTTTTTCGCGTTACAACGTTTGCTGGCGACTAAATGCCTTCAGATATATTCGTTTCCGATTATGGAGAAGTGTGTTACAATAACAGTTTTTAATTTTTGTGTCCTCTCTTTAGTTACAACTTTTTCTGATTGGTCGTTTTGCTTTAATGACACTTGCTCTTGGCGTTTAATGCGATGGAGACGCGACGGTACCGCTGGATTGACTTACCGGCGCGTCAATATTGACTCTGTCATCGCGTTATTTTTCTTCAGATGGAGATATCTTCTTGATTTTTTCATCGTTTTGTTTATCTCGCCAATATCTTTTCATGAGATTAATTTGATTGATGGGTGGTGGACAATTTTGGATAAACAAACTGCGAAAAAAATATTAGTCAGTGATTTATTTAAAAATTGTACATGTATTCATTATAATATGACATGCTGGTGATCTATGTATTTTTATACGCATATTATATATATGCGTATAAAACTAGATCGGAATCCATTAAATCCGTTAATGTATTCACTCGTTGTGGTGTTCCCAAGTTGACTGAGTACGAAAAGTAGGTTTTAAAAGTGCGGGGCGCAAGAACAGGGATTGTATCGCCGTTGTTGTGGTATTTAGTTTGAGCTTACTCAATGATTTAAATAGATATAAGGTGTCATTTATATTTCGCCAACACAGTCCGTGGTAACGAGGCCGGAGGTAAAACCAACTTTCGTAGCCTGCGGTTTGTGACGTTGTCAAAGAAAATAAACTGGAGGCATATATCATGTTTGCTAAAACTGAAGCCGTGAACTATGATTCAGGACTATATACCTCATGAACGTTATTATCTGGATATGTCAAACTAAGTGTTTAATTTTGACGAAAAGTATATTTAATTTTCGAAAACACACTTGTCTGGTACGGCTCCAGCGTGCCTTTATATATTATATTGTCACATTTTATGTATAATTAGTTAATGTGGGAAAAGTTATAGCTGATGAAAGTACGTAATGACCGTTATATTTTTAATGACCTAGGATAATAATAAAATAATCCACACTTAAATGAAACTACGTGATGTAGTATTATTTCTACTTTCTTTAATTTCTTCACCACGATCTAGGTTTCGTTGTATTACAACATCTTCAGGTGGGATATTTGCAAAGAATCTTTATAATTAATTTCTACAAAATTATAATAATTAATTTCTACAAAATTAACGCCAAATATATTCAATAATAAATAATCGTTTTCAAGTCTAAAAACAACCGTTTTACGTTATTTTTAAACAAATGTTTTCTTTTAAAGGGTATGTCCTGTAAATGTAACTTATTATTTTTTAAGCCGTACTCTAAGTTAAATGTCGTTAAAAGTTGAAATGGAAATAAGGTAGTGATCGTATAGTTCGAAATTTTTTATTTCCAGTTTTGGTTTCTCTAACGTTTAACTTCCATAAAGGAATTTTAAAATTGGCAATCTTAACCTTAGTTGTGTGTTACGGTGTTGCGTAGTGTGTGTTGTTGTAGTGTTGCGGGGCAAAATTGCAAAAACGGAGCACTGACGGAATCACATCGGTGTCCGTCCATCCAATTTGCACAGGCGAAAACTCGTAACTAACGTGAACTAACGGCGAAACTCGTTTCTCGTAAAGTAACGATGTACAAATTTGAAATTTAACTCAGAGATAAAGTATGTTGGTCCAATTAAAGACGTGAAACATGAAAAATTCAATTTTGATTCTGGGGTTTAATTTCAGGGGGTAAATTCGGGAATTGAAAAAATGTTTGAAAGTTCTCGTGTAGGATGTCAAATGAAAACTTACCAGAGCACGAATTTATCAATATATATGATGTGAATTTTTGTGTAAATTTGTTTAAATATATTTCGGGAAAACACTTAAAAATTGCTGACGCCTCCCCACCTATCTTTATCACTAAAAGGATCGCTCAAAAAATTTGAAAAAAAAATTATGACCATTGAAAATTAGATATAGATTGAACCAAAATTATCGCGATTATTTCCTCATAATTTCTGAATATTTAAAGTTTTTCCGTGAAAAATATTTCTCGCGGTGTAAGGAACAACTTTCTCCTTACACGTTTTTCAAAATTTTGAATTTGGTTCAGGCGAAACACTCGCATTCAACTCCGCGCATTGGTGTGGTCGACGGCGGGCAGAGTAGCAGACAGGCGCGTTTAAAGCATATAGTCTTAGTGGATTACTATTAATGCTTAATATAATGGAGAGCCCATGACTGATCTTTTTTCTATATGTTAAGACTATTAAGGCTACCTTAAAAGGATAGTCTCTTGTACTGGAGAGTTGTTACCCTCCATCGTTTTCATTTTTCGATGAGTTTTACGCCTTACCTCTAAAATGTTTAATTTTACGTTAGTCTTAATTTTACAATTTTGCTATTCCTGCTATTTTTGCTATTTCTCCATTGCCATGTTCCCAAAATCCTCTTCTTCCCCAACATTTAAATTTCATTTTTTTTCATTCTATTTTCTATGAATTCTAGATAACCAAAGCACTTTTGTGAAGTGGAACATTTTATGGCGCGCTGTGACATCGTTTGTTGTAAATTAAACGTATCTGTTATTGCAATTTAAAATCGAAACACTCAAATTAGCGGTGATGTAAATATGCAGAGATAAATAAATTACTTGTATATAGATTTGCGCATTTTGCATATTTTAAAATTCTTTGTTGCGGCTACATTTTATTGTTTTTTCTTAAATCTAATATTTTTAATGTCACTTTAATAACAAAATTAAATAGAACTATAATAGAAATTCTGTTTTTGTCATTTTTTTTATAAAAAAAGACGCTGCTTATTATTATGTTCTGTAAAGTATAAAAACAACTACTACTTATATGCGAAATGTTCTGTAAAGTATAAAAACAACTACTACTTATATGCAAAATGTTCTGTAAAGTATAAAAACAACTACTGCTTATATGCGAAGTGTTCTGTAAAGTATAAAAACAACTATTGTTTATATGCGAAATGTTCTGTAAAGTATAAAAACAACTACTACTCTATTTATATGCTGCAAAGTGGATTCTCTTAGGAATATCGATTTTCATTACTTCATATTTTCGGAAATTTAGTGCTTAGTGGTATATATATATACGTACGGTTAGTTTATATAGGAAATCGTTATATCAGAAAACGTTAGACAAGAAAAATTGCATTAAAGATTAATGATTAAGAAAATGTTGCACAAGTCTGAAGGGAAACAGGTTAAAAATTATAAAACCTATACTGATCGAGGGAAAATGCTTATTTGCAATAAGCGGGAAATAGTTTGCCGCCTAAAAGGTCGCATGAGACGTAGTCAGTTGAAGGAAAAAAATACAGTTATTTATAGAAATATCTTTTTGTGTGATTATAATTTAATTTGTATTAATATAAAAAGTGGAAAGTTTGTATGTTTATTTGTTTGTTCGCTTTAAGCTGTGGAACATCACGTCCGATTTTAAAAATTATTGTGTATAGTGAAAAGCATACATTTTTGAGAATGGTTATATCTTCACACTGCTATTCGCAGGGGTAGAGTATGTCCCTTTGAGTGTAAAATTTTCTTTGTTTGTTTGTTTGCTCTAATGTGGAATTATACGTCCACTTTTCAAACCTTTCTTTGTTTTACAAAACCCTTTCTTTGAGGAGAGTTATAGTTTATATGTTACCACCCTATGATATATAGGGGTAGAGCTGTGGAAAATAACGAGATAGAAATCGGGCACACTGGTTTGACGGTGCTAGTTAGAGAGAGAGAGATTGAGAGAGGGGGGGAGACAGGCTTATTTTTTAAGTGTTCATCCAGAATATTTCCGCCGAAATATCCCGATCCAGACGACCAAGTCGATTTGAAAGAAAAAGGTTTTTCTCAGAGCCAACCTTATGTCGCTTCGTCTAGATAGAAAACTAATAAAATCCTGAACCCCGATAAGTAACTGATTTTGTATAGAAAAAAAATAAACAAAATAATTCGATTTCAAAGTATTTATTATTATAATGCTATACGAGTGAACTACGGGGCACAGCACCATAGCCAATAGTTAATATTGAATTCCATGTTTAATTATCATTAATAATATTATTACCTAAAAAGGTTCTTGGGGCGAGTTTGTGTGCTAAACATTTTTAAAACATTTTATGTGGCAAGCGTGTTTGCCGTCGAGTTAAAAAAATTGGAAAAATAAAAATATTTAAATTTGAAATATTTAATAAAACAATAATTATTAATCTATACATACGTATAAAGAAATTTTGTGATCCGTATAAAGAAAATGTCTACATTGAATGTTTTTTAAGTAAAAGGAAGTGGTAGGTAGCACTGAGGACACGCCCAAAACAACAGTTTTTAGATTTTTTTCTGTTTCGCCTGTTTGTACTTTCGTTGTTCACGTTTATCTCAGCATCGGCTGAACCGATTTGTATGAGGTTTTGTATATAGTGTATACATGAATTATGAATGAGATAGATTCATATGTGTGAAAGGAATAGATCTACACAGTGTCCGGGAATAAGTGTCGGATAAGGAAAGACGTAATTCTTTGACTGAAAAATAGTTTGTCGTTAAAATAAAAATTTAAAAGATGAAATTTTTTTCAGAAAATTCAAAACAATATTCATTTTTATTTGTCGTTTTTTTCGTACACATGATACTTGCGCACATTGTTCAGCGCATGTCAGGGTGAATAACCCGCGGACAGCTGCGAAGACATCGCTACTACGGGTAAAAACGGCACTCCGGGCAGGTATTGAGTGTGTTGAAAAGAGTTGTGTAATTTTTTTTTGCACTCAATTAGAAAAAGAGCGTGTTTTACGTTTTATTTCAACAACTATTTGTTCCTTTATAGCCAATCCTTCATAGCGTCTTTGTCCGACATCTATTCCCGGCTACCGTGTACATCGAGCCTTATAGGACCTTCTAGAAATTAGTACGGATTAATATAAAAGCAGCAGTAATAATAATAATAATGATTTTAAATCCAAACAGTTAACATCGAGTTAAGAAATGAAAATCAGTTTTAAATAAAGACACGGAAAGTATGAAAGGGGTCAGTTAAAAATAGTAAACAGTGAGTTTTTAATATCAAAGTGAAGTGTGTAGCGTGTTATAATAAATTCTATAATCGTATTTATTGTGAGCAAAATAGTGTAATTTTTAAATATATAGAGTGATTTTATACCGATTTTTATTACTTCGTGTTCATCGGTTCCGTCGAGTACACGTATAATCATCGTAAGAAAACTGAGTCTGTACATTGAATATTTTTAAGTAACACATAGTGCTACCTTTGGTAGCCATATTACTAAGACAAAAACAGTAGTTTTTACAGTTTTTGCCTGTCTGCCTGTTTATCGATTTGTCTTTTTATCTATCTGGGCACCTTCGTTGTGCACGTTAATCTCAGCTACTACTGAACCGATTCGGATGCGATTTTCACTGATGTACGTGTATTTAGATTAGCTTGGGCTAACGTTTAGGCTTGGTTTCATTTCAATCGATTCACAAACAAAAAGAAGGAGTCAATATTTAGTTTATGTTCATTGTGCAAGCTAATATCAGAACCGGTGGAACCGATTTAGCTGCCAACGTCATCTGTTATCGTTTTGTAGTAAACTTTATGCTCATAGAGTTCTGAGAGAAGTCCTAATAACTTTTTTTACTCCGAATTCCAAGGGAACGAAGTCGCGAGCACAGCTGGTATTAAATACATAATTATCATTATGATGCTTAATCTTTATTAAAATATTTAATATTTCTATAAATTGTATAAACACATTAAAAATATTGTCTTCACAAAGACAATGTTCTTCTAATTTTTGTATGTTTGTTTATTCGCTAGAATAGCACGCAAAAACTATTAGATCGATTTGAATAGTTATTTGCTGCGATAATGCTTGAGCTTCAGCTTAAAGTTTAGGCTTCTTTAATTCTAGTCGAATATTTCCCCAAATATTATTTTGTCAACATATTTGTTTATTTGTATGTTTATTAGTAGAAAGTACAAAAACTATTGAACCGATTTGATTAGGACTTTCACTAGAACAATGCTGGAGTTTAGCTTAAAATTTAGATTTCTTTAATTCTAATCGAATATTCCCCCAAATAATTATTTTGTATACATATTTGTCTATTCGTATGTTTATTAGTATAATACACAAAAACTATTGGACAGATTTGAATAATGATTTGTACACAATAATTTTTACAATGCGTAAAAATTATTGAACCAATTTGAATAGAACTTTCACTGGGACCATACTTGGGGTTCAGATTAAAGTCTAAGTTTGTTTTACACTGATCAAAAATATTTAAAGAGAATCGCTTTATCTAGCTATTTGTTTATTTATATGTTTGTTAGTACAATACATAAAACTATTGAATCAATTAGAACAGAACTTTCAGTGAAATTAGGCTTGAAGTTCATTTTAAAATCTAGGCTTCTTTTATCCTGATCGAATATGACTCAAAAGAATAACTTTGTCTATTTGTATGTTTATTAAAACAATACACAAAAGCTATACATCAGTTACGACAGGACTTTCACTGGGGTGATGCTTGGAAAATAGGTTAAAATCCAGACTTCCTGTATCCTAATCGAATATGTTCCAAAAGAAAAAAATTGTCTATTTGTATGTTTATTAAAACAATACACAATAGCTATACATCAGTTACGACAGGACTTTCACTGGGGTGATGCTTGGAAAATAGGTTAAAATCGAGACTTCCTGTATCCTAATCGAATATGTTCCAAAAGAAAAAAATTGTCTATTTGTATGTTTATTAAAACAATACACAAAAGCTATACATCAGTTATGACAGGACTTTCACTGGGGTGATGCTTGGAAAATAGGTTAAAATCGAGACTTCCTGTATCCTAATCGAATATGTTCCAAAAGAAAAAAATTGTCTATTTGTATGTTTATTAAAACAATACACAAAAGCTATACATCAGTTATGACAGGACTTTCACTGGGGTGATGCTTGGAAAATAGGTTAAAATCGAGACTTCCTGTATCCTAATCGAATATGTTCCAAAAGAAAAAAATTGTCTATTTGTATGTTTATTAAAACAATACACAAAAGCTATACATCAGTTATGACAGGACTTTCACTGGGGTGATGCTTGGAAAATAGGTTAAAATCGAGACTTCCTGTATCCTAATCGAATATGTTCCAAAAGAAAAAAATTGTCTATTTGTATGTTTATTAAAACAATACACAAAAGCTATACATCAGTTATGACAGGACTTTCACTGGGGTGATGCTTGGAAAATAGGTTAAAATCGAGACTTCCTGTATCCTAATCGAATATGTTCCAAAAGAAAAAAATTGTCTATTTGTATGTTTATTAAAACATTACACAATAGCTATACATCAGTTATGGCAGGACTTTCACTGGGGTGATGCTTGGAAAATAGGTTAAAATCGAGACTTCCTGTATCCTAATCGAATATGTTCCAAAAGAATAATTTTGAGAAATATTTGCTTATCTATATGTATTTACCGATTTAGAAATTGGAACGCAGGCTAATTTTTACATTAATCAATTGTTCTTTGGGGACTTAATTTCTAAAGGCTTTAAATAGCAATTATTTTCCCTGCTTTCCATCGAGAGGTTAAAATTTTCCTCTGCTGTCTACAGAGGACTTAAAATTCACTTATTCATGCCGCGATTAAAAACTTTTGAATACAAATTGTCTAGACTGTTGCAAGGGAAAAGTTGGGATACCTTTGAAAATTACCTTTTTACCGGGTTGAGGATACCTTTGAAATGCATCCATGGCTACTGAAGGAAAACTTCGTCAATCATAAAAAGGTCGACGCAGGTCGACGCAGGCGGTGACAAAAAAGCTGGTGTTAAATGATATTAACGGTATTTATGAGAATTAATGTAAGGTAGCTATTATGGCACTTTAGAAAAATTCACTGCTTATAATAAAAATTTTTGACTTATTAAAATAATAAGTCAACATATATAAAATATTATTATTTATAAAATATTTTTATTTGAGCGAATTGAAAACTATTGAAAATTAATTGTTAATAAGAAAATATTAATTTAATTTCATTATTTTATTTTATGAAATAATTTGTCACCGAAATATTTTTTAACAATCTATTGGAAATATATTTTAATTTTTATAATACTGTTAGCCGACAAGGCGCGAAGCTGGCCGAATTAAGTCGGAAAGAGCTGACCAGATGCGAAATTGACCGAATGGTACGTCGCGACGTGCTATCAGAACATAACTCCTATCCAAACGCGCCTTTAGATGTTTCACATCAAAAAATAATAATTAGATTCGACGAAGCGTACAAAACAGTTTTTTTTCTGACACACATATATATATATATATATATATATATATATATATATATATATATATATAATGTATGTGGGCATCGAAAGTGTTACTTTTCATCACTTCGCTCTACGAAATACAAATAATTCAAAATTCAAGTAATTATGGTGTCACTTTTTTTCTTGTTCTCGCATGTACAAATGGAGCGATCGGGAGTGAAACAGAAGATTAACTTTTCTATTCCCCGCTAACTTCACGTTTCCAGTGAGCCCACTATGCGAGACGGTCATACCTCGATGTATCCAATCTTAAATGTTTCAACTTTGTACATGCATAAATGTATACAGAACCATTGTATTGCCTTTTTTTCAAACACGACGGGTACAAAATAGAGCAATACAGGTTGTTGGATATCCTTGAAAAATTAAAATTTTGCTAATTATTAATTAAATTAGAAAAAGTAGGATAAGTAAGCTTCCAGAACGTAACCCAAGATCGGGGGCAGACAAATGTTTAAATCGGCCAATGAGATAATTGACTCTGAGGATTCTTTAATATATTGAAAAAAATGTGTCTGAAATTGACGTTGATCACTGATCTTCAACCGTTGGAGACGTGACCTATATTAAGAAATATGATCATATATTCTGAGTCCGAAGATGCAGTGGATATATAAACTTTGAAGTCATTCTAATTGTTTAAATATTCTTCATTCATCAGGGATAAGCGCACATCTTCTTGGTAAAATAGTGGTACTGGTAGCAGGAGTGTTTGACAAAGTTAGGTTATGGTATTTTGAAGACGTTTCGAAGAGTGTATTCTACTGAAAATACGACAAGTAGTATGAATTGCTTGAAATTATCAACTAATATTTTCATCGGTAAAATTAAAACACACATTTTGTGAACCCATTGACCAACTGAAGCAAATCCCGACTAGGAGAGTCGATGGTTTTGTTATGGAATAAAGATGCATAGATTACAGTATATACATAGATTTGTAGATCATCAGCATGGAGATGATAATTATTACCGATATTTTTAACAACACCATCAATAAATACTGAGAAGAGGAGAGGATCTTTTAAGCACCTCGTCTGTAAGGTCTCGTCTGTAAGGTCACTCACCTCAAGCACCTCGTCTGTAAGGTCACTCAGAATACGTTTCTGAAGACTCGGCAGATTGTCTGTATCGCGTTTATGGAGATGTGAGGTAAACCATTCTAATGAATGCTGGGATAAAATAAATAATTCAACAGTAATGTATAGAAGTAGTAAGATAATTATATAAATATTTTTGAAGTATGAACATTGAGGTTATAAAAAATATTTGTTATACTTAAACTTAGTCCACTTAACAGTATACTTAAACTTAGTCCACTTAACAGTATACTTAAACTTAGTCCACTTAACAGTATACTTAAACTTAGTTCACTTAACAGTATACTTAAACTTAGTCCACTTAACAGTATACTTAAACTTAGTCCACTTAACAGTATACTTAAACTTAGTTCACTTAACAGTATACTTGAACTTAGTCCATTTAACAGTATACTTAAACTTTTCCACCGAATACTTTATCAAAACCGTCATGAATATTTGAAAACTAGCTGTGTCCCCAACTTCATTCGCGTAAAACTCACTGATGCGAGTTGATTATTGTTTAGAATAACCATCCCACGTAAAAATATTGACAATGGATGAAATAGGTAGCGTTGGCAGTAATTTTCACCAAATCAAACGTTTTTTATAATGTGTAATACCCAGATAAAAAATTACTAAATGTTCATACTGATTTTTACTCCAAGTTTCTTCTGAGCTTGCGAAACGAATAAAGATTGTCTTGAATGACTTAAATATAGTTACTCATGTGCCTTTAAAACTCTAAAGTTTACAAGTCAAAATAAGATAGAAGGTGAGCGGCAAAAATGGACCTGGCGTTGCAGATGTAGAATTTGAAAAACCTAAACATAAAAACATACGTCAATATAAAAAACTAGACAATTTAGATTTTGGCAATTAGGAAAGATGAAAAAACGAAATTTAATTTATAATCCAAAAATCTTCATAAACGCGCATATATTATATATTTTATACATTATATTTTGTACATTATATAGTTATTTTATATATTATATAGTTCATAATAAATAACAATAACGATAAAAATCGAATTAAGTAAAGAATATTTTTTAAAAACGATTATAAGAATAATCAATACAGTTTGTTTTTTTTTTTAATTTATGTCTGTTGCCTAAATTATTTAAAAATGAACTTTTTATTGACATTGCTATTCGTTGTAGTGTTGTCAAAATGAATGCCTTTTTAGCTATTTTGGAGTGAGATTTTTTCGATCACCCTGTCTGGCCTGTCAATTTTATGGATTAGTATGTTCCATTTGCGTATGGATGGTATAACAGGATACAATCAGCACTGTTTAATCTCTCTGATTCAAAGAGTATCGTAGAAATAGTATTTACAAACTATTATAAACTGACTTTTCATAAATAAATATCAAATTCCTCATTTGTCTGATTGACGATTATAATAAAACTTTTGAGGAGCTTATTTTTTTTAAGCTTTTAGCTTTACTTTTATTTTCTCTATGTACCGTTTTTGTACTTGTAATGCGTAAACCCGACATTATATGGACTTTTACCAATCTCTTTGGCACGAAGATTACTGACAATCTAGGCATAATACCGCACTACTAACGCTACTACTAGGTACGTAAATACTTCTACTCAATCAATAGCAACCTATATTTTTATAACCTAATTAATAGCAATCTATATTTTTATAACCTAATTAATAGCAATCTATATTTTTATAACCTAATTAATAGCAACCTATATTTTTATAACCTAATTAATAGCAATCTATATTTTTATAACCTAATTAATAGCAACCTATATTTTCATAACCTAATTAATAGCAACCTATATTTTTATAACCTAATTAATAGCAACCTATATTTTTATAACCTAATTAATAGCAACCTATATTTTTATAACCTAATTAATAGCAACCTATATTTTTATAACCTAATTAATAGCAACCTATATTTTTATAACCTAATTAATAGCAACCTATATTTTTATAACCTTTGTACGTCAAAATGTAATTTTACAATTCTCTACTAGATTATATAGATACATATTAATAATTTTTCATTCATATTTAAAGGTTGTAATTACGGTGTCGTTACTATTTATTCGACTATAGGAGATCTTTCTAGGTGTAGTACTGAGGGAGACAGTTTGAAGTTCTAAAAACATAGCACAACTTTCCCGTGCGTTGATCGAGGATAATTGTTTTCCTTACGGTTACCCAAGTTTTTATTTTTTGTAATAGGTTTCAAAGCTGTGCCCTCCGAGTACATGTGGATCACTTAATGAAACTACACGATATTAAATTTAATTAGTAAAATAATGTAAAAAACTAAAGTAGCTATAATAATGATTTAATTGCAAACAGAAAGAAACTGGTTTAAAAATAGCGTTGACATTGATTTAATTGTAAAAAAACTGATTACAGTTAAAAAAAATAAATTAAACTTTACATAATTGTATTATTATTAGTTTAACTCGTGAAATTTAATTATGCACATCGCCGGTCAAGCTGCTTTTAGTACAGCATAAAAATAAATTAATACATGTGTCCTTATGGAAACATAAAACGTTCATTAAATGTGCAATATCCATCATGGTTGGAAATAAAAAACAAAAAATTATTCACTTACAATAGCTTTTTTTAAATTAGACGATCGTGCTCCTTTGCTACTCGCCGGCAAACCTTTAAACGCACCCGAGATGCGTTTAAAAACAACAACAATACATTAAAACGACAAATCAATACAACTTAAGTCATATAAATAAAATACATGTTTGTATTTTATTTATATGACTTAAGTTGTAAATTATTTACAACTTAAGTCATATAAATAATTTTCGCCAAGCCGAACGAACGAATGTAGAATCTGTATAAAAGTAATATATTTGAATTAGAAATGAAACAATTAGAGAAGTGTGGCCAGCAGAAATTTGTAATTTCTTGTAAGATGCTGTCGTCATCTCATAAAAAAATTGCGGATGAATGAAGGCATCCATGTCAGTGTACGAAGATAGCTAGCGCCGCTTGACCTTGCACAGTGGAGGATGGTCTGAACGTGTGCGTTACAACATCAACATCGCATTAATACCGCATCAACATTGCATTAATACCGCATCAACATCGCATTAATACATTTACATACCTAAATTTCCTTTTCCCGCATCCCGAAGACAAATTTCCATACTTATTCATGATGACAAAAGAGCGAAGGAATAATTCACTCCAGCAGGTATCCGAGACATTTTCGGATAATCTTGAACGTGGAATATAAAAAGTGAGGTGTTGTTTTCCCCGAACTTGTCCATCTGTTCCTGGTAAAAAACAAACACCTTTTTTTCTTATAAGCATCTTGCCAGAATTTTCACAATAATTCACTATTTCAACGCGTGATAACGACAAGTTTTGTTTCATGATTCGAATATATTCGTATGTTTTATATTTTTGGAGACGCATTAAGATTAACGAACAAAAAAAAACAACTTATACATGAGACTGTGCAATAAAAGATATAAAAAGGACAAATATATTTCGATAGTGTATTTGAGTACCAATCGCAGGACATATGATCTATCTATTTCATCTGTGCCTGCTCCTTCATGGAGCAATGAGGGATAACACTGAAAGTTTTTAAGTTATAAATACTAAAACTGAGTAAATTTGTTACTATTTTATTATTTTTGGAAGTAGGCCTTCAATCAATGAATAAGGAAAAGAAAACAAAGAAATGACAAGAATAAGTAGCGGTAACCGTTGAAGAAGGCGCACATCACTCTATAATTGTCAATTGAAACGACAATCTGATAATTGAAACCGGCAGACTTTGAAAACTCATATAATTCGGCAATTGCAAATTGAAACGGCATTTCATTTAATTAGCAGTTTGACAATTTTGGAGGGTGTCTCATAATTACTCGTAAAACGGCAATTGTTGGAGTATTTGAAAAGGCTATCACCGAAATGCGTATCACTCTGTAATCAGCAATCGAAACGGTAGTCTGACATTTAAAGCGGAAATCGCCGAAGACGCAAATAACTGTACAATTGGCAATTGGTGTGGCAGTTTCATAATTATTGAAAAGGCGGCCTAAGATTCTGTAATTGAAAATTGGAACATCAGTTTGACCATTGGAATAGTGGTTTCATGATTGGACTGTCAATATTTATTATCGGAATGACAGTTTGAAAATTGCAACTGCAATCATCTAAAATTTTATTTATAACTCTCGTATTAAAAATTGTTTAATTATAACTCTCTTGATATTGAATATATTTGGCGTTAATTTTGTAGAAATTCATTATTCACAATTAAATGAAACTACGTGATGTAGTATTATTTCTACTTTCTTTAATTTCTTTACTACGACCTAGGTTTCGTTGTATTACAACATCTTCAGGTAGGATATTAGCAAAGATCTCTAATCTTTGCTAATATCGGGAATCTTTGCTAATATCCCACCTGAAGATGTTGTAATACAACGAAACTTACGTCGTGGTAAAGAACTTAAAGAAAATAGAAATAATACTATATCACGTTGTTTCATTTAATTGTGTATAACTCTCTATCATGGGTTTGGATTTAACCTCGAATGACTGCAGACATTATTAGTATTTATTAGTGGCTGGTAGATTCAAAGTTCTCATCATAAATCATAATCATAAATCTCAGTTAAATTGGGAATGTTCATGAAATAATTTCTTTGGTTTCAGTATAATTTTAACCCACCGGTTTATTGGCAGTTCGAAAGTTGTACAATAAGCTGAATTTCGCCCGCTTCATCATCTGCGCTTAATTTAGAACTAAAGCGACTTATTGGCTGTGATTCTATTTATAGTCCTACAATGAAGTCATATTGCGATGTAGAAAATATGTGACACCATCTACTGATGGCAAGTGAGAATAAGTAAAAGAAAAGAATGAGAAAAAAAAATAAACAAAAAATTTCTTCTACTATCAAATATAAAGTAAAACTTTAACAAAAACTCATTAAATATTGTGATTTAAAAAAAAACAGTCGTTACGTTCACCAAATCTATCCAAATTATTAAAAGCTAATACTAACATTTTGCAAAAGAAATTTATAAAGATTGAATATATTTGGCGTTAATTTTGCAGAAATTCATTATTCACGACTAAATGAAACTATGTGATGTAAAGTAGAAATAATACTTCATCACCTAGTTCCATTTAGTTGTGAATTTATAAAGATTTACATCTCTTTCGATGATTAATTTTATCTAATTGCAATTTTGAGTTTAACTTTCGTAATTTAACAATGACCAAATATAATTTATTATGCTCATATCAAATTTAATTTATTATTCTTTTAGCCACTGTTAATTTTTGATTAGATCTGTAATCATCCGATTTCAGTCATTCCATAGATCAATCAAGCTAACAAAACGACTATGGCATATATATGTTCGCGAAAAATGTCAACAAAGATAAATTTAGAATTGAATTTTTTACATTTTCTAGACAAACTTATTACATTTCTGTATACGGGACAACATCACGAATTCTGGGACAATCCCGGACACTTAGCAACCCTGATCACATTACTTTAATATTTATACAGTCGCTTCATCGCCTATCTAGACAGTATTGTGCATCTTTTCAGAATTTTCCAAGCTTTACAATCCTCCAAAAAGCTCCGACATAAAAACATTACAACCCTGACCTGATTTTATATTTCACCAAAAGTTTTGCATCACTAACGTGATAAATACGTACATATTTAGTTTTTGCGACCGACTTCGACCCCTATGAAGGTCGCGACCGTTGGGTCGAGAATCGATTATATAGACTATAATGATTTAGTGCCACAATTTAGGTTTAGACTGGGAATGCTGCCTTCACCACATCGTCAGATTTCCCGTTTGCTGGAAATTTAGTCATTTGTGCTGACGTTATAATTAACATCAATTGCCAATCTCTACATATAATTTTGCAGTAACTAATCGTGGTAGTAACTATGGCCTGTAGGTGATATTCTTCCTATATAAGTGTTACAATAGTGTTAAATGAGTTCAAGTAATCTTTATTGCCGAATAGTGTAAAGTATAAATAATTATAATTGCCATTGAGATTTTCAAGTAAATACACGTAAATTCCATATTAAAGTAATCAAAAATTCGTAGTATGGCCTGTAGGTGATATTCTTCCTATATGTGTTACATAATTATTGATTATTTTCAATAAATGAGTTCAAGTAATCTTTATTTGCGAATAGTGTCAAGTATAAATAATTATAATTGCCATTGAGATTTTCAAGTAAATACACGTAAATTCCATATTAAAGTAATCAAAAATTCGTAGTATGGCCTGTAGGTGATATTCTTCCTATATGTGTTACATAATTATTGATTATTTTCAATAAATGAGTTCAAGTAATCTTTATTTGCGAATAGTGTCAAGTATAAATAATTATAATTGCCATTGAGATTTTCAAGTAAATACACGTAAATTCCATATTAAAATAATCAAAAATTCGTAGTAAGTATGGCCTGTAGGTGATATTCTTCCTATATAAGTGTTACATAATTATTGATTATTTTCAATAAATGAGTTCAAGTAATCTTTATTGCCGAATAGTGTAAAGTATAAATAATTATAATTGCCATTGAGATTTTCAAGTAAATACACGTAAATTTCATATTAAAGTAATCAAAAATTCGGTAGTGTCAGTACTTAAACTATAGTTCGAATGGCAAATTTGTGACTGATTAACTGATTAGTGAGTGTAACCAGTGGTAAGAAAACAAACATTTTGAAGACGTTTCTCGTCGAAGAGGAATTTTGGGAAACGACTCATCTTTAGATTTCTCTATGTCGGGGTAAGTACAGTAATTGAGAATACTTATTTTTTTTCTTTTTTTATCAATGTCATGTACATTATATTAATTCGTTATAAAAATGACGAGAAAAATAAAAACGAAAAATAAAAACTTTCTATCATTTACTTTCTACTGCAATTAGTAGAAAATAAATGACAATATTAATTAAAATATTTTTAAAAAAATAACTAAAACAGCTCAAGGATTAATGAAAATGTCAATAAAATAAGTTGCATATATGAAAATTTTCTGAAAATAAAGTTAAAATTCAATAAAATAAGTTGCATATATGAAAATTTTCTGAAAATAAAGTTAAATTCAATAAATTGCATATATGAAAATTTTCTGAAAATAAAGTTAAAATTAAATTTTCTGTCATTTACTTTCTACTACAATTAGTAGAAAATAAATGACAATATTAATTAAAATATTTTTAAAAAAATAACTAAAACAGCTCAAAGATTAATGAAAATGTCAATAAAATAAGTTGCATATATGAAAATTTTCTGAAAATAAAGTTAAAATTCAATAAAATAAGTTGCATATATGAAAATTTTCTGAAAATAAAGTTAAAATTCAATAAAATAAGTTGCATATATGAAAATTTTCTGAAAATAAAGTTAAAATTAAATTTTCTGTCATTTACTTTCTACTACAATTAGTAGAAAATAAATGACAATATTAATTAAAATATTTTTAAGAAAATAACTAAAACAGCTCAAGGATTAATGAAAATGTCAATAAAATAAGTTGCATATATGAAAATTTTCTGAAAATAAAGTTAAAATTTCTAAATGTTTAAAGAAGAAACGATTAAACGTCACGCTAAGATAAAAGTGAAATTGCTTTATTTAATATTATACGGAGAAGAAAAATTAAGAAAATCGTGGAACAAAAACAAAAAAGTATTATTAAAAACCCTTCCGTCTCTTCTCCGGTCACCGTAAATTTAACGATTTGAAATAAGGTTTCCTGCTTAATTATTAGCTTATCAGATTTTGATTTTCTGTTTTGTCTTTTGAATTAGCCTTATTGTAATTACGAGAAATACGAGACAAAAATAAATTAATTCGTATTTACTGAGACGATTTTGGTAACTAAGTAAAATTGTAACAACAATTCGATACGCGATCTTGTTTGTTTTTATAATTTTCTTGTTACGCTTTACTGTGCGAATCATAGATTCAAATGTGAAACATAAAAAGAAATCTATAAAAAAATATTGTGAAAACGTCAAGTTAGTTACCACAGCTTGTCAAAAATCCCTTATGTTTCTTAGCATACCAATATTGCTTCTCTGTAAATAGCATACCAATATTGCTTCTCTGTAAATAGCGATAATGGTAGGAATAATGATTTTCTTAGCATACCAATAATAATGGTAGGAATAATGATTTTCTTAGCATACCAATATTGCTTCTCTGTAAATAGCGATAATGGTAAGAATAATGATTTTCTTAGCATACCAATATTGCTTCTCTGTAAATAGCGATAATGGTAGGAATAATGATTTTCTTAGCATACCAATAATTATGGTAGGAATAATGATTTTCTTAGCATACCAATATTGCTTCTCTGTAAATAGCGATAATGGTAGGAATAATGATTTTTTTTTACCTGACGAAAGTCTGAACTCATTCTGAGACAAGTAATCCCTTTTCCCTCATTTTTTATAAATCAATTCTAATCGCACATCTACTCTTAATGTCTAACTTGACATAAGTAAGCCATTTTCCCTTATTTATTCTTATAAATTAATTCATACAGCACTTTTACTCTAATACTGACACATACCAATATGCCAATACTGACACAAGTAAGCCCTTTTTCCTCGTTTACTTTTAAAAATTCGTTTCTATCACACATTTACTCATGCCTATCCTGACACAAATAAGCCCTTTTCCCTCATTAACTCTTATACATTCATTCCTATCACACCTTTACTCATGCCTATCCTGACACAAGTAAGCCCTTTTTCCTCGTTTACTTTTATAAATTCGTTTCTATCACACATTTACTCATGCCTATCCTGACACAAATAAGCCCTTTTCCCTCATTAACTCTTATACATTCATTCCTATCACACCTTTACTCATGCCTATCTTGACACAAGTAAGACCTTTTTCCTCATTTACTTTTATAAATGTATTCCTATCACGCCTTTACTCATGCCTATCCTGACACAAATAAGACCTTTTCCCTCATTAACTTATAAATTCATTTCTATCACATACTTACTCATGCCCATCCTGAAACAATTACCCCTTTTCCCTCATTTACTCTTATAAACTCATTCCTGTCACACATTTACTCGTGCCTATTCTGACACAAGTAAGCCTTATTCCTTCATTATTCTTATAAATTCATTTTTATTACACATTTATTCTTAAGCCTTCAATATTAAATACTCACATTACTTTTTTTAGACATTCCGTCCTTCGTTCTTGTCTTTCTCCGTTTTGCGTATTTTCCGTTTCGATTGCTCCCACGTATCTGCAATTTGACTATTTTTTCAAAATGTTTGCTATCTAAGTCTATATTCTTCATACAGTTGACCAGAATAATATTTCAAAGGTACAGATTTTTCAAACATCGTTTGAAAAATCTTGTAATCTCCTGCAAGATGTACGCGCATTTCTTACTTGTGTATGTGGTATAAACGTACACTAAAATTCGAATATTTCCAAATTTGTTTAACTGCAAGACATAATAAATTGTGAAATAATTGTATTGTTATTATTAATAAGCCGGTGTTCCTAATACTATAAATAATCAAATATACACTTCAAAACGTGTAGCTACAACGATATTGTCTTAATTAGATTAAATGAAATGCCTAAACTTAATATTTTAAAATTTTGTTATACGTGTTGTTATAACGATGATGGAATAGAAAATACCAAGCGATATAATAATACACAAAATAAAAAAAATTATTTAGTAGAAAAAAAAATCAATCAAAACAAATAAGGAAACCAATTTTTATCTTCGCGTTTATACTCTATGGTGAAATTGATAATCTTGAAAATGTATTGCAATATTATTAATTTCCTAACTCGCCGACAAGTATTTCACCAAATTGATTTGGCAGATATTTTCCGGCATTTATAGTTAATTTTATTATGTTATGGAAAATGTACACCTTTGAAAAAACCTGTCAAGCATGAATGGAACTCGCACTACGAGGATTCCGTACACATTAAGGCATTTTAATCATATAATGGTGCATAATATTCCTATTAAACTATTTACGAAATTTTATTGCGTATTATATCTTCCACAGCCCCATATTTGAAAACAATATTTTTTGTGTGATATAAGTACATATGTACACAATTTTTTACCCTTTACTTGTGCTGTTGAAATCTTGCTTCATGCCAAATTTTATTATTCTAGGTTAACGGTAAGTACCTTATAGGTTTTGATTTATTTGCTAGTGTCAAAATATGCAGCATAAACGGCCGTATTTTTAGGTTTCTTCTTGATTACGTTGACTTAGAAGATTGATTTTTTTACAGCTCCAAGTGACCGTAGACGTAAGTATTTGTAATTAACTTAAGCTCCAAGTGACCGTAGACGTAAGTATTTGTAATTAACATAAACGGCCGTGTTTTTAGGTTTCTTCTTGATTACGTTGACTTAGAAAATTGATTTTTTTACAGCTCCAAGTGACCGTAGACGTAAGTATTTATAATTAACTTGATACCTACTACACGCATGCCTGAGAAAGAGGGTCTTGACAGGCGGAAAACGAAGTGATCCTATAAGGGTTTCTTTTTTCCTTTGAGTCACGGAACTCTAAAATTTACTTGAAAATCTCGTCAAGCTAGAATTTCTGAAAATTGTACTTCATTTACTTCGTCTAAATTGACGAGATTTTCAAGTCATTTTGGCAGGGAGGAGGGTACTATTTCGCAGAAAGAAAAATTTATTATACCGGTTGTCCACTGTTTTTTTTAAATTTTATTATGACAATGAAAAGTCAAATATATTTATGATTCAGAAAATGTTGATATATATATATATACACACACACACACACACACACACACACACACATATATATGTGTGTGTGTGTGTGTGTGTGTGTATTATGTATATATATTTCATATTACCATATAAAACGGAAAACTTTGTTTGCATGTTTCCTTTTACGCTCTAATCTGTTGAACTGCACGTTCGATTTCAAAAATTATTTTTCTGTTAGAAAATCCATACTCTGAGGACGATTATGGGCTATACGATCATGCTACGATTTACAGAGGCAGAGCGGTGACAAAATATGAAACAAAATGTGAGAAACACTGCTTAATAGGTGCAAGGTAGAGAGAGAACGATTTATTTATTGACGGATCGTCCCGAGTTTTCCCGACGACCAAAGGCTTTACGTCGGTGAAACCGCGATGCACGGGTGTTTTGATAAAGTTATGTCTTCATGAAAATCGCGTCGTATCGTTTTTCCGTTTTCATTATATGGCTATTTTTTTTCCGAAACGACGTTTTTAATGCACCTTCCCACTTGTTCATATGTTAATATTGTTACTATGTAATAATAATATATATTTAAAATTCGTATTTCGTAACACACCACAAGTGTATTACTCCACATGTATCCTAATAGTCGAAACACGTTTCTTAAACTACCCACCGGATTTTTTTATTACACTGGTTGTTATTTATTATACTGGTTGTTATTTTTTTTACATTTTATTATGACATTGAAAAATCAAATATAATTAAGATTCAGAAAATGTTGATAATGGAAAATATTTTGTTATTGAGAAGTAATGTATTTCTTACTTATAAAAGACAGAATTTAAAAAAATGTAATAGCTTATTTTCGTCTTTATTTTAAAGAGGAATAAAAAAATTCTTGCTATACAAAATATTCGACAACATAGAAGTAAATCTTGTAGATTTTTTTAATATTTGACACTCCACTACGATAAATTCAAAATATGTGCGACTGTATTTATGTTTTACCTGCTAAAGCTAGATCAATTTTAAGCAACGAGATATTGATTGGATAACTTGAGTGGAATACTCACGAAATCGCCATTGCATGAGTATTCCACTTGGATTTATGTTAATTGAGTGGAATACTCACAAAATCGCCATTGCATGAGTATTCCACTTGGATTTATGTTACTTGAGTGGAATACTCACGAAATCGACATTGCGTGAGTATTCTACTTGGATTTATATTACTTGAGTGGAATACTCACGAAATCGCCATTGCATGAGTATTCTACTTGGATTTATATTACTTGAGTGGAATACTCACGAAATCGCCATTGCATGAGTATTCTACTTGGATTTATATTACTTGAGTGGAATACTCACGAAATCGCCATTGCATGAGTATTCCACTTGGATTTATATTACTTGAGTGGAATACTCACGAAATCGCCATTGCATGAGTATTCTACTTGGATTTATATTACTTGAGTGGAATACTCACGAAATCGCCATTGCATGAGTATTCCACTTGGATTTATATTACTTGAGTGGAATACTCACGAAATCGCCATTGCATGAGTATTCCACTTGGATTTGTATTACTTGAGTGGAATACTCACGAAATCACCATTGCGTGAGTATTCCACTTGGATTTATGTTACTTGAGTGGAATATTCACAAAATCGCCATTGCGTGAGTATTCTACTTGGATTTGTATTACTTGAGTGGAATACTCACGAAATCACCATTGCATGAGTATTCTACTTGGATTTATATTACTTGAGTGGAATACTCACGAAATCGCCATTGTATGAGTATTCCACTTGGATTTATATTACTTGAGTGGAATACTCACGAAATCGCCATTGCATGAGTATTCCACTTGGATTTGTATTACTTGAGTGGAATACTCACGAAATCACCATTGCGTGAGTATTCCACTTGGATTTATGTTACTTTAGCGGAATATTCACAAAATCGCCATTGCGTGAGTATTCTACTTGGATTTGTATTACTTGAGTGGAATACTCACGAAATCACCATTGCATGAGTATTCCACTTGGATTTATGTTACTTGAGTGGAATATTCACAAAATCGCCATTGCGTGAGTATTCTACTTGGATTTATATTACTTGAGTGGAATACTCACGAAATCGCCATTGTGTGAGTATTCCACTTGGATTTATATTACTTGAGTGGAATACTCACGAAATCGCCTTTGCGTGAGTGTTCCACTTAGATTATATTACTTGAGTGGAATACTCACGAAATCGCCATTGTGTGAGTATTCCACTTGGATTTATATTACTTGAGTGGAATACTCACGAAATCGCCTTTGCGTGAGTGTTCCACTTGGATTATATTACTTGAGTGGAATACTCACGAAATCGCCATTTCTTGAGTGTTCCACTTAGATTTATGTTACTTGAGTGGAACAATAACGAAATCGTCATTGCGTGAGTATTCCACTTGGATTTATATTACTGGCGATTTCGATTGCGATGGCGATTTCAGTGGAATACACACGAAATAGCCATTGTATGAATACACCATAGTTTTTTTAAACATATTCTTATCGAGTACCTAGACAGCAAGAGGATACATACCAAATTAGTTTTTAGGCTTTACATTATACATGTACATATGTATATATATATATATATATATATATATATATATATATATATATATATATATATATATATATATATATATATATATATATATATATATATATATATATGTATACATATATTTACACATATAATGTTAATAATTAATGTGAATAAATTTCAACCATAAAATTATTAAACATATTAAATGGGTATGAGGTCTCTATATTTATAGATCTGGAGATATCGTGATGAGTCAGTCATTTAGCGATAATCTTGTTTTTATATGTATGGATTAAATACCAATATTAAATATTATGAATTGCAAGAAAGGGTATCACTAAAAGCACATGAAAATTCAGGCACTTAATAATAGCATCGTCTCCAGACAGCATGTTATCCTGAAATAGATCAGTTCACAACTCATAAGACTTAAAACTATTTATCAAAAACAAGAATTGGCATCACTACAAGTAAATGGAATTTTAGGCAGTTTATAATAGCACCGTTGCTGCACAGCGTGTTGTCCTGAAATAATTCAGTTCACGACTGATTGCAACTTAAAATTATGTATCAAAAAGAAGAATGGGCATCACTAAGAGCACATGGAAATTCAGGCAGTTTATAATAGAACCGTCGCTATACAACAATGTTATACTGAAATAGATCAGTTCACGACTGATTGCAACTTAGAATTATGTATCAAAGACAAGAATGAACATCATTGCAAACACGTGAAAATTCCTGCAATTTATAGTAGCACCGTTGCTAGATGACGAGTTACCCTGAAATAATTCAGTTCACGACTGCTTCCAACTCAGAACTATGTATCAAAGACAAGAATGAACATCATTGCAAACACGTGAAAATTCCTGCAATTTATAGTAACACCGTTGCTAGATGACGAGTTACCCTGAAATAATTCAGTTCACGACTGCTTCCAACTCAGAACTATGTATCAAAGACAAGAATGAACATCATTGCAAACACGTGAAAATTCCTGCAATTTATAGTAGCACCGTTGCTAGATGACGAGTTACCCTGAAATAATTCAGTTCACGACTGCTTCCAACTTAGAACTACGTATCAAAGACAAGAATGAACATCATTGCAAACACGTGAAAATTCCTGCAATTTATAGTAACACCGTTGCTAGATGACGAGTTACCCTGAAATAATTCAGTTCACGACTGCTTCCAACTTAGAACTATGTATCAAAGACAAGAATGAACATCATAGCAAACACATGAAAATTCCGGCAATTTATAGTAGCACCGTTGCTAGATGACGAGTTATTCTGACAAGACAGAAGCAGAGTAACTTAAAGCCTACCAGAGTTCCGTCACGCTTAATCTCGATCGAAATAAACGTCATAGCAACGTTAAAATTATGTGTCTCGAAGCAGCATTTTTAAATACAATGATAAATCGTCGCAATTCGTGAGTAATGAGGGTATTTGTAAAGCTTTTACTCACATACTTTCCTCATTGAGCTTGAACCATATGTGCCCTATAACTACATGCTACAACGCGCTATAGTAATTTATACCATACTTTAGAAGAAGAGAGTGGGAGTAAATAACAGGTGGGCGTTGGGAGGGGCGTGGTCCGGAGGGCGGAGCTTGCCTACTGGCGACCCTACGTGCCCGACTCGGCGGTGACCCGACTCAGTCGCTTCATGCACGTAATGTCAAGATCAACCTTGACTCTCTTATTACCGTTAATCGGTGGTGTAATTTTTAATTGAGCTTTAACTTTTCATTTGAGGAGAGAAACATTGCAAAGTATCGTACGCGATGGCTCTGGATTGGGAATACACGTCGCCGCTATTTGCTGAACTTCTGCGGTAAGTTGTACAATTTTAAATTTTTTTTTAAAACTTTCCTTGATGTTTACTTTTTGTTTCGTCTTTGGGCGAAAGCTTAATTTTTTTGTTTATTATTTGGATCGTAACTCTGTTTTCTTTCATGTTGCTAAACTTAGTTTTACATACTCTAAATTAGTCGTGGTATAATGCAAAATTTAATTTAATTCACATAAAAACACCGTTCTTGAGATAATTATGAATAATAATTGCTTTATTGTCATTATTATTTAGTCTAAAAGTCCTGGCGTCTCTTAAATTGGCATTTAATGACTTATGTCTTTATGGTGAATTCGACTTTAGGAGATTATTGTTCAAAATTTTAGGAATGTTTTCGAAACACACTATGCGAAACCGTAAACAAAATTTCAATCAGGGGAGACACTTAATATACAATATAATATAAAACGACAAACATCGAATTATAGTGCATAGCTCATTCAAAATATTCTCGTATAGGTATGAGAAAAGTCACGAACACAGTATAAAAAAAAAACTCAACATATGACCGAACGCCTGATATCAGTCAATATATTGGACTATGTACCGTACATTACACATATTCCTTAAATTATTTTGAGCCGCAAAGTAATAACGATAATGAAGTTTGAGAAAACTCAGCGCGAAACCGTAAACAAAACTGCAATCAACAGAGACACATAATGTATAATATAATGTTAAAAATCAAAGATGATATTACATGACATATCTCATTAAAAATATTGTCATATGGGTCTGAGAAAAGGCACAAAACAAGTATAGAACGATTACAGAAACATTCAATAATTACAGTTACAGTCGAAAGTGTAACGTCAGTCCGTATGTTAGACTAGATAGTAAATTACATACATTGTTAAATTAGTTCTGAGCAACAGAGTAGCAACTATCAGAAAGTTTTAGGAATATTTAACGCAAAACTCTAAACAAAACTTAAGTTAGCAGAATCATTTAATGTATAATGTAATGTAAAACAAGGACAAACAAATTGTACTACAGGTCTAAGAAAAATTACAAAAATGGTATAGGAAGGTTATAGAGAAACTCTTAACAATTACAGAAACACTCGATCGTTCAAAGCCAGTCGATGTTAGACTAGAGAGTAAATTACACACATTGTTTATTTGGTTTTCAACCACAGAGTAATGACGTCAAAAAAGTTTTATCAAACCTCAACACGACGTATAAGAAAATGCAAAAACATAAAAAATCAAATTATACAATCAAATAATATTGCATACTGCGAAAAGGCATAAAAACGGTATAGGAAGATTATACAGAAACACTCAACAATTACAGAAACACTTGATCGTTCAAAGCTATTAACAGTGTTAGACAAGAGAGAAAACTGCACACATTGTTCATTTGATTTTGACCCACAAAGTAATAATGTCAAAAAGTTTTATCAACCTCAACACGACGTATAATAAAATGCAAAAACATGAACAATAAAATGATATTGCATACTGAGAAAAGGCACAAAAATGGTATAGGAAGATTATAGAGAAACGTTCAACAATTACAGAAACACTTGATCGTTTAAAACTATGAGCAGTGTTAGACAAGAGAGTAAATTGCACACATTATTCATTTGATTTTGACCCACAAAGTAATAACGTCAAAAAGTTTTATCAAACTCAACACGACGTATAAGAACATGCAAAAACATGAACAATAAAATAATATTGCATACTGAGCAAAGGCACAAAAACGGTATAGGAAGATTATAGAGAAACGTTCAACAATTACAGAAACACTTGATCGTTTAAAACTATGAGCAGTGTTAGACAAGAGAGTAAATTGCACACATTATTCATTTGATTTTGACCCACAAAGTAATAACGTCAAAAAGTTTTATCAAACTCAACACGACGTATAAGAACATGCAAAAACATGAACAATAAAATAATATTGCATACTGAGCAAAGGCACAAAAACGGTATAGGAAGATTATAGAGAAACGCTCAACAATTACAGAAACACTTGATCGTTTAAAACTATGAGCAGTGTTAGACAAGAGAGTAAATTGCACACATTATTCATTTGATTTTGACCCACAAAGTAATAACGTCAAAAAGTTTTATCAAACTCAACACGACGTATAAGAACATGCAAAAACATGAACAATAAAATAATATTGCATACTGAGCAAAGGCACAAAAACGGTATAGGAAGATTATAGAGAAACGTTCAACAATTACAGAAACACTTGATCGTTTAAAACTATGAGCAGTGTTAGACAAGAGAGTAAATTGCACACATTGTTCATTTGATTTTGACCCACAAAGTAATAACGTCAAAAAGTTTTATCAAACTCAACACGACGTATAAGAACATGCAAAAACATGAACAATAAAATGATATTGCATACTGAGAAAAGGCACAAAAATGGTATAGGAAGATTATAGAGAAACGTTCAACAATTACAGAAACACTTGATCGTTTAAAACTATGAGCAGTGTTAGACAAGAGAGTAAATTGCACACATTATTCATTTGATTTTGACCCACAAAGTAATAACGTCAAAAAGTTTTATCAAACTCAACACGACGTATAAGAACATGCAAAAACATGAACAATAAAATTACAATGCACACTGAGAAAAGGCACAAAAACGGTATAGGAAGATTATAGAGAAACGTTCAACAATTACAGAAACACTTGATCGTTTAAAACTATGAGCAGTGTTAGACAAGAGAGTAAATTGCACACATTATTCATTTGATTTTGACCCACAAAGTAATAACGTCAAAAAGTTTTATCAAACTCAACACGACGTATAAGAACATGCAAAAACATGAACAATAAAATAATATTGCATACTGAGAAAAGGCACAAAAACGGTAAAGGAAGATTATAGAGAAACGTTCAACAATTACAGAAACACTTGATCGTTTAAAACTATGAGCAGTGTTAGACAAGAGAGTAAATTGCACACATTATTCATTTGATTTTGACCCACAAAGTAATAACGTCAAAAAGTTTTATCAAACTCAACACGACGTATAATAAAATGCAAAAACATGAACAATAAAATTATAATGCACACTGAGAAAAGGCACAAAAACGGTATAGGAAGATTATAGAGAAACGTTCAACAATTACAGAAACACTTGATCGTTTAAAACTATGAGCAGTGTTAGACAAGAGAGTAAATTGCACACATTATTCATTTGATTTTGACCCACAAAGTAATAACGTCAAAAAGTTTTATCAAACTCAACACGACGTATAATAAAATGCAAAAACATGAACAATAAAATTATAATGCATACTGAGAAAAGGCACAAAAACGGTATAGGAAGATTATAGAGAAACGTTCAACAATTACAGAAACACTTGATCGTTTAAAACTATGAGCAGTGTTAGACAAGAGAGTAAATTGCACACATTATTCATTTGATTTTAACACACAAAGTAATAACGTCAAAAAGTTTTATCAAACTCAACACGACGTATAATAAAATGCAAAAACATGAACAATAAAAGTATAATGCATACTGAGAAAAGGCACAAAAATGGTATAGGAAGATTATAGAGAAACGTTCAACAATTACAGAAACACTTGATCGTTTAAAACTATGAGCAGTGTTAGACAAGAGAGTAAATTGCACACATTATTCATTTGATTTTGACCCACAAAGTAATAACGTCAAAAAAGTTTTATCAAACTCAACACGACGTATAATAAAATGCAAAAACATGAACAATAAAATTATAATGCATACTGAGAAAAGGCACAAAAACGGTATAGGAAGATTATAGAGAAACGTTCAACAATTACAGAAACACTTGATCGTTTAAAACTATGAGCAGTGTTAGACAAGAGAGTAAATTGCACACATTATTCATTTGATTTTGACCCACAAAGTAATAACGTCAAAAAAGTTTTATCAAACTCAACACGACGTATAATAAAATGAAAAAACATGAACAATAAAATTATAATGCATACTGAGAAAAGGCACAAAAACGGTATAGGAAGATTATAGAGAAACGTTCAACAATTACAGAAACACTTGATCGTTTAAAACTATGAGCAGTGTTAGACAAGAGAGTAAACTGCACACATTGTTCATTTGATTTTGACCCACAAAGTAATAATGTCAAAAAGTTTTATCAAACTCAACACGACGTATAAGAACATGCAAAAACATGAACAATAAAATGATATTGCATTCTGAGAAAAGGCACAAAAACGGTATAGGAAGATTATAGAGAAACGTTCAACAATTACAGAAACACTTGATCGTTTAAAGCTATTAACAGTGTTAGACAAGAGAGTAAACTGCACACATTGTTCATTTGATTTTGACCCACAAAGTAATAACGTCAAAAAAGTTTTATCAAACTCAACACGACGTATAAGAAAATGCAAAAACATAAAAAATCAAATTATACAATCAAATCATATTGCATACTGCGAAAAGGCATAAAAAGGGTATAGGAAGATTATACAGAAACACTCAACAATTACAGAAACACTTGATCGTTCAAAGCTATTAACAGTGTTAGACAAGAGAGTAAACTGCACACATTGTTCATTTGATTTTGACCCACAAAGTAATAATGTCAATAAGTTTTATCAAACTCAACACGACGTATAAGAACATGCAAAAACATGAACAATAAAATGATATTGCATTCTGAGAAAAGGCACAAAAACGGTATAGGAAGATTATAGAGAAACGTTCAACAATTACAGAAACACTTGATCGTTTAAAACTATGAGCAGTGTTAGACAAGAGAGTAAATTGCACACATTATTCATTTGATTTTGACCCACAAAGTAATAACTTCAAAAAAGTTTTATCAAACTCAACACGACGTATAATAAAATGCAAAAACATGAACAATAAAATTATAATGCATATTGAGAAAAGGCACAAAAACGGTATAGGAAGATTATAGAGAAACGCTCAACAATTACAGAAACACTTCATCGCTTAAAGCTATTCACGGTGTTAGTCAAGAGAGTAAATTGCACACATTGTTCATTTGATTTTGAGTCACAGAGTAATAAATAACGTCAAAGTTTTATAAAACTCAACACAACGTATACGAACATATAAAACGTCATCGATATTGCATATGGATCTGAGAAAAGGCACAAAAACGGTATAGGAGGATTACAGAAACACTCAAAACGCGATCGAACGCATAACGTCATTGGGTATATTAAAGTAGACGGTAGATTACCCATATTGTTTGATTGGTTTTGAGTCACGGAGTAACAATGAGAAGAAAGTTATAGAAATACTCAACGTGAAACTATAAACAGAACTTCAAACTACAGAGACGACAGAGACAAACACTGCATTGATTTTCTTTCGAGGACCGAGAAAATCAAAGGTCAAGTGTTGTGACAGTTGTTAATTAAATGAAAAAAACGACAGATCGGCAAGACTTTGTCAGTTTATGCAAAGTAATGTTCCGTAGTGATTTGTCACGTATTTACCTAATGTTGCAAATGTTCAAATTGATCAATTCGTATAAAAAAAATAGGTTTTACAAACGCATATTTAAAAAAAAAATGCTTTATTAGGTTTTACAAACGCATATTTAAAAAAAATAATTTCACATAGGATTGTAAATCATATATTTTTGGATTTTTCCCTTCACTTGTGCTATGGGACCTCTCTCATAATGCCGACTTTCAAGATTATGGGTCGAACGGAAGTTCTCTATAAATTTGCATGACGATATAGATAATACAAAAATTCTCTCTAAAGGGCTATAATTTTGTTGCATGAACCAAAGAACTTGATTTTTTACAGCAATATAAGGTCCAATTAAATTTTAATTTAAACATGATATATCTCAAGTCGTTTTTGGAAAAAAAAACTGCCAGACAGACGGACGGACAACAAAATGATCCTATAAGGGACCCGTTTTCTTCATTTTGGGGTACAGAAAATATATTTAATTTGAAAATATGTGCGAATAAAGATAATTAAATGACGCCTTCGATTTGAGTAAGCAAATATAATACATTCATATATTTCCTTAGGATTTGCTTACTTATAAATTGAAATCGTCGTATCTATATGGAAATATCAGGTTGCATCTATTCGTACTTTGTACATTTTCAAATACATTAATATAAAACTGTAGATACTGAGAGACTGCGATAAGCAGGGCTACTGAAGGGCAGGCATGACGAAGTTATATTTGTTTACTTATAATTGAATTCATCATATTCCTACGAGGATATCAATTTGCACCAACTCATACTTTGCACAATTTCAAACACATAAGTATAAAACTGTAGAAACTGAGAGACTGCGAAAAGCACTACTGAAGGGCAGGCGTGATGAAGTTATATTTATGATATTTGTTTACTTATAATTGAATTCATCGTATTCCTACGAGGATATCAATTTGCACCTACTCATACTTTGCACAATTTCAAACACATAAGTATAAAACTGTAGAAACTGAGAGACTGCGACAAGCACTACTGAAGGGCAGGCATGATGAAGTTATATTTATGATATTTGTTTACTTATAATTGAATTCATCATATTCCTACGAGGATATCAATTTGCACCTACTCATACTTTGCACAATTTCAAACACATAAGTATAAAACTGTAGAAACTGAGAGACTGCGACAAGCACTACTGAAGGGCAGGCATGACGAAGTTATATTTAGGATATTTGTTTACTTATAATTGAATTCATCATATTCCTACGAGGATATCAATTTGCACCTACTCATACTTTGCACAATTTCAAACACATAAGTATAAAACTGTAGAAACTGAGAGACTGCGACAAGCACTACTGAAGGGCAGGCGTGATGAAGTTATATTTATGATATTTGTTTACTTATAATTGAATTCATCATATTCCTATGAGGATATCAATTTGCATCTACTCATACTTTGCACAATTTCAAACACATAAGTATAAAACTGTAGAAACTGAGAGACTGCGAAAAGCACTACTGAAGGGCAGGCGTGATGAAGTTATATTTATGATATTTGTTTACTTATAATTGAATTCATCATATTCCTAGGAGGATATCAATTTGCACCTACTCATACTTTGCACAATTTCAAACACATAAGTATAAAACTGTAGAAACTGAGAGACTGCGACAAGCACTACTGAAGGGCAGGCGTGATGAAGTTATATTTATGATATTTGTTTACTTATAATTGAATTCATCATATTCCTACGAGGATATCAATTTGCACCTACTCATACTTTGCACAATTTCAAACACATAAGTATAAAACTGTAAAAACTGAGAGACTGCGACAAGCACTACTGAAGGGCAGGCATGATGAAGTTATATTTAGGATATTTGTTTACTTATAATTGAATTCATCATATTCCTATGAGGATATCAATTTGCATCTACTCATACTTTGTGCGATTTCAAACACATAAATATAAAACTGTAGAAACTGAGAGACTGTGACAAATAAGACTACTAAAGGTCGTGGATAACTAAATTACATATTTTTTCATGTTTGTTGTTTACTTACTTGATGTTTACTTACTTATAATTTAAATCGTCATATTCCTACGATATCGCTACGGGAAAAAACGAACCTCTATAATTTTGTCATGTCCGTCCTCCAGTAACCCTGTTTATTAGTCACTAAATTTTTACAGTTTTATGCAATTCAAATTGAGAAGCAAATTGATATTCCCATAGGAATAAAAAGTGGCAGTCACTGGGGTGTAGAAAAATACATGGGTCCACTAAATGCTTGTTTTATTAGCACTCGTAGAAAAGATCACTGCCTACCCAGTTTAGAAAGTTTGAACGAGAAACAAACCCATTGCATTTCAAACTTTGAACAATCGTTTTTAAACTTTTGTGAAACGACAAAAGGCGACTGGGCCCACTTTTCTCATTTTCTTCGCTTTGATGTCGCTTTGTACTTAACATTACAATATCTCAGTCGAGGTAATTAATTAACTTCTTAAATATACGTAGAAATCAGGAAAAGAAGACAATATTTTAAAATTTTTTTAAACATTTTTAAAAATTTTTAAAAATTAAACTTTAAAAAATTTGTTAATAAGTAATTTTATTAAATTATTACATAAATAATATTATTAATATTATTTTTCATTTTGTAAATTTATTGATAATATACATTTTACATGCATAAGGACAACAACATCATTGTTAACTAGGCAGCATAAGAAAAACTAATTGATTGCCAACTAGCTGTATAATTTTATAGTTAACGTTTTACATTACATCATACGTTAAACTATATACTTTAAATCGTCTCCAGAAATTTTGTTCGGTGTTCCCAAAAAGTTTCTTCTTGTTATTAATAATATTATCTCTGTGACTCAAAACCAATTAAAAAATATTTCTTTAAGTTAGAGGGGTCACACTTTTTTACACTTTATAGAATGACATCTAGCAACAGGGATAACGTAACAAAAAATGTACTACATTTTCGATTGTATTTTGAAGGACCTATTCTATGATAGCTATAATTCAACAAGACAAATTTCAAATTTTACTACATCAAGCGGTTTCTGCGGCGAGTGATCTTATTTCCTTGAAAACAGAACCACCGTTTTTCCTTTTGTGGTACGGAATCCTGAAAATGAAAAAGTTTAGCATTACGACTTAATTGGAAATGTTTTGATGTCGACAGACAAACATGGCGAAATTATAAGGATTCTATTTTTCTTCATTCGTGTATTGAACCCTAAATACGCAGGAGGAAAACTTCAATGTCATATACAAGTAATTGCAAGTACCATTACCTGTTATTTACTACATTGAAGAGTAATGATAAACGGACATTATCTCAATTCATAAGGGAGTTTATCAAAGTTTATCTCAATTCATAAGGGAGTTTATGAAAGTAACGTTTCAAAGCAGACATGTTTTGAAATGCGTACATGTTTTTGAGTGCTTCACTGCATCATTTAGTCTACCATTAGAAATACTAAACTCATTTTTAGACAGTCTACAATAAGCTTTATACTCATTTGACTCCGCAATACTCAGCCAATTATAATCATTCTCCTAATTAGTACTGCATTTCGGTAGGCGATGTTTTACTAGTTTGGCTTTCTTCTTGGGTGTTATGTTTTCCGGCTCCGACCAATCCAAAACAACACTATAGACTTCTTTATTCATCTTTAAATGATCCTAATACTTATAGTTTAATTAACTCCCGTATTGTAAGACAAAAAAAAACTCGTAATAAAAGCTTACTTTTGTTTGTTTAATGTAGTTAAATTACGCAACTCACTACTCAATGCTTACGCAATCAAGTAAACTAACAAACAAATGCAAGGTACCTAAATTTGTATTCTTTCTTATGTAATAGTGCGGGATCGTGAAATAGATAGAAAGAAACAAACGAATGATCGATCGATGATTAATAGCGTAAGATTATTCTTTCGCTGTTAAGAGTATATGCTGAACCCTCGCGCGCACTTTTCTTTCACTTACCGTAGGGCAGCAGGCGCGACAGCCTGTGCCGGTCGCGCCCTGCATCCCCATAAATCGGGACTAAGTTTATCCCGCGCAGGATATTTCATTTTGGGCTAGAAATCGGGACGTTCCGCCAAAGTCGAAACATATGGCGATGCTGATCTGTAGCATTGAATGGTACCAAATCTTAACTGAATCGAGTATATATATATATATATATATATATATATATATATATATATATATATATATATATATATATATATATATATATATGTATATATATATATATATATATATATATTCAGCAGATATAATTCAGCAGTGTGTGTAATTAGGTTTTTCTACAGCATACATAGTTTTTCATATTCAAGATTCAATAAATCAAAATGCCGTAGACGCCAGTTTCTTAAGGACGAAAACAATATTTTTTTTAAACAAATAAATTTAAAGGTTTCTTAAATTCGATCTAAAAATAAATGTACTTGTAAGAAAATATGTGAAAAAAAATTATCGAAGTTTATTTTATTGCATATCAAATAAAGATGAAATTATTTTACACATTTTTATAAATATAGAATATTATGTAGAAATAAATATTCATAATTATGGAGTGTATGAAACACCAAAATCCTTAATAATAATAATATGTACTAAAAATTTACTAAAACTAGAATACTTAACAACTATTCAAATAAAAATACAAAAGTCGTAATCAGAGGATGTGTGGGAGAATATTTTTAGACAGAATAAAAACTGATATTAAAATTGGTCAAGCACGAGTCAGGTTCGAGTATCGAGGATACCGTACTCTGCATGAAGTGACATTACTTAGTCATCGCTAATATGAACTTCCTTGTAATTAAAATTTATGTTACGTAATATAATAACGTAAACGTTATAGTTTCAATATCAGTGTCTTATATATTATTCACCTCATATTTCTCATTTATATTATGGTGAATATCTCAAAAACTATGACAGTTAGAATCATTGATATAGTTTTGATACAACCTTTGAGTGTATTTCTGTTTTACATAATTTTAGGTTCAATAGTTTTGGAAATAAGGGGTATCTAAGAAAATCTAATATTATGAAAAGAAAAGTATCGTTGAAACCATTATAATCACATCTTTCGAAAGATACCCCACACAATATATAGAATATAAAAAAAAAATTTCAAGTTCATTACTAAAATAACCACATCCTCCACCGCTTCTCCATTTTCCATATAAATATTTTTCATTATTAGCTATTAAGATATGGGGAAGTTAATATAGTTTATTACTATACCAATTGTAATAAGTTGTATAAACTTTCCCATATTTATATAATTAACTAACCCACGAAGGGTTTCAGAGAAAAACGACTGTGAGAGACAGAAAAGCTAACATTTGAGTAATTTTACCCCAAAAGTTTTCGTTGCACGTTTTGAGGTAGAGGATCCCAGTAGTGCGTGTTGGGAAAAATCTTTTTTCAAAAACAAATTAAAAATTATATTACCATGTACCAAAGAGCACCATGCTAATTAATCTCACTAAACCACCTCTTTTTATTCGCAGAACCACTGAATATCCTAGGATTTACACCAAAAACAATGGCGGCAATCTATTTGGATCACCATATTCGTTCGTATTCTAATTTTATTATACTTTGTTTTGTTTGTTTTCGTTGTATCGTGTGTCAGTAAATAAGCGTGACTTTCTATAATTTACGCTTAACAGCAGTATAATGTGTTAAAATTTTCATTTGTGTTTACTTTTGTTAATGTTTTGTGGGTTTTCATTGTATCGTCCTCTGTTCGTATATAAGCGTACCTTTCCAGAGCTTACAACAAACACGGCCGTAATCAAATAAATCAATAAAATTTCCTTCATCTGCCAGTTTTATTATACATTGCTTTAAATGCTTTTGTTGTACGTGTATGTTGTGTCCGCAAATTAGCGTGTCCTTTTAGTTTACAGCAAGTCGCGGTATAATGGATCAACATTTTCGTTTCTATTCTACTTTATTTATACTTTTTTTTTAATTCGTTGTATCTTGTGTCTGTAAATGATACAAAATACAACGTAGAGTTTACAGCAAACACCGGCATAAGGATCAACATTTTCGTTCATATTCTACTTTTTTTGTTTGTTTTTGTTGTATCTTGTGTTCATAAACAATAGTGCAATTCTTTAGTTAACAATGTACGCTGGTATAATGGATCAACATTTTTGTTCGTGTAATACTTTTATTATCTTTGTTTTTTTTGTATATTGTGTCTGTAAATAGGCGTGTCTTTATAAAATTTACAGCAAAAACCGGCACAGTGGATAAACATTTTCGTATGTGTACTACTTTTATTTTGTTTTTTTTTGTTGTATCTTGTTTCCGCTAAATAAGCGTACCATTTTTCACTTTACAACAAACGCTGGATCAACATCTTCATTCGTATACTAGTTTTATTATACTTTGTTTTATCTGTTATAGTTGTATCTTGTGTTGGTATTATATTTCTTGTGTTGGTATTATTATATTTCTTGTGTTGGTGTAATTACACGCTTATGCGTGTAATTCTAGAGTTTTCAACAAATACTAGTATAATGGATAAACATTTTCGTTCTTATACTAATTTTATTATACTTTGTTTTATCTGTTATAGTTGTATCTTGTGTTTGTATTATTATATTTGTTGTGTTGATGTAAGTACACGCTTATACGTGTAATTCTATAGTTTTCAACAAATACTAGTATAATGCATGAACATTTTCGTCCGTATACAACTTTTATTTTACTTTGTTTTATCTGTTATAGTTGTATCTTGTGTTAGTATTATTGTATTTGTTGTGTTGTTGTAGTTACACGCTTATGCGTGTAATTCTAGAGTTTTCAACAAATATAATGGATAAACATTTTCGTATACAAACAAAACTAGTATAATGGATAAACATTTTCGTTCGTATACTACTTTTATTATACTTCGTTTTGTCTGTTTTTGTTGCATCTTTTGCCCGTAAATAATCGTTTTGGATTCAAATCAGCGACGATCATATTGGAAACCGGCTGGATGTGGTGGAATTTCCCTCCGCTGATAATGGAAGAAAAATTCGTTACCTGTAATTTTCATACGTCTCACATGATCATACCCATTTGCAACGTTGAAGCTCAATTTTAAAATTCGGTACCTGCTTTGGAAATGACTTGATATTATATTAAATATTACGTATTTCTTAGTAGAACTGAATTTATTCTCATAGTATGACATATTTTTATATTTTACATTAATTCCTTAAGAATTAAAATACATAGCCAGTGTCATAATGAGGTATTTGCGTTGCGTTGTTGGACCGCTATAATTTTGGACAAACCTCACTCTCAAATGGGTAACACCACCACGATAGCAGCCAATTTCTGAACTTTGGTCGCTACCTAAAATAGAAACGAGATTGATGTATATAATATTTAATTTCTTTCTGCATAATGCGTGTTACATCCGTCATTTAACATTCAGCTAAATATTCTAGATATACTTTTCTTTCAGCAGGTCTTTAGCAATTAAATTTTGTTATATTGTTATGAAGTTTTCTTCTCCGTCCTGAATCATTAATTAAAAGAATTCAATTATTAAAAGATATTGAAAATTTTAAAAAATATATTGGAGGAAATTTTTTTATTAAAATATGATTCCTTCCTTACATCAAATAACCCTTAATAGCCGAACGATGATAAGGAAATTTCTTTTTTTCGGTGCCAATTAACACTGATATAATTGGAATATATTTTTTAATTAATCCCCCGAAGCTAAAGTTTTAATGACATGCCTCTTTGCATCGTTACGCTAATAACGAATCGAAATATCAATAATTAAATCGCGCAACGTTTAGCAGCATGTTAACGATCTAGCCGACGCTGGCTTAGCAGGGCGCTCGTTAATTAGATAACTGGAGCTGAGCGGGGCGGACCACTGTTAAATCTTCCAATACTGCAAACGGCACAGTCCCTGTGTTTGAAGGTTTAACTAAGTGTAGATATAATGCAGTGAGATATCGTATGCAACGTCATTAGTTATCACGAATGATAAGCATTGTCTTTGTAGGATTAATTGTTATCAATTTTAAGAGAATTACTGAGATATGGATATAATACATTTATTATCGTATTGTATGTCTCCAATTGTATTATAACAATAGTATTAATCGCTAAAAAATATTGTCAAGTGTATAAAAAGGACTTTAATTTACGAATGTCACTGACTTAAAAATTAAAACAATAAAAGTATTTGGGCATATCCAAAGTTTTAAAGATGATCGAGACATCAAAAATAGATACAATAGATTCAGACCAAGAGTTTATAGATGCTGTAAAAGACCTAAAAAACAAAGGACGGGCACTAAGATTCAAGGATATTAGAAATGAAAAAACGCAGGCCAATGGAAAATGGAAGGCGATTCAGGAAAAAATCCAGGAAAATAAAATAAATATGCTATAAATATTTAATTGATAAAGATTAAGACAACATTGCACCATAAGCTCAAAAAAAGAAGTTAAAAATTTGTGCTTTTTTAAACAGAAAAACGTTTATTATGGATTTCATGTAATGTGTACACATATGTTGTCATATGTATACACATATGTAGACTTTATTGTAAAATATACTGAGAGCAGTATAATGTGTACACATATGTGGACTTTATTGTAGAATATACTGAGAGCAGTATAATGTGTACACATATGTGGCCTTTATTGTAGAATATACTGAGAGCAGTATAATATGTACACATATGTGGACTTTATTGTAGAATATACTGAGAGCAGTATAATGTGCACACATATGTGGCTTTTATTGTCGAATATACTGAGCAGTATAATGTGTACACATATGTGGACTTTATTGTAGAATATACTGAGAGCAGTATAATGTGTACACATTTGTGGACTTTATTGTAGAATATACTGAGAGCAGTATAATGTGTACACATATGTGGACTTTATTGTAGAATATACTGAGAGCAGTATAATATGTACACTTATGTGGACTTTATTGTAGAATATACTGAGAGCAGTATAATGTGCACACATATGTGGCTTTTATTGTCGAATATACTGAGCAGTATAATGTGTACACATATGTGGACTTTATTGTAGAATATACTGAGAGCAGTATAATGTGTACACATTTGTGGACTTTATTGTAGAATATACTGAGAGCAGTATAATGTGTACACATATGTGGACTTTATTGTAGAATATACTGAGAGCAGTATAATGTGTACACATATGTGGCCTTTATTGTCGAATATACTGAGCAGTATAATGTGTACACATATGTGGACTTTATTGTAGAATATACTGAGAGCAGTATAATGTGTACACATATGTGGCCTTTATTGTCGAATATACTGAGCAGTATAATGTGTACACATATGTGGACTTTATTGTAGAATATACTGAGAGCAGTATAATGTGTACACATATGTGGACTTTGTTGTAGAACATACTGAGAGCAGTATAATGTGTACACATATGTGGACTTTATTGTAGAATATACTGAGAGCAGTATAATGTGTACACATATGTGGACTTCATTGTAGAATATACTGAGAGCAGTATAATGTGTACACATTTGTGGACTTTATTGTAGAATATACTGAGAGCAGTATAATGTGTACCCATATGTGGACTTTATTGTAGAATATACTGAGAGCAGTATAATGTGTACACATTTGTGGACTTTATTGTAGAATATACTGAGAGCAGTATAATGTGTACACATATGTGGACTATATTGTAGAATATACTGAGAGCAGTATAATGTGTACACATATGTGGACTTTATTGTAGAATATACTGAGAGCAGTATAATGTGTACACATATGTGGACTTTATTGTAGAATATACTGAGAGCAGTATAATGTGTACACATATGTGGACTTTATTGTAGAATATACTGAGAGCAGTATAATGGTTACACATATGTGGCCTTTATTGTCGAATATACTGAGCAGTATAATGTGTACACATATATGGACTTTATTGTAGAACATACTGAGAGCAGTATAATGTGTACACATATGTGGACTTTATTGTAGAATATACTGAGAGCAGTATAATGTGTACACATTTGTGGACTTTATTGTAGAATATACTGAGAGCAGTATAATGTGTACACATATGTGGACTTTATTGTAGAATATACTGAGAGCAGTATAATGTGTACACATTTGTGGACTTTATTGTCGAATATACTGAGCAGTATAATGTGTACACATATATGGACTTTATTGTAGAATATACTGAGAGCAGTATAATGTGTACACATATGTGGACTTTATTGTAGAATATACTGAGAGCAGTGCAATGTGTACACATATGTGGACTTCATTGTAGAATATACTGAGAGCAGTAAAATGTGTACACATTTGTGGACTTTATTGTAGAATATACTGAGAGCAGTATAATGTGTACCCATATGTGGACTTTAATGTAGAATATACTGAGAGCAGTATAATGTGTACACATTTGTGGACTTTATTGTAGAATATACTGAGAGCAGTATAATGTGTACACATATGTGGCCTTTATTGTAGAATATACTGAGAGCAGTATAATGTGTACACATATGTGGACTTTATTGTAGAATATACTGAGAGCAGTATAATGTGTACAAATATGTGGACTTTATTATAGAATATACTGATAGCAACAATATTGCCTTGCACTTTTTCCCTATATCTCCAACGGTAAACCTTATCGACGAATTTTGTTCGACTTCATTAACATTCACACCATTTATAGGTTTATATTCTTGATGCTTTCATAAGTTATTCATTAGAACCTTCCTCACCGATCAATATGTCCATTATTGAAAACTCGAATAAAGTCCGTTCAGCATTTACTGAGGAAATCCCATACATACAGACAGACAGAAAGACGCGGCAAGTGACTTTGTTTTATAATATGTGTGGACTAGAGAATGTTACTCAGCGTTTCCCAGGTTCATTTCAGACAGGTTTTATTCATTCAAAGTTTTTCATAGAAAGTAAAGTTTTTTATTATTAAAATAGTATAAACTAATTTTCTTATTAATTGTACAAAAAGTGTAAGAAACAATTTTATCGGTCCCGTTTTTAACGAAATTTATATAGTAATTTTCAATATGGCTATAAAAGCTTACACTTTAGCGATGAATATAATGTTGACTAACAAAGTTTTTATTATATACTATTAGACTTCGAGATTTCGCATTCTCCAACCAAACAAATGTAGTTAGAAGAAAATTGTTTTAATGTCTGAAAAATACTTTAAAAAGGCATTTGGAAAAAATTCTTTCTTGCGTTTTTTTTTTAATTTCCACGACTATTAGTTTTATAAAACAGCGCATGTAAAAGAAAATTTGAAAATGTTAACTCGGTAACACTAGTAAAAAGTAGACTGTACGAAAATATTTTCAAAAAGCACAGATTTACGGAATTAGGATAAAGAGTACGCAAATAAGCTTTTACAAAAATAGCATCAAAGTAAAAAAATATGCCAGTGTTCCGAAAATAGGTTGGCGCACGAGCCTCGCAGCCGGTCAAGTGGTAGAAATGTTATAAATTCGTTATTACTGTGTATTTTAACATAATTTTTAGTAGATGTGTTCGTGAAATTATAAGCTTTATACATTTGTAACAAGGAATTATTCACACAGGCGATTATTTGCGTCGAATTAGGTATATTGAAACGTGTTTCTTTAAACAAGTACAATTTGACAATTGCAATCGGAACTTCGACACTGATTTTTCAGAAATGGTCGTGTGTTGTCAGAAACGGTCGAGAGTTCGTTAACATATTCAACTTAGGTCGATATACACAATCACTTGTATGAATAATAGATATGTGTCTATTGCATTCCGTATACATTACGAATAATGTTTGAATTTAATAATAGTTGATTCAGTGATTCTTTGCATCAAATTGGGTATATTCGAAACGTGTTTCTTTAGAAAATAATAATTTGTTTAGTAGAATCACAACTTCGACACTGATTTTTCAGAAATGGTCGTGTGTTCTCAGAAACAGTTGAGAGTTCGTTAACATGTTCAACTTAGGTCGATATATACAATCACTTGTATGAATAATAGATATGTGTCTATTGCATTCCGTATACGTTACGAATAATGTTTGAGTTTAATAATAGTTGATTCAGTGATTCTTTGCATCAAATTGGGTATATTCGAAACGTGTTTCTTTAGAAAATAATAATTTGTTTAGTAGAATCACAACTTCGACACTGATTTTTCAGAAACGGTCGTGTGTTGTCAGAAACGGTTGAGAGTTCGTTAACATGTTCAACTTAGGTCGATATACACAATCACTTGTATGAATAATAGATATGTGTCTATTGCATTCCGTATACATTACGAATAATGTTTGAGTTTAATAATAGTTGATTCAGTGATTCTTTGCATCAAATTGGGTATATTCGAAACGTGTTTCTTTAGAAAATAATAATTTGTTTAGTAGAATCACAACTTCGACACTGATTTTTCAGAAACGGTCGTGTGTTCTCAGAAACAGTTGAGAGTTCGTTAACATGTTCAACTTAGGTCGATATACACAATCACTTGTATGAATAATAGATATGTGTCTATTGCATTCCGTATACATTACGAATAATGTTTGAGTTTAATAATAGTTGATTCAGTGATTCTTTGCATCAAATTGGGTATATTCGAAACGTGTTTCTTTAGAAAATAATAATTTGTTTAGTAGAATCACAACTTCGACACTGATTTTTCAGAAACGGTCGTGTGTTGTCAGAAACGGTTGAGAGTTCGTTAACATGTTCAACTTAGGTCGATATACACAATCACTTGTATGAATAATAGATATGTGTCTATTGCATTCCGTATACATTACGAATAATGTTTGATTTTAATAATAGTTGATTCAGTGATTCTTTGCATCAAATTGGGTATATTCGAAACGTGTTTCTTTAGAAAATAATAATTTGTTTAGTAGAATCACAACTTCGACACTGATTTTTCAGAAACGGTCGTGTGTTGTCAGAAACGGTTGAGAGTTCGTTAACATGTTCAACTTAGGTCGATATACACAATCACTTGTATGAATAATAGATATGTGTCTATTGCATTCCGTATACATTACGAATAATGTTTGATTTTAATAATAGTTGATTCAGTGATTCTTTGCATCAAATTGGGTATATTCGAAACGTGTTTCTTTAGAAAATAATAATTTGTTTAGTAGAATCACAACTTCGACACTGATTTTTCAGAAACGGTCGTGTGTTCTCAGAAACAGTTGAGAGTTCGTTAACATGTTCAACTTAGGTCGATATACACAATCACTTGTTTGAATAATAGATATGTGTCTATTGCATTCCGTATACATTACGAATAATGTTTGAGTTTAATAATAGTTGATTCAGTGATTCTTTGCATCAAATTGGGTATGGGTATATTCGAAGCGTATTTTCTTTCGACAGTGTTTTTCTTTTAAGAAACTGTGGATAATTTTCATACAAAGCCTTAACATTTTATATTAAGTCTAAGAAACTGTATTCTGAAATTCTTCTATATTTATAATAAACAGTTTAATTATTTAAATCAAAATTCGGTTGTAAATGCTTGATATTAACCTAAATAAAAATACGTTTTAGTCGCGTTTTAGAGTTGTTCCACTACCTCAAAAAGAAAAACGGAATGATTATAAGATCCCTGACGTATTCGGTCGTCTGTCTGTCACGGTTGTTTTCTCAGGAAAACTTGCCATTACTGCGCTAAAAATAATATAATTGTGATGTTAGTGGGTTTTAACCTGCACATGTCCCAATAAATGTCAAAAATATATATGGAAATATTTCATAGGCAAATTGAGTACTCAAGTTTTTTTTTTAAATCTCATATATAATGTGAATTATCGTTCGAAAAGACTGCTTATAATGGTGTCAAAAATATTGGAGTTTACTCCTTAAGAATCGATTTTCATATATAGCACCCGGTATGAAGTTTTAGGAGGAGTAAATTCAGAAGGTCCGAGCGTTAAAAAAAGTGTTACAGTTTATAAGTTTGGATGTAGGAGGTAATATCCGAAACTACTAATCCGATTTCAAAAATTTTTTCACCAATATTTAGAAAAGCCCTTCAGGATGGACATAGGTTGTATGTTATTCTGTTAAAAAAATTATATTTTATAAAAAAGTTAAATTTTGTAAGTTTGGATGTAGGAGGTAATCTCCGAAACTACTCATCCGATTACAAAAATTCTTCAACCAATATCTAGAAAGGACCTTCGGGCTTTATATTGTCCCGTTAAAAGTTTTTTTCATGAAGATCAGTTTTGCAACGTAAGACAACGAAAAAAGACGAATGCATTTTTTATGAAAGCTGCCTTAACGTAAGAGGTATATTGATAGATGATATTGATATTGATATTTATACGCAGTGTTACCTATTTTATACATTCCCAGACAATCGTAATTAAGGAGTAAACTCCAGTGGCGCGTTGGAGCTGACACGCACAGTGTTTTTTTAATGATTTTCGATATGCTACCTAATATTCAGAAATATAATAAAAAGTTTTACTGAATCTCAAATACGAAAAAAACAAACTTTTTAGTAGCATGTACAGAGGTTGTGGAAAAACTTCTCGACGTTGCTCTTGTACAGATGTTCTTGGTGACGTACTCATATATGCATTACACACCAGCATAATTTTGTTAGGTATTCACAATTAAATGAAACTACGTGATGTAGTATTATTTCTACTTTCTTTAAGTTCTTTACCACAACCTAGGTTTCGCTGTATTCTATTCTATATCTTTGCTAATTGCTAATTGCAAAATCTTTGCTAATTTGCTAATTCGAATTCACATTCGCGAACATTCGCATATTCCTTAATATTCCATTCATATTCGCATTCGCGAATATTTACATATTCCATGACATTCGCAAAATTCATGCGAATATTTTGCGAATATGAACGTCAGAAAAATACATACTGTATAAATTCTGTAATTTCTATTAGTTAAATAAAACAAAAAAACATTTTAATTTCTTATTGTTTTGATTAGAAAACCTTTTCCTTATAACTTAACAAAATCTTGCAATTATGTATGTAATCAGCCTTCAGTTTAATATTTGGTATTACCCATTATATATATATATATATATATATATATATATATATATATATATATATATATTTGTATATAATACTATTATATATGTATGTATATATATTATATTAGGTAATAAAGTTTCAGACTTAGTTTTATAATAAATAATCAACTTCTCATTGTAAATTAAAAAAACAAAAACATATAATGTAACTTTAAACAAACAAAAATAACATTCCTCTCTTAAACTTCTTTTAGAAAAAAATATACAAATAAAAAAATTATTATTTTCTTTTCATCTTATAAAATTTATAATAATACAATAATATTTTAACAACAAATTAATAATCAAAGATATTGAATACGTTTGTAAAGATCTTTACATATTACCCACCTGAAGAAGTTGTCATATAACGAAAGTCGTAGTGAAGATTTTAAATAAAGTAGAAGTAACACTACATCACATAGTTTCATTTAGTTGTGAATAAACTTTAATAATGTTAAACAACTAGCGTGACCCGTGCGAAGTCTTCGCATTATTTATTCCATTATGAAGCTCAGATGACAGATAAAACAAATATTTTACTAAAATTGACATATAGAGGCGCAAGTATCAAAAGCATTGAGCTAAAGCGCCACTTGATTTATACGTGAGTGGATTTGAAATTAAACAAACATTTTACCGACCGTCAATCGTATTGACGTTGAGCCGTTAGATGGCAGCATTGCTGTTTTGTGTATATAATTTTAATAATTAATTAATTTGCAAAAACAATAGCAATAATAATTTTTTTAGTTGTGGATGCCGGTAGAGCAAGCAATTATCTATAAAATGATATATAATTTATGTGGATTAGTTGTGAGGTTTTTTCTAAAAAGGAAGAGTAACATCTTAACCTTAGCGTATTAATATATATGATGATGATGATTAATAATCAAAGTTCAGTAGAGGAATATTAAACTTCAAAAATAGAATTTTCGAAGCCTTTTCTCCTTCATGTCAATTTCGATGCGATGTATAAATAAACCCAGTACCACTTAACTTTCTCCAGCTCGGAACACTCGTTGGCGATGTGACTAAATAAAGCCTCGCTATAGGAAAAAGAAGCCCGTAATTCTGCTTGTTCACCTTCCACCATGTTAGAGGATCAACGTCAATTGCAATACGTTTTTCCATTGAATACTCTGTAACAGTTTTTTGATGAGCAGGATTTTAGTAACAAAGAAGAAAGTCATATTTCCTTCTCTATCACTCGTATCATTCCTTAGTAAAGTCCCTTTAAAGATACACATTTATTGTTTACGGAATCTTCAGTTTCGTTCAATCTGGCACGCTTCTGATTCGAACAAGGTGAACTTAAAGGTGCGTCTGTTTGATTGCCTTCAAGAAAGTCTGAAATATGCTGTATGACACGCTCTTTAGTCGACGTATTATAAAAAACTTAACTTTATATCTTAGATTTATTAGCAACATTTTCTAAAACTGAAAATGTTGCTAATAAGCTCCTCTTTCAAAACGGCATTCGCATCACCAATGTGTTTGTCGAATGAATCAAGATCATTAAAAATTCTTTCCGAAGTGGCCACTAAGGGAAATTACTGATGATACAGAAACATTAACTGAACTTAATTCTTTGGTTACTTCTTCAAAAGTTCTTAACAAAATTATAAGTTTTTCAATGATCATCCACTCTTCGTAAAGGCAAGAATTGTATTATTTGTAGACGTTGTTCCATCTAGTAGCATAATCTTGTATAATCTTTAGGGGTGTTTGATCAATACTTTTCTGTAAAATTCTAAGCTCGTATAGAGCAGTATAATTCATATAATTCAACGCTGATAAAAGACGTTGCTTCACAAGTCTTACGAATCCAACATATTCCACGAAACTACAAGACAATTTTTCCCCCCCAATCATTTCACTTATTGATTTTCAACTGCCGAGGACCTCATAGATTTATTATTCCACTATTTCGTTTTTTTGACAAATTCCCAAAAGGATATCTGTTCAATATCAAATTTAGTACTATTATGGAAAGATAATGCAGATGCAAATTTATTATTTGCATCCTGTTTTCTTTTTTTCGTATTTTTCCAATTCAGAAAACTCAATTGTATGCATTGATTTCAAATAATTTTTCATGGCCATTGTAGTTCTTTCTTTTTGAGAATATTCATTATTACAGAGCTTGCACCTAGATCGTTCAGCATCTCAAAGCGTAAAATAAGTGCACATTCCACTAGAAATTAGTTTACTCTTAGTAACAAAACTATAATCATACTCTAACCTCAAAATTCACTTGTTCTCTTTGCGATCTGTTGATGTAAACAAACAATCGTCGGCTTTTATCGGATCAGCTTGGCAATAGGGAAACTTACGCAAAGCTTAAGGTCTTAAGGCAACAAAACAAAGCTTCAGCTTTATTCAGAGCACCGAAGTAACAGAGTAAGAGACCGAAGTAAGAGGTAAACAAAACTAATTGTAAAAAAAGAGATAGATTTTCGTGGGGTTCAAAATTGAAAACTTTTATCTGAAAAGAAAATATGGCGAAAAAGTAATAAAAAAAAATCAGAATAAAATGAATGCTCTGAACAAAGCCGAAGCTTTTTTTTGTTGCCTTAATGTTTTTACAATGCACAGCTATTTCCCGCAGTATCTGACATTATTTGTCCTAAAGGGATAAATAGACCTATATTTTCAACTGATCCAACCGCAACTGTATCCAACTGCACAACACTGATACATATTTATAATAAATCAAGATTTAAACTTGATTTGTGTAAATTACAAAACGTCACATTGTGTTTGTTTATATATAATGTTTACGTCATAGTACAGGTAGCCCCCTGCCGAGAGCAGTTAGCAGTAAGGTTCCCTGTTTTCGGAATAAGATACAAACGGTGAAAATGTGTCCGTGCGACTCAATTACCGTCCAATTCAGCTGTCAAATTTGAGACATAGGTAAATAGCGTTAGATTAAAAACTAAACATTAGCATTCGCAGAATAGCAACGGCAGATAGTCACATTCGCGATTGCTTAAAAATTAATGTTCGTTATATCACTAATATATTCATATGAACTTATATACGTGGGAGGTCACGCTACAAAATCGCAATTACTGATCGATTTCCGCAATTTTCTGCGAATCCTTTTACGATCGATTGTTAACAATTAGAATAGAGGCGTATTGATTTCCATATTTTCTGTAAAAACTCTCCCTTTGTTAAACTCGCGACTGTTCACAGCAGTTTTTTGCGTATCTTCTTTGCCCTTCTACCTGCTATTTTTAACTTTTTTTCCATAGTTAACTTTTTCTTACAATTATTTATTTAATTAAAAATAAAAAAGCGGTGCAACCAAAAGTGTGGTTTTGCCAATGATTTTAACTAATTTTTATAGATGTACTCATTCTTTCAGACAAAGCGAAAGAAAACACAATAACATATTGATTTAATTGTTTCGTAATCATCTAATAACAATTCACTAACTCTAAGAGTTAATCATCCTTACGCGTTAAAGCCCAAATGTAGAATACTTATTTGTTAAATCGAATAAAACTTTAATTTATATATTTTTTGTGCAAGTAATTTTTCATGTAATGATATCCTTATAAAATGTTTGTAAATCAAAAAAATCTAAAATCTAAATTAAAATATGGAATATCTGGCGACTACAGATTACTAGTAATTGCAATTATTTTACTCGTCAACCGCAATATAATCGTAACTAGAATGACTCGCGAATATATTACGCGAATAGTGTTATCGATAATTGATCACAATGTGTCCATGTCTGCTGTGTACTAAATAGTTCCACATGTATATTAAAATTCAATATAAAACTATTATCATTGCAAGATTAATTCTAAATAAATGCCAACCCCTGAAATAGCCGAGTCCGTAAACCATTCAGTCGACATACTATTTAGAGCAAAAAAAAACATGTGCGTAATTTAAAGTGGTGTATTTTAGGATTCAATATTAAGTATTTGAGATTTGTATTTGTTTTGAGATTTGGATTATGTATTTGAGAACTTAATTTAGCTACTAGAAGATTTTGAGAGATCATTTGTAAAAGCTAAATTTAAGATGCATTGTTCCTAAATTGAATTTTTTTACGGTTTAAATTCAAAGTGATTGTCAACCCTCCGAAATTGCCGAGTCAGCAAATTATTAGGTTTAGACTAAATAGAATATTCAGGGCGAAAAAAAATCTGCGTTATTTAAAGTGGTGTGTTTTAGGATTCAAACAAACCAGTGTTTGAAAGAAAATTCTATGCATTTGAGATCTTAATTTAGCTACAGAAAATTTTGAGACAATGCTTGTGAAAGCTAAATTTAAGACACTCTTAAATAAATTTTTTTAAGCTTTAAATTCTGAATTACTTTCGACTCTACGAAATTTTCGAGCCTACAAATTATTCGCTCAAATTTGCTTTATTTAAAAAAACTTCTGATCATTTGGGAGCCTAATTTAGCCTATAAAACTCTAAGGTGGCATTTAGAAATCCTAAATCAAAGTTGATCCTAAATTGAGGTTTTTAACGGTCTAAAAAAATTCTTGAATCGTTTTACTCGGTCCACGTAGCGTTCCCGCCTAAAGGAAAATAATTCTGAAACCGTTCAAATTTGGTCAACAAATGTGACTGCGTGTAGACGTCATACTTTTCGACCTCATTTCCCGTTTTACAATGTTAATTCAGTTCTTCATCTTCGCACCCTCATTTTCGCACTCGCGTTAATTGGGCTAAAAATATTAGAGCTGATTTAATAACTTAGCCATTCAAAGTGACGCGTAATTCGTTAAGCGGACCCACGATTGTGTTTTGTGATACGGCGGCGCGTGGTGTTATTTTACGCTTGCAAATCAAGTTCGTCACCTAAGTCGTAATGTACGCCAAATAACAAAGGATATTCGCGGTGTACATTGACACGAATTAATACCTTCGGCTAATTAAATTTTAATGTTTTTTAAACAGTTCAATTTGTTTTTCAACTTTGGCTAAATGTTAATAAACCGGTGTTAGTAGTATGGCTCGCACATGGAGGGATCCTTACCTCGTTTGAAGTGAAATTATTTATGTATCATAAGTCAAGAATTAATCGCGAATATCTCTAATCTGGGATCATCGTTTTAGTTAGGAAAACTTTGAGTATGCTTCGACAACTCTTGTTTATTTTCATAATTTTAGTTTCTGCAATAGGGTATTTGATTGTATTTTTTATTACTAAAACAGAATAAGTAATAACATTAAAACGGTTAAAATAAATATATCGTACCTAGTATTTTTCATGACAATGTTATAATAACGACTTAAAACTGACGGACTACGATTCGCGCGAAAACGCCACGTACGAACACAACTGGATTATGACGTCACTAGCCATTTATTTAGCATTCATTATAAGGTAGTTTATTAAATATCTTTATCTCGTTAAATATTGCGTTTAAGTATATTGTATATTACAATTTTCCCATGTTTTTTGTATGGAAACTAAATTCATAATGACTTTTCTCATTTAATGAAAAAAAATTGGCACTTTTTCCTATTTAGTAGTTTCGATTAATAGTTTGTTATATGCATTATTTTTTTCATCCCAGGGTTTTTTTAAACCTACTCTACAGTTTTAAAATATTTTCGCAAAAAATATCGACATCAGTCAAATACCCTATTTCGGAAATAAAAGATAAACGAGGGGGTGAAGGTATACTGCATAAAATTGAAGGAAAAAATTTTTTGAAGCACTTAACTAGCCTTGAAACAAGACACTTTCTCGTTATATATGGAATTTTAATTTTTTTCCAGTACTTAACTTGTCCTTTCCCCTATCCAAATATAAATATTTATATTAATATAAATACTAGCGTGACCCGTGCGAAGTCTTCGCATTATTTATTCCATTATGAAGCTCAGATGACAGATCAAACAAATATTTTACTAAAATTGACATATAGAGGCGCAAGTATCAAAAGCATTGAGCTAAAGCGCCACTTTATTTATACGTGAGTGGATTTGAAATTAAACAAAATATTACCGACCGTCAATCGTATTGACGTTGAGCCGTTAGATGGCAGCATTGCTGTTTTGTGTATATAATTATAATAATTAATTAATTTGCAAAAACAATAGCAATAATAAATTTTTTAGTTGTGGATGCCGGTAGAGCAAGCAATTATCTATAAAATGATATATAATTTATGTGGATTAGTTGTGAGGTTTTTTCTAAAAAGGGAGAGTAACATTTTAACCTTAGCGTATTAATATATATGATGATGATGATGATATATATGATGATGATGATATGATGATGATGATTGACAAAAAGAGTCTAAATTTAAGAAAAGAACGCATTACGAAACAAAACGTGAACGGAGAAAACATAGTGTGAACGAACACGGAAGACGTATGATTTGTTTCATACGGCTTTTGAAAGTGTCTTGCTACTAAAGCAGTTTTGTCAATCCTTAATCAAAATTATAAATCTAGGATTTTTGAATTTTTTTCTTTCTTTGTTTAACTTTTACTTTGGTAACTAAAAAATGTATTATTGCTATTGTTTTTGTAAATTAATTAATTATTAAAATTATATACACAAAACAGCAATGCTGCCATCTAACGGCTCAACGTCAATATGATTGACGGTCGGTATTTTTGCTTAATTTCAAATCCGCTCACGTATAAATAAAGTGGCGCTTTAGCTCAATGCTTTTGATACTTGCGCCTCTATATGTCAATTTTAGTAAAATATTTGTTTGATCTGTCATATGAGCTTCATAATGGAATAAATAATGCGAAGACTTCGCACGGGTGACGCTAGTATTAATTATTTACGTAAAAATTGTTTTCATTTTTATTTTTAAAAGAAGCTTAAACTCTTTTTTATCCATTTTATATTAAATACAATTCACCTAGGAATTAATCGCTTACATCCTTTACCTACGGCTGCTCTCGTAGCAATAAGTTCACAGTGTGGACGACCGTAAGCTTAACTACTAACATTATTTGTCTCGTTTTTTTCTGCCTGTTTTTTATCTGTGCTAAATAAAATCTACTAAACAGTATTTGATGAGCTTTCCAATATTATTCAGGTTAGGGTGCTATGACCGGGCACGTCCTGAATAAATGAGTTTCTTTGCCTTGCTTCTGTCTGTTTGTTTATTTGTACTAAACAAAAACTAGTAAACAGAATTTGATGGGCTTTTCAATATCACACAAGTTAGGGTCCTAGTACCTTGCACGTACTGAATAAGTGAGTTTTTGTCTTGCTTTTGTCTGTACTAAATAAAAACTAACTTGATGAGCTTTTCAATATTATACAAATTAGGGACTTAGGAACATGCACGTTCTGAATAAGTAAGTTTTTTTGTATTGCTTTTGACTGTCTGTTTGTGTGTACTAAAGAAAAACGACTAAACACAATTTGATGAGCTTTTCAATATGATAAAGATTATGATTCTAGGACACGGTTCTACTTCACGTCCGGAATAAATTTTATAAACATAGAAAAGCGTTAATACACGAACAAAATTAAATTGCTTTAAATTACTACTAAAAATGTATCATCATCATCACCATCATCATATATATTAATACGCTAAGGTTAAGATGTTACTCTCCCTTTTTAGAAAAAACCTCACAACTAATCCACATAAATTATATATCATTTTATAGATAATTGCTTGTTCTACCGGCATCCACAACTAAAAAATGTATTATTGCTATTGTTTTTGCAAATTAATTAATTATTAAAATTATATACACAAAACAGCAATGCTGCCATCTAACGGCTCAACGTCAATACGATTGACGGTCGGTAAAATTTTTGTTTAATTTCAAATCCACTCACGTATAAATAAAGTGGCGCTTTAGCTCAATGCTTTTGATACTTGCGCCTCTATATGTCAATTTTAGTAAAATATTTGTTTGATCTGTCATCTGAGCTTCATAATGGAATAAAAACGTAATAAGCAGTGTGCAAAATTAGAAATGAATTGAATACCTGCAATCAATTTTGATTTATTAAATTGAGTTGAATAATTTATAATGCGAAGATTTCGCACGGGTCACGCTAGTTTTTAATATTGACAGGTTAATGTGTGGATATTCTAGAAATGTTTAAGGTAAAAAACAATATAAAGCAATTTTATAGGATAATAACTATAGTTTCTAAGCATCATTATGGATTTATTTTAATTAACTAGTACATTTTTGTTACTAATTAAATATTAATATTTATTAAATCCCATAGACAATAAAGCGGCTGAGAAAAGTTCCAACTGCACAGATCACTAAATTCGAATTTCGTATTGTTTTTGAAATGCGAAATAATGACATATTTTCTTTTACAAGAAATTTTATTTATAGGATAGAACTGTATCAGTTTTCGACTAATTTAAAGGGTCCCGGATTCGAATTTGACAATATTTTTTGATATTCAAGGTACAACACTTGTTATTCGCAATAAATCGCCACTATATCCGTGTTTGACTAATTTTAGGGTCCTGAATTTTAATATCAGAATGTTTTTGACATTCAAGATATGTCGGTCTCTATTACTCACAGCAAATATACTTTTTCGACTAATTTTCAGGTACTGAATTTGAATTTCACAACGTTTGTGAGATTCTGTCATTCGCAATAAACTGCCACTATATCAGTTTTTGATTAAGTTTAGGGTCTTGAATTCGAATTTCAAAATATTTTTAACCTGGCGGCTTATGTCATTAGCGACAAAACGCTATTATATCCGTTTTCGACTAATTTTAGGGCCCTGAATTCGAATTTTCACAATAAATCGCCACTATACACATTTTCGACTAACTTTAAGTTAGGTACTGAATTCGAATTTCACAATGCTTTTCACATTCAAGATTGCGGCCTCTGTCATTCGCAATAAATCGCCACTATATTCGTTTTCGACTTATTTTAGGGTGCTGAATTCGAATTTCACAATATTTTTGATATTCAAGATGGTAACCTTTGTCATTCGCAATAAATCGCCACTATATTCGTTTTCGACTTATTTTAGGGTGCTGAATTCGAATTTCACAATATTTTTTATATACAAGATGGTAACGTTTGTCATTCGCAATAAATCGCCACTATATTCGTTTTCGACTTATTTTAGGGTGCTGAATTGGAATTTCACAATATTTTTGATATTCAAGATGATAACCTTTGTCATTCGCAATAAATCGCCATTATATTCGTTTTCGACTTATTTTAGGGTGCTGAATTGGAATTTCACAATATTTTTGATATTCAAGATGGTAACTTTTGTCATTCGCAATAAATCGCCACTATATTCGTTTTCGACTTATTTTAGGGTGCTGAATTGGAATTTCACAATATTTTTGATATTCAAGATGGTGACTTTTGTCATTCGCAATAAATCGCCGCTATATTCGTTTTCGGCTTATTTTAGGGTGCTGAATTCGAATTTCACAATATTTTTGATATTCAAGATGGTAACTTTTGTCATTCGCAATAAATCGCCACTATATTTGTTTTCGACTTATTTTAGGGTGCTGAATTCGAATTTCACAATATTTTTGACATTCAAGATGGCAACCTTTGTCATTCGCAATAAATCGCCACTATATTCGTATTCGATTTATTTTAGGGTGCTGAATTCGAATTTCGCAATATTTTTGATATTCAAGATGGTAACCTTTGTCATTCGCAATAAATCGCCACTATATTCGTTTTCGATTTATTTTAGGGTGCTGAATTCGAATTTCACAATATTTTAGATATTCAAGATCGTAACGTTTGTCATTCGCAATAAATCGCCACTATATTCGTTTTCGACTTATTTTAGGGTGCTGAATTCGAATTTCACAATATTTTTGATATACAAGATGGTAACGTTTGTCATTCGCAATAAATCGCCACTATATTCGTTTTCGACTTATTTTAGGGTGCTGAATTCGAATTTCACAATATTTTTGATATACAAGATGGTAACGTTTGTTATTCGCAATAAATCGCCACTATATTCGTTTTCGACTTATTTTAGGGTGCTGAATTCGAATTTCACAATACTTTTGATATTCAAGATGGTAACCTTTGTCATTCGCAATAAATCGCCACTATATTCGTTTTCGATTTATTTTAGGGTGCTGAATTCGAATTTCACAATATTTTTGATATTCAAGATCGTAACGTTTGTCATTCGCAATAAATCGCCACTATATTCGTTTTCGACTTATTTTAGGGTGCTGAATTCGAATTTCACAATATTTTTGATATACAAGATGGTAACGTTTGTCATTCGCAATAAATCGCCACTATATTCGTTTTCGACTTATTTTAGGGTGCTGAATTCGAATTTCACAATATTTTTGATATCCAAGATGATAACCTTTGTCATACGCAATAAATCGCCACTATATTCGTTTTCGACTTATTTTAGGGTGCTGAATTCGAATTTCACAATATTTTTGACATTCAAGATGGTAACTTTTGTCATTCGCAATAAATCGCCACTATATTCGTTTTCGACTTATTTTAGGGTGCTGAATTCGAATTTTACTATGTTTTCGACATTCACGATGGCGGGCTCCGTCATTAGGAACAAATCGCCACTATATTCGTTTTCGACTTATTTTAGGGTGCTGAATTCGAATTTTACTATGTTTTTGACATTCACGATGGCGGGCTCTGTCATTAAGAACAAATCGCCACTATATCCGTTTTGAACTAATTTTGGGATCGAATTCGAATTTCATAATGTTTTTGGCAATCAAGTCTGTCATTCACAATAAATCGCCACTATACACATTTTCGACTAACTTTAAGTTAGGTTCTGAATTCGAATTTCACAATGCTTTTCACATTCAAGATTGCGGCCTCTGTCATTCGCGACAAATCGCCACTATATTCGTTTTCGACTTATTTTAGGGTGCTGAATTCGAAGTTCACAATATTTTTAATATTCAAGATGGTAACCTTTGTCATTCGCAATAAATCGCCACTATATTCGTTTTCGACTTATTTTAGGGTGCTGAATTCGAATTTCACAATATTTTTGATATACAAGATGGTAACCTTTGTCATTCGCAATAAATCGCCACTATATTCGTTTTCGACTTATTTTACGGTGCTGGATTCGAATTTCACAATATTTTTGACATTCAAGATGGTAACTTTTGTCATTCGCAATAAATCGCCACTATATTTGTTTTCGACTTATTTTAGGGTGCTGAATTCGAATTTCACAATATTTTTTATATTCAAGATGGTAACTTTTGTCATTCGCAATAAATCGCCACTATATTCGTTTTCGATTTATTTTAGGGTGCTGAATTCGAATTTCACAATATTTTTGATATTCAAGATGGCGGGCTCTGTCATTAGGAACAAATCGCCACTATGTCCGTTTTAAACTAATTTTGGGATCGAATTCGAATTTCATAATGTTTTTGGCACTATACACATTTTCGACTAACTTTAAGTTAGGTACTGAATTCGAATTTCACAATGCTTTTCACATTCAAGATTGCGGCCTCTGTGATTCCCAATAAATCGCCACTATATTCGTTTTCGACTTATTTTAGGGTGCTGAATTCGAATTTCACAATATTTTTGATATTCAAGATGGTAACCTTTGTCATTCGCAATAAATCGCCACTATATTCGTTTTCGACTTATTTTAGGGTGCTGAATTCGAATTTCACAATATTTTTGATATACAAGATGGTAACGTTTATCATTCGCAATAAATCGCCACTATATATTCGTTTTCGACTTATTTTAGGGTGCTGAATTCGAATTTCACAATATTCTTGATATTCAAGATGATAACCTTTGTCATACGCAATAAATCGCCACTATATTCGTTTTCGACTTATTTTAGGGTACTGAATTCGAATTTCACAATATTTTTGATATTCAAGATGATAACTTTTGTCATTCGCAATAAATCGCCACTATATTCGTTTTCGACTTATTTTAGGGTGCTGAATTCGAATTTCACAATATTTTTGATATTCAAGATGGTAACGTTTGTCATTCTCAATAAATCGCCACTATATTCGTTTTCGACTTATTTTAGGGTGCTGAATTCGAATTTCACAATATTTTTGATATACAAGAAGGTAACGTTTGTCATTCGCAATAAATCGCCACTATATTCGTTTTCGACTTATTTTAGGGTGCTGAATTCGAATTTCACAATATTTTTGATATTCAAGATGGTAACTTTTGTCATTCGCAATAAATCGCCAATATATTCGTTTTCGACTTCTTTTAGGGTGCTGAATTCGAATTTCACAATATTTTTGACATTCAAGATGGTAACTTTTGTCATTCGCAATAAATCGCCACTATATTCGTTTTCGAATTATTTTAGGGTGCTGAATTCGAATATCACAATTTTTTGATATACAAGATGGTAACGTTTGTCATTCGCAATAAATCGCCACTATATTCGTTTTCGACTTATTTTAGGGTGCTGAATTGGAATTTCACAATATTTTTGATACTCAAGATGGTAACTTTTGTCATTCGCAATAAATCACCACTATATTCGTTTTCGACTTATTTTAGGGTGCTGAATTCGAATTTTACAATATTTTTGACATTCAAGATGGTAACCTTTGTCATTCGCAATAAATCGCCACTATATTCGTTTTCGACTTATTTTAGGGTGCTAAATTCGAATTTCACAATATTTTTGATATTCTAGATGGTAACTTTTGTCATTCGCAATAAATCGCCACTATATTTGTTTTCGACTTATTTTAGGGTGCTGAATTCGAATTTCATAATATTTTTGACATTCAAGATGGCAACCTTTGTCATTCGCAATAAATCGCCACTATATTAATTTCGACTTATTTTAGGGTACTGAATTCGAATTTCACAATATTTTTGATATTCAAAATGGAAACCTTTGTCATTCGTAATAAATCGCCACTATATTTGTTTTCGACTTATTTTAGGGTGCTGGATTCGAATTTCACAATATTTTTGACATTCAAGATGGTAACCTTTGTCATTCGCAATAAATCGCCACTATATTCGTTTTCGGGTGCTGAATTCAAATTTCACAATATTTTTAACCTGGCGGCGTAGATCATTAGCGACAAAATGCTACTATATCCGTTTTCGACTAATTTTAGGGCCCTGAATTCGAATTTTACTATGTTTTTGACATTCAAGATGGCGGGCTCTGTCATTAGGAACAAATCGCCACTATATCCGTTTTGAACTAATTTTGGGATCGAATTCGAATTTCATAATGTTTTTGGCATTCAATTCTGTCATTCACAATAAATCGCCATTATACACATTTTCGACTAACTTTAAGTTAGGTACTGAATTCGAATTTCACAATGCTTTTCACATTCAAGATTGCGGCCTCTGTCATTCGCAATAAATCGCCACTATATTAGTTTTCGACTTATTTTAGGGTGCTGAATTCGAATTTCATAATATTTTTGGTATACAAGATGGTAAGGTTTGTCATTCGCAATAAATCGCCACTATATTCGTTTTCGACTTATTTTAGGGTGCTGAATTGGAATTTCACAATATTTTTTGATATTCAAGGTACAACACTTGTTATTCGCAATAAATCGCCACTATATCCGTGTTTGACTAATTTTAGGGTCCTGAATTTTAATATCAGAATGTTTTTGACATTCAAGATATGTCGGTCTCTATTACTCACAGCAAATATACTTTTTCGACTAATTTTCAGGTACTGAATTTGAATTTCACAACGTTTGTGAGATTCTGTCATTCGCAATAAACTGCCACTATATCAGTTTTTGATTAATTTTAGGGTCTTGAATTCGAATTTCAAAATATTTTTAACCTGGCGGCTTATGTCATTAGCGACAAAACGATGTTTTTTCCGTTTTCGACTAATTTTAGGGCACTGAATTCGAATTTTCACAATAAATCGCCACTATACACATTTTCGACTAACTTTAAGTTAGGTACTGAATTCGAATTTCACAATGCTTTTCACATTCAAGATTGCGGCTTCTGTCATTCGCAATAAATCGCCACTATATTCGTTTTCGATTTATTTTAGGGTGCTGAATTCGAATTTCACAATATTTTTGATATTCAAGATGGTAACCTTTGTCATTCGCAATAAATCGCCACTATATTCGTTTTCGACTTATTTTAGGGTGCTGAATTCGAATTTCACAATATTTTTGATATTCAAGATGGTAACTTTTGTCATTCGCAATAAATCGCCAATATATTCGTTTTCGACTTCTTTTAGGGTGCTGAATTCGAATTTCACAATATTTTTGACATTCAAGATGGTAACTTTTGTCATTCGCAATAAATCGCCACTATATTCGTTTTCGAATTATTTTAGGGTGCTGAATTCGAATATCACAATTTTTTGATATACAAGATGGTAACGTTTGTCATTCGCAATAAATCGCCACTATATTCGTTTTCGACTTATTTTAGGGTGCTGAATTGGAATTTCACAATATTTTTGATACTCAAGATGGTAACTTTTGTCATTCGCAATAAATCACCACTATATTCGTTTTCGACTTATTTTAGGGTGCTGAATTCGAATTTTACAATATTTTTGACATTCAAGATGGTAACCTTTGTCATTCGCAATAAATCGCCACTATATTCGTTTTCGACTTATTTTAGGGTGCTAAATTCGAATTTCACAATATTTTTGATATTCTAGATGGTAACTTTTGTCATTCGCAATAAATCGCCACTATATTTGTTTTCGACTTATTTTAGGGTGCTGAATTCGAATTTCATAATATTTTTGACATTCAAGATGGCAACCTTTGTCATTCGCAATAAATCGCCACTATATTAATTTCGACTTATTTTAGGGTACTGAATTCGAATTTCACAATATTTTTGATATTCAAAATGGAAACCTTTGTCATTCGTAATAAATCGCCACTATATTTGTTTTCGACTTATTTTAGGGTGCTGGATTCGAATTTCACAATATTTTTGACATTCAAGATGGTAACCTTTGTCATTCGCAATAAATCGCCACTATATTCGTTTTCGGGTGCTGAATTCAAATTTCACAATATTTTTAACCTGGCGGCGTAGATCATTAGCGACAAAATGCTACTATATCCGTTTTCGACTAATTTTAGGGCCCTGAATTCGAATTTTACTATGTTTTTGACATTCAAGATGGCGGGCTCTGTCATTAGGAACAAATCGCCACTATATCCGTTTTGAACTAATTTTGGGATCGAATTCGAATTTCATAATGTTTTTGGCATTCAATTCTGTCATTCACAATAAATCGCCATTATACACATTTTCGACTAACTTTAAGTTAGGTACTGAATTCGAATTTCACAATGCTTTTCACATTCAAGATTGCGGCCTCTGTCATTCGCAATAAATCGCCACTATATTAGTTTTCGACTTATTTTAGGGTGCTGAATTCGAATTTCATAATATTTTTGGTATACAAGATGGTAAGGTTTGTCATTCGCAATAAATCGCCACTATATTCGTTTTCGACTTATTTTAGGGTGCTGAATTGGAATTTCACAATATTTTTTGATATTCAAGGTACAACACTTGTTATTCGCAATAAATCGCCACTATATCCGTGTTTGACTAATTTTAGGGTCCTGAATTTTAATATCAGAATGTTTTTGACATTCAAGATATGTCGGTCTCTATTACTCACAGCAAATATACTTTTTCGACTAATTTTCAGGTACTGAATTTGAATTTCACAACGTTTGTGAGATTCTGTCATTCGCAATAAACTGCCACTATATCAGTTTTTGATTAATTTTAGGGTCTTGAATTCGAATTTCAAAATATTTTTAACCTGGCGGCTTATGTCATTAGCGACAAAACGCTATTATATCCGTTTTCGACTAATTTTAGGGCCCTGAATTCGAATTTTCACAATAAATCGCCACTATACACATTTTCGACTAACTTTAAGTTAGGTACTGAATTCGAATTTCACAATACTTTTCACATTCAAGATTGCGGCCTCTGTCATTCGCAATAAATCGCCACTATATTCGTTTTCGACTTATTTTAGGGTGCTGAATTCGAATTTCACAATATTTTTGATATTCAAGATGGTAACCTTTGTCATTCGCAATAAATCGCCACTATATTCGTTTTCGACTTATTTTAGGGTGCTGAATTCGAATTTCACAATATTTTTGATATTCAAGATGCTAACCTTTGTCATTCGCAATAAATCGCCACTATATTCGTTTTCGACTTATTTTAGGGTGCTGAATTCGAATTTCACAATATTTTTTATATACAAGATGGTAACGTTTGTCATTCGCAATAAATCGCCACTATATTCGTTTTCGACTTATTTTAGGGTGCTTAATTGGAATTTCACAATATTTTTGATATTCAAGATGATAACCTTTGTCATTCGCAATAAATCGCCATTATATTCGTTTTCGACTTATTTTAATGTGCTGAATTGGAATTTCACAATATTTTTGATATTCAAGATGGTAACTTTTGTCATTCGCAATAATTCGCCACTATATTTGTTTTCGACTTATTTTAGGGTGCTGAATTCGAATTTCACAATATTTTTGATATTCAAGATGGTGACTTTTGTCATTCGCAATAAATCGCCGCTATATTCGTTTTCGGCTTATTTTAGGGTGCTGAATTCGAATTTCACAATATTTTTGATATTCAAGATGGTAACTTTTGTCATTCGCAATAAATCGCCACTATATTTGTTTTCGACTTATTTTAGGGTGCTGAATTCGAATTTCACAATATTTTTGACATTCAAGATGGCAACCTTTGTCATTCGCAATAAATCGCCACTATATTCGTATTCGATTTATTTTAGGGTGCTGAATTCGAATTTCGCAATATTTTTGATATTCAAGATGGTAACCTTTGTCATTCGCAATAAATCGCTACTATATTCGTTTTCGATTTATTTTAGGGTGCTGAATTCGAATTTCACAATATTTTTGATATTCAAGATTGCGGCCTCTGTCATTCGCAATAAATCGCCACTATATTAGTTTTCGACTTATTTTAGGGTGCTGAATTCGAATTTCATAATATTTTTGGTATACAAGATGGTAAGGTTTGTCATTCGCAATAAATCGCCACTATATTCGTTTTCGACTTATTTTAGGGTGCTGAATTCGAATTTCACAATATTTTTGGTATACAAGATGGTAAGGTTTGTCATTCGCAATAAATCGCCACTATATTCGTTTTCGACTTATTTTAGGGTGCTGAATTGGAATTTCACAATATTTTTGATATTCAAGATGATAACCTTTGTCATTCGCAATAAATCGCCACTATATTTGTTTTCGACTTATTTTAGGGTGCTGAATTCGAATTTCACAATATTTTTGATATTCAAGATGGTAATTTTTGTCATTCGCAATAAATCGCCGCTATATTCGTTTTCGACTTATTTTAGGGTGCTGAATTCGAATTTCACAATATTTTTGATATTCAAGATGGCGGGCTCTGTCATTAGGATCAAATCGCCACTATATCCGTTTTGAACTAATTTTGGGATCGAATTCGATTTTCATAATGTTTTTGGTAACCAAGTCTGTCATTCACAATAAATCGCCACTATACACATTTTCGACTAACTTTAAGTTAGGTACTGAATTCGAATTTCACAATGCTTTTCATATTCAAGATTGCGGCCTCTGTCATTCGCAATAAATCGCCACTATATTAGTTTTCGACTTATTTTAGGGTGCTGAATTCGAATTTCATAATATTTTTGGTATACAAGATGGTAAGGTTTGTCATTCGCAATAAATCGCCACTATATTCGTTTTCGACTTATTTTAGGGTGCTGAATTCGAATTTCATAATATTTTTGACATTCAAGATTGCGGCCTCTGTCATTCGCAATAAATCGCCACTATATAAATTTCGACTTATTTTAGGGTACTGAATTCGAATTTCACAATATTTTTGATATTCAAAATGGAAAGCTTTGTCATTCGTAATAAATCGCCACTATATTTGTTTTCGACTTATTTTAGGGTGCTGGATTCGAATTTCACAATATTTTTGACATTCAAGATGGTAACCTTTGTCATTCGCAATAAATCGCCACTATATTCGTTTTCGGGTGCTGAATTCAAATTTCACAATATTTTTAACCTGGCGGCGTAGATCATTAGCGACAAAATGCTACTATATCCGTTTTCGACTAATTTTAGGGCCCTGAATTCGAATTTTACTATGTTTTTGACATTCAAGATGGCGGGCTCTGTCATTAGGAACAAATCGCCACTATATCCGTTTTGAACTAATTTTGGGATCGAATTCGAATTTCATAATGTTTTTGGCATTCAATTCTGTCATTCACAATAAATCGCCATTATACACATTTTCGACTAACTTTAAGTTAGGTACTGAATTCGAATTTCACAATGCTTTTCACATTCAAGATTGCGGCCTCTGTCATTCGCAATAAATCGCCACTATATTAGTTTTCGACTTATTTTAGGGTGCTGAATTCGAATTTCATAATATTTTTGGTATACAAGATGGTAAGGTTTGTCATTCGCAATAAATCGCCACTATATTCGTTTTCGACTTATTTTAGGGTGCTGAATTGGAATTTCACAATATTTTTGGTATACAAGATGGTAAGGTTTGTCATTCGCAATAAATCGCCACTATATTCGTTTTCGCCTTATTTTAGGGTGCTGAATTGGAATTTCACAATATTTTTTGATATTCAAGGTACAACACTTGTTATTCGCAATAAATCGCCACTATATCCGTGTTTGACTAATTTTAGGGTCCTGAATTTTAATATCAGAATGTTTTTGACATTCAAGATATGTCGGTCTCTATTACTCACAGCAAATATACTTTTTCGACTAATTTTCAGGTACTGAATTTGAATTTCACAACGTTTGTGAGATTCTGTCATTCGCAATAAACTGCCACTATATCAGTTTTTGATTAATTTTAGGGTCTTGAATTCGAATTTCAAAATATTTTTAACCTGGCGGCTTATGTCATTAGCGACAAAACGCTATTATATCCGTTTTCGACTAATTTTAGGGCCCTGAATTCGAATTTTCACAATAAATCGCCACTATACACATTTTCGACTAACTTTAAGTTAGGTACTGAATTCGAATTTCACAATGCTTTTCACATTCAAGATTGCGGCCTCTGTCATTCGCAATAAATCGCCACTATATTCGTTTTCGACTTATTTTAGGGTGCTGAATTCGAATTTCACAATATTTTTGATATTCAAGATGGTAACCTTTGTCATTCGCAATAAATCGCCACTATATTCGTTTTCGACTTATTTTAGGGTGCTGAATTCGAATTTCACAATATTTTTGATATTCAAGATGCTAACCTTTGTCATTCGCAATAAATCGCCACTATATTCGTTTTCGACTTATTTTAGGGTGCTGAATTCGAATTTCACAATATTTTTATATACAAGATGGTAACGTTTGTCATTCGCAATAAATCGCCACTATATTCGTTTTCGACTTATTTTAGGGTGCTTAATTGGAATTTCACAATATTTTTGATATTCAAGATGATAACCTTTGTCATTCGCAATAAATCGCCATTATATTCGTTTTCGACTTATTTTAGGGTGCTGAATTGGAATTTCACAATATTTTTGATATTTAAGATGGTAACTTTTGTCATTCGCAATAATTCGCCACTATATTTGTTTTCGACTTATTTTAGGGTGCTGAATTCGAATTTCACAATATTTTTGATATTCAAGATGGTGACTTTTGTCATTCGCAATAAATCGCCGCTATATTCGTTTTCGGCTTATTTTAGGGTGCTGAATTCGAATTTCACAATATTTTTGATATTCAAGATGGTAACTTTTGTCATTCGCAATAAATCGCCACTATATTTGTTTTCGACTTATTTTAGGGTGCTGAATTCGAATTTCACAATATTTTTGACATTCAAGATGGCAACCTTTGTCATTCGCAATAAATCGCCACTATATTCGTATTCGATTTATTTTAGGGTGCTGAATTCGAATTTCGCAATATTTTTGATATTCAAGATGGTAACCTTTGTCATTCGCAATAAATCGCTACTATATTCGTTTTCGATTTATTTTAGGGTGCTGAATTCGAATTTCACAATATTTTTGATATTCAAGATTGCGGCCTCTGTCATTCGCAATAAATCGCCACTATATTAGTTTTCGACTTATTTTAGGGTGCTGAATTCGAATTTCATAATATTTTTGGTATACAAGATGGTAAGGTTTGTCATTCGCAATAAATCGCCACTATATTCGTTTTCGACTTATTTTAGGGTGCTGAATTCGAATTTCACAATATTTTTGGTATACAAGATGGTAAGGTTTGTCATTCGCAATAAATCGCCACTATATTCGTTTTCGACTTATTTTAGGGTGCTGAATTGGAATTTCACAATATTTTTGATATTCAAGATGATAACCTTTGTCATTCGCAATAAATCGCCACTATATTTGTTTTCGACTTATTTTAGGGTGCTGAATTCGAATTTCACAATATTTTTGATATTCAAGATGGTAACTTTTGTCATTCGCAATAAATCGCCGCTATATTCGTTTTCGACTTATTTTAGGGTGCTGAATTCGAATTTCACAATATTTTTGATATTCAAGATGGCGGGCTCTGTCATTAGGATCAAATCGCCACTATATCCGTTTTGAACTAATTTTATGATCGAATTCGATTTTCATAATGTTTTTGGCAACCAAGTCTGTCATTCACAATAAATCGCCACTATACACCTTTTCGACTAACTTTAAGTTAGGTACTGAATTCGAATTTCACAATGCTTTTCATATTCAAGATTGCGGCCTCTGTCATTCGCAATAAATCGCCACTATATTAGTTTTCGACTTATTTTAGGGTGCTGAATTCGAATTTCATAATATTTTTGGTATACAAGATGGTAAGGTTTGTCATTCGCAATAAATCGCCACTATATTCGTTTTCGACTTATTTTAGGGTGCTGAATTCGAATTTCACAATATTTCTGATATTCAAGATTGCGGCCTCTGTCATTCGCAATAAATCGCCACTATATTAGTTTTCGACTTATTTTAGGGTGCTGAATTCGAATTTCATAATATTTTTGATATACAAGATGGTAAGGTTTGTCATTCGCAATAAATCGTCACTATATTCGTTTTCGACTTATTTTAGGGTGCTGAATTCGAATTTCACAATATTTTTGGTATACAAGATGGTAAGGTTTGTCATTCGCAATAAATCGCCACTATATTCGTTTTCGACTTATTTTAGGGTGCTGAATTGGAATTTCACAATATTTTTGATATTCAAGATGATAACCTTTGTCATTCGCAATAAATCGCCACTATATTTGTTTTCGACTTATTTTAGGGTGCTGAATTCGAATTTCACAATATTTTTGATATTCAAGATGGTAACTTTTGTCATTCGCAATAAATCGCCGCTATATTCGTTTTCGACTTATTTTAGGGTGCTGAATTCGAATTTCACAATATTTTTGATATTCAAGATGGCGGGCTCTGTCATTAGGATCAAATCGCCACTATATCCGTTTTGAACTAACTTTGGGATCGAATTCGATTTTCATAATGTTTTTGGCAACCAAGTCTGTCATTCACAATAAATCGCCACTATACACATTTTCGACTAACTTTAAGTTAGGTACTGAATTCGAATTTCACAATGCTTTTCATATTCAAGATTGCGGCCTCTGTCATTCGCAGTAAATCGCTACTATATTCGTTTTCGACTTATTTTAGGGTGCTGAATTCGAATTTCACAATATTTTTGATATTCAAGATGGTAACCTTTGTCATTCGCAATAAATCGCCACTATATTCGTTTTCGACTTATTTTGGGGTGCTGAATTCGAATTTCACAATATTTTTGATATATAAGATGGTAACGTTTGTCATTCGCAATAAATCGCCACTATATTCGTTTTCGGCTTATTTTAGGGTGCTGAATTCGAATTTCACAATATTTTTGATATTCAAGATGATAACCTTTGTCATACGCAATAAATCGCCACTATATTCGTTTTCGACTTATTTTAGGGTGCTGAATTGGAATTTCACAATATTTTTGATATTGAAGATGGTAACTTTTGTCATTCGCAATAAATCGCCACTATATTCGTTTTCGATTTATTTTAGGGTGCTGAATTCGAATTTCACAATATTTTTGATATTCAAGATGGTAACGTTTGTCATTCGCAATAAATCGCCACTATATTCGTTTTCGACTTATTTTAGGGTGCTGAATTCGAATTTCACAATATTTTTGATATACAAGATGGTAACGTTTGTCATTCGCAATAAATCGCCACTATATTCGTTTTCGACTTATTTTAGGGTGCTGAATTCGAATTTCACAATATTTTTGATATCCAAGATGATAACCTTTGTCATACGCAATAAATCGCCACTATATTCGTTTTCGACTTATTTTAGGGTGCTGAATTCGAATTTCACAATATTTTTGACATTCAAGATGGTAACTTTTGTCATTCGCAATAAATCGCCACTATATTCGTTTTCGACTTATTTTAGGGTGCTGAATTCGAATTTTACTATGTTTTTGACATTCACGATGGCGGGCTCCGTCATTAGGAACAAATCGCCACTATATTCGTTTTCGACTTATTTTAGGGTGCTGAATTCGAATTTTACTATGTTTTTGACATTCACGATGGCGGGCTCTGTCATTAGGAACAAATCGCCATTATATCCGTTTTGAACTAATTTTGGGATCGAATTCGAATTTCATAATGTTTTTGGCAATCAAGTCTGTCATTCACAATAAATCGCCACTATACACATTTTCGACTAACTTTAAGTTAGGTTCTGAATTCGAATTTCACAATGCTTTTCACATTCAAGATTGCGGCCTCTGGCATTCGCAATAAATCGCCACTATATTCGTTTTCGACTTATTTTAGGGTGCTGAATTCGAAGTTCACAATATTTTTAATATTCAAGATGGTAACCTTTGTCATTCGCAATAAATCGCCACTATATTCGTTTTCGACTTATTTTGGGGTGCTGAATTCGAATTTCACAATATTTTTGATATATAAGATGGTAACGTTTGTCATTCGCAATAAATCGCCACTATATTCGTTTTCGGCTTATTTTAGGGTGCTGAATTCGAATTTCACAATATTTTTGATATTCAAGATGATAACCTTTGTCATACGCAATAAATCGCCACTATATTCGTTTTCGACTTATTTTAGGGTGCTGAATTGGAATTTCACAATATTTTTGATATTGAAGATGGTAACTTTTGTCATTCGCAATAAATCGCCACTATATTCGTTTTCGATTTATTTTAGGGTGCTGAATTCGAATTTCACAATATTTTTGATATTCAAGATGGTAACGTTTGTCATTCGCAATAAATCGCCACTATATTCGTTTTCGACTTATTTTAGGGTGCTGAATTCGAATTTCACAATATTTTTGATATACAAGATGGTAACGTTTGTCATTCGCAATAAATCGCCACTATATTCGTTTTCGACTTATTTTAGGGTGCTGAATTCGAATTTCACAATATTTTTGATATCCAAGATGATAACCTTTGTCATACGCAATAAATCGCCACTATATTCGTTTTCGACTTATTTTAGGGTGCTGAATTCGAATTTCACAATATTTTTGACATTCAAGATGGTAACTTTTGTCATTCGCAATAAATCGCCACTATATTCGTTTTCGACTTATTTTAGGGTGCTGAATTCGAATTTTACTATGTTTTTGACATTCACGATGGCGGGCTCCGTCATTAGGAACAAATCGCCACTATATTCGTTTTCGACTTATTTTAGGGTGCTGAATTCGAATTTTACTATGTTTTTGACATTCACGATGGCGGGCTCTGTCATTAGGAACAAATCGCCATTATATCCGTTTTGAACTAATTTTGGGATCGAATTCGAATTTCATAATGTTTTTGGCAATCAAGTCTGTCATTCACAATAAATCGCCACTATACACATTTTCGACTAACTTTAAGTTAGGTTCTGAATTCGAATTTCACAATGCTTTTCACATTCAAGATTGCGGCCTCTGGCATTCGCAATAAATCGCCACTATATTCGTTTTCGACTTATTTTAGGGTGCTGAATTCGAAGTTCACAATATTTTTAATATTCAAGATGGTAACCTTTGTCATTCGCAATAAATCGCCACTATATTCGTTTTCGACTTATTTTAGGGTGCTGAATTCGAATTTCACAATATTTTTGATATACAAGATGGTAACCTTTGTCATTCGCAATAAATCGCCACTATATTCGTTTTCGACTTATTTTACGGTGCTGGATTCGAATTTCACAATATTTTTGACATTCAAGATGGTAATTTTTGTCATTCGCAATAAATCGCCACTATATTTGTTTTCGACTTATTTTAGGGTGCTGAATTGGAATTTCACAATATTTTTGATATTCAAGATGGTAACTTTTGTCATTCGCAATAAATCGCCACTATATTCGTTTTCGATTTATTTTAGGGTGCTGAATTCGAATTTCACAATATTTTTGATATTCAAGATGGCGGGCTCTGTCATTAGGAACAAATCGCCACTATGTCCGTTTTAAACTAATTTTGGGATCGAATTCGAATTTCATAATGTTTTTGGCACTATACACATTTTCGACTAACTTTAAGTTAGGTACTGAATTCGAATTTCACAATGCTGTTCACATTCAAGATTGCGGCCTCTGTCATTCCCAATAAATCGCCACTATATTCGTTTTCGACTTATTTTAGGGTGCTGAATTCGAATTTTACTATGTTTTTGACATTCACGATGGCGGACTCTGTCATTAGGAACAAATTGCCACTATATCCGTTTTGAACTAATTTTGGGATCGAATTCGAATTTCATAATGTTTTTGGCAATCAAGTCTGTCATTCACAATAAATCGCCACTATACACATTTTCGACTAACTTTAAGTTAGGTACTGAATTCGAATTTCACAATGCTTTTCACATTCAAGATTGCGGCCTCTGTCATTCGCAATAAATCGCCACTATATTCGTTTTCGACTTATTTTAGGGTGCTGAATTCGAATTTCACAATATTTTTGATATTCAAGATGGTAACTTTTGTCATTCGCAATAAATCGCCAATATATTCGTTTTCGACTTCTTTTAGGGTGCTGAATTCGAATTTCACAATATTTTTGACATTCAAGATGGTAACTTTTGTCATTCGCAATAAATCGCCACTATATTCGTTTTCGAATTATTTTAGGGTGCTGAATTCGAATTTCACAATTTTTTGATATACAAGATGGTAACGTTTGTCATTCGCAATAAATCGCCACTATATTCGTTTTCGACTTATTTTAGGGTGCTGAATTGGAATTTCACAATATTTTTGATACTCAAGATGGTAACTTTTGTCATTCGCAATAAATCACCACTATATTCGTTTTCGACTTATTTTAGGGTGCTGAATTCGAATTTTACAATATTTTTGACATTCAAGATGGTAACCTTTGTCATTCGCAATAAATCGCCACTATATTTGTTTTCGACTTATTTTAGGGTGCTGAATTCGAATTTCATAATATTTTTGACATTCAAGATGGCAACCTTTGTCATTCGCAATAAATCGCCACTATATTAATTTCGACTTATTTTAGGGTACTGAATTCGAAGTTCACAATATTTTTGATATTCAAAATGGTAACCTTTGTCATTCGTAATAAATCGCCACTATATTTGTTTTCGACTTATTTTAGGGTGCTGGATTCGAATTTCACAATATTTTTGACATTCAAGATGGTAACCTTTTTCATTCGCAATAAATCGCCACTATATTCGTTTTCGGGTGCTGAATTCAAATTTCACAATATTTTTAACCTGGCGGCGTAGATCATTAGCGACAAAATGCTACTATATCCGTTTTCGACTAATTTTAGGGCCCTGAATTCGAATTTTACTATGTTTTTGACATTCAAGATGGCGGGCTTTGTCATTAGGAACAAATCGCCACTATATCCGTTTTGAACTAATTTTGGGATCGAATTCGAATTTCATAATGTTTTTGGCATTCAATTCTGTCATTCACAATAAATCGCCATTATACACATTTTCGACTAACTTTAAGTTAGGTACTGAATTCGAATTTCACAATGCTTTTCACATTCAAGATTGCGGCCTCTGTCATTCGCAATAAATCGCCACTATCTTAGTTTTCGACTTATTTTAGGGTGCTGAATTCGAATTTCACAATATTTTTGGTATACAAGATGGTAAGGTTTGTCATTCGCAATAAATCGCCACTATATTCGTTTTCGACTTATTTTAGGGTGCTGAATTCGAATTTCACAATATTTTTGGTATACAAGATGGTAAGGTTTGTCATTCGCAATAAATCGCCACTATATTCGTTTTCGACTTATTTTAGGGTGCTGAATTGGAATTTCACAATATTTTTGATATTCAAGATGATAACCTTTGTCATTCGCAATAAATCGCCACTATATTTGTTTTCGACTTATTTTAGGGTGCTGAATTCGAATTTCACAATATTTTTGATATTCAAGATGGTAACTTTTGTCATTCGCAATAAATCGCCGCTATATTCGTTTTCGACTTATTTTAGGGTGCTGAATTCGAATTTCACAATATTTTTGATATTCAAGATGGCGGGCTCTGTCATTAGGATCAAATCGCCACTATATCCGTTTTGAACTAATTTTGGGATCGAATTCGAATTTCATAATGTTTTTGGCAACCAAGTCTGTCATTCACAATAAATCGCCACTATACACATTTTCGACTAACTTTAAGTTAGGTACTGAATTCGAATTTCACAATGCTTTTCATATTCAAGATTGCGGCCTCTGTCATTCGCAATAAATCGCCACTATATTCGTTTTCGACTTATTTTGGGGTGCTGAATTCGAATTTCACAATATTTTTGATATATAAGATGGTAACGTTTGTCATTCGCAATAAATCGCCACTATATTCGTTTTCGGCTTATTTTAGGGTGCTGAATTCGAATTTCACAATATTTTTGATATTCAAGATGATAACCTTTGTCATACGCAATAAATCGCCACTATATTCGTTTTCGACTTATTTTAGGGTGCTGAATTGGAATTTCACAATATTTTTGATATTGAAGATGGTAACTTTTGTCATTCGCAATAAATCGCCACTATATTCGTTTTCGACTTATTTTAGGGTACTGAATTCGAATTTCACAATATTTTTGACATTCAATATGGCAACCTTTGTCATACGCAATAAATCGCCACTATATTCTTGTTCGATTTATTTTAGGGTGCTGAATTCGAATTTCACAATATTTTTGAAATTCAAGATGGTAACCTTTGTCATTCGCAATAAATCGCCACTATATTCGTTTTCGATTTATTTTACGGTGCTGAATTCGAATTTCACAATATTTTTGATATTCAAGATGGTAACGTTTGTCATTCGCAATAAATCGCCACTATATTCGTTTTCGACTTATTTTAGGGTGCTGAATTCGAATTTCACAATATTTTTGATATACAAGATGGTAACGTTTGTCATTCGCAATAAATCGCCACTATATTCGTTTTCGACTTATTTTAGGGTGCCGAATTCGAATTTCACAATATTTTTGATATCCAAGATGATAACCTTTGTCATACGCAATAAATCGCCACTATATTCGTTTTCGACTTATTTTAGGGTGCTGAATTCGAATTTCACAATATTTTTGACATTCAAGATGGTAACTTTTGTCATTCGCAATAAATCGCCACTATATTCGTTTTCGACTTATTTTAGGGTGCTGAATTCGAATTTTACTATGTTTTTGACATTCACGATGGCGGGCTCCGTCATTAGGAACAAATCGCCACTATATTCGTTTTCGACTTATTTTAGGGTGCTGAATTCGAATTTTACTATGTTTTTGACATTCACGATGGCGGGCTCCGTCATTAGGAACAAATCGCCACTATCTTCGTTTTCGACTTATTTTAGGGTGCTGAATTCGAATTTTACTATGTTTTTGACATTCACGATAGCGGGCTCCGTCATTAGGAACAAATCGCCACTATATTCGTTTTCGACTTATTTTAGGGTGCTGAATTCGAATTTTACTATGTTTTTGACATTCACGATGGCGGGCTCTGTCATTAGGAACAAATCGCCACTATATCCGTTTTGAACTAATTTTGGGATCGAATTCGAATTTCATAATGTTTTTGGCAATGAAGTCTGTCATTCACAATAAATCGCCACTATACACATTTTCGACTAACTTTAAGTTAGGTACTGAATTCGAATTTCACAATGCTTTTCACATTCAAGATTGCGGCCTCTGTCATTCGCAATAAATCGCCACTATATTCGTTTTCGACTTATTTTAGGGTGCTGAATTCGAATTTCACGATATTTTTGATATTCAAGATGGTAACCTTTGTCATTCGCAATAAATCGCTACTATATTCGTTTTCGACTTATTTTAGGGTGCTGAATTCGAATTGCACAATATTTTTGATATACAAGATGGTAACCTTTGTCATTCGCAATAAATCGCCACTATATTCGTTTTCGACTTATTTTAGGGTGCTGAATTCGAATTTCACAATATTTTTGATATTCAAGATGGTAACTTTTGTTATTCGCAATAAATCGCCACTATATTCGTTTTCGACTTATTTTAGGGTGCTGAATTCGAATTTCAAAATATTTTTGATATTCAAGATGGCGGGCTCTGTCATTAGGAACAAATCGCCACTATATCCGTTTTGAACTAATTTTGGGATCGAATTCGAATTTCATAATGTTTTTGGCAATCAAGTCTGTCATTCACAATAAATCGCCACTATACACATTTTCGACTAACTTTAAGTTAGGTTCTGAATTCGAATTTCACAATGCTTTTCACATTCAAGATTGCGGCCTCTGTCATTCGCAATAAATCGCCACTATATTCGTTTTCGACTTATTTTAGGGTGCTGAATTCGAATTTCACAATATTTTTGATATTCAAAATGGTAACTTTTGTCATTCGCAATAAATCGCCACTGTATTCGTTTTCGACTTATTTTAGGGTGCTGAATTCGAATTTCACAATATTTTTGATATACAAGGTGGTAATGTTTGTCATTCGCAATAAATCGCCACTATATTCGTTTTCGACTTATTTTAGATTGCTGAATTCGAATTTCACAATATTTTTGATATTCAAGATGGTAACTTCTGTCATTCGCAATAAATCGCCACTATATTTGTTTTCGACTTATTTTAGAGTGCTGAATTCGAATTTCACAATATTTTTGACATTCAAGATGGCAACCTTTGTCATTCGCAATAAATCGCCACTATATTCGTTTTCGATTTATTTTAGGGTGCTGAATTCGAATTTCACAATATTTTTTATATTCAAGATGGTAACTTTTGTCATTCGCAATAAATCGCCACTATATTTGTTTTCGACTTATTTTAGGGTGCTGAATTGGAATTTCACAATATTTTTGATATTCAAGATGGTAACTTTTGTCATTCGCAATAAATCGCCACTATATTCGTTTTCGACTTATTTTAGGGTGCTGAATTCGAATTTCACAATATTTTTGATATACAAGGTGGTAACGTTTGTCATTCGCAATAAATCGCCACTATATTCGTTTTCGACCTATTTTAGGGTGCTGAATTCGAATTTCACAATATTTTTGATATTCAAGATGGTAACCTTTGTCATACGCAATAAATCGCTACTATATTCGTTTTCGACTTATTTTAGGGTGCTGAATTGGAATTTCACAATATTTTTGATATTCAAGATGGTAACTTTTGTCATTCGCAATAAATCGCCACTATATTCGTTTTCGACTTATTTTAGGGTGCTGAATTGGAATTTCACAATATTTTTTATATTCAAGATGGTAACTTTCGTCATTCGCAATAAATCGCCACTATATTTGTTTTCGACTTATTTTAGGGTGCTGAATTCGAATTTCACAATATTTTTGACATTCAAGATGGCAACCTTTGTCATTCACAATAAATCGGCACTATGTTCGTTTTCGACTTATTTTAGGGTGCTGATCCAAACATCAAAATGTAATTAAAAGAGATCCCTACTTTAAAAAGTCCGTGACGACATATATTTGTATGTTAAGTTTAATTCACAAATTAATAAAATATGACTAAAAGATATATATAAAATAAATTTTAATCTGTCGGGGTAATTTAAGTAGGTAATGTTAAATTCTCTTGAAAATAAATTTGCTTATGGCTGAAGAAATTTTATGCAGATCAAAATTGCCTTTCACAACTTTTTTGGATTAATGGTCTAGATTTCATGACAGTGTTTTGGAGGAAAAACCAAATGAAATATGCGTTATTTGCCAATTTGTCGCTTAAAATAATAAATATCTGTGTTCAGCGTCTCGTGAGTTATAGAGAGTGCTGGGGGTCCAGCACTGAACGATCGCAGCGGTTCACTAGGCAAATCATTAGAACATCACGGCCCCGTGCTAGGGAATCTAATTCTGTACACTCCGAGCGGCTTGCTAGCCTTAGATAACATGTCTCAGAAGTACATGATATGGAATATAGCACCAAACGCTCGCATTGACTCGGTAGTCAAAATATAAGAACATCGCAGGGGCCGTGCTGTGGAATCTAGCCGTGAACACTCCGAGCGGCTTCCTAGCCTTAGACAGCATATTTCAAATGCACGTATTAGGAAATCTAGCGCCGAACGCTCCTAGCGCCTAGACGTAGAAAAACAACGAATATCTATGACTAGAGCGCGTAATCGAATTGTTGCTCGCTGAAATAGATCAGCTTTTAACTATGATCCAAGTATAGATTAGTATTCTCGATTGTCTTTTTCATTTATGATCCAAGTATAGATTAGTCTTCTCGATTGTCTTTTTCATTTATGATCCAAGTATAGATTAGTCTTCTCGATTGTCTTTTTCATTTATGATCCAAGTATAGATTAGTCTTCTCGATTGTCTTTTTCATTTATGATCCAAGTATAGATTAGTCTTCTCGATTGTCTTTTTCATTTATGATCCAAGTATAGATTAGTCTTCTCGATTGTCTTTTTCATTTATGATCCAAGTATAGATTAGTCTTCTCGATTGTCTTTTTCATTTATGATCCAAGTATAGATTAGTCTTCTCGATTGTCTTTTTCATTTATGATCCAAGTATAGATTAGTCTTCTCGATTGTCTTTTTCATTTATGATCCAAGTATAGATTAGTCTTCTCGATTGTCTTTTTCATTTATGATCCAAGTATAGATTAGTCTTCCCGATTTTCCTTTATAGCTTTGAGTCGTGGACAATTCGATCGGTGAAATGTGAAAAGATAAACTGAATAGAAAAGAACTAACGAACGAAGCCACCAGGACTTTTCAGGACGAACACGGTCTTCAGAAATTAAGAATGCGACGTTGAAGAATAAATTATGCTCAGCAAAACACTGTAAAAATTAGATAAATAAACTAAATTGGCCCCAAGTGCTTTGCTAAAAATGGAGTAAAGTAGCAAATGGTATGTGTTGTGCTGGAAATAAAGTGGTTCTCTCTAATATAGAGGAACCGCCACAATCAATAAAAAATCTTTTGTCAAGGAGTCATCCGTTATTTGCGCATTTTTTAATTAACATGCGGCAGATATAATACACTGTTTCAGATGACATCATTCGGTGCTGAAGAAAACTTTTCAAAAGATAACGTTCGCAAAGGAAATTTTATGTCTACATTGAAGGTAGAAGGGCAGGTGTACGATTTGATCTGGTAATCTCATCCCACCTTTACTAACGAGTTGCATCTTGAGTCTCCATTGAGTCGCCATACTCCATTGAGTCGCATTGGCAATTTCAAATACAACTTAGAACATAACTTTTCATCGGACTACTTAAAATTGATAACTCACGCCAACCACACTCCATAACATCAACATCAAGGGAGATACAATTCACCCACAGTAAGCAAAGTTGCAATTTTATTAGTCGACGAAAAATATAGTGATTCGTTGTAAAGATGGTCACCTAAAAAAAGTTCTGAATTACACCGTGCTTACGGTCCTTTAATGTTTGTGAAAGGCGAAGATGTTTATTATTTGACAATCTCTCAACTTGTTTCAGCGAGGAATAAACCTATTTTATGTATGCGTATAGGATGATATCAGAGCTGATTGTCTTAATCCTTTACATTATTACAAATATTTATTTAGTCAATATTGTGTCGACATGATGGCTAATATTATACCAGAAAGACTAGATTACATATGTAAACATAAAAAACAACTGAGACCGGAAAGCGATATACATCTACGAGATGCTTTAAATCAAGATGCTAATACGACCCTTGAAAATATTGGACAACACGCAATCTTGCCTTCAACTTTCACGGGATCACCGCGATATATGCATAAAAAACTCAGGGTGCTACGACGTACGTCCGAAACTACGGGAGACCCGGGAGGGAGATTAAGGAAGAGCATAATTACAAAGGTATTCCATTCGAAGATGAAGAAAATTATCAAGTTATTCACAAAAGACTAGATATTTGGTAAAGTCAAGTGTATTAAACTCATCGTTGAGTCGCACGAGTGCATGGACCTTACGGAGATCAAAATATAACATCACCACGTATGAAAAACGGTATTAGTTGAAAAGAATACCCTCTGGCGTTTCGTAACGATACTGAGACCGAAGATGATGGGTATCTAGTATATCGTCACCGTGACGCTGAAAATTGAGGTCGGAATGCTACCTTGAACATCAGAGAAAGAACGGTTGCTATAGACAATAGGTAGATAGTCCTGTGTGTGTATATATATATATATACATATATATATATATATATATATATATATATATATATACATATATATATATATATGTGTGTGTGTGTGTATATATATATATATATTATTAAAATATCGGTCCAAGCTACTACTTTCAGCGTCAGAAATCTGCATCACGAGGTGATAAACTATTACTATTTAAATGGCCGGTTCATAAGTACATCAGAATCTGTCTGACGAATATTAGAATTTGCAATCCATGACCGGTATCCTACTGTCGTACATTTGGCCGTACACTTAGAAAACTATTAAAGGTGTACTTTAGGGTAGGAAGACGGAACAGGTTACTCAAAACCCTCGCAACAACACACTTTTAACTTTTTTCCAGCTCTGCAACATGGACGAATTTGCAAAACTCTATTGTATCACGAAGTACTAATAATAAATTTTTTAGAAGAAGGTGCGGTCAAAACGTATATGGGCATCCAGATATAAAGAAATACGCTGCTTTGGTAAGAATATATGATGTACGAGTATATCATATATTCTCAATCTGAGTGTTTTTATTTCAGAATTTTACTGCATGACGTGCGCGTTCCAACCTCATTCGCAGACTTAAAAATTGTAAAGAGAATTGTCGAAGAAGCGTAAATAAAATCAAAGAAGAAAAACCACAAATAATGAGATTTGAACCCAAACTTCACTCACTTGGCAACGTAAAAATAAAAATAGTGTGAAATAAAAATATACGTTCAAATTCAGCTGCTCGATACGTTCTTTTCGTTCGGCCGTATCAGCTTAGTACCGAGTATATCGAAGAACGTCGAACCGTTCGGTTCTAATCGACCTACCGGCGAGTATACCCGAAGCAAATCCCGTAACTCGAAATCGCAAATCGTAACTCGAAATCGCAAATCTTTTCCCATGAAAAATTTTTGGACAAGGTGAGTCAAAAGAAGTTTTCGCTTCAAAAAAACTTAGTCCTTCTATTGAAACTTGTTTTTTCGATTTGAATCCAATCAGTTTTTCTCGAGTTTTTGTAGAAAATACGTTTGATTTTTTTGAGAACAGTACGGTTTTCTGAAAATGATAGTATATCCTTATGTACGTAGCGCTAAGCACTTTAAAATACAAGACAAATCTGAAGGCAGTCAAACATTCCATTCGATTTTATCAAGTTTTTGAAAGCGCACAAAGAAGTACATACATATACCATACACGCGAGTAGAGGCATATATACTCACAGACCCCTATTCATGTTTATCCTTGTGCGCTAAAATATCGTCCTTCCCCGATTTCCACAGACCCCTATTGGATGCTAACACAATACTTTCATTTGGTAAAAAAAATAGCATTATGTTTATCTGTCGCAAGACACCCGATACGATATGAGTTCATTAAACCTTACGTGACAATTGATTACCTGCATAAAAAAGTAGAAATCAAACAACACACCCTTAATAGCAACAGTAATTGAAGAACCTCGGCTAACACAAATGCATGTCTCACTACGTGCATCATCTAACAATAATATAATATTATCGCAATGCACTTTACCTTGTACATGATACGCTGCTGTTCGACTCCGTCCAAGGCAGCGGTCATCGCGTGCATTATGCAAGTATGCACACGTGTTGTGCGGTTTCCTTGTACATATCTCGCTACGTCACCCTTATTTTATTTAAACTGTGTCATTTGAATAGAACGTCGACGTTTAATTATATTGTTAGTTTATTGTATATACGTTAGTGATATGTTCACATTGTGCATCTCGTAAATTATACCGCGAAAGTGTATTGGGTTCTAATATGCACAAAGGAAGGAAGTAAAGTCAAGTGCGAAGGAAGGAAGCAATAGCTTCACATCATATTCACATCGTTACCAAAGGTATTTGTGTTTATCTAAAACATATTTCTGGAATTTTGTCGTTAATAGTGTATTAACCTAAAATATGTAAGTGATACGGTCTAATGGTAATTGTTTACTAACTGTGAACAGATAAATTTAAACGCATTATATTTTGATGTATTCGTGCATCAGACCGTGAATATATATGTATTCAAGATCGGACCTTCAGCTGACAACCCTAAAATTGGTATGTCAATTTGAAGGCCGCGTCAAATCTTTGCGCTATATGATGTGGACACTTCAAAGATTTGTTGTAACGAGCTGATCTCATTACTTCAGATTTGTATATATCTCGAAGGTCTATTTTCAATGCGAAGTTTGTGTATATAATATATATATATATATATATATATAGCAATTAAACGAAAAGAATATTTTAATATTTTTTAATCAATCACGTCTAAACAATGTCTTGTCCAAGTCCATATTTCGAATTAACATATAGACTACTTTTCAATCAGAGAAATAGCATGATTGCTGTAGGATTATTGTTGAGTTTCTTCTTATAGTAATCATTATATGCTATTTATCGGGTCGAAAAGTAGTCTACGAGTTAATTCGAAGCATGCAATATATCTCCATATATGCTATTATAATCAATAGATTAGCCTTTGCCCGTGATTCCACTTTCGTGGAAGTTGTTATGTGAAAGTAACCACGTAGGTACCTCTTCCTGAAATGCCTTTCTCGAGCCGCAGCCTAGCGCTTTTGTCGCACCACTTCGTGCTTGCCTACTTTCACAAAAATTAAGCTAACTCCTCAGCCTGCCCAATGTTTTTTTACATAAAACTTTCCAGATTAAAAACTGTATATGATAGTGTTAACCATATCTAAATCCATCCAGTGGAACTAAAGTTATAAGCATAAAGGCAGAAATTAGACAAATGTTGCGCTTTATGTATTTTTCCATAGGACATACATATTTTCAAATAATTAGTGAACGTAAAATGTTTTGGTGAACGTGAAAAAACCTAATCGTTTCCGTAATACTCAAAAATAATTATTTAAACATTATAAAAGTAAAAAAAAAAAGACGAAAACATTGTTTTTGGAAATTTTACCTTTTGTATACGCGTATATATCTTTTGTATATTTTATCTTTTGTATACGCGTATATATCTTTTGTATATTTTATCTTTTGTATACGCGTATATATCTTTTGTATATTTTATCTTTTGTATACGCGTATATATCTTTTGTATATTTTATCTTTTGTATACGCGTATATATCTTTTGTATATTTTATCTTTTGTATACGCGTATATATCTTTTGTATATTTTATCTTTTGTGTTCGCGTATATATCTTTTGTATATTTTATCTTTTGTGTTCGCGTATCAAGGAAGGTCTACTGATGGGATTCAAGTGAGGTTTAAACTGATGGATTCTATAAGATTTAAGGTCACATATAAGCTTTGTTTCATTGCAGTCAACTCACTAAAAAGAAGATATGATAATTTCGAATTTCAATACTCCACTGGAACCCCAAGTACTCTACTCTACTAAAAAAAGTTTATATTATAATTATTATCAATGGCGTTACGTATATTTCAACTTTCAACCTTAATTATATTTTCAGTTAACCTAACTTAATTATTCACTAAACTTTTATTAAACTCCTAACTTATTATATTTTCAGTTAACCTAACTTATTTTCAGTTAACCTAATTTGATTAAATTTTCAGTTAACCTAACTTAATTATTATTCCAGTCAACTTAATTATATTTTCCAAAGGTCCACGTGAACAAATTACAAGCACATATAGTCACTAACTAGGTTGACGAACGATGTGACTTTTCTATTCATCTTCATTACATATGTAATTCGTCACGTTATTCTGAATAGAAAAAAGTAAAAAAAATTGAGTTGCATTGAATTTATTAAAAAAACAATTCACAATATTTAATTTTTTCTTTTTAATATTTAAAATAAATGGACAAACTGCGAAAGTAAGTCTTAAGGAATAATGCATCTGTATTTATATCGATGAGGCGGTGTTTAAATTTAATATCTTATTTACATGTCGCGACAGTTAAAAACCTCCATGCACCTCACTGCTTTACCCGAAAATACTAGTATGTTTATTAATAATATTTATTCTTAATGTTATCATTGTAAAACCATGTATAAAGATGTGTAGAGTTATTCGATATGTAATAATTTTGGTTAAAATAACAAATAAATTAATAACGATTTAACGAAGACAACAGTAAAATAGCAAAGTTAACAAACGTAAAGTCAATAAAATGTTTAAATTCCTGTCTTGCCTGTTCTTCCAGAATAGAGCTTTTGTCTTTTAAAACATAAGTCTTTTGTGGGTTATCTGATATACACTTTTCATATATTTAACAAATCTTTACTCGTGTCTGACCAAAGCATTTTTCTCCTTGTTAAAATTTGGCTTCTATTAATACCAAAATTACTAGCTTGAATCTATTTTAAATGTCACACATCTGTAAATGTCACGCAACTCTATTTTAAATGTCACACAACTGTAAAATTAACTTCATTCTTTATAATCTATTTGGTACTTAACTCAATAATGTTTTAAACAAACTATCTAAATAGGTTTGTGGTCAGCCTCTATATTAACTTTATGGCCATAAAATAGGATGAAATATTTGACAACCAAATAGAAAACGTAAAGTAAAACGGCAAATTTAACAAACAAAAGTTCAGAATTATAGAGAAAACCTTAGTATTCATTAACGGTGATTGTTATGCATATTAATTACTTCCTCGGGCACGAGTTTCCTTATCACGTTACGTAATAGCGCGACGACTCGTGCGCGTGTACGCCTGACCTTAAACGATTATGCAGCCGTACTTGCATTCACAATAATGTGCACCTCGCTACATATGCAAATGCATATTGTATTACGACTTGTAGACATATTGTATTAGCTAAGATATGTATTGCAATATAACAATACAACGACAATGGGTTGCGTGTAAAAAATGAGACGAATTGCATATTACGGGCACGTGGAGTAAACGAAACCGTGACCTTATTTTTTAAACTTTAATGACCCTTTCAGTCTATCATTGTATACTAAGGCTCTTGATACAAATAAGGCCTATGTTCTAATGAGGCCTATGTACCCAAAAATTAAAAAGAATAAACCCAACTTTGAAAATGCGCACACTTAAATGCCCTATAACCCGACCGAGTGCGCGAGCGGGTTTGTAAAGTATTTTCAAAGTTGGGTTTATTCTTCTTAATTTTAGGGTATATAGGCCTTATTAAAATATAGGCCTTATTTGTACCAAGTACCTTACTTGCATAAATATAGTAATTTTAGCACATTTTCGAATGCATTTGAATAGGAAAAATATATTCTTTTATTTTTATCGTTCCATAACTCAAAACAAAACGGTACCCTTGTAATTTTACTTACATGTCCGCCTACCCGTCTATCACACCCGTTTTCCCAGAAACCGACTAGCATAGGAATACAACATACCTCAATAGCAAAGACTTAAGTATTCGAAAAAATAGTTTAAAATCCAAAAATATATATTACCTTATCTTCTAGTTCGTGATCTCTCCTTATTTTTGAAACTGCCGAATCTAAAATTATGAAAAATAACCAGAGTTTTAGGAGCACATCCAGGGGTAGGAAAGCTAAAACGATAATTCTGGATGTCAAAGTTTTTGAGATATTTACAATAATATATATATATATATATATATGTCCCCTTAATAATATTAGGTATTATTAATTCATAGCACTAGGACGCCCATATTCATAATTTATGATAAATAAAATGATTTCACTTCATATCAGGGTTGCTGCTGATATAAACGTCAGCATCCGAATCTACAGAACTTCAGTATTATTTTTAATGTCAGCATCAGCATCTACATTGATAGATGCTGAAGTGTAATGCTTATGTTCACTTAGTGGTATATAAGTTGGAAACGAGGCTAACCAACTACCCATCTGTGTGCTCATATGTATAAATTCAAGTAATTTCAACCAACGAGAATTTAGATAATTGACGCAAATTGAATGAGGTTTTATGTTCGTTAATTTAATTAGCAAAGGTCCATAACATCCACTTCAATTTAAAATGCAATCTGGCGTTAAGTTACATTAAATCAATAATCCATAACATTTCCTTCAATTTAAAGTGCAATCTGGCGTTTAGTTACATTAAATCAATAATCCATAACATCCCCTTCAATTTAAAATGCAATCTGGCGTTAAGTTACATTAAATCAATAATCCATAACATTTCCTTCAATTTAAAGTGCAATCTGGCGTTTAGTTACATTAAATCAATAATCCATAACGTCTCCTTCAATTTAAAGTGCAATCTGGCGTTAAGTTGCATTAAATCAATAATCCTTAACATATCCTTCAATTTAAAGTGCAATCTGGCGTTAAGTTACATTAAATCAATAATCCATAACATCTTCTTCAATTTAAAGTGCAATTTGGAGTAATGTTACATTAAATCAATAATCCATAACATTTCCTTCAATTTAAAGTGCAATCTGGCGTTTAGTTACATTAAATCAATAATCCATAACATCCCCTTCAATTTAAAATGCAATCTGGCGTTAAGTTACATTAAATCAATAATCCATAACATTTCCTTCAATTTAAAGTGCAATCTGGCGTTTAGTTACATTAAATCAGTAATCCATAACATCCCCTTCAATTTAAAATGCAATCTGGCGTTAAGTTACATTAAATCAATAATCCATAACATTTCCTTCAATTTAAAGTGCAATCTGGCGTTTAGTTACATTAAATCAATAATCCATAACGTCTCCTTCAATTTAAAGTGCAATCTGGCGTTAAGTTGCATTAAATCAATAATCCTTAACATCTCCTTCAATTTAAAGTGCAATCTGGCGTTAAGTTACATTAAATCAATAATCCATAAAATTTCCTTCAATTTAAAGTGCAATCTGGCGTTTAGTTACATTAAATCAGTAATCCATAACATCCCCTTCAATTTAAAATGCAATCTGGCGTTAAGTTGCATTAAATCAATAATCCTTAACATCTCCTTCAATTTAAAATGCAATCTGGCGTTAAGTTACATTAAATCAATAATCCATAACATTTCCTTCAATTTAAAGTGCAATCTGGCGTTTAGTTACATTAAATCAGTAATCCATAACATCCCCTTCAATTTAAAGTGCAATTTGGCGTTAAGTTACATTAAATTAATAATCCATAACATCTCCTTCAATTTAAAGTGCAATCTGGCGTTAAGTTACATTAAATCAATAATCCATAACATCTCCTTCAATTTAAAGTGCAATTTGGCGTTAAGTTACATTAAATCAATAATCCATAACATCTTCAATTTAAAGTGCAATCTCGCGTTAAGTTACATTAAATCAATAATCCATAACATCTCCTTCAATTTAAAGTACAATTTGGCGTTAAGTTACATTAAATCAATAATACATAACATCTCCTTCAATTTAAAGTGCAATTTAGCGTTATGTTACGTTAAATTAAATAAATCAAGATGGAGAGCGCAGTCTAATATTTGTGAAAAATTGCTGTAAAGTGGCATTGTGAAAAAAACTGTAAAGGAGGCATAAACAGTCGTTAAAAGTCACTTAAAGTCTTTACATACAAAAGAGCACGCATTGTTTTTTAGTTGTGAAATTTAAAACAGAAAACTACCAAAGATCCGAACCTGACTGGAAAAGATGAGCATAGGCTATTTATTAAAAATTTTGCAAACAATTAACTTATAAAGGCTTTATTTTTTATATATAAGGCTGTTTTACTTAACGGAAAATCACGAACTTTTCCCATGTCGTAAAGCTTTACGATACTTCAGAATGAGATTCCGAGTAATTCCTCATTAATTATATTTAATTTATATATTTTAGGCAAATAATTAAAGTTATATCTTTAACATCAGCATCATCTGATATCAATATCAAAAACCAGCATCAGCATCAATATCCCCTAATGTCACAGAAAACCACATCAGCAACCACCCTGCTTCATACGGGGTACATAAACCTCGACGTGACCCGGATTCGCATTTGACCGGTTTTTTAATTGCTATGTTTAAACCTGAAATGTAATTTATGGAAATGTTTACGTAAGTGTTAAGATTATATATCTTTCTCTTCTACCGCAGTTGAGTAAGTTTACAGACTAGGACCCGCTAGTTAATTAAACCCGCTAATTAGACCCGCTAGTTAATTAAACCCACTAATTAGACCCGCTAGTTAATTAAATAAAACCCGTAAGATATTCCTTATCGATATAATCGACATTTCAATTTTACTTTATTCGTACACTCAAAATAACATTCGCATTCACAAAAGAATAGGGCATTTTGCAGACGATTTATAATAATCTTTCTTATAAATTATGATAATTTAATTTTTTTTCGGGAATATCGGATAAACTTTAAGAAGCGAAACTTCTTTATTCGGGTAGAATTTAAATGAGTTTTGAGAATCTCACGAAATTATGCGACGAAATAATTTGTAAATATGGGCATAACGCACTAAAATTCGAGTTCTTGTATAAATTTGCCAAGTGTGATACTTGGAACGCTGCGAATATATTTTCGTGTTGTCCTCTTTCGATTGTCTTTGAATCTTTTCATTTTTATTATACATACTGTCGAAGGAATACTACGTTTGCGATCTCTAAATATACATAATTATCTACAATAACATTTCAGTAGCGCGATATACCTAGTATATAATTTAAATGCGGGCGAACCTCGGCTGTATTATTGTAATAGAAAATATTTCTCTGGTATCAATAGAATCTGAGAGCAGAATTGCTCTCTTGGTGGTGAATTTTCGAATGTGTGCAATACATACTTGAACGTCACTGTAGCCTAGTGAGGATATCTATATGTCAATAATAAAAGTTCAACGTTCCTAATTTTAGGGTGAAATTGAATTTTAAATTATTGCAATAGAAAATATTTGTTTTGTTTCAATAGAATCTGAAAGCAGAACTGCTCTCTTGGTGGTGAATTTTCGAATGTGTGCAATACATACTTGAACGTCACTGTAGCCTAGTGAGGATATCTATATGTCAATAATAAAAGTTCAACGTTCCTAATTTTAGGGTGAAATTGAATTTTTGAATTATTGCAATATAAAATATTTGTCTTGTTTCAATAGAATCTGAAAGCAGAATTGCTATCTTGGCGGTGAATTTTCGAATGTGTGCAATAGGTACTTGAAAGTTACTGTAGCCTAGTGAGGATATCTATATATCAATAATAAAAGTTCAACGTTCCTAATTTTAGGGTGAAATTGAATTTTAAATTATTGCAATAGAAAATATTTGTCTTGTTTCAATAGAATCTGAAAGCAGAATTGCTATCTTGGCGGTGAATTTTCGAATGTGTGCAATAGGTACTTGAAAGTTACTGTAGCCTAGTGAGGATATCTATATATAAATAATAAAAGTTCAACGTTCCTAATTTTAGGGTGAAATTGAATTTTTGAATTATTGCAATAGAAAATATTTGTCTTGTTCCAATAGAATCTGAAAGCAGAATTGCTATCTTGGCGGTGAATTTTCGAATGTGTGCAATAGGTACTTGAAAGTTACTGTAGCCTAGTGAGGATATCTATATATAAATAATAAAAGTTCAACGTTCCTAATTTTAGGATGAAATTGAATTTTTGAATTATTGCAATAGAAAATATTTGTCTTGTTTCAATAGAATCTGAAAGCAGAATTGCTATCTTGGCGGTGAATTTTCGAATATGTGCAATAGGTACTTGAAAGTTACTGTAGCCTAGTGAGGATATCTATATATAAATAATAAAAGTTCAACGTTCCTAATTTTAGGATGAAATTGAATTTTTGAATTATTGCAATAGAAAATATTTGTCTTCTTCCAATAGAATCTGAAAGCAGAATTGCTATTTTGGCGGTGAATTTTCGAATGTGTGCAATAGGTACTTGAAAGTTACTGTAGCCTAGTGAGGATATCTATATATAAATAATAAAAGTTCAACGTTCCTAATTTTAGGGTGAAATTTAATTTTTGAATTATTACAATAGAAAATATTTGTCTTGTTTCAATAGAATTTTAAAACAGAAAGCATTTGTTTCTTGGTGGTGAATGTTAGAAAGTTTACAGTAGGTACTTGAAATTCACTGTAGCCTAGTAAGGATACCTATTTGCTGATACTATTAAGACTTTAAAAGCGGTAAAATATAAATTAAGAGTTATCAGACCCACAAAAAAATTTCGTTTGTTTTTGTGGAATTCGGCAGCGTGTACTTTCATGGTTTCATGGTTTGAATATCTATAAAATATTATATATACTTGAACATTGACCAAAAATTACAGCTTTAGAAACCACACTGATTATTTTTCTGTTACTGTTGATAAGACTTTAAAATTCCCATTTTCAGGGTAAACTCGGGACAAGAACGGTCCCGTCCTATAAAAAAATACAAAACCTACCAAAAACTGTGTATTAAAAGTACTTATAAATACTTTTTTCCATGCGAAGCAGGACCACACTGAAAGTATCCTTAATGAATAAGATAAAAAGTACAATGAAAGGCTGAAATTCAATTTATTTTCCTCAAAGCATTCTCCGTGAGCGCCAATGCACTTTTTTCATACGAATAAACCAAATTTTATAACATTTATTCCTCTCCTTAGTGACTTTGGAAATGATTTACTCTTTTAATGAAAATCGTTAACCTTGTGATTGGTTCTTAATTTTTGAAAAGCAAGAAGTAATCACAACTCAGAAATTACCAAGTCAAGATTATGTGCAGCAAAGTTCAGAAATTTAAAGTTTTTCGCCTTCAAAAAGTCATTTGTCTGTTTGCCTCTTCGACAGTGTGAGAGCTCGCATCGTCATGGTGCAAGATTATGCAGCGTTTACGGTTGTTTTCACTGATTTCGTTACTAACAAAAGGCAATAAAATGGTCGTTTACCAATCTGCATGTACGATGCGGTGATTCTCCAGGAGGTTCTCCAAAGTGATAGTAGCCACGTATCCAGCATTGCTAAAAAAGAAGTAATAATCCACTTTGCACTCGCGACACTCAGCTTGAAAGACCTAAAAGGTCGATAGCTGCTTTTATTTCGGGGTCGTAGCTGTAAATTCACTTTTCGTTACTTGTTACTATGTGCCACGTTACTATGTACCCATTTTAAACCTGTTACCTGTTACTATGTACCCCTTTTAAACCTTATAAACAGGGCATTACCCTAAGTGACGCATTCCGTTCTTTCAAACCGGTCAAATCGTTTTAGATCTATTGCGAGCACAGCTTTCTCATAGTCAAATGTTTGTTTATGATTTATTGTATTTAGTTCGTGCATATGCCTAGTGATTCCCTACCCTCATAATAGGTAGCATACCTGCGTGCTTCGATCATATAGTACTCAGCATTGATATTTTTTGTTGGCGCTGATGGACCAGCGAGCGTTAACAAATTCACTTATTTCTTTCTTAGTGCTTCTAAAGTTATCGGTTAAAAGCAGTTTAAAGCCGAGCAGAGAAATTAAACGTATAATCGTATTGCGAAAATGTAATCTTTAAAATGCCGGCACAATAAAATAACAAATGACAGTTGGTTGAAATAAACCATATTCTACAGCCAGAATTCTATTTTTAAATATTGTTAATAATTTTTAAATACTGTTGTTCTAAGTGATCTATATATTAAATAACTTATTATATAGAGCGTTTGCTTAGAGCAAAAGTTTAATTTATTGTTTTACTATGTCTCTGTATATTTCTGAACACTTTGGTTGATTTTTGATTTATTAATTGTTAAATATTTTCAAACCATAGTTTTCATTTGCATGTTCCTGGAGCATTGGAGGTGTAACATTAATTTATTTATCTACACACACATTTATGTTAACATTATCGACCGCGATCAGATGGTTGAGCAGTTGGACATCGCGGGTAATTAGAGAGTTCCGATATAGTTCAGTTCCAGAGGGTGATGTAACAAACAGATGATGATTGCGTGAATTCAGGAAATTGTCAGGTACAAAGAATGAATGTTTACTCGATAATGCAGAGAATTGAATTTTTCCTTTTAATGGCTGGAAGATAAATTTTGTTAGTGCAACATCTCCTCTGAGTTGCAAGGAATGGAAACCTAGCATACCCAAGAGGAAATCGGTAGGAAATACAAAGGATTTTAATCTTTTATATAATTTCAGTTTATAATCTGGAACTTTGAACCATTTTTAGAAAGTCACTTAGTCAGGGAAATAACTAAACAATCTGCGAGGAATGAGTTTTATACCCAGCGAGTAAAAAAGAAATGAAATTAATAACTGTAAATAAATTTAAACGAGTTGCTTATGAAAATAGGAAAACACTTCAGCATGATTTATTCAAGTTTCATAAGCGAGCTTGTGAAACTTTCGGTCGTATGAGCCGTGTTATACCAATATTGAACACTTAATAATTAATAATAATGTCAACAAAACGATAATAACATTTTTTATGACTATTTAATATATTTGGCGTTAATTTTGTAGAAATTCATTATTCACAATTAAATGAAACTACGTGATGTAGTATTATTTCTACTTTCTTTAAGTTCTTTACCACGCCCTAGGTTTCGTTGTATCACAACATCTTCATAACATGATGACGTTTATTTTACCAAGATATCACACTGATGTATTTGAAATCTTATTTACTAGATTTACGTATTGCTGTTATTGTTTTCCACTACATCAATGCTGTTTTGCATATAATACGTCCTCTAAATTAAAATCCGAAAGTAATAGAATTACTTTATGATAACTGTATTTAATGTTTCTTTTATAACATGAAAATGACATGATCTGTTGACAAATTATACATTTTTGAACTCTTAATTTAATAAGTTTTCATTTAATACTCTACACATGACCTTGGATGACGATGATCTTGAAAGAAAATTGTTTTTTGCCGCCTTTCTAATCCTAAGAAAAATTTAAATTTTGTTTACTTAACGTCTATCTTCATACAACTAGGACACATTTCAACGTTCCATTTTGAATCTAACTTGATCTTAATTAATCTAATCTTCTCTTAACAATAATATTTAATACGAATCACTGCAAAATATAAGCATGGAGGTTGTTTTTATCGAGCGACCTCCATTTCGCAGCGCGGAACGATAACAGTGCAAAAACCTTCCCTATCGCTGCACGTAGTGCGAAATATCGTATTAAATTTCACAACATTAATATATAATATAATTATATAGAATTAAGCTAATCCAGCAAGATTTCGGACATGTTTGATCGAAATGATATGTAAAATGACTCAGTGGCACAAGGAGGGATCGATTGCTCTTATGTCCCATAGAATCCATCGTAAGATGAAAGTATTTCAAGCGTTCGGTACTTTAGTGAAATGTCTAGTAAAATAAGTACAAGGTAGGGTTATGAATATTAATAACTAAATGACAATTTCTTTTCACTACCAGACCGACGCCATCCTTCCTCAGCATCACGGTGCCACAAGACAGTGGAACAGAAATGTGTCCACTCAGCAACAACAGCAGCACGCATCTCAGTGACGTCACGTCGCGCAAGCGGAAGAGGACATCCAATATGTGAGTTTGATGTTATTCTTTATGCTATAGTAGATCATTTTTTTGTTTTTTCTCTTTACCATCATTAATTTCCGCCTGTAATTTTTAGCCAGCTTCAGTTCCACATCGCTATGAGATACAAGTTAGGCTTATCGGTATAAAATAACAATGGGTCATGGTCGAAACGGGGTGTTAGTCAAATATAATTGAAATTTATGTCAAATGAAATGTATGTCAATTAATACTCCATTTCGTATTTTGACCACATAAGCCAAAACCACCGGAGAATAGGTGTAACAGCATATTAATAATTTTCAGTAAAATTATCTCAATAATAATTATTATTTTCAAATACTACTTTCTTAAACTAATAATGTTTTTAATAATTATACTCGTTAACTCGTCGCCAACATTTACGGCGTAAAATATTCTACTTTCTTAAACTAATAATGTTTTTAATAATTATACTCGTTAACTCGTTGCCAACATTTACGGCGTAAAATATTCTACTTTCTTAAACTAATAATGTTTTTAATAATTATACTCGTTACGCCGTAAATGTTGGCAACGAGTTAACAACTCTATACGAAGAGTTGAAGCAGTATAGCTTCGTGAAGCAGTGAAGCCCCATAAAATAGTGCACTCCCATGAAGCAATAAAATCTTGATTCTATGATGAACAAGATAATTTATTTCTGTGATGATTGGCCTGATCGTGACTAATTACTTTTCCACTGTCTGATGTTGAAATAAAAGACGATTGACAGTTACCTTTGAATATAAAACATTCAATATTGACGTTTGAATGCGACATATTTGTGTATTTTCTTCTTAATTATTTTGTTTACGTGCATAATATCTTTAGTAAATGTAAAGAGTAGTGTGATGGTTTAGATTATTTACTTGTAGTTTTTTTTTAATTTTCATAATTACAATACAAATAATATACAGGGAGTGTTCCTAATTGTAGTCCAAAAAAATATATTTCCGTAACTGCTGTACCCGATTAATAGGACCGCACTTTACGTATATGAATAACATTTTCCTACATAGTTTCCAAACCACTACTCGTTTCCTGGCAGAATCCTTCCAGGAATCCGTAAAGACCTTATCCTACATAAGTGTGCGTCAATATTGAATGGACCTTCGTGGGTTCCCAATACTTTTCCATAACTACCGTCAAGCGCTGCCACCGAGAGTTAGAGACTGTCCTTACCCAATGAGCCATTCAACAACACTATTTTTGCTGAAACACTTTATATGACTCAAAGACCGGTCTACTCCCAACCAAATCATGGTGACTAAAGGTACTCCATCGTGAGAATTCGCGTAATTCTATTTTACATTGTTGATGCATGTTCCCGACGAAAACCCTACCCTTATCGTCGTACTTGCTGTTTTAGAACAAAACGTGATTCATGTCCTGCGTCTTGAAAACACAGGATTATGCCGGACTATATATTAAAGCAAAACGAAGTAAGCTGCTGTGAAAGACACTGTATCTGTTAAGAACTGCGAAGTTTAGTAGTCACGATTGGAGTCAAATCATACTATTTGACTTAGCCGACAATAAACACAAACTATCATTAAAATATGTCTCCTTCTAACAAGAAGTGACTCGTTACACAAAACAAAATCTCGAGAAAAAACAAACTTAGCTCCGCGCCTTGCTACTGTGGGATTAGAGCCTTAAGTAGCTTGCGTAACGACCTAAGAACGATCCTCCGAACTTGATAAGCTTATGCTTATGCATAAAACTCTTTTTAAAATGATGGGAAAAATTATGATGAATTTTTATGAAGAATTACACACATAATTTGCTATAACTCTAATCCTTCTTTCAGTATAGTCATAGTCGGTTAAATCCTAATCCTTCTTTCAGTACAGTCATAGTCGGTTAAAGTAGGAAACTTTATGGAACTTAGATCACCTCATAACTTGATTAAATTATCAGTGTCTCATTTTTACACGGTTTAAGATAAGTGCGCCAATTATAAATAAATATAACGGACCCGCAAAATTTTAAAGAAAAGGTAATTTGTTTTTTTTTTCAAAATATTTTTTTTTCACTCAATCCTGAAAATTTTTTAAAAATAAATTTTTTTGCGTGTGCTAATTTTAATCGCCCTTATCTGTTTTATTTTTTTATTAATTTTTAAAATCGATAAACACATTAGCTGTCCTTTGTTGTTACGTGTTCAAAACTAATTCGGTCTTTCGCTTGTGAAATTTTAAACGTTTTGTAACTATACTTTTTACTTTTAGACTTGAAATACGGAATGGGAAGATGCTCATCGACTGTGTTACTCTAAAACTTTGCTAAACTCCCTATGACTTCAATATTAACTTTGTTAACCTATCATTATAATTTTTACTTTCGACTCTGCTGCTCCTTTTAAATTCGGAATGGGAAGATCCCTCATCGACTGGATTACTCTAAAACTTTGCTAAAGTCCCTATGACTTCAATATCTACTTTGTTATCCCATCATTATAATTTTTACTTTCGATGCTGCTGCTCCTTTTAAATACGGAATGGGAAGATGCTCATCGACTGGATTACTCTAAAGTTCCTATGACTTCAATATTAACCTTGTTATTCTGTCATTATAATTTTTACTTTCGATGCTGCTGCTCCTTTTAAGTACGGAATAGGAAGATGCTCATCGACTGGATTACTCTAAAGTCCCTATGACTTCAATATTAACCTTGTTATCCTGTCATTATAATTATTACTTTTGACACTGCTGCTCCTTTTAAATACGGAATGGGAAGATGCTCATCGACTGGATTACTCTAAAGTCCCTATGACTTCAATATTAACCTTGTTATCCTGTCATTATAATTATTACTTTTGACACTGCTGCTCCTTTTAAATACGGAATGGGAAGATGCTCATCGACTGGATTACTCTAAAGTCCATATGACTTCAATATTAACCTTGTTATCCTGTCATTATAATTATTACTTTTGACACTGCTGTTCCTTTTAAATACGGAATGGGAAGATGCTCATCGACTGGATTACTCTAAAGTCCCTATGACTTCAATATTAACCTTGTTATCCAGTCATTATAATTATTACTTTTGACACTGCTGCTCCTTTTAAATACGGAATGGGAAGATGCTCATCGACTGGATTACTCTAAAGTCCCTATGACTTCAATATTAACCTTGTTATCCAGTCATTATAATTATTACTTTTGACACTGCTGCTCCTTTTAAATACGGAATGGGAAGATGCTCATCGACTGGATTACTCTAAAGTCCCTATGACTTCAATATTAACCTTGTTATCCAGTCATTATAATTATTACTTTTGACACTGCTGCTCCTTTTAAATACGGAATGGGAAGATGCTCATCGACTGGATTACTCTAAAGTCCCTATGACTTCAATATTAACTTTGTTATCCTGTCATTATAATGATTACTTTTGACACTGCTGCTCCTTTTAAATACGGAATGGGAAGATGCTCATCGACTGGATTACTCTAAAGTCCCTATGACTTCAATATTAACCTTGTTATCCAGTCATTATAATTATTACTTTTGACACTGCTGCTCCTTTTAAATACGGAATGGGAAGATGCTCATCGACTGGATTACTCTAAAGTCCCTATGACTTCAATATTAACCTTGTTATCCAGTCATTATAATTATTACTTTTGACACTGCTGCTCCTTTTAAATACGGAATGGGAAGATGCTCATCGACTGGATTACTCTAAAGTCCCTATGACTGCAATATTAACCTTGTTATCCTGTCATTATAATTATTACTTTTGACACTGCTGCTCCTTTTAAATACGGAATGGGAAGATGCTCATCGACTGGATTACTCTAAAGTCCCTATGACTTCAATATTAACCTTGTTATCCAGTCATTATAATTATTACTTTTGACACTGCTGCTCCTTTTAAATACGGAATGGGAAGATGCTCATCGACTGGATTACTCTAAAGTCCCTATGACTTCAATATTAACCTTGTTATCCAGTCATTATAATTATTACTTTTGACACTGCTGCTCCTTTTAAATACGGAATGGGAAGATGCTCATCGACTGGATTACTCTAAAGTCCCTATGACTTCAATATTAACCTTGTTATCCAGTCATTATAATTATTACTTTTGACACTGCTGCTCCTTTTAAATACGGAATGGGAAGATGCTCATCGACTGGATTACTCTAAAGTCCCTATGACTTCAATATTAACCTTGTTATCCAGTCATTATAATTATTACTTTTGACACTGCTGCTCCTTTTAAATATGGAATGGGAAGATGCTCATCGACTGGATTACTCTAAAGTCCCTATGACTGCAATATTAACCTTGTTATCCTGTCATTATAATTATTACTTTTGACACTGCTGCTCCTTTTAAATACGGAATGGGAAGATGCTCATCGACTGGATTACTCTAAAGTCCCTATGACTTCAATATTAACCTTGTTATCCAGTCATTATAATTATTACTTTTGACACTGCTGCTCCTTTTAAATACGGAATGGGAAGATGCTCATCGACTGGATTACTCTAAAGTCCCTATGACTTCAATATTAACCTTGTTATCCAGTCATTATAATTATTACTTTTGACACTGCTGCTCCTTTTAAATACGGAATGGGAAGATGCTCATCGACTGGATTACTCTAAAGTCCCTATGACTGCAATATTAACCTTGTTATCCTGTCATTATAATTATTACTTTTGACACTGCTGCTCCTTTTAAATACGGAATGGGAAGATGCTCATCGACTGGATTACTCTAAAGTCCCTATGACTTCAATATTAACCTTGTTATCCAGTCATTATAATTATTACTTTTGACACTGCTGCTCCTTTTAAATACGGAATGGGAAGATGCTCATCGACTGGATTACTCTAAAGTCCCTATGACTTCAATATTAACCTTGTTATCCAGTCATTATAATTATTACTTTCGACACTGCTGCTCTTTTTAAGCAAATTTTGGAATAATCTATCTTTTCAAAACTTTTACAACTATTTATTCCGATTACATATTTAAAACTATGGACAACATTTTCGATACTTTACCAAACTTATTAGCCGATTTTTATGATGTAAATTGATTGCATATACGCGTTTGGAATGAAAAAAATGAGTTGAATAAATATGCGTCTATAATTCTTTATTTATTTTTTTGAAACGGATAAATACATGCACTTTAAATAAATATTAGTCGCATTTTTATGCAATTCTCGTTTTTATTTTATAATGAAAATAATTTTCGCGTTGAACTATTGGAGGTTACCCTCTGGTAGTTACTGCGCTAAGGAGGCTCTTACGGTATTTTTGCACTGATTTTATTTAGTTTGTAGGTTTATCTAGAATTATCTACAATGTAATTCAGAAAGTACATACAAGCGTTTGGAATGTGATGAACAGAGGTGCATCTACAATTCTTTGTCTGTTTGTTTGAAACGATGAATACATACATTTTGAAAAAACATTAACCGCATTTTTATGCAATTTTTGATTTTATATTATAATGAAAATAATTTTTGCGTTGAACTACTGGAGGTTACTCTCTGGTAGTTACTGCACTACGGAGACTCATACGGTATTTTTACACTGGTTTTATGTAATTTGTAGGTTTACATACCTGCGTTCGGAATGAACGAATGTTTTGAACGAAGATGCATCTAATTCTTTGTCTGTTTGTTTGAAACGAATCAATACGTACATTAAAAAAAAATATTAACAAAATTTATATTCAATTTTTGATTTTATATTATAATGAAAATAATTTTTGCGTTGAACTACTAGAGGTTACTCTCTGGTAGTTACTGCACTACGGAGACTCGTACGGTATTTTTACACTGGTTTTGTACGTTTACATACCTGCGTTTGGAATGAAGGAATGTTTTGAACGAAGATGCATCTAATTCTTTGTCTGTTTGTTTGAAACGAATCAATACGTACATTCAAAAAAAATATTAACCAAATTTAAATTCAATTTTTGATTTTATATTATAATGAAAATAATTTTTGCGTTGAACTACTGGAGGTTACTCTCTGGTAGTTACTGCACTACGGAGACTCGTACGATATTTTTACACTGGTTTTGTACGTTTACATACCTGCGTTTGGAATGAAGGAATGTTTTGAACGAAGATGCATCTAATTCTTTGTCTGTTTGTTTGAAACGAATCAATACGTACATTAAAAAAAAATATTAACCAAATTTATATTCAATTTTTGATTTTATATTATAATGAAAATAATTTTTGCACTGAACTGTCGGAGAGTACGCTCCCATAGTTATTGTGCGGCTGATGCCTTTGTGAAGTCTTTACACCAATTTTATGTCATTTTAATGGCTACTATCAAAATACTACAAAGAAAAAATTACCATTTTGTGACGACGCTGCCTGTTTGTCTGTCTATCCATCTCTCAGTGGGCTTCAAATTCCTAAACGAAATAAGGATATGAAATTTACGCCTAATATGTAGTTCCACAAATATACACAATCCTAAGCTAGAAATGGTATTTATATGGCTTAAATTTTAAGGGAGTTCTTTTTCTCTGTATTGACATGTGGAGCGTCGTTAAGATGAGCTCTTTGTTTACCAAAATAGGTTTTTTGTTTTTTTTTGTCGGTGAAAAACAACGATTTGGACAAAAGTATCATTTTTATACCAATTTTGTCACCAGAACTATCCGAAAGTCTATCACGTAGAAATATTAACTGTAGTCCGGCTCTTATATTTCTCATGCACTTATTCAAATGGTAATTACTAAAGAGAGCTAAATATGAAATTTTAAAATGTTGCAATTAAACATTCATTATATTTTTACGACTCTGAAAGATATATTTACATATATATATATATATATATATATATATATATATATATATATATATATATATGTATATATATCTGTGTGTGTGTATATATATACAAAATAATTAATGGTGCCACTACATCGAAATATATAAACAAGAGTTCTCATTTTTCTTCTGACGTACCTCTCCTTACATCAAACCTCATATCAATATCGCATTCCGAATAGTGTTAAATATTAACCCATTTACTCCCTCTGTTGTGCCCTAGCCACATACCATCGCAAATATTCTGTATATCAGTATAGCTAAACTTTTCAGTCTTCACCTTACTGGGACAAAACTAACAGTGATAATTCCAAGGTATCCCTCATTCCCCTCCAAAAAAAACCATGTTCACAAAAATGTTATTTTGTGAAAACACGACACCTTGTTTTAACGGGTTAACTACAAATCTCACTATTGCCAAAGAACAGGTAAACCAAATCTACGCACAACAAAGCCAGTTGGTAATAATCTCGATCGTATATTGGATATTCAAATAAGACGAAATATTTAACTGTACTCTTGAGGAGCAACTATCGCTTGCGTTTTTAAAACCTGCACTACACTACTCGCGAAGGTAATCGAAGTTAGGCGGAGAGAATATTATAGAGAGTTACTTCGATTCGCTTTGTGCAACCTCGCCTCGCCTCAGCTGCCTTCCGATCGCTGTCGGTTTTTTGCGCCCGAATCATAGAACTTCGCGAGATTAGCGTACAGGGCACTCACGGAAGGTTGCGCGAGTGTGTAGTCACGTACTTCGGATTGCGATCAACTTCGACGAGCACTTCGTTGAGGTAACTTGGCAAGTAGTGTAGAGGGCATATAACGCTATATGCCAATAATTTTATTAATTAAATGCCATTTTTAATACATTTTAATGTCTTTCAAATATAGCTATTACCTATTAAAATTATTCGGCCTTGTAATTATGTAACTTGTTAACTGAGTGAATAACAAATTGCTGGTTATAAAGTAAATAATGATACTCTGGCACACATAATAATTTATTATACACTTTATTATTCAAGTCACCACCTGAGTACATAACAAATAACTTAAATTCACAAAGTGTCACTTTTTGTTAAATATTTTATTTAAATTATTTAACAAAAGTGACACTTTTGTTAAAAACCGAAAGAAGTCTCTTTTCGATTGTAGCCTGGTAATTGTAAGTTTGTGCATTTTTAGGGTCCCGAATCTGACAAGGAAAACGAATCCATTATAAGATCACTCACATGTATCTGTACGTCTGTTTACTTTTCTGACAAACATTTTGACGTAGAAACTTGAAATTTGTGATAGTATCAAAAAACATATCTTAATAGCTGGCATTCAAAAATGTTATGTGTACATACACATATGTCTATGTGTATGGAGTATCATCTATGTGAACGGAGTATCGTTTTAAAGTATATGGAGTATCGTCTATGTGAATGGAGTATCGTTTTAGAGTGTATGGAGTATCGTCTATGTGAATGGAGTATCGTTTTAGAGTGTATGGAGTATGGTCTATGTGAATGGAATATCGTTTTAGAGTGTATGGAGTATCGTCTATGTGAATGGAGTATCGTTTGAATGTGTATGGAGTATCGTCTATGTGAATGGAGTATCGTTTGTAAGTGTATGGAGTATCGTTTATGTGAATGGAGTATCGTTTGAAAGTGTATTGAGTATCGTCTATGTATATGGAGTATCGTTTGAAAGGACTAATTGTAAGAGTCGTGAAATTGTTTTTATATAACAGGGATATAGAAATATATTGAAAAATATTAAAAACAACTGTTCCCCTCTCTTATTTCTGGAACTATTCAACCTAAAATTATGAAAAAAACATGTATTTATAGAGGCCTATGCAAAGGTAGAAAGAAAGCTATTGCAATAATTCTACATGCCATAATTATGGAAATGTGTGTTTTCTCCCCTGTAAATGATATAGAAACAATATTTAACAGAAATACTGTATACCCTTAAATGTTAATAAGTGTCCAAAAATGTTTACGGAACTCTCATAGTGAAAGTCACGTTCGGCTTGACAGGTTTTTTAAGAAACGATCATCAAATTTTTGCCGGGAAATTGATGAGCCCAAAAATGAAATTTCCCGATATCGTAGGGATATTCTTAAATTAAATCATTTAAAACAGACAAAATTGTTAACTTAACTGTTTTTAAAAAAATAATTTTGTAGAAACGTCAATGTGCATACGCACTTATTTTATAAAACGAATTCAGTGAATCTTTCATCTCACGAAGGCGAACTCGTCCAAAATTATTCGCATTTGCGCATCTGTTGCGGGTTCAAATACATTCTCAAAACTGTAATTAGGCGTCTGTCTGTCCCTCTGTAAGCTTATATCTTTAGAACTACGCAACGGATCTTGATACCGGTTCCACTATTATTCGGATAATTTCTTCCGGAAGCTTTATAGGTATAATATATGCATGTTACATTTACAGAAAATGTAAAAAAGTCAATATTACGTAAAAAAGTAGAATTTTGGGCGTTTTCCTTGCTAATGCTAACTAAACTTTACGAGATATATAGATATATAGGTTGTACTATGGTGTATTTTAAAAATATCTATAAAAAGTCCGTGATGACATATATCTATATCCTACGGATAACCCACAGTGACCATTTTTTCAATTTTTTGTGGGTTATACTTTCGAAGTTATTCTGATCAATATTGTATTAATCTTTATTTAATTAAATAAGTTGGTTTCCTTGGGCATTTAATGTAGATGAAATTTGTTCTGTATGGCAAATCATCATCACTAATATTTTAGAAGATATCACAGATTTAAAATTCCCAAAAATCAATATTCGCGATGCCGTGCACGAACGGCGGCGTTCGCTTCGCAATTACGCCACATTAGTACCTAACATTGCACACACACACACACATATATATATATATATATATATATATACATATATATATATATATATATATATACACATATATATATATATATATATATATATACATATATTTATATTTATATACACTATTTATTGAAGGAAAATTTGGAATTATAATAATAAACATTGAAATTAAATAATTTATCTGGATTAAATTTGCTCTGTACGGCAAATCATTGTCATTAATATTTTAAAAAATTTAAATTATCAAAAATCAATATTCGCGACGTCGATGCCGGGCAGGGCGGTGGCGATGGTGGGCGGCGGCGGCGCGTGAATGACGGTAATATTATTAATCGCTCCGCAATTAAACCACATTTGCACGCGTGCGAAGCCGGGGGGTCGCTAGTTAATATTAAAAGAAATAAGAAGGGGTGGGTTGTGGGAGTGAAGAAAAAGGATGAGGACAATGACTATGTGTGAGATTTAGACAATGTTCCAGAACATTGTAGAAATTTGTTCAAATTTCTTGAATTTCCTATAAAAAACTGAACCTTTCATATTGGAAGTCCCACATTTTCGAGGTCTACTACTTTCAATCCCTTATATCATCCACACTCTTATATTTATCGACGCGCAACCATCACAGTGCACTATGGGAGGTTTGAGATTACTACCACACACAAATGACATTCGTCTGCGATATGTAGTTTTGGCTATAGAGTGAAATATGGTGGCACCCATCCTGTGTGTATAGTATACGGTTCCTGGAAATATTACTTCATGTATGCCCCTTCATCATACGCCTATTTATTTTTACTAAGGCATTAATTTTTAACAGGTTTAATGAAATCTTTAACTGTATTACTGGTTTTTCTGGTTTAATATAAATTCTTCTGGAGGGAAGCGAAGATTGTCACCATTTTTGCTACAGATGAGAGAATAAACGTTTACGGCCATGTAAAAGAAAATATGAAACAGAAATTATATCGTATTAAGAAAGATTGAAAATTTAAAAAAGAAATTATACATATCATTAAATAATATTACATACGTTTCTCATCTGTATCTTTCATTGGTATACTTATAATTTGATACGTTAGAAAATTATTATAAACTACCCAATACAATGCCTTTAATAATACAGATCATTAAGTAATGATATCGAAACCGGGGCATGAGTCACATTCATCTGGTTACATTGGTTTAACTGTATAGAATGTATTGACATGATGTAAAAGAGAATATTAACATAATAAGAAAATTTTAATTTACCTGACACGTTTCCAGTGTATCTGTTTTCCAATGTTTACTGTTGTATGCTTTCATATATTCATTTACATACATTTCTATATTGCTCAACATAATACATATACAATGACAATAATGTCTTAAGAATGTATTTGAATAAAATTATTTAATATATATATATATATATATATATATATATATATATATATATATATATATATATATATATATATATATATATATATATATACAGTTGGGTGATAGTGGATTGAATATGTCTAGATAAATACTAATTGAAAATTACTAATTGTAATTAAGAGGTGGAAATAGCACGTAGATAAAAGTATATATTTGAAACTTTTATATAGTTGTTTTTTTTTTAATATACATCGGTTTTTTCCATTTGCGATATAATCGTTTTTATATCCCCCTTTGATATAATCGTTTTTGTCCTATTTAGGATGTACAAGATGCTTTTAAAAATATATACGTCGACGTCTATTATAATGTTTTTAGAATACCGTTAAATAACTTATCCATCTGTCCGCTTATGTATATAGCAATTATTAAAACTGCTGAACTGAAATGTTCAACATATTTGTGAAATCAGTTCCCTTCAAAAAATGTTGAAATTGTCTAAAAACCTAAAAATTGAAATTATTGTAAAATAATTCTTTTGTTTTAAATGTAACAATGATTATATATTCGGTATTTGAAACTTTTTCCATTTTAAAGTACCAAGTACTAAAATATATACTTAAAAGAAATCTGATGAAAACTATCTGTTTATACCGGCTTCACACGTGCGAAGAAGAATCTGAAAGAAACATTTTATGCGTGTTTAATTATATTTTCTCATAGACATTGCGATCTTAAAGTAATATTTTGCCATGCAAGTTTTTATTGCTATAATTTTCTTCTGGAAATTCACTTTTACTCAGTTCCCTTTATTACGTTCCAGACTTTCGGGAAATTGGGGACGAGTCATCAAAATTCGTAATTTTCCGTTTAAAACTATACGTACTTTGATAAATATATTCATTACCTCATCAGCAACAATCTCATCTTCTAAAGTACACTCAGTATTGCACTAAGGACGCGCACCTTCACCCCCCTCTCCCAGGGTAACCTTTCACTCAGATCGACCCGACCTCTTTTCTCGCAACGTCCCACATCCTCGCATTGCCCACGCAGATATCTTAATGATAACAACACTAACGTAAAACGATTGGTGTGAAGTTATTAATTATTGGCTTGTAATTTATAGAAAATCTTTATGAATTACGAAATATACTTATATATATAAATACAACAAAAATTTATCCTTAAATACTGGACTGACTTGTGGGCTGCGCTCTTGTAAATAAGGCATTTTTTGTCAATAACGTTATGCACAACTTACCTGCGTGTAAATTTCGTTACTCGTTACTTGCTCGAAAGTTGATTAGTATTTAGTTTCAGGAAAGTTAAAGCCATCAAAAATTATAAAATGTCCTTAAATGTTTATAAACACGACAAAAAATTATAATGGTCATGCTTAAACCCTAGAATTGCTTTTGGGCTGTTCCGTTACAAATAAGGCGTTTTATATCAATAACGTTAAACTCAGTTTAAGTACGCAGAAAATAAACCACAAGTAAGGGGTTTATTTGGGGGAAAGTTGAAAAGCACACAATTTTAATAAAACTAAACATCTTCACCAATTTCTAAAATTTCCTTAGATTTTTATGAATAATACGAACATTTCTAAGGGTTCAATACACTGGGTTAAGTTTTGAGCTGTTCTGCTACAAATAAGGCATTTTTAGGCAATGACGTTATGCACACTTTAATTGTGTATAGATTAAACTCATTACTTGTGAAAATTGAATAGCATGCCGTTGTTCAAAAATATAAATTTACACAAATAATAAAATGTCCTTTGATTTTTACAAATAATATAAACATTTGTAATGGTCATACATAAAAACTGGGCTCACTTTTGGGTTATTATGTTGCAAATAAGACGTTTTTATGTCAATAACATTATGCAAACTTAAATCATGTATAGAGAAAGTAAACTCATTATCTGAAAAAGGTGAATGGCACGCAGTTTAAAACTAAACATTTTCGCAAATCGTAAAAGTACATTCAATTTTTATAAATGGTACAAACATTTCCAATGGTTATGTCTAAGCACATTTTATAATTTTACGATTAATGTTACGTGAATCGGCACCCCATTTAAATATTAATGGCATGCCGAGTTAGCAGTTATACAGAAGTAAACAATTATATTATATTTAAAAATTAATCGTGCTGGAATTTTTCAACCCTGATAATTTTCGTTAAATTTATACCCTTTTCCATGAGTTCTTGATTTCTTTTTAAATCCTTCTGGTGATTAGGGGTGTCGGAGAGCAATTTTGAGTGGTTTTTTTTTAAAATGTTTAAAACAAACCCCTAAAAAAATACTTCACACGTATTAATGAATTCGTACTTCCAATAAGTTTTCATTTGACACCGTACATAACAACTTTGAAATATTTTTTATTCTTTTCCTATTCATCCCCTGAATTTGAAACCAACAGTACATAAATTTAACTTTCTGTAATTCACGCTTATAATTGCGCCACCATACTCTATCCTCTGTGTTAAATTTTAAATTTTACGTCGAATAATTTACGAGAAAATCGCCTGTGACATACTGACGTACAAGATATCAGAAAGATTCCATTAGTTTGTATTTTTCGCAATTTTGTCGCGGAACACTAAAAAGGTGAATCAACCAAACGTGAACCGCATCTCACGTAATGAGCGTTCCCTGCTAAAGTATGCAATCATCATATATATTAATACGCTAAGGTTAAGATGTTACACTCCCTTTTTAGAAAAAATCTCACAACTAATCCACATAAATTAATTATCATTTTATAGATAATTGCTTGCTCTACCGGCATCCACAACTAAAAAATTTATTATTGCTATTGTTTGCAAATTAATTAATTATTAAAATTATATACACAAAACAGGAATGCTGCCATCTAACGGCTCAACGTCAATATGATTGACGGTCGGTAAAATTTTTGTTTAATTTCAAATCCACTCACGTATAAATAAAGTGGCGCTTTAGCTCAATGCTTTTGATACTTGCGCCTCTATATGTCAATTTTAGTAAAATATTTGTTTGATCTGTCATCTGAGCTTCATAATGGAATAAATAATGCGAAGACTTCGCACGGGTCACGCTAGTTATCTATTGTTGGTTTAATTGAAACTGTATGCTGTTCAACTTTCACAGGTGACGAGTTTACATTATGCACACTTGAAGCATGTGTGTTAAACTCTTTACTTGCGAAAGTTAAATAGCCTACATTTTCATTAAAGCTGAAAATCTACAAATTATAAAGCGTACATGACCACTAGAAATGTTTGTTTCATTTATAAAAAACGAAGGATCTTTTACAATTCGCGAAAATATTAATTTTATTAAAACTGCTTCTTTGGCTGTCTCTTAAAGTACGAATTTAACATTTTGCTTTTCATTATGGGAAATAAGCTTGTTATGGGAAATACAAAGTGCCTTAAAGTGTTGAAAATTTCTTCAACTTTTGCAGAATAAATAAATATTTTAAAATTGATAACAAGTCTCAAAGAATTAGACAAGGTATTGTTAGATCCGATTGCTATTCGGGATCCGGCTTCATGACTATTTATTTATATGTTATTCAATTCTTTCCCCCATCTTCGTTCACTTGGTACTAACATATAGATAATTATTTTGGTGCAGAAAAACATTCGATAAATATCAAATAAAAAGAAATATAATTGTAAAAAAAATTTAATAATTAAACCCGCAAGAAAACACTCAAGAAAATAAAATTGTGTACTTTTTCTTGAGTGTTTACTGAATCATAACAATGAATGCAAATAAAACAGAGATATTTCATTCAGGCGAAATGAAAATTTACAAATATTTTGTAAAAATGTGGTAATAAAATTTCATTGTCAACATTTGTAATTAGTATTACCAAAGACAATATTTTCTCCTAATTTTAACCCATTAAGCCTAGTTCACATTATGCTAGTATTTTAGTATAGTAGCGAGTAATTTAATTACCATTAAATGTTTTAGTAACTGAAAAGTGTCGGCACATTATGCTAGCGAGTGATTTTAATTAATTAAGAGTTACGTCTTATTAGCCTTTAATTATTAATGACTAATAGAAACTAACTTTTGTCAAAAAGTAATAGTATTTATTACTTTATTATACTATTGTAACAAAAAGTGTCATAATGAATAAAAACTTACGCCGATTTTATATTTTATTTTAAAAATTATCTCCTCCTCGTTAATTCCAGGTATATTAATTAATATTTTCTAAGTTTTTGTATGCAGATTGCCCGGCTTGCTTATTTTTATTCAATGGAGATTTATCATTCCACTCCCCTATTGATTTAAATACATCAATATAAATTTTAAAATAATAACTTCGCTCCAACGAAACTTCATCTTTGTGTCAACGAAACTTCATCTTTGTATCATCTAACTAAAGAACTTAACTAAAGATAACGTGTCCAGACCTCCCTCGCGTCTTATTGACCAAGAGTGGTGGGTGCTACTCGACCCAAAAATTAGAACAAAATGGATTAACTCGACTAAACGATTCTACTAAATTACTCGGATTAAATTTGTTCGTTCAAACACGTTTAGTTACTAAGTCATTACTACTCGACTAAAATACTAGCATAATGTGAACTAGTCTTTAGCGCCAAAATAAAATCCAGCAGACAAATAACGATTAGACATACGTCTATGAAAAAGTTTTTTTTCGGATATTTCAATCGCAACTATGGCGACATCCTATATTTGTGGATGAGAAGTTATTAAACCTTAGTTATAACACCTTTGTTTCATGAGGACTTTGCGTCACTACTCTTTAGTTATCTATCCGTGACTACGTGACCTTGGCATTGTCACCGGACTTGTGAACTGTTATTTGTTTTGTTCATCAGCTCTTCCATTGTATCACGATTTTTTTCTGTACTAAACAATTTGTCACTATATACCAGTCTTGCGTTATTTATTATTACTATGGTTTCACATCGTTGGGGGTAACTTTTTATCCCCAACGATGTGAAACCATAGTAATAATAAATTAAATCGTAGTAATAAATTAAAAAAGTTTCCCAATGACTTGTGACTAACTGTTACGTTCAACGCAGACGTATTACAATACAGCGTACGTTGTGAGTCTTTATATGTGGGAAAAAGTTTTATGGGGTGAGGTGAGTTAACTTTTCAGACTTTTCTTTGTTAGCGCGCTTTAACTCGTAACTTTGTTTGAATTGGCGAGACTCAGTTAGATTAACTTTAATTTTTTGTAGAACATTTTGTTATGAGGTGTGTGATGTAATGTGTTTTTGACGTGAAACATCTATGACGCGTTTTGGATGGGAGTTTAAATGTCGCGATGTGCCATTCGACCAGCTTCCTGTCTTGTCGACATTTTCAGGTTTAACGCTCCCCTCTTTACTACACTACACACGCTATACTTTACGTATGTGCTAGTGTATCAACATTGTTTCTTATTTACTAACGTTTACAACTTTACTCGTTTATATCGGTGTATAACATTCAACTTTTTTTAAAACGTTATTAGTGTTTATTAATTTGATATATGAGTTACAGTGATAGTAAAAATTATAGTAAAAAAAATTTAGATGTGTCACATCTGCCAGGTTTCATATGGCGGTCACATTTTTTTTGTATTTATCATTTTAGTAACGTATAAAACAATGATGTGAATTTTACTTTTTAACGAAAAATATTATTAAAATTATAAAATATATCAAAATATTTGAATAAAAATAATTATTGCAAAAAAATAATTTAATTAAATATATGGAAAAATAATTTATTAATTATATACGACAGTAATTATCTATATTCATCAATATTAATATGCCGTACGCAAAATTTTGCCTCCATTTTTATTGATATTTTAACCCATTTTAGATTTGTTATTTTGTTTATTTTTTTCTATGTATTTAGTTTTGTTTATTTTCGTTGGAAACTGCATTTTATACAAGATTGTAGTAATATGTAATGTTTTTGGTGTATACCCTATTCATTCATAAATAAGCAAAACGCGTGACCTTTTTTATGCTTATTATTTTGTTTCATCCCCAATTGCATAAAGGACTCGGATTGTTACGAAAGTAATTAAATTATTTTTAACAATTGAATTTATTTACATTGGTCTCTTCCGTATGTTGTTTCAAGTTTATTTTCTGGATAGCATTAAGGGAGCTCACCAAAAGCTTAACGATGACATTATTGTTGATTAGGATAAATTATTTTTCCCTTATTCATTCATAAATAAGCAAAACATGTGATTTCAAAACCTTTATTTTTTCACTTTTTCTATGCTTTTTATTTTTTTTCATCCCCAATTGCATAAAGGACTCGGATTGTTACGAAAGTAATTAAATTGTTTTTTACAATTGAATTTATTTACATTGGTCTCTTCCGAATGTTGTTTCAAGTGTATTTTGTGGATAGCACTAAGATAGGTCACCAAAAGCTTAACGATAATATTATTAATTTTCAAAATTAATTTCTAAAAATAATTTTCTTTCGCCTACATTTAATATGAAGGACTATTTCGATTGCGTTTGTAAAATTATGTACACAAGTTGGTGCTACTCGGAAATAATGTTACAACACCATCACACTAACATTTGTCAATATTCGAATTTTGTTTAGTCTGGTAATACCAAAAGTTAATTTGAACCGAAAAAGGATTTTCTGAAAAAATGTCGTTTATATTTCTCTACTTATCGACGTCGTGTCGGAAAACGTGCCTTATTTTCCCCTGCTTACCTAAGTTGGAAAAACGCCATCAAAAATAGTTTTTCATGTTGCCCGTACAAGAAAATAATAAACAAGTTATGCCCATATATAGGAAAAAATACGCCCATAATAAAATGGAAGTTTAGAAAGCAAATTCCAAACAAACATCGTCATCTGTCGTAATTCTAAAAGAATATTTAGTGTTTTATGTTGGTGTTATTTAATTTGTTCTTTACTATTTCATGTACTCATGATGGATCTAGATAAATTATTTAATTTCAATGTTTATTATTATAATTCCAAATTTTCCTTCAATAAATAGTGTATATAAATATATGTATATATATATATATATATATATATATATATATATATATATATATATATATATATCGCAGGGATGCAATGTTACGTACTAATGTGGCGTAATTGCGAAGCCAACGCCGCCGTTCGTGCACGGCATCGCGAATATTGATTTTTGGGAATTTTAAATCTGTGATATCTTCTAAAATATTAGTGATGATGATTTGCCGTACGGAGCAAATTTCATCTCCGTTAAATGCCCAACGAAACCAACTTCTAATTAAATAAAGATTAATATAATATTGATCAGAATAACTTCGAAAATATAACCCACAAAAAAATTAATAAAAATGGTCACTGTAGGTTATCGGTAGGATATAGATATATGCCATCCTGGCCTTTTTTATAGATATTTTTAAAATACACCATAGTACAACCTTTTCATATATCTCGTAAAGTTTAGTCAGCGTTTACAATGAAAGCGCCTAAAATTCTACTTTTTTACGAAATATTGACTTTTTTATATTTCCTATAAAAATAACATGCATGTATTATACTTACAAACCTTCCGGAAGAAATTATCTGAATGATAGTGAAAACCGCGTCAAAATCCGTAGTTTAAAAGATCTAAGCTTACAGATGGACAGACAGACGCGGGAAACGACTTTGTTTTATTCTATTTAAGGATATATATATATATATATATATATATATATATATATATATATATATATATATATATATTTGAAGTGGCTTTTCAAGACGATTTCATTTGTGCACATTTGCAGAATTATTAATTTTTTCTCAGTGTTTATTATTAAATGATAACTAACAATTTAAGATTGAAAATCAGATTTTTAATTGGATCAATAGCGAATAGCTCAAAGCAAAGCGTCTTGATAGAATTTTTACATCTTTTTATAAAACACTTATTTTCAACGTATCATATATTTCTGAAATTTATTCATAAAAACCTTTACTTTTGATGCCCATCTTAATATCCTTTTCCAATTTTTATTTTTTCACATTGGACAACATTGATGACTCTCGGTCACCATATTGCATTGATTGTAATGTGGGCTGCCTAATGACACATGAAAGGTTAAGACGATTCTAACGATACTTCGTTCATCTAACTCAGATTATCTGTTCTGGCTTTTTGAGCCTTTAGCATGTTCGTGGAATAAAATTGTGCATAATTTTAAATAAGATGTTCGATTTTGGGCTAAAGAAGTATGTATTACTTGCGAATTTCAAATCCCTAATTTCGCCCATGAGTTAGAAAGCCCTGACATATGAACAAACTGACGGATAGAAAGCATAGCCACAGTAATAATAGGGTTCTCTTCCGACCCTTTGGATGCGGAACGCGAAGCAAACGATGATAAAAACTTCTCGATCTAGGTATAACTAGATAATACCTACCATTTTCAGATGTACAATATTGAAAATTTCTTCAAAATTCAGGAGGAGGAATAGGAATAGGATATATTTCTGAAAGAAGCTAATATTCTTTAGAAGACGAAAATTCAAGCAAATTTTGCTATTGATAATCACATAATTTTTATTAATAAATAAATGAAACTACGTGATGTAGTATTATCTTTATTTTATTTAAATTCTTTACCACGACCTAGGTTTCGTTGTATTACATCTTCAGGTGGACAATTTGAAGAGATAAGATTTAGAGGGATCTGCTAAAATTGTCCACTCGAAGATGTCGTCGTAGACTGAAACTTGAGTCGTGGTTAAGGATTTAAATAAAGTATAAATAAATACTGCATCACGTAGTTTCATTAATTGTTAATAAAAAGTGAAAATAACAATTGAAATCTGACGTATTTCGTTAAATAATAATAACTTTTTAGAAACGATTACGAAAAGTACTGAGTATCGATCGGTTTTTAAATGTGAAGCCATTGCCTAATAGGATAAAAAGTAGACTGTCATTGACATTCATAAACTGTCATTGACATTCATATACTGGCAATGACATTCATAAACTGGCAATGACATTCATAAACTAGCAATGACATTCATTCTGTTTTGTTAAAATATACGACATTTTTTCGTCTACTCTTTTGGGCGATGTGGTTTAATTTGTTACATATATAAAAGGTATAACGATACATAATTTGTGCTCTGTTTGGTTCCAAATAATTTCGTGGAAATAGCATTAACAATCTATATAAATAATCTGGCTTTTCATTACAAGATTTGTCATTTTTCTGATTAAAGATTTAAATATTTAATATTTTTGGCGTTAATTTTGTAGAAATTCATTATGCCCAATTAAACAAAACTACGTGATGTAGTATTATTTCTACTTTCTTTAAGTTCTTTACCACGACCTACGTTTCATTGTATTATAACATCTTGAGGTAGGGTATTAGCAAAGATCTATATTATTAAATTAGAGTCTTATCTTTGCTAATAGCCCATCTGAAGATGTCGTAATACAACGAAACTTAGGTCGTGGTAAAGAACTAAAAGAAAGTAGAAATAATACTACATCACGTAGTTTCATTCAGTCGTGATTTAAATTTTCATTTTTCTATTGATATGGTAAAAAAATGAATGCGTCTCGCGACAAGTAATTCGTTAAACTTACTTAATGCATTTTAGGGTCCAGCTCAGGTTTATTAGTTATAACAACCTCAAGGAAGTAACGCAAGATCCGGTTACGCTTACCCACCTGGTAAGGGTGGCGGAGGGTTGGGGTCTTCGCTCGCCGGCGACGTTTTATATTTCGACACGGGCGTGCGGTTACATTGTTAATTGGATTATTGATGGGCATTGCGCTTTCCTTGCCTGCGTTTTGTGTACTGCGCTCTTATTTCTTGCACTCGGCTATCTTTTTACCAACTTTAGATTGTATATTTCTTAGAGTTATTGGAATTCTATTCTAACCGAGCGCAGGAGCTTAAGAACTGTAGAATAAAAATTGGCGGGATTTTAAGCTAAGATATAACTTACTTGTGTTAATCAACGATAATTTTTAGTTACGCGCCCTTGTTTCTTGCACTGGGCTACTAGCTTCTCTTATGTTTCGGTCGATTTCTTTTAATCGCGTACACGATGAGTAGAATTTGAAAACTGATGAATGGGAATTGTCGAGAGTTTTAGCTAGGATATAAGTTACTTATAATCAACGATACTTTTGAGTTGGCGCTCTTGTTTTTTGCACTCGCCTACTAAATTACCTTACGACTCGATCCTATATTCCCTAAGGGAATTGGAATTCTATTCTAAACGTGTGCACGGGCTTAAAGAAATAGTGAATGGAAATTGTTGAGAGTTTAAGCTAACATATAAGTTACTTGTATTCGACTCAAAGATACTTTTGAAATGCACGTTCTTGTTTTTTGCACTCGCCTATTAAATTACCTTATGACTCGATCGAATATTCCCTAAGGAAAATGATATTCTATTCTAAACGTGTCTACAAACTTAAAGAACTGATGAATGGAAATTGTCGAGAGTTTTAACTAAGATAGTTACTTGCATTCGAATCAAGGACACGTTCTTGTCTCTTGCACTCGGCCACTAGATTACCTTATCTTTCGATCAGTTCACAACAGGCTGACCCTAAAATGACTTGCCCCCGAATTGTCATATATTTATCATTAGCACTCATTCAATTATTTATATTAAATAGATCTTAACTTGTTTACTTCTAGACTACGGGCATCTTGGAAAAGACGGGGGAAGCAAGTGCGTCAGCAGTATTAGAAAGTATTAGAAAAATACCTTTTTTGTACTTAAATTCATTAATGTACCATGGATATGACATTTAATATTTATATTTTTAAGCCCTGATTTTAATTTACAGTCAGAAACCAAACAGACCAATCGAAGCGCGTGTCAAACGGCAAAATACTAGTAGACATTAATTAGTAGTCACGAGTTGTTGCTACCTTGATAAAGTCACCTATAGAAAATAAAATGCCATAATTGTATCATATTTTATCACAGTCATGCTAGTTAGCTAGTCTGAGCAATGGCTGGAATAATAATGAATATGGTAATAATACTATTAAATGCTATTGTTTATCGACGTAATTTTAATAATACAACATAAATAAAACTAGTTAACAAACAAATATGAAACACATATTTTCATTTTAACGATGATCAAGGTAATGTGAACGTACTATAAATTTGTTGCAAAGCAGGCGCGATCATTACGAATGTCTTGGTGATTTCCGTCCTCGAGCAGCGGGATTTTGTATTTACGTTCTTAAGAATTGATGAATAGAAATTGTGGAGAGTTTAAGCTAAGATATAAGTTACTTGCATTGCAAACAAAGGTAACTTTGAAACGTGCGCTTTAGTTCCTTGCACTCGACTACTAGATTTTCTTGTTTCGATCAATGTTCCCTAAGGGTATTGAAATTCTATTTTAACCGAGCAGGCGAGCTTAAGAACTGATGAATGAAAATTGTTGAGAGTTTAAGCTAAGATATAAGTTACTTGCATTGCAAACAAAGGTAACTTTGAAACGTGCGCTTTAGTTCCATGCACTCGACTACTAGATTTTCTTGTTTCGATCAATGTTCCCTAAGGGTATTGAAATTCTATTTTAACCGAGCAGGCGAGCTTAAGAACTGATGAATGAAAATTGTTGAGAGTTTAAGCTAAGATATAAGTTACTTGCATTGCAAACAAAGGTAACTTTGAAACGTGCGCTTTAGTTCCTTGCACTCGACTACTAGATTTTCTTATGTTTCGATCAATGTTCCCTAAGGGTATTGAAATTCTATTTTAACCGAGCAGGCGAGCTTAAGAACTGATGAATGAAAATTGTTGAGAGTTTAAGTTAAGATACAAGTTACTTGTATCAAAATTAACGATAGTTTTATGACGCCCGCTCTTGTTTGTCGCGCTCGGCTACTTATTATCATATAGCTTACGAATTATCTTATTTTTGATCAATGTACCGTAAGGGAATTGGAATTCTCTTCTAACTTGTGCATGGGCTTAAAGAACTCGATGAGTGGAAATTGTCGAGAGTTTGAGCTTAGATATAAGTTACTTGTATCAGAACCAACGATACATTTTGAGATGCACGCTCTGGTTTCACTCGGCTACTAGATTGTCTTGTGTTTCGATCAATGTTCTCTAAGAGAAATGGAATTCTATTCTAACCGGGTGCGCGGCTTAAGAACTGATGAATTAAAATTGTTGAGATTTTAAACTAAGATATAACTTACTTGTATTAGAACCAACGATACTTTTGAGATGCACGCTCTTGTTTCTTGCGCTCCACTACTAGATAATCTTATATTTCGATCAATGTTCGCTAAGGAAATTGGAATTCTCTTCTAACTTGTGCATGGGTTTAAAGAACTTGATGGAACGAAATTGTCAAGAGTTTAAACTAAGATATAACTTACTTGTATTAGAACCAACGATACTTTTGAGATGCACGCTCTGGTTTGTTTCATTCGGTTACTAGATTATCTTAAGTTTAAGCTACGATATCAGTTACATGTTTTAGAATCAAAGATAACTTTGAAATGCGCGCTCTAGTTTCTTGCAATCAACTATTAGATTATGTTATGTTTCGATCAATGTTCTCTAGTGTAATTGAAATTCTACTCTAACCGAGTGCGCGGGCTTAAAAACTGATCAATGGAAATTATCGATAGTTTAAGCTCACATATAAATTACTTGTATTAGAATCAATGATACTTTTGAGATGCGCGCTGTTATTTCTTGCACTTGATTACTAGATCATTTTACGTTTCTATCAGTGTCCCTAAGAGAATTTGAATTCTATTCTAACCGAATATGCGGGCATAAAAACTGGTGTATGGAAATTGTCGAAAGTTTAAGCTTTACGTATATAACGTACATGTCATAAAATCTTTAATGTCCGTATTGACTACATGGACCGGTATGCGGGTGGCAGCTAAATAAGTAACAGGTTCAGTCATTTTCATTTACTGATTATAAGTACGAAGAACCAATTCTTTTCCAAAATTTAGTAACCTGCTGTTTTGTTAGTAATACTCTAATAGAACACTCAACTTGACGAAATCTCCTAAGTTCCCGTACTTGAACAAGTGGACATACATTAGTATCGCTAAAATATGTTTGTTTGTCCCTCTACATCTCTGTAAATTGCAAATTAAATAGCATAAAGGAAATAATGAATTAAATAGCACACAAGTTATAATAGATTAAATTGATTTTACGTAAAATCAAAATGAGCAACAAAATTTTGATAGGCCGATTGTCTTAAAGCACTTCTTATGGTTAAAAAATGGGAGTATGGCGTATTAAGTTTCTGTAAAACACAGTTAAGATCATGTCAAAATATGCGTAAAATAGCGTTTCGTATTTGTTTATTTTTGATGCAAACTAACTGATCTAATATCCAATATAACGAGAATATTGTTAATTAGATTAATATTGAAATTTGAAAATTGTTTTCACCTTCAATTGCACTCATTGTGTTGGTGAAGACAAATTGAATTTTCTTTGAGGCTGAAAACTTTCCGATTAACGCTCGAATAGGCAAATTTATATATAGAACCTAAATTAAATTGTCCGGCTCAGAGATGCACTAAAAAAAACAACAATTTCGCAACAATTTCGCTTTTATGAAGGGTTTTTTTTCAACAGTTTGAATATTAATTCAACGTTGTTTTTTCAATAGTTTGCATATTAATTCAACGTTGTTTTTTCAACAGTTTGGATATTAATTAAACGTTGCTTTTTCAACGGTTTGCATATTAATTGGCCTCCTCGTACGAAGCAAAATTTCAAGTTATATTTGATTCTGAAAAAATAATTTTTCACGTGCGCATTGGTCCACATATACATAGATACTGAGAACGTCATTGGTCAAATTTGTAAAAACGTAAAGAAAGCGTGTTCTTACAAATTTTTTTCAAGTAACAAATATCGTTTTTAGTAAGTCGGAGAAGAAAAAGTTAAAAATCGTTTTTCATGAAAATAAACGTATATTCTATGTTCTATTTTTTTCATTCGATCATTGAACTAAATTTTATATACTTTTATTTTGTTTACTCTTCTGGTCCCAACCTGCTCACTAACCATGATAGATAATTTAAGTTCTAACAGTATTTCGTATATAACACTAATTAGTGCTTCTATGTAGTTTTAGGTATCTTCAAGGATAAAATATGCCGCAAAAGTCAATTATGTCCCGGTTTTAATTGTAAAAAAATCAAGCTGCTAACCCAGCGTAATAAAAAAATACGGCTATTTTGCACACGCAAACAAATCAAAATCTGTAGGGTATTGCCTATTGACCTACAATAATGAAATTTGATAAGAAGCAGGGCCTCACAGTACAAGTGAAAGAAAAAAATCATTGACTTGTAGTTATATCGCATAAAAATGGAATACTTTTTTTTAATATGAGCTTGTGATAGTATATTTTTCACAGGCGGATATTAGCAATATATTTTCGTTCTAAAAATTAAAATTTAGTAAATAGTTTAATAAGAATATTATGTACCAATAAATGTTTATAAATGCTTACGGAATGTGTACGGAACTCTCGTATTGCAAGTTCCGTACGTGCTTGACAGGTTTTTTTAAAATGATTATTTAAAATATGAAGGATCAAGTATAAATGCCACTGAGTGGTAAGAGGTTAACAGCCGTGCCGCATTTGATTACGATTGTATTTTTTATTCGTGTCTACCGTATTACATAAAACTTAAATGTCGAAACTAAAATAAATTTATTATTAATGTAAGACATGAATATTAAGATAATTTATTTTCGAACTAACTTATCAGCTATTATATTACATAACAAAGCTATACGCTTTAATTCGAATGTATCTACTACGACTATTGCGATTTAAATTAAACTTGGAACATTATAGCAACACTTTCTCTTAACAAACAAAAGATGGCGTTACATAGTGTTACATGTCGCCGTATTACGAAACTTCCGGTGTCGGAAAAAATTCGGTAGCCTCAGAAATTTCACTTTTATATTTAAATAAAAAATTAACTATTTAAATCTCTATATTAATTTCTTTTAAACTTTTTAAATTGCAATTTTATTTATTGAATATATTTGGCGTTAATTTTGTAGAAATTCATTATTCACAATTAAATGAAACTACGTGATGTAGTATTATTTCTACTATCTTTAATTTCTTTACCACGACCTAGGTTTCGTTTATCTTTGCTTATATCCCACCTGAAGATGTTGTAATACAACGAAACCTAGGTCGTGGTAAAGAAATTAAAGATAGTAGAAATAATACTACATCACGTAGTTTCATTTAATTATGTGCAATTTTATTTTTGACACCTTAATCATTCTTTAATATTTATTGCCAGCAAATTATTGATAGAAAATTGCAATAACACATAAATACTCTTTCTATTATTGCATAAGAACTCTTTCTAATGAATACACCTTGTATGCAGTTAGAACCCCCGAACATCGACCACTTTATCTTAATCTTTAATGGAAATATCGCTTCTTTAGATAGCACGTTAAAAGACAACCATTTGTGATAGCACTTTAAAAGACAACCATTTGTGATAGCACGTTAAAAGACAACCATTCTCGAGGATGCTGAAAACTTAAATGAAAACAAAATACCGTTTGCCACGAAATCGCGAAATAAAGAAATAAAAGACCTTCGTTGTACGTTTATTAAACAAGTTTAATGTGAAAGGAAAACGTAATAAAATAAACACATCAGAAGAACTGAAACCTATTTGTCTCTAATCCTCTGCTGAACAAGCAATAAGTCTAGCACTAGACTAAATTACATTTTTAAAGGTTTTTTTACTTCTATTCTTACATAAAGGAATTTTTTTATTATATACTATGATAACGTAGTAGTAAATTTAAGATAAATTAGTTACTACTCAAGTGTGGGAGAATATCTTAATATTTTCTTAAAAGCATTTTATATATTTTTGCGATTTATCTTAATGACGTAAATCTTACGCAATAACAAATATAAACTCAACATAAATGAATAACTCTATAACTTTTATCGTTTAAACAAATTCCGTTTTTCTAAACGTACAGGAAAATTCAAACCGGTTTATATCATCGCTACTTCGGTGGAAAAGGCCAAGTGGATATGTACAGACGACGAAACAAAAACATGTTGGCATAATTCGTCTGCGAAGGGTGCTATTTACTTGACCAATTTCAGCTATTTTTAAGGCTTCATTCAGTCACTCAAATAAAATTCGTGCCACACTCGTGAATAAAATGCGTGTGTATTTTTGTTAATATTGTGATTTTAAGCAATAAAAGCAATGTCCCGAGATGGCTACCAACGATTCAGAGATAAAACTTGATGAAATTTTGTCGACTATTATATCGCTGCACCTGCTGCAGCGCCGCAAAAGATTTGGCTCCTTGAATGTTATACCCTTTTGCACTGTATTGCTTCTCCTCGGTGTCGGTTTCCATGACACCAGACGGCATCCCCGAACCATGAGATTTGACAATTGTCCAAATTGAAAGGCGCGATTATGGCTAAACTTTGATTATTGAGGGGAGTCTACCTTCGAAACCGTGAACGCGAACGTCTTAAAGCGTGAATGGAAAAAGAGGAGTTGGAGGTTGGTAACGTGAAAGAAAATCTTATTAAACTATAACGGCAAACTTGTCAAATATTATTTATTTCACTCATTACCTTACTTGTATAGGTAATTATTTGCTTTCTCGCTTTCCGCTTTCCTTGTACAGGTTAAATGGAACATGATGTACACTGTATACAATATATAATGACGTAGTAGCAACGCATTTACATTTGTGAACAGTAGCATTGGGAACTTAAAAATCCCCATAATTAATTGTGATATCGTCATTATCAGTGAATAGAGTAGGGAAGTCCATAGTTATCTATTTGTATGTAACAACTTTTGAAATATTTTATACATAACTTCATTTAAAATTAATACTTCGCAAAAAAGGAATAAATCATTTTTTGAACAAATATAAGAGTAAATAAGAACCTATTAATATAATTATAAACCCAAGAAAATCCGTCGGGGCTGCTATGCCCTACCTAAAATTTTGCAGTTATATCAGTTCGTAACTAAATGAAATTCTCTTAGGTGCGCAAATAGCTTTTCTATGCTGCTACAACGTAATTGATATTAGGAAATGAAATGGCAATGCCAGCCCGACGAATTTTCTTGGGTTTGTAATTATATTAACAGGTTCTTACGTCCTTTTAATCGGGGGTTTTCAAACAAATTATTTAATCGTTTTTCAATAACAACAAGTACATCCATTGCGAGTTTTTTCAAAACTTTTAATTTTGCTTTTTATGTCTTTTGAAATTTTTCAGACATAACATCATTTGAAATTAATACTTTGTAGAAAAGGCTTAAAAATGGTAAACAATAAATTGAAACTAACCCTCATTATTAAGTCATTATCAGTGCATAAAACAGATTACCACGGTTGTCTATTTTTTATCTATTGAAATTGTTCATAAGTACATAACATCATTTGAAATTAATACTGCGCAAAAAAGGAAAACGGTAAATGGAACCTCAACTTCATTTTGAGAAACCTATCTTATGACTCTCTTACATTTATGGGGATGTATGTTAATTGTTTTTAATATTTTTATGCGTATTAATTGATATTTCCATCTGAAGCATCTTCTAAACAATAACGGCCAACTTGTCAACCATTATTTACTTCACTCACTACTATTTGTTTTAAATTTTTTGTTTGTTTTTGTAAACAAATTTTATGCATGCACATACTGAGGTTTAAATGAGTGGAAACTGTGAGCGTACGAGAGACGGGCCGATGACACTATGATGTAACCATTCCTAGATTCTATGTTAATAAACGCGAATATATCAGGTTGGCAACTTATAAACCCGCCACTTTTTGCGATCGATTTCGGGAATGTTATAGAATATTCTGGAGTATTTCTTATTGGGTATATAAAGAGGGCGGCTTATGAACTTCTATCCAGTTTGCAATTGAGTAATCGGCGAGTAATTAATAAATTAAAAATGTAACTATTTCCAAATGAACATAGAGGACTCTTTCTTCGTGAATGTCCTTTACGGCGAAAAACCAGCAAAGCATCTCGCAATATATACACGCCTCCAAATTCCTCCATTAGAAAAAAACTTGTAAACACTGAATCCTAGTAAATTAATTTTTCTTTCTATGCAATTTTCTTCCTCCTCGTATTTTTTATTATGTATGTATCTCTTTTATTTGTGACCCGATTGAAATGAAACCAAGCCTAAACGTTAGCCCAAGCTAATCTAAATACATCGCTGAAAACTATAATGTAAAGATAAAACCAGTGTTGTAATAGCCCCCTGGCTATTTTCGTGATTCCAAATATTTGCTGATTGCCAATGTAAAGATAAAACCAGTATTGTAATAGCCACCTAGTTCAAAGTTACAAAAGTTAGGAAAAATATATTTTGAATAAAAAAGTTACATTTAATATTTTTTCTCGAAAAATTGATTTAGTTCATTATAATAACACTATCTCAAGATTCACAATTAAATGAAACTACGTGATGTAGTATTATTTCTACTTTCTTTAATTTCTTTACCACGACCTAGGTTTCGTTGTATTACAACATCTTCAGGTGGGCTATTAGCAAAGATTTCTATTATTATTAGATCTTTGCTAATATCCCACCTGAAGATGTAATACAACGAAACCTAGGTCGTGGTAAAGAAATTAAAGAAACTAGAAATAATACTACATCACGTAGTTTCATTTAATTGTGAATAATGAATTTCTACAAAATTATCGCCAAATATATATAGTGAATATATTTGGCGTTAATTTTGTAGAAAAGATAAAATTTAAAAATTATATATATGAAAGATTTATTTTTATGCAAAATTATTATTATTGATTGAAATATAAAGGAAGTAGATAAATGGACGATGTAGACAAATTGGAAAGCTCAAAAGCAATAAAACTGAAGTACAAAATTTAATTAAACGTATACAAGAATTTTAAATTTATTTAAGTAAATTATTTTGCCCAAAATATTTTATTAACAGTTAAGCTTAGGAAAAGATAATTTTTTCCTAAGTGTAACGCGTATATGATTCATTTGCATATTTATTTTAAATAACATTGTGAAAGTGAATTGGGGCGTTCCGTTCCTTTTCACTTAATTTTTTCCAAGTCTAAGCGCATACAAAAAGTTACATGAAGTTACATTTTGAGTCTTGTTCCATAGAGGAGGAAATATTATTATCTCAAAGGTAACAAAAGTGACATCATGGCAACGGTGGACAGGACAATATACGAAAGATGGTAGCGCAAATTATTTTTTAGCCAAACATTGTTGGACGACGCTTATCGAGGGGAAATTGATCAATTTTGCAGAACGTTTACGTTATTACTAGGAAAAATTGGTGCAATGTTTAATTTTTTAAATTTGTTAATAATTATCTTTATCTTAAAAATTTACAGAATATATAACCATTTTCACAACAGTATGTCTATTCTTTGCATTGACCCTCATATATTTTTCTAACTACGTAATTTTTTTAAATACATAGTAATTTTCGTCTGATACCCCGAAATGCAATTAATATTTTGGTCGCATAGGATTCTACCTATCCTAGAAATATGGTGTTCATTTATTGTAAAAAAGATACGTTATTATAGTGCATCTCAAAAACATAGCAAAACTGGAATTCAGTAATCTGTGCAAGGAATTGGAAGTTTTTTACCCGCCTTTACTATTTATGGGATTTATTAAATATACATATATAATTATTAACAAAAATATACCAGTTAACCAAAATAAATTCATAAACATGCTTAGAAACTGTTATTATTATCCTACTACATTAACTCGACCTATGTTAATATTAATCAATAAAATCTGCACCTATCACTGCGATAAGAATATTACTGTGCGTTGTTGAATACGAAACGTAAAAGCAGAGTGCGAAAAAAAATGACAACACCTCCCCACCGACAGTCCAAAGGCGACTGAACTAGAAATAGTTTCCGAGCCGGTATATCACAAAAACAAACGTCGCGAAGCATCCGATTCCATGCATTAATGTATGGAAATTGCGCACGGCAACTGAATATTTTTTTTGTAAAGTTTACGTGAAATGTAGGAAAAAACAATGCAAAATCTAAGATTTTCGTTTTCTTTATATTATTTATTACTTTAAAAATTTCTGGAACGTGTAGACATTTTTCAAAATAATACATCTATGAGATTCGTGAATACCCAGAAGCCAAATGCATTTTCTATTGATTTCTAGATTAATTTAAAAATGAATTTGAAAAAAAAACTTTCTTCGTGTTGTACCTTCACTATTTTTTTAGCCCAGATGCCAAGTGATGTTTTGGCCGTATTCTGAATGCATATCCTTAAGCGTTAACTTCAAAAGATTTATCTGGCATTTTCTTGCAACTCCAACCGATTATGTCGATTTTCATAATTTGTAATATTGATTAGTAAATTCGATATCTTGTAACCATGCGTTTTAACCGAATTTTAGGAACTATTGAAGTGTTCCGGGTTTGAAACTAAATTCTTGCTATACTTAGATTTACGCCGAAATCAAGGTCACAAAATAACCGCACTATTCCCAAACTCAGATTTATTTTCCGCAAGACTTATTTTGGCTTTAGGTAATTCACTCCGTATTAAAACCTTCGTGTCAGGTTGCTCGATCTCCCTCCCGCACTATCGTCGAGCCCTTGTTCGCTGTTTTGGTGTGTTTTAAATTGCTCATTATTTTATTATATTTGACGTTTGACTATTGAAATATTTCTTTATTTTAATGTCAGTCTACAGTATACATAATATTACAAACACCCATTTTTATTTTTCACCGATAAATAGATAAAACGAAAACGATTATTCGAATATAGTAATACGATATGGAAAATAAAAAATGTTTATACCTTTGTGTATGTTTGTGTGTCCATCACTCGGTACATTACCGCTGAACTGGTTGCAATTCAGTTTAGTATTTGTACAGTTTTACAAAAAATATAAATCTATTCTAAAATCAAATTATCGAATATCTGTCATAGAAAATAATGAAATTTATTATTCTCAAAAAATGGCTCCATCGATTTCTTTCAAATTTTCTTCTGATTAATACATTATAAAAAGAATATAAAGAAAAATTTCTGATTAGGGATTCTTTTTGTGTAAAATTGATTTAGATAATCAATATACACTATCAATGTCAACGCAAAGGTAAAAGTTCCTGCAGTGCACTCACGGTAGCTTTGTCAAAGCGATAAGACGCGATGCAGCTAACATGTCATTCGGCTTTAAATATTGAGCTATATGGACATTATTTCGCAGAAAGAAACATCTTTTCGCAGAAAGAAACATCTTTTCGCAGAAAGAAACATCTTTTCGCAGAAAGAAACATCTTTTCGCAGAAAGAAATATATTTTTGCAGAAAGAAAAATATTTTCACAGAAAGAAAAATCTTTTCGCAGAAAGAATAATTGTGATAGCTCTATGATTTTCGCAGTTATTTTTTTTTAATGGAGATTCTATTTCTAATAAAGAAACTTTTAAATGTAATTATGATTCAGAATATGTTAAACATTATTTTCTTTCATACTTTCTGGAGGAATTCGATAAAAAAATCTTGCTATACCAACTAATCCTGTATACGGGCGGTATCACAGTCGGTGTTACGATTTAATATACAGACAATTACAGAACTAAATTCCAATATCCGAATAACGCACTACTGACAATAATCGGATAAAATGGAACATATGACATTTACTACTTTGGCGCACACCACCTCCCACAAAAATCGGTCCTACATAAAAATCGGAGAATGTCTGGCCGGCTCTCGCCGATTCGAACGTTACGAGTTAAAACTTGATCGATTTTCCACCAACTTGCATTACGATAAGTTGGTGGAAATCGGAGAAATGTCGCCACCGACTTTGCTCCTCAAAAATCGGCAGTTATCGGTCGCCGACTACAAAAGCCGTTTGTCTATCGTCACGCGATAACATCCTATAAATAAAAAAAATGTCGCTCATTTTTTCGCTAGATATTTTCAACATGATTCAAGCACGTTAGCTATATTCCAATATGCTGAGCAAATTTTAATATGTGAACGTTCACACATTGGCCGGCTACGAAGGAGAACTAATCAGTCGAAACAAAGTCAACAGCTGCACTAGGACAATAGGAATAGAAATCTTAAACAATTCCAGCACAAACGTTACACGCGAAATGTTTAGATTATACAATAATGAGTTGTGCGCCACTTGGCCTGATAATCTCGTAATGCTGCCTTGTGAATATTCAATTGTATTTTGCTCTATGTTACAGTGACCATAGTAACTTTTGGAAAAGTTGAAGTGGTGAACTAAAAGCCCCGCACTTGTCGTTCGTGACCCCTGATACTTAATTATTAAAGTAAAAGTTCATATTTGATTAAAGTGAAATAGTATAGGTTAATTTAAATTATTAAATTAATAATAATCAAAATTATTTTCTTTGAATCAAGTTTTATTTTCTGTATTGGTCACAAAGAAAATGTACGATTGTATATAAAACAATACTAATGTTTCGTCTATTGGATAAAGAAAAACCTGTCGAGTATGAGGAGCACTCATACTGCAAGGATTCTGCAAATATTTATGCGCTTTTAAATACTTCCCTAAATAACTATTCACAAGTATTAATTTTTCACAATGTATATTTATTTCCTACTGTATATTTTACAGCCGGAAAACATGATGAATGTTCAAAGATCTTGGATGATCGCAATAATTTTCCTATAATCTTCGCATAGGCTTCTCAAAATCGTATTATTTCATGATTTTAAATTATTTTGAGCGGGGACACGTTTTTCTTTATTTTGGACGAGGATATATTTTTCTGTATATCAGAAAAATACTACATAAGATTAGAAAACAAACTTTTGAGGCCCTTTTTAGTATCCCTTTCAAACAATACCTCAAATATCCACTACGAGCGGTTTCTGAGAATAACGGCCGTAATGGACAGATGGACAGATACGTGACTGATCTTATAAGGGTTCCATTTTTTCGTACGGAACCCTAAATTATATTATTATATATTATTATAATATTATGACTAGAAAACTTCTTAAATTTTCATCAAAACATAAATTTATGTTTAGTCTTAACAAATTAACAGAGTCTCTAAGTTTTATTTATTTCTTTCATTAGACATTTTATTTATTAATGTGTAAATAAAAGAAAATTTCTTTAAAATCCCAGACACGGTAAACTAAATACCTACGGTACGGTACTGGACGGTACTGGGCACTTTTGAATAGAAGGTAATGTCCAGGTAAAAGAGGACATATAGTAACCCTATAGCCCGCCTATCTATTTAACTATACGATCAGACTTTCTTCAAACTGGGTAGGTTATTAAGGTATAATAAAATACTTTATACTTCTTTTACCTCTTCTTCTCTTTCAATGAGTAAGTATGATACTTATCTCAATTATGGCTATTATTTCTCAATTTAGATCAAACTGGAGTTAAAAAGAATGAAATTAAACAAGTGCCTACACCAAAGATAGTAGGTCTGAGAAGGCAAAGGATGGAACATCGGGTTGGTTTAATCAGCTGGAATATAAATATTGCCAAAGCCGTGACGAGAAAAATATTTTGAAAAATATAATGTGTTCATTCACAAAACAAGTAAAATTTCGATGAGCTGAATATTGCTGTATCAAACTCTAGAAGTCCTCACATTGATCGTATAATTTACTTTCGTAAATAGATGGAATGAGAATAAATAGATGGGAAAGCTACAAAAAGCTCATTTGGAGAAGAAGAAACTTAAAATAAGTGAAATTTAATGTTTCAAAAAGATCATGTCAGTTCGCAAAATTTTAGATGAAAATTTGCTTTTGTGCAGAAGTGGCGGAACTGAAGATCCTCCTTTTGGGGTCTTGAATATTTCTATTTACAAAACTGAATGAAGAATGTATCTCACTTAAGCCCTTAAGTCTGTGGTATCTCTTTAGCTACGACGTGAGTTGACCCAAAACCTTTTTCTTGTGATGTTTATAAGACAATATTGATATTTATAAAACAATATTGAAAGATAATTTTTTTCTAGTAGTAATAAGTTTTCGTCGTTAGTACATTTTGGACGCGATTTGCGTTGATAGATCACTGTTCAATTATGTGTAAGCTAAGACGTTTTCTAATATATCTACATGTATTATGTGTTATATGTATTCTGTTAATAACAATATAGCACAGTGAATTCTGTACATAGGCTTAATTTTGCATAAAGAATGATAAAAGAAGCTAGAAAATCTGTTTTTCGTATTTTGTTTGTATGTTAACTTGTTCATCAATCACGTCAAATCTACTGTAAATTTGGTATTATAATAGTTTACTAGCGTGACCCGTGCGAAGTCTTCGCATTATTTATTCCATTATGAAGCTCAGATGACAGATCAAACAAATATTTTACTAAAATTGATATATAGAGGCGCAAGTATCAAAAGCATTGAGCTAAAGCGCCACTTTATTTATACGTGAGTGGATTTGAAATTAAACAAAAATTTTACCGACCGTCAACCGTATTGACGTTGAGCCGTTAGATGGCAGCATTGCTGTTTTGTGTATATAATTTTAATAATTAATTAATTTGCAAAAACAATAGCAATAATAAATTTTTTAGTTGTGGATGCCGGTAGAACAAGCAATTATCTATAAAATGATATATAATTTATGTGGATTAGTTGTGAGGTTTTTTCTAAAAAGGGAGAGTAACATCTTAACCTTAGCGTATTAATATATATGATGATGATACCCAATAAAAAAAATTGCAATAACTTTTCTAATTCCAAATTTCACGCGAGTTAAACCGTGGGGCACAGCTAGTATTATATAAATTCTTAATCCTAATTTCTTAACTGAATTTTATGTAAAATTATTTTCCGTATATCAAAACTGTGTCTATATTTTATTCCTGATTACAACGTCTGTGTGAAGTGCCTTGTTTTATTTATCTTAATTTTTATAGTGCATTTCTGATTCTATGTGTAAATATATTTATTTTGCTTGTCGTCATTTACTAACTGGTACGGACACCAATTTCTCATATTTATTGCATTGCATTTGACTGTAAGAGTGATTAGTATTGTAATAATACTGCCACTTTTATATTTAACTTTCTAAGTGACAATAAAGTTTCGTAAATAAATAGATATGAAACTGAATATTGTTATTAGCTTGCAAGTTACAATCATCATATTTTTTTTTAATATATTACGCGTTTTTTTTTGTAGATATTCATTATAACCTAATTTTTATTCACAACTAAATGAAACTACGTGACGTAGTATTATCTCTACTTTATTTAAATTCTTTACCACGACCTAGGTTTCGTTGTATTACAAAACTTTCAGTTCAATCAATAGTGAAGCAAAGGAAATTGTTAAGATTGTATAGTTACAAATCGCCCACCTGAAGATCTTGTCATGCAAAGAAACGTAGGTCGCGGTTAAGAATTTAAATAAAGTAGAAATAATACCATATCACGTAATTTCATTTAGTTGTGAATAAAAATTAAATCGTCATAGTTTTATTAGCTGCTGCTATACTTTATAATGCATATGTGTTAAATGCGTACAACATAATTATTCACAACGCATTTAACCTACAACATAATTATTCACAACGCATTTAACGTACAACATAACTATTCACAACGCATTTAACGTACAACATAATTATTCGCCACGCGTTAAAATGCACCTAAACAGACCCTTTTACATTATCGCAGATTGTTGTACGCGCAGGTCGTACACCCGAGAATGTTTGGCCAAATCGTCACGAAGGTGGACAATGAACAACTTGCATACATCATTAATTTTGCGATGAAGCCCGCTAAATTCTAATTTAACAGCAATACCCGCCAAATAACATCCAGATCAAAGGCCGGTATCATAATATCAACGGTATATAATCAACGGTAGAGTGACTAAATTAACTGTTAAGGTTTCGCCGTCTTAACCTCTGGCGTTCCCCCCCCCCCCCCCCGGTTAAATGAATAAGTTACTGACAATTACCACAAGTAACCAATGTTTTGGAATTTACGCATTCGGAGGTACATTCGAAGAGTTCTTTACCCCTTTGACTGCGAGTTGAGCGGGGTTCCCCAGGGCCGATGAATTTGTGGGGTATCGCACGCTGTGTTGTGCGCTGCAGGGAAGTGTTGTGATTTAGACACAGGAACTGCTATTTACGCGAAGTTAGCTTAAGTTGATTAGTTGTGGGAATCTATGTTACACGTAGTTAGTTAAGTTGCCTTTGATTAGAGTTGAAACTTAGTGGATTAATCGATTTTAAACCGGAACGGAAATGTTAATTTCGCTATGAATAGGAAGCCGATACTTACGAAAGTTATTAACATGTTAATTATAAATATTAGTTTATTAGACTTCAGTACGTGGTGATTATGGTATAATTTTGTATTAGCATTGTTAACTTTAACAGCTTTTTTCTCATGCAAAGATTGTCATAAAAAATTAAAGGAAAATTTAAAAATCCATAGAAGCAATCGTGCCGCAACTTTCCACGTAGAAACTAGGTCGCTACTGCATGCTTTCGATTTTTTCAATGTTTTTAAACAACAATTGCTATAATTTACTATGAATAGTTTTTTTATCTTTTTGTAGTCGAAAATAGCGCGCACATAGATGGGCATTAGTTTCGATATTTATTTAAACTTCGTAGCTCTACTGTATCCGATAATCAAAAAGTAGAAACCTGAAATTATTTTATTATCCAGAGGACTGTACACAATGAGTGACATTTTATTATTTTTTTCGATCACTAGCTTAGAAGACATAAGCCCTTAAAGTGTAATATATGTTTATTACAAGTTACTCTGGAATTCCAACTTAATGCGAGAAAAATTCAAATCTAAGTCAATTTAATCTAACTAATTAGATCACAGTTAGTGTGATATTTCCTTGAAAATCTTATTGAAGTTAACACTGACTTAACTAATTCGAAATTCAAATGATGATAATCACTGTCATACCTACCTATCACCCATTGGTTAAAGATGTTTAAAATAAATATATATTGTAAGTTATATTTCTATTTATGGTGGACAGAGTAGATTTTAGTACAAAAGCTCGATTTTTTATATATTCCTTGCTTTTTTATATTTATACCTATTTATTTCTTTATACCGTGTTGTTTCCGCTTTTTCTTTAAAGAGTTCTAATTTGTAAATTTGTCATAGATGTTTAATAAATATATTTAACCGTCGTGGTTGACCGGGAGATATTGCTCATGTAGCAATAAATCCGCCAAATTTACATACAATTATATGCGTCCATTAAAGTTTGAAATAAGTAAAACAAGTAAGAAATTAATAAAATATAAAGCTTTGTCTTATATTGCTTTAGATATCCGGTGGAAAATCACCTTTATGAATTTTTGTTTGAATATATTACATTATAATGTTCGCGATTGAAGATATTGCTTAAAACCGTGAAGCAGTATATTCATTATAAGCATGTTTAGATTTAGAGACAGAATAAGAGAGTGAGAGAGAGAATAAAAACCAACATTCAATTAAAAAAATATAATCGAAGTCACCTGTAATACCGTCACTCGCAAATCGGATCCGGATACATATAGGTGGACAGATATACAGTTTTAGTTTCTCTTTTCCTCCAAATCTTCCTTATTAGGGAATATCGAATTACTTCTATATATCCTATGTATTAATAAGTACTCCATACATTTTTATATTTCACTGTTTATGAAATGGTAAAAGCGATCGTGCCTCTATTTCTTGAATTTCACTTAAATGTTTATAGGAACAAAATATTCAACCATTTTGGATAACCATGGAATACATTAAAACATTTGGTTTATTTTTTACGTATTTGTTAGTAACTTATAATCCGCTAGGTGAACTTTAACAGTATTTTTTATAGAACTACACTACTATTTACAGTGAACTTTATTGGTATTTTTAAATGAACTACGTTACTATTTTCTATTTTTTTTTTATAGCTTGACACCCATTAAGTGTTGAGAAATTCACAAAATAATAAAAAAGGTTAAAAACATATACTTTATATTTTTTCCTATCATTTTTGTAATAAAATATTTTTTTAGGAATGTATAAAAATTAAATTATAAAAAGAAAAGGATCGATACGTACCGTGTCGCAGACAAAATTTTATATCAATATGTTGACAAACGTAGTCACCGATATGCTGACGAAAGGGTGCCGAAAATAGAACACATTTTTGATGAGCTTAATCCCCTACCCTACTGTATTCATTTCCCATCCCCTTGGAATGCGTGGATTCCCATTAGAGCTTTTTTATTCATTAAAAGTTTTAACGGAATAATTGACAAGTTAATTGGATTGTGAATAGGGAGGAAACAATTTTTTTTGTTTTCGGTGATGCAGTTATATAACCATCGATCTAGTATCTTCAAATATATAGCTTTTCCTAAAAAGAAAAAAAAAACATACAAAGGTTATTCAATTCTTTTTTTGATTTTCCACGTTTTTACCTCATCTTTTTCCACTTTATGTTGGATATGAGGAAAAATTGATGACACGTGGAAATATTTTGATCGCTTCTGCAAGTCTTCCTGGTGGGTGGCGACAGTAATAATGCGCAAAGATTGCAATGCAGCTTGTTAAAAGCTGGGGTGCAAGTAAAAGAATGCAGAAGAGAAACAATCTCTTAAAATTAAATTTTTATAACTTTTTTTCATTGCTTTTATTAGCGTGATTCGTGTGAACAGTGCATAGAAATAAATCTATCAACGCGACTTTCAACGTCTAATTACCTCTGACGTTTAGATCAATTTTTAATTTTCAAAACTTACGCAATTCTGATTATAATATCAGGGTTTGATATCATAAAGATAAATATGCCTCGTGATAATTGTATCCATATTTATCATAATTATCCGATAATTACCAAACAATTATGTATCGATTGGCCATTATTTAACAAGCATTATTAACCATTTACAATAGAAGCAACTACTTGCTTTAAGTTATAAACTGCTTGCTTTAGTAATAAATGGTACACATTTAACAACCAAGGTAATCTTTTATTTATTTTGGCCATGATTTACACTGATGATATTGCAATAATACCATCGATGATGGAAGAGGGGTAGAGGGAACTTTTCAATGACTAAAAGTAACCCCATCGAGTCTGGGCTTCTTTGACTTTTTTAAATGGTTTCATTTAGTTTCATATTGTAACCAAAACTATCTGACGGTGAAGGAGACTTGTTTTAAATTTCTAACCGTAAACTCATCGCTTTATTTGTTTAAAAGCGACTTTTGGTTGGAAATGCGTGGTTTTTATTTATTTTTAGAAACTTTTTATTTACTTTAATTTCGTCATAATAAACCTTATTTTCAATACAAAAACGAGTTAACCGGTTGATATGAAATTTTCCCCATCGTAATGCTTAAAAGTATTGACAGGGTTATATTGTATAATTTTTTTTGATGAATCTGTTTGATCTGAAACAACGATTTGAATTTAGCAAGTCGAAGTGAGCAGGGCGCATTCTTCAGTTTAACTTTCAAGTATTATAGCTACTGTCGATTAATATAGCTATAATAATTTTACCATTGGTAAACCGCTATAACAGTTTTACACATGATAAATATCTTTTAAATGAAATAAGATATTGAAGATAATATTAAAATTAATAAAGAAAATATCTTATAGAAGAATATGACAGTTCGACTTGCTTAATTCAAAAATACTTCTCATAAAAGTATTTTTAAGACTTTGTGTTCCGCTTTAAGGTTCTGTACTCGACTAAGGGACTGAATAAATAAGGAAACTCTTAAGGCGATGACAACACTCGATAACCTTGAAGTATTTGATTTTCAAGCTCCGCCCCTTTTTCTTTCCGATAAACCAGTGCCACGCCAGCCGCCCGTTATATTCACATATTCAATTAAATTAACCGCGTCAATAACTTGCTAGCCGCACGGATGATCATTTATGACTTACGCTCTTTGAAATGTTAATATCAAAGAGCGTCAAAAAAGTCACAAATGATCATCCGTACGGCATCCTTAACGAAAAACGTATATTTCTGCGAAGTTTATTATCTCCGGGAATACGAGTATGTATAATTATTATAATATTAAGAAATCGATCAAACCTGCATTTATAATTCGGGTAGATTATATTTTATTGTTTTTATATTTTATATAATTGAAATATTTCATTTCATGGTATCTATTACATTCAGTTTTGTATTTAACAGTTTAAGCAAGGTGATAAACAAATAAATATATACATATATATATATATATATATATATATATATATATATATATATATATATATATATGTATATATATATATATATATATATGTATATATATATATTTATATATATACACACATATACACACAGACATATATATGATTATTCAATCAATTAAGAATCTATAGTATACAGGACTTAATTGTTAAATATTATTAGTTTTTATTTTAGATGTCCCGTAAAATTCAGCGAATTTCCACGCGGTGAGAATAAATGCAAAATAGACAAAATTATAAGTTACATATTCTTTACTTTCTCTTTATGTATTTTATGTAAATGTCATAATTTTAATTTTAAATTGTCATACTAGTTACGATGAGATTTCCCGGGTTGAAAAGTAGCCTATATTATTTCCTGGTTCGCCAACTATATTTGCGCAGAAAATCCCGCCGATGTTTTGCTCCATTGCGACGTAAAAGAAAGACAAACAAACACACTTTCGAACTTTTAACATAGGTTGTGATGCAATCACAACCGGTTAGTACCCAGTTACGGTTTTAAATATTATTAATTAAGTCTCACGGCGTGTTGGCCATAAAAATGGGCATTGCATTTCTTCCTTTTGTAATATCTATTCAAATATTTTTCAGATTAATAAATTACTATACAAATTAATATAGGTTTGTCAATTTGAAATAAATATTAAACTATTTGTCGGATATTTTGAGATGAGGTAAACATTATATTTTCCGTGGCCATTGATATACTTGTATTACTTTTTGAACTACTTGTACGTAGTTACAAACGTAGATATGTTTTTTTTCAGAATAATATTTCGATTATCACATTATTTTCTGCTTACGTACCGGCATAGTGTACGCTATGCCGCTCATAATGCATTTTCTATTTGCAAGGCTGCTAAAATGCGTCATAACGAATCACTGCGGATGCACTACATTTAGTGCTTATAATATGTGTAAATACAATCACGGTTGCGTTTCGGCACCCGGGGTATTCAGTGTCTATGATTCGTTTTATAAAAGAACGATTCAAAAATTTCGTCTTATAAAAGAAAATTTAAAATTATGAACATTTTTTTATCTTTGCGGCCGTCTATTTAACTATATCTCAAGGTCAAACTCAAGGTATAATGAATAATTCATAATTAGATGGATAATTTATGAATGTTGAAACACTCGTCAGGAATCGAACTCTTAGCCTCTCAGACGGGCGCTAGAATCTTAACCACTGCGCTACAGGTCATTAGTATATAATGCGAAGCGCGTATAAATAATACCGTAAGCTTTTTCTAATGTTTTTAAAATAATATCCCTAACATTAAAGATAATAATCGAAAATATAAATCGGAATAAGAGTAAAAACTGAGCTATTATGAAAGAACACTGCCATAACAAGCGTATAAAAGACATTCACTTCAAAATATTACAACACTCATTTGGAAAGAAAACAACATGTCACAATATTTGTTTTATTACGCTTATGCCAAAACATAAACATATTTATATGTGATGCAATCGAATCTAGAGATATAGCAATGTAGGCTGACATATTGCAGCTATCTCACTCTAACGCCTTATAATATTAATGAATAGCATATATGCTTTAGGCTTTTTTCAGCGTCGAAATTTCGATTATTTTCTCGAAATGTTTAAAATGTCTGGTAATTTCGCAATAAAAATGTAGGGTTGTCCATTTTTACCATGGAAATTTGACAATTCCTGTCAGTAAAATAATAATGTAATACTTGTATTTATATATTATATTTATGGTGAAATTTTTTGAAGTTAATGTTTTGATTGTGTATATAGTTTAATGATACTCTGGGTGTATATATATATGTATGTATATATTTATATATATATATATATATATATATATATATATATATATATATATATATATATATATATATAAAATAATAATAATAATATAGCCCTTTTAATCGGATCTATTACACAATTCCTTATATAACCAAACTTAAATTTAAAGAAAATATAACATAAAATAATCCTATCTTATTAATTTAATATTTCCTGTTTCTTTATTTTCTGTGGATCGGTTTGCCAGTCGGCAAAGGCCTCTTCCAACCTTTTCCATTCTGTTCGATCATGAGCTACTCTCTTCCACGTCCTTCCTGCCACTTGTCTGATGTCATCATCCCATATTTTTTGAGGTCTGCCTCTCGATCGCTTGCCCTCTCTAGGGTACCACACAGTCATTCTTTTGCTCCATTTGTCTTGACCTCTGTTCATATGCCCTGCCCATCTCCATTTAAGTCTTTTAATTTTTCCAGTAATGTCAACGGCCTTTGTCTTGTTTCTAATCACTCTATTTTACAATCTATCAGATTTCTTCACGTTGAGCATACTTCTTTCCATTGAGTACTGGCAGGTTTGCTTGTCAAGTCCCGAGTTAGAATCCGCGATTGGCAGCCGTACATGAGAACGGGTAATATAAATGTATTAAATAATTTGGTTTTCATATTTATGTATAGTTTTTTGTCTTTCATAGCATCTTTTAGCCCCCAGTTAGCCATATATATATATATATATATATATATATATATATATATATATATATATATATATATATATATATATTTATATATATATATGATGAGTATAGTATCGGGTAAGCGCTGAACTGTGGCTAATTTAATGTGGCGGCTACTTGTCAAGAACTCGCGTCCTTCTCGTTTTGGACAATTTTCAAAAAGCGCTTTGTTTCTATCACGTACAAAAATTCGAATTTACTACATCCCTAGCTCTGTATTTCGTTTGACGAACTCTTGTGAAGAACTCGCATCTTTCTTGTTTTGTATCAGTTTCTTGTTTTTTATCGCGTCACTGCCTCTTTATTTAGTTTGACCGCTACATGCGAATGTCTCGCATCTTTCTTGTTTTTATCAGTTTTTAAAAAAGTCTAGTATTGTTATTGCACACAATAATTTGTGTTTATTACGTCACTAGCTCTTTATTCAGTTTGACCGCTGCTTGTGTAAAACTCGCATCTTTCTTGTTTTTATCAGTTTTTAAAGAACGTCTTGTATTCTATTACGTGCGAGAATTTGTCTTCATTACGTCAATTGCGTGACCAAAAGATTTGTTTATTTGCAACTTTAAAGACGTAAGAATTAATTTTGTTTTCATTATAATTTTTAAAGTTAATAATCATAATACATCGACATATACTATCGCTATCTCCCGTTCGCTAACCTTAAAAAGAGTAAGTTTAAATTTTTAGGGTTCCAAACCCAAATGTCAAAAACGGTACCCTTACTATTTCGTCTTGTCCATTTGTCTTTATGTCTATCTGTTCATTTGTCTGTCCATATATTACAGCCATTTTACTCGTAAACTACTGGTACTATACACGGTGTCCCAGAATAGATGTCGGACAAAGAAAGACGCTATTTATTGGCTATAAAGGAATAAATTGTCATTGAAATAAAACGTAAAATGCACCCTTTTTCTAATTGAGTACAAAAACATATTACACACTACTCTTTTTAATACACTCAACACTTGTCCGAAGTGCGGTGTTTACCCGCAGTGGCGATGTCTTCACAGCGGTTCGCGGATTATTCCCCCGAGCGGCGCTGAACAATGCGCGCAAGTACCGTGTGTACGAAAAAATGGCAACTAATTATGAATAATGAAAAAAACTCATCTATTGAATTTTATTTCGACGACAATCAACTATTTTTCAGGCAAGGAACAGTGTATTTCTTTGTCCGACATTTATTCGCGGATACCGTGTATAGATTGCATGAAATTTGGATGGTAGGTGTCTATGAATCACAGAACATTCTATGAACCGCTATAATGATAATGAAATAGTGGAATTTAAAAAAAAATAATATTAACGTATCTCTCGATATATGTAACTGAGGTATGAAAAAAAGTACACATAGGCGTGGATTAGTTAGATAGATCTTAAAAAATGATGTAGAGGTTCCAAAATAACTTTTTTATTCAAGTAAATGATTGGTGGGATATGTGCTTCTAAAGTCTTAAAAAATGTATCATCCTGGTCTAAATTTTCAACTAACATGTGTAAAATTTAAAAAAAAATTAAGATAGTAGAACTTAAAGAATACTTTCAATGGTGATGAAGTGGGTCGGTTTTTTCACTTCGCCGGTTTTTTTATCAGCAAACGAAACATAGCATTTGGAAAGTGTAACGGATCGCCACGTTATGAAGAAAACTCTGTAAATTTTTGCGATAAAAAAATCACCTTTTTCTCAAAAACGATATTCTAGAATTATACTTTATGAAGTACAAATGAAAATACAAAAAAAATTACCTAGAAACTGACGAATGCAAGCGGCGAGCGACGAAAAAAATTAGAAAAACAATGCTCGTGAGTGAAAAAAAATGCTAGAAAAGAAGTTTGATATTTTATATTTAACAGCTGTTTGTCAGTAGCAAAATTTTTTGGAATAATTTTTTTGATAAATTAGTCGTGATGACTGTTAAATTTTTATAATGGTTTTTTTTCTTCTTTTATCGCGCATATGTTCGTAGCTTTTGGTTTTATATGGAAGAAAAATTGATTATTGTGGAAGAAAATTATGAAACTTTATGAATGAAATTGAAAATTGTCTGCTTATATATGTGGTTATTGTTTCTCGCATTCTAGTTACTAGATTTCAAAACTTTATAATTACAACAGGAAGAAAACTTTAAAAAAATTCTTTTATATAACCCTACTTGGGTTATGTAAAAGAAATTTTTTTCTCGCCAAAAAAATGAATATCGTGGGAAGAGTTTCCGAGTACCTAATTTTTTAATATATTAGGAATAGGGTATTCGGGAAATTTCGATTACTCTTGATTAATTATTAAATTAATTAGCTGTTAGTATTCATAACATGTAAATCTCTACACTAACATCTTCTAACAATAAAATCATTTTGAGAGAGTCGATTTTTATAATACTTTATTTTCTAGGAAATTTTCTACGTGGTTCTGTGTAGATTAATTAGATTTAACTATATGTACTCATTGATATAAAAGAAAGAGCGACCCCTTTTAAAGGATTTCAATTACTGCCTCTGTAATTAAAATAATTAGGTGTTATTGCCGAGATGAAGACTTAAATTTTTTGAAAGGAGCGGTACTAGTGACAAAACAAATTTTGCGTAGTTAGTAAAATGAATATATAAGTTATTTGAGTGACCGTACGAAATGAGTATGCAAATAGATTTCCATAGCACTAATTATAGAAATAATAACTGTGAAATAATACTCATAACACTGTATAAAAATACCAGAAAAATGTTTACAGCGGCAATGCTATTGAAATAACAATATGCAGCATGCTTCGTTAGAAACTGACTAAATGGGGACGTAAGTTGCTTTATGTAGAATTGTTTTAGCTGAATACAGCTATTGTATGTAGAAATACACTTTTCGTTAGTGTCCGATTGAAACAAGGTTTTAAAGCCGAAATCGAAACCGAATTTCGACCTCTGTCTCAGTTTCGGCCGAAATCGAAACCGAATTTCGACCTCTGTCTCAGTTTCAGCTGAAATCGAAACCGAATTTCAACCTCTATCTCAGTTTCAGCTGAAATCGAAACCGAATTTCGACCTCTGTCTCAGTTTCAGCTGAAATCGAAACCGAATTTCGACCTCTATCTCAGTTTCAGCTGAAATCGAAACCGAATTTCGACCTCTGTCACAGTTTCGGTTGAAATCGAAACTGAACCTTTTTTAAGGGAATCGTTGTTACTAAAAAATCTCACTCTTAGACTACTTTTTGTCCATTTTAGCAGTGTTAATATAAACCCTTTGATTAATTAAAAAAAGTATTATAAAATAATTACCACTACATATTGCAATCACAGACATTATCATTTCAGTCTTAAAGTTTTTTTAATAATGAAATAAAAAATGTGAACTACCTACCACCTGGTCGTTAGGAAGTTTTAATTTATCTTAAACTTATATATACTTATATACATAATATCTCAATCTATTTATAAATATATCTTAACAAAAATAAGTAAGTTTTTCGTTTTGTATCACATGAATAATTCATATAATTAACATTGATACAATTCATAATGAATTATATTAATATTAATTACATTATTATCAATGGTAATTATTTGCAATAGTAAAATAATACAGTAGCTTCATTTCTAAAGAAATTAAACGATTAAATATAGAGTCATACATAGTCTTGAAGTTTAAAGCATCCCTTAATAGTTAAATGAACGTTTTAACTATCAAATTCAAATACAATGTTTTGTTTTGTTACAAAACAATGATATACTCGACTCAACAGGGCATTGCTTTGAAGCTTGGAGACAACTAGGAAATATAGAGTGACTTGTTGAACTTGAACGTCAAGATCAAGTATTTCTATGATTAATAATTATTTCTATACTATATGCTATTATCAATCTTTGATAATTATTAATAATAGTAGGAACTAATTGAGATCTTACATCTTTGTGTACATAAATTATCTGCGTTATATTAAAGTTATGCACAATAATAGGATTTAGTCTTATGCCTGCTCTATCTTTATAGTAGAATTATAGGTAATACAGTTTTATCTAATTAATACCTATATATCTTTTCTGGCATATAAATAAAATCTAACGTTTATATACTGATACCACCAAAACGACTAGTTAAACTTGAGTTTCGTTAGTTAATTAGTACGAACAGTGTAATTACGATAATGTTCAGCTCAATGTTCAGTAAATAATGCGAAAACTTCGAACTTATTCTTCATGTACTATTTTAGTAGAATTGTAGGTAATATAATTTTATCTAATTAACACCTACATATCTTTTCTGGTACATAAATAAAATCTAACCTTTATATACTGGTACCACCAAAACGACTAGTTAAACTTGAGTTTCGTTAGTTAATAAGTACGAACAGTGTAATTACGATAATGTTCAGCTCAATGTTCAGTAAATAATGCGAAAACTTCGAACTTATTCTTCATGTACTATTTTAGTAGAATTATAGGTAATATAATTTTATCTAATTAACACCTACATATCTTTTCTGGTACATAAATAAAATCTAACCTTTATATACTGGTACCACCAAAATGACTAGTTAAAATTGAGTTTCGTTAGTTAATAAGTACGAACAATGTAATTACGATAATGTTCGGATCAATGTTCAGTAAATAATGCGAAAACTTCGAACTATTAAAAAAACAGTTGTAATCGAATAGTCCAATATTGTACGCTAGAAATAATAGCTTTTCTACGTTTTCGCCCAAATTAAATTGCATCTCCAAACGGAGTAAATTTGTCCAGCTGAACTAAATAACTTTTCACTGAGAAAACTGAACTAAATAACTTTTCACTGAGAAAACTGAACTAAATAACTTTTCACTGAGAAAACTGAACTAAATAACTTTTCACTGAGAAAACTGAACTAAATAACTTTTCACTGAGAAAACTATTTAGTGAAGGTGATAGATATTTCAAAACTGCCTTTCTTAGATGGGCATAAGGGCTGGGGTTCCAATAAGCATAAATATCTGCGGTTCTTTTTAATCGTGCCTTTGAAAGATAGCATTGAATTGACTATTGAATTATTGATAATTGGCTATCTTGACTTGGTCTCTGTCTGACATGTAGTGTTATCGTGAATAGCTCGAAGACTCTCTTCGTTCACTGAGTTGACAGCAAATGCAGATGCTTCGTCTAAAGCACTGCTTTTTTGGTATCCTACTGCCTCTTTCTCTTTCTCTTGTGATTTTAAAATGGTTTTTATTTAATTTGTTGCAATAACTGTCTCATCAAAGTTAAGTACTAACTAACTAAATAAACTAACTAACTTTTAAAATACTGAAACTTTTGTTTTAAATTTTTTGCTACCATTTTTAGGAGAAAAATATAACCTGAGTTATATACTAATCTAAATGTCCATGATACAAGCATTTATGACATCTCCATACAATATCATTCCATTTTGACAAATATTTCTTTGCGAAATGGTACATTTTATTCTTTATTTTCGTGAATCCATAAAACATAAAATATTTCAACCATAATATTGTACCTTCTTACTAATATACCTAGCTATGAAAGACTCCTCCATAATTTGACTCCTGTCAGCTGCTATCTTCGTCCAGGTGGTTCTTGTTTTATAATGCGCTCATTCCACTTCCATTCCACAGGTTAATATTACAACATTGATGAGCTTACTTCCTTTCCTGATATCTTATATTATATTGGCGGTCTTACAACTAGCAGTTTGAGCGTACTTCGTTCGGTTCTCCGTTAAAAACATTATGTTTTGTACATTGACTTTTTTGTTCCAGCAAATTGTGACATCTATTAAAATGAAATTATGTGTATGCGTATATATATATATATATATATATATATATATATATATATATATATATATATTGTATGTGTATATAATGGATAATTCCAGTTCTTTGAAATTCCATGCCTTTTTGTTTGGCGCCAGGGGTAGTTTGGACTTGAAGATATAACTTAAATTTTAACGACCAATATTTATTCTACGCCACATTTAACCTCAGTTTTTCGAAGGCAAAAACTACATGTGGGATCAAATATATACTGAAAAGGTTTACATTTAAATATTTATATTCTTATTATTGAAGTCAATTTTCTGAAATAGTATTACAGTAGAACTGCAAACACTCGATGGAAGTAGGATCGCCTTGTTATAATTCTCTTCCTTTCCAAATTCTGTTTTAATAAATTCAGTTGAATAATTTTTAATTGTGTATGAATGTAATATATTTTTAATTGTGTATGAATGTAATATATTTTTAATTGTGTATGAATTTAATATATTTTTAATTGTGTATGAATTTAATATATTTTTAATTGCGTATGAATGTATATAACGAAATTTTATTCATTAATACATTAACATTAATTTCTTCTCGTAGTGCTTAGTACGTATCTACGTACGTCATCTAAACTAGATACGCATATAATGTAGCACAACGTTTTTACTATAGATGGCGATGCGTTAATTATTTATATTATAATAGTAATATGCATTTTATTTAAGAAAAATAATGATTTTTTCCTTAACAATATAAATATCGAAAACTCGACAAAATTCTCCTTGCCAGCTGACGCTTGTCTTATACGTTAATTATAGGTATTTATGTTGTTTTATTTTTATTTATATGATTTATTTTTATTATGGATACATCAAAACGTTAGACATTAAATTTCGGTCCTTTTCATTAAAAGGTACGTTTTAAGTAAATGTTATTTAGACATCAGCTAAAATAAAAAAATACCTTTTTCGTGGGTCAAAACAAAAAGATGCGACGCGTCTCGTGTTCATTAAAACGACTTATTTAAAAGTTACAAATGCGGCATTTAAAAGTTGTAATTTATTTTTTGAAATTTTCCTTTATCACGGCTTTAACAAAACTAAAGAATACCTAATAAAAATTCATGACTTATTTAATTCACTTAGCATCGATTTATAATGACTTTTTTTTCAATTGCAGTGGTGAAAGCGAATGCGATGATGACACCGGGGATGATTCCAAATCTACCAGGACTACTGACGATAGCAAAAAGTAAGAAACTATTTTGAATATTGTATTGTTTATCACGTTTACGTAACTGTAATTAGCTTTAACTTAGATCCTACATAATCACAAATGGAAACTGATCTTTGACCTAAAATATCACAACGAAATTTAAAAAGTAGACATTTATTTAAAAACCAAATCCAAATACTGCTGTAAGAAAAACTGCTCGCAATCATCGTTTACAACTTCTAAACTTCGCTTGAGATTTGTGATATTCATAATGTCCCATTTGGAAGGTGTAACGTTCACAATAACTTATAAAGGATTCGTGACGTATATAAGGTATTGAAGGACAAAAGGTACACCCACCCCAAGTCAACCCAAATAGCAGACTCCGAATCTTAGAATATTAATAACTACTTTGCAGTCAGCCATCAGATCACCCAGCAAAAACATTTACATACACTCAACAAAGAAAGGAAACTTTTCTGTATTAACAATGGTGAAAATCGTCCATCTTAAGTCAAACTCAGTTGACAGAGATAGAGCCTTCAAATATTCCTAACTATTATTTTGTTCTCAGTTATTAAATTATTCACCACAAATATTCACGAAGACTCGATAAAGAAAGCAAACTTTTCACTAGTATTCTGACAATGGTGAAAATGTACTCAATCCAAAGCAAATTCAATTGACACGGTTCAAGTCTTTGAATATTCATAACTATTATTTTGCTGTCTATTATACTACTATTCACCAAAAATATTCACATAAACTCAATAAAACAAAGCAAACTTTTCACTATCACTTTGAAAATGATAAAAATAGGTCCACTCAAGGCAAACTCATTTAAGATAGTTTGAGTCTTCGAATGTTCAAAACTATTGTCTGACTTCAATTATAAGATTACTCACCAAAATAGGCTCAAAAAAGAAAGCAAATTTTCACTAATATTACAAAATATTTAATATTTACAAAATCCTGCTGCTCGAGAACGAACATTTACTTGTAATGTCACTAATAAACACGTAGCGACGCTGCTTGTAATGTGCAACAAATTTATCACCTATTTGCGTTACCTTGATCGCCTACATTACAATTAAAATGTATATATGTGTTCAGTATTTGTTTTTTAACCAGTTTTATTTATTTGGTGTTATTAATTAGGTCGATATAATAATAACATATATTAATATTATTAAAGTATTAATTGAGACTTCATCCATTGATCAGGCAAGCTAACTAGAATGGATATGTACAATAATTTTATTTTGTTTTTTGTGTCAACTTAATGATTTCTACTGTTATTTTGTCTTTTTCTGTCCTGTTTTTACGTGAATAAGAATTTAAACATAACACAGTGACTTCTTTAATATTTTAAAGCTGCTAACGCGCTTGCTTTCTCCATCCTTTTCAAAATGGGTGTAGTCTAGAAGTAAACTACTTAAGATTATAATTGAATTGAGTACCAATAATAAATAAGACAATTAAGGTTCCAGTAATTTTAGGGCCAGCCTGCTGTAAACTAACATGTCCTAGAATACAACTGACATAGTTGTATTCTTTCCTAGGATACAACTGACATAGTGTGTATTTTCAACTGACATAGTGTGTCTGTACTATTTCTTTTAATGAATCGTGACAAACTATCTCAATAAACCAATATTGGCGGGGCAAGAAATACAACATGCGTTGTTTTCAATACTACTTTAAAGCCAGTTCTCGACTATCTTTAAAATAATACAGCATCACGTATGAAATGTCAGAAAATGTCATTGTACTTTAGTAATTAGCCTTAAATAAAAAAAAACCTACAATGAAATATTTATATATCTTTATATATCTCTTTTTCCTTGTTCATATGTGCAGTTGAAAGAGTCACGTGTTTTAAACTGAGTGATCTGCAAATAAAACAAAGCAGCTAATGATTTATTGTCTAACTATATTTTCTCCTGTAGAAAATTTTATTAAGTTAATTGGAAGATTAATATACGTAATGCCACCTATTATACAAATTATAAAATATCTAAGTACCATTTGTATTGAAACGCCAGATTGCCATATCTTTTTTTTAGTTGGTCGATTGCGATAAAACCTAGCCTATAGTTTACCTCAGTGCCAACGGAATCCACCAGTAAAAACTTCATCGAACTTCTTTTAGCTACTCTTGCGTAGTCTGTGGACAAATGCATAAGCTTACGGACTTACATTTCAAAAGTAGTATATTTGTATTCTGTTGCTTTTTTTATCTTCAATGTACAGACAAGTCAATTCTGCAGTTTATTATCCTAACTAATATAATGCTAAAGTATATTTGTTTATCTTTTTCAAATCGCAACGGAGCAAGCGATTGACGTGATTTTACACGATAGCTGAGGGTCAGGAAATGACATATAATACTTTTTGCTAGGGAAAAAATCTTGTTTGAGACTGAAAAAGTGCACAAAATATATAAGGAAACAACGTCGTAACAGAACAACGGGTCGACGGGATTTATTTAATCGTTACTACGTTGAATCGTTTAAACCTGAATTTAGAATCCTATCTATAATATTATAAGTGCGAGTGTATTTGTTTGTCCTTTTTTATATCACAGCTGAACAATGTATAGATGTGATTTTTTACCCAGAGATAGTTGGCTTGCCGGGAAATGACATAAGCTATATTCTGTGTCGGGAAACCTTATTCCAACTAATATTACAAATGGGACAGTGTGTCTATTTGTCCTTCTTTTACTTCGCGAAGGTATTGTCGGGCGCAATTTATATAACATTAAAAAAATTAACACCTTTTTTTACGTACAGAAGGTGTTGTCGGGCGAGTGACATAAGCTACTTTTAACACAGAAATTTCATACTTAATAATATTATAATTCTAATTAACACTATAAATTCAAAAGCGTATTTGTTTGTCTTTGTTTGAGGTCGCAATGGATAGTCGTCATTTTTTGCACAGAGATAGTTAGTGAGCCGGGAAATGTTATATACTTTTCATCCCGGAAAATCTCATCCTAGCTGGTATTATAATTTTAACTAATATTATAAATACACAAACATATTACTAATATTTTAAACGCACAATGGATAAATTGATCGATGTGATTTTTACACAGTGATAGTTGGCGGGTCGGTGTATGATAAAGGCTATTATTAAATTTCAGGAAATCTCATTCCTTCCTCATTCTTCATAAAATCCTTATTTGAAATAAATAAGCACACAATGGGAATAACGAAGCAACGTTACAACGGAGTCTTGGATAGACGTGATTTTTATACAATACGTTCGCAATGTAAGGTAGAAACAGTATCACTTTTCAATCCATAATTTGGAGGAAAATATTTTCATTTTCATTGTTATTCGTATTACAAAATCACAAAAAAAAATTCTTAGACATTTAATTTTCTTTAGCCATCCTAGATTTTCCACATCCTAGATTTTACCCAAAAGAGCAAACCCGTGTGTAAATGTTAGTATTTATAGATAAAATGGGTTTTTAGACGGTTTGTACACAAACTTTGAATAAGTTAGTGTTACTCAGGGATATTAGTTTGTTTTTTTTTGTAAAAGCAAGACTCGTGGTGTTTCATTTGTTTGCATATATTCGAAATTAAAATTAACAAACGAATGGACGAAATGATTCAAATACTTCTTAAGAGTTTACTTACTTAAATAATTTACTAGAACGAATAAGTCAAATGCATTAAATAGTCGAATAAATAGAATGAAATGGAAACTAATTATAATAGGGCTCAGAGATGATCAATTTAATTATGAATATAATGCTAGAATGATTATGGCAGAGAAACTTATAACATGTACACGCATTTACATAAAATACTTAAAAACATTTACATAATACATTTACACGCATTTACATACATAAAAACAAAAAATGTACACATTAGCAAATACATAAAAACATTTACACGCATTTCTATAAAATACATAAATACATTTACATAAAATACGCAAAATTATATTCCATAAATGTATTCAGTAGTTGCGGAAATAAGGGGAATGCTAAATTTTCATATATTTTTAGAATATCTTTTCCAAAATACAATTTAAATTATAAGCAAATGATATCCATAAGATATATAACATTAAAAAAATTAAGATATTTATTTATCGAATCTATAAATTTTCTATTCGAAAATTGAAAAAAAAATAGGTTAATAAGACGCATTACTATGCCAATTTCATGCTTCACCTAAGACAAACTAAGTTGACTGACTTTGAATCTTCGAATATTCGTAATTATTATTTTATTCTCAGTTATTAGATCACTCGCCAAATATATTCGCATGGACTCAACAAAAAAGCAAACTTTTCACTATTGTTTTAGCAATGGTAAAAATAAGTGCACACTAAGGCAAACTAAGTTGACTGACTTTGAATCTTCGAATATTCGTAATTATTATTTTACTCTCAGTTATTAGACCACTCGCCAAAAAGATTCGCAGAGACTCAACAAAAAAGCAAACTTTTCACTATTGTTTTAGCAATGGTAAAAATAAGTGCATCCTAAGGCAAACTAAGTTGACTGACTTTGAATCTTCGAATATTCGTAATTATTATTTTACTCTCAGTTATTAGATCACTCGCCAAATATATTCGCATGGACTCAACAAAAAAGCAAACTTTTCACTATTGTTTTAGCAATGGTAAAAATAAGTGCACCCTAAGGCAAACTAAGTTGACTGACTTTGAATCTTCGAATATTCGTAATTATTATTTTACTCTCAGTTATTAGACCACTCGCCAAAAAGATTCGCAGAGACTCAACAAAAAAGCAAACTTTTCACTATTGTTTTAGCAATGGTAAAAATAAGTGCACCCTAAGGCAAACTAAGTTGACTGACTTTGAATCTTCGAATATTCGTAATTATTATTTTACTCTCAGTTATTAGATCACTCGCCAAATATATTCGCATGGACTCAACAAAAAAGCAAACTTTTCACTATTGTTTTAGCAATGGTAAAAATAAGTGCACCCTAAGGCAAACTAAGTTGACTGACTTTGAATCTTCGAATATTCGTAATTATTATTTTACTCTCAGTTATTAGACCACTCGCCAAAAAGATTCGCAGAGACTCAACAAAAAAGCAAACTTTTCACTATTGTTTTAGCAATGGTAAAAATAAGTGCATCCTAAGGCAAACTAAGTTGACTGACTTTGAATCTTCGAATATTCGTAATTATTATTTTATTCTCAGTTATTAGATCACTCGCCAAATATATTCGCATGGACTCAACAAAAAAGCAAACTTTTCACTATTGTTTTAGCAATGGTAAAAATAAGTGCATCCTAAGGCAAACTAAGTTGACTGACTTTGAATCTTCAAATATTCGTAATTATTATTTTACTCTCAGTTATTAGATCACTCGCCAAATATATTCGCATGGACTCAACAAAAAAGCAAACTTTTCACTATTGTTTTAGCAATGGTAAAAATAAGTGCACCCTAAGGCAAACTAAGTTGACTGACTTTGAATCTTCGAATATTTGTAATTATTATTTTACTCTCAGTTATTAGACCACTCGCCAAAAAGATTCGCAGAGACTCAACAAAAAAGCAAACTTTTCACTATTGTTTTAGCAATGGTAAAAATAAGTGCATCCTAAGGCAAACTAAGTTGACTGACTTTGAATCTTCGAATATTCGTAATTATTATTTTATTCTCAGTTATTAGATCACTCGCCAAATATATTCGCATGGACTCAACAAAAAAGCAAACTTTTCACTATTGTTTTAGCAATGGTAAAAATAAGTGCATCCTAAGGCAAACTAAGTTGACTGACTTTGAATCTTCAAATATTCGTAATTATTATTTTACTCTCAGTTATTAGATCACTCGCCAAATATATTCGCATGGACTCAACAAAAAAGCAAACTTTTCACTATTGTTTTAGCAATGGTAAAAATAAGTGCACCCTAAGGCAAACTAAGTTGACTGACTTTGAATCTTCGAATATTCGTAATTATTATTTTATTCTCAGTTATTAGATCACTCGCCAAATATATTCGCATGGACTCAACAAAAAAACAAACTTTTCACTATTGTTTTAGCAATGGTAAAAATAAGTGCACCCTAAGACAAACTAAGTTGACTGACTTTGAATCTTCGAATATTCGTAATTATTATTTTATTCTCAGTTATTAGATCACTCGCCAAATATATTCGCATGGACTCAACAAAAAAGCAAACTTTTCACTATTGTTTTAGCAATGGTAAAAATAAGTGCACCCTAAGGCAAACTAAGTTGACTGACTTTGAATCTTCGAATATTCGTAATTATTATTTTACTCTCAGTTATTAGATCACTCGCCAAATATATTCGCATGGACTCAACAAAAAAGCAAACTTTTCACTATTGTTTTAGCAATGGTAAAAATAAGTGCATCCTAAGGCAAACTAAGTTGACTGACTTTGAATCTTCGAATATTCGTAATTATTATTTTATTCTCAGTTATTAGATAACTCGCCAAATATATTCGCATAGACTCAACAAAAAAGCAAACTTTTCACTATTGTTTTAGCAATGGTAAAAATAAGTGCATCCTAAGGCAAACTAAGTTGACTGACTTTGAATCTTCGAATATTCGTAATTATTATTTTATTCTCAGTTATTAGATCACTCGCCAAATATATTCGCATGGACTCAACAAAAAAGCAAACTTTTCACTATTGTTTTAGCAATGGTAAAAATAAGTGCACCCTAAGGCAAACTAAATTGACTGACTTTGAATCTTCGAATATTCGTAATTATTATTTTACTCTCAGTTATTAGATCACTCGCCAAAAATATTCGCATAGACTCAACAAGCAATGCAACCTTTTCACTCTTATCGTAACAATGTTAAAAATATATTATTGAAATGTATTTAATGATAGTTGTATAATTTAATACAGCTGACGACTCCATATTTAAAGTGACACACGATCGTACCGTGTGTTATTTGATGCTTTTTCATATTTCGCGACGTCAGACCATACTTAGTTGTAATTCATGAATTTTAAGTAGCTTCACAAATTATATCACACGAGTGTATACATTCTGTGACAATGACTTAAACTTTATATGACGTTGGGTCATGTGTTGTGTGACATCATATAACATTTAACTGACATCAGTTCATACTTTACATGATATGCCTGAATAAAATCAGGTCATAATTTGACGTCAATTTATATGTTTTGTTTTCGTTGGTCGTGTCCATTAATTTTAATACGTTTCCATATTTAAGCAATGCAGACATATAAAACCAAACGATTTAAAAGTTTTTCCATTTTTTGCGGTAAATGCTGCACATTTTCTGGTTTATTCTGCGGTTGATTGACCAGTTGTTCAATCAAAATGTCGTAATTACACCACTTTTAAGTAATTATAAAGCTCAATAAAAGAAGATTTATTAAAAGTAGGTTGTAATCATTTTATCAAATGCAATTGTTTAAGTCTATGGCTGAAGTGCATATTTTTACCACAATATTGCTATAACCATAAATTATTAATAAATAGACAGGAAAGCTTCAATTTTGCTTGTAATATTTCGTGGATTCAAACCCGTATAAACCCTAGCACTCAGATACTGTGATGATTAAAACATCTGTATCGCGTAAGACAGGTCAATTTCTTCTAAATACGACACTTCTGTATATTTTCCTCCCATCTTATCTATGCTGTTATATAAAAAATTTGTTTTTTTTTTCAGGATATTACTAAACACATTTTATCACTCGTAATTAGATCATACATACAGGAAATTTTGTCCTATTGCACATACAATCTAAGGAATCTGAATAATGACGATTTACCGCATACCTAAACGTTTACACACCATCCATCATGTATGCCCAGCAGAAATAGGTGCAAAAAATGAATGGCCAAACTAAGCGGTGTATCTATCTCGCTTTCTCATATAGCGAACCTCTCTCTACTGGATATAGAAGACTCTTATTAGACTTTTCATTTGATATACTTTATAACGTCATCACTTTATATCGTGTCCACTTGTGAAAATAAAATAAATACCAAGTGGAAGTAAATATTTTTTTTTCCTATAGATTGTTAACAAACCCCCGCAAAAAATTTGATATTAGCCAACTTTTTATATTCCAATGAAATCTTGATCAAAATCAGCGAGTATTTTTTATTATTCGATAACGATATATTTCACTTTTATATGGAAATCGAATGAACTGTATGGATATTGGATATAGAAGACTCTTATTAGACTTTTCATTTGATATACTTTATAACGTGATCACTTTATATCGTGTCCACTTGTGAAAATAAAATAAATACCAAGTGGAAGTAAATATTTTTTTTCCCTATAGATTCTTAACAAACCCCACAAAAAAAATTGATATTAGCCAACTTTTTATATTCCAATGAAATCTTGATCAAAATCAGCGAGTATTTTTTATTATTCGATAACGATATATTTCACTTTTATATGGAAATGGAATGAACTGTATGGATATTGGATATAGAAGACTCTTATTAGACTTTTCATTTGATATACTTTACAACGTGATCACTTTATGTCGTGTCCGCTTGTGAAAATTCTATAATGTAAAAATTATATAATGTATTTCTATAAATATCGACATCTATCTGATAGTTTACTGACATTATTGCTCCACGAATCTTTTCAGAAAACGTCCTAATTTATTTTATCGATAAAAATCTCCGCTTCGTCTAATGTGACATAAAAATTTCATTTAGACCTATTTATCATAATGTAATTTTTTATTGAGACCTAAGCAATCATACTACTTGGAGATGAATGGCTTAATCGAATTTTACCTTTACCATTAAGAACGATAAAGGCTTTAAAATTGTGACTCGTTTACGTTTACGCTTCACTGTTAGTAGGAGTTAATACGATTAGCCACACCGTCAAGGGTCAAGGTTCGCGGGCACTCGTATTTTATTGACAGCGTCATGTTTACGTGCGGTCGCTGACTTGCGAAAGCTTTAGCGAACAGAATTTGTTCCAAAAGTTCCATTCGAAAATAGCAGTGCTTGCATTTTATTGATCTTGCTTTAAACTATATTACGAGACATTACTCGAAAATCTTTAAAAGTCCTCAATTTTGTGAAGTATATTATATAGCATTATATATTAATTACAGATACAAAATAGGGGATGATTGTTTTCACCGCCATATATCCTGTAAAACTGCATAAAGCCGCTATTACAGTATTAACTAGGTTAAATATATCATAATTGTACTGCAAATTTTGTATAATATACTAAATGTAGTATAAAATGCAAAATAAAGTAAAGAAATATCTAAAGTTACAGCCTAAAGTTTATTAAAAACGCTGAGAGATGGCGTTGGCAGTACCATATCGTAATATACCTATGAGGCAAAAGTTAACTAAAAAGGCTAATAGATTGCTTTAGCAGTACCACATGTTAATATACCTATGAGCGTAAAGTTTACTAAAAACGCTAATAGATGTCTTTGGCAGTACCATATCGTAATATACCTATGAGCATAAATATTGAGAACTAGATCATCAAGTGGATGGATCAAAATTTCAAAGCCATATCTGTCAAGTGCAACCAAAATAACACTAATTTGATGGGCCGTCTTATTCTTATGCAAAAGTAAACATTTTTCTCTCATTTTCCGCGTATTTTCTTCATGCCGGTTTTTCTCATGGGCAACATCACCTATTTATTACATAGGTACCTATTTTTTCTAGCTACTAATCTTATCAGATTCCAAAAATTACAGCTGTATTCTTTTAACCTATCCCCGATATCTTGAATTACAAAGGGTTTGAGTTTTATTTTATACCGCTAAATAAAATCATGTGACTTATTGATCCATTTTAAAGCAGTACGATGTTCAAAACACAGGATTTCGTGAAGTGGTGGGTCACATCGATACGTATCGTGAATATTACTGGTCTCTATCATTCAGCGAGCATCACATTAGTTTTCTATTTCTTATTAATTATATTGTTGTAAGAAAAAGTTAATAAGTTTTTTCAATGTCACTTACTATCACTGTAACTCATCATCATCATCATCATATATATTAATACGCTAAGGTTAAGATGTTACTCTCCCTTTTTAGAAAAAACCTCACAACTAATCCACATAAATTATATATCATTTTATAGATAATCGCTTGCTCTACCGGCATCCACAACTAAAAAATTTATTATTGCTATTGTTTTTGCAAATTAATTAATTATTAAAATTATATACACAAAACAGCAATGCTGCCATCTAACGGCTCAACGTCAATACGATTGACGATCGGTAAAATTTTTGTTTAATTTCAAATCCACTCACGTATAAATAAAGTGGCGCTTTAGCTCAATGCTTTTGATACTTGCTCCGCTATATGTCAATTTTAGTAAAATATTTGTTTGATCTGTCATCTGAGCTTCATAATGGAATGAAAACGTAATAAGCAGTGTGCAAAATTAGAAATGAATTGAATACCTGCAATCAATTTTGATTGATTAAATTGAGTTGAATAATTTATAATGCGAAGACTTCGCACGGGTCACGCTAGTATATTAAATTACCAAACGCTTTTAACGTTTTAAAACAGTTTAATACTATACACCGATATAGATGAATAAAGTTGTAAATGTTAGTAAAAAACAATGTTGATACACTAACAAACTGGTAAAGCAGCGTGTGTGTAATGTAGTAGAAAGGGAAGCGTTAAGTTGGAAAGAGTCGACGAGACGTGAGGCTGGACGAATAAGCAGACAAGACGCAAAGCGTCCGAATTAAGCCGAAAAGAGCCGACAGGACACGAAACTAACCGACCGAATGGCAAGACGCGAGGTGCCATCAGAACATTTTAACTTCCATTCAAACCGCCATTAGATGCTTCACATAGCAGGGAGTGGAGAGAAGTTGCAAAAAGTTTGCACAAAATGAAGACTTTAAACAGTGGCCGAGCGCGAAAGAAGGCAGAGAATGTTTATATTATGATAGTTAATCAATTGATAGCAAAAACAGTCAACCAAAATCAAGAATTGCGATCTCCAGCGTGTCCTTTTACATACAACAGTACCTACAGGGAGTACAGAGGTACACATCAACGGGCTGAAACATATGCCATTTCTTAAGGTTAAAATATTTTTAAATTTTATAATTTTTATAGGGAGAAAATTACCCCAGTTGGAATACATCTCTCCTTAAAACTGGAGGCTGAGGCGACAGTTATTAATAAAGCAAACTACCGCGAGCAACACTACTTCGCACTAAGGCAGCAACACTACTCCGTTTCTTCTATTCTCATTTATTGGATATTCTATCAGTGGAAAGAAAAAACAAACTGCTCTGCAGGCACACATTCGTACGGTTTCACATAATTTCATTACGCAACACACGTGTATGAGGCTCAGACGACATTGGTCGAAGGTCGTCGTCGAACATAACTTGTTACGTCACATTGCTTTTAATGCCAGGTGTTCCACGGTCTATTGTACACATCGGCGAGCGGCTTAATATTAATTAGTTTTGGTATTACTTTCAATAAAAGATCATTGCGCGAATTGGTTAATGCTGAATTTAGAAATACTTTTAATACATCACCGTTATTAATTGTAACTAAAATGTATATAATTTTACGTATAGTTATGTACTCAAAGGCGAAAAGAACGCCATAGGGATACTTTGACGACAAATGACTCCTCAAATCGTTGAGAATTTTATCAATGTGTCCATTCGATGACAAATATACATAACGTGCTAGAAATTACTGGCATTTCCGGCACCAAATTATAAGTGGCGCGGATGTAGTAAAAAAGTTGTCTTCTTCATCGTTGTTTTATTGTTTGACATTTCGAGGTCATTCATTTTTTCGATAATTTTTGACAAGAAATTTTTTTCTTTGTACTGCATTATTTAGAGACACCAATTCAAGAACCTATCACAACAAATAATTTATAACAATACTATCTAATACAAATAAAAAACCAGAAAAAGGTGGAAATAAAACTACCATTTTCTGAGCAGTGAAAAAACCATTTCTTGTTTAGAAAGAAATAATTTTTTCTCTTCTTCACTATAGTAAATTAGTTAATTTTCAGTACACCTATCAAGATTAACGCCACAACTACTACAACATGTCGATAGATGACGAAATATGTTGAAGTTTTTCGAGAGCCCGGGGCTTGAATACAAATACCACTCTCACGGGTAAGAGCTATCTATCTCGATCTGTGTAGAGTACAAAAACATTCGTCCCCATAAAAATACTCACCTCTTCTATTTGGAATCTTACGTTTCATAAAACTTTACCTAATCTTTCAAGGCTTTATAATATGGCGTCCTCATATTACATTGTAACCCCTCGTTTTGTGCTCTTCTATCTTATTCAAAAATTGGGTCTTCCTTCTCGAAGTCCCTACTTCCTTCTTTTGTTTGATTCTTTTGACTGATTGTTACGAACGTTCGCATCTAGGTTCTTTCAGCAATATTATTGCTTATTTAAATATATAATAATATAGTTAGTCACATCGTTTCGCTTAGAGAATTTTAAGATACTGAGTCATAAAATCTTCATTGAATATGGTAATCCAACGTCACCCATACGTTACCCGTACTGCCCAAAAGGCCAATTTCTTGTTCTGCAGTCTCTCTTCGGAATATATTTAAGAACCTACTACAGTTATGATATTCCATAATAACCCTGCGGGGAGGTTAAACCGTTCTACACCAGCCCTGCATCAAATCTTGCTGTATCCATATCTTGAAGTGTTTTGATTGCTGTATCCATATATTTTTAACTGAAAGTCCTTTTTTTAATTTTCAAGCTTTTTCCTGTATTCAGAATTATTTTAGTATTATCTAGAACAAAGTACGAATAATGTTAGAAGTGATATGTTTTATTACATCCGTAGTAATAATTTATTTTCGGATTATTTGCCAAAGAAGTGCATTTTTCATAACCTGTAACTATTTGCAGGTTACCGGACATTTTTGAAATTAATCATTAAAATCTTCTAATGCAGATATTATTAAGTAGAAATTGAATATTAAAAAAAATATCTCTCTTTCAGTAAAATGTTATTAAACACAGCGCCATCAATCTCCACAGCTACTGATCGAGTAACTCACGGCAACATGCAATGTTTATTTATTTTCTTCTCCCCACTCAATCGTGTTTTTGGCACGAGAATTTTATTTCTTTACCGTGAAAATCAAAAGTGGACGTTACTCCCTCACTGACCTCATATTCTAATAGCCGAATGTGCACGTAATGCAGTTATTCAGAGACACCACGGAGTAGGAATGATTGACATTAATTAAATGATTGGATCTAAATGTTGCTCTACGTAAAACCTTCAATCTCAACTATGATTGCGAACGTTGGAGAGCAGGAAATGCAGGCATACGATAGGGACGAGTGCAATTACGCTATTATGCAGATAGCTGCATCAAGTTCAATGTCGCACGCCATTGTTCGATAACGAGCGCGCTGTAATATCGCTTCATGGCTGCATGCGAATTGACATTGATTGCTGCAGTGTATTGCACAATGAAATCAAAACCAAGAAGCTGTTAAAAACTTACCCAAACTGGACTAGCACTCTGTTGGATTATATTGCGCTCTAGGTTATGCCGCTGTTCAGGGACAATAGCAATTCTTTCAGAAACTCTTTTCTCCTTCTTCATACACTCCGTAAATCTTAACCGGCTTCTCACAGCTCTCACCATAGTAAGAGTCTCTTGATAAGGGCTTGGTTTTTTTAATTACTTTACAACTTCTAACATCATTGAGACTTCTACGAAATGCTTCTAATTTCAGAAGAAGCGTTTGTTTTGGTAATAAATTTATGCAAAAAAGATTGCAAATAGCCTTTATTAAAAGACACTGCAGCAGCTGCATATCATCCACTATAAGAACCTCGGGGAGAAAAAATAACTTTCTTTCCTCCTGCATATTTGGTAACACGCAAATTAAAGCTTTCTGCTAAATTATTTGTTTTGTTGTGAAGTAACGGATAAGAAAGTAAATATAATGTACGAGCGATGCCAGTTATTTTGTGAAAAACACCACAAATTTTTAATTCGGTAATTAAATTCTCACTATTACGCATATTCGCGATACAAAAATAAGACGAACAGTTATAATGATCGCCAAATATGTGATAAGGCCCATCAATAATATCTTTTTCATATTATCAACTTTTTTCAATAAACGGTATATTTTGACTATTCCAACGTGTCGCGGACGAATCTACACCGCAGTCCCAATCTCAACTAATTATCCTTGATAAGTTTCCACAGCCAATTCGTTGTTCAACTGCCAACAAGGATTTACAATAATTACACAAGAGAAGGTTTTTACATTCTATTCCACCTACAATGACATTTTTATAAGACCGGGAATTTCTTACAGTATAATAAGTGCTTAAGTGCTTATTTCTTACAGTGTAATAAGTTATTAAGTGCTTATTTCTTAAGTGCTTATTTCTTAAGTGCTTATTTCTTACAGTGTAATAAGTGCTTAAGACCGGGAATTTCTTACAGTGTAATAAGTGCTTAAGTGCTTATTTCTTACAGTGTAATAAGTGCTTAAGTCTAATTGTGAATAAATGAGACCATTTTCTGCAAGAGATTTTTCAAATCCACTCGCAATAATGGCTACCTCCATTTTAGTTGAAAGACCGGTATAATTTTTAAAACAAGTATGTGATGGAGGCTCAATGACCAAGAATAAGTGAGACAGTACTTTAAATAACTAACTTTTTTACTACGGAGACCTATGATTGTTGCGGCATCCGCAGAAGCGTTAAAATTGGTGGGTCATTTAGACCAAAAGCCACACATATACCGCTTTCATCTACACTACCAATGGATTTTGCATATCCTGCTTCTTCTCCTACCGCCTCAAATAGACAATGCTCTGCTGCCTGTCCCCTCCATTCGCAAATGGTATCTTGACAGTCTTACAGTAGTTACACAATCTTATAGACATGGGTGAAATATCGACATGACATAAAACTGTATTTACCTGTGTAAAATCACTATCAATAGACATTATATCAGCAACAGCTTCTTGGTTTATGTCCATTGTCTGGCATTACCGTGTTGCTTCTAAATCAAAGTTCGCACCGCACATATCGCATATAAGTGTAAAATTTGAATATAAGCCTGTTTTCTTTTCATTTGCAATACGTGTGTGAGATATATCTCACACACGTATTGCAAATGAAAAGAAAACAGGCTTATATTACCTCAGTCGAAAATTTAATTATGTCTACTAATAATTAGAAACTGTTTTAATAAATAATTAACGTATACTATTATTTTGTCTTTTAAATTGAATATTATTTCAATAGGTTCTTCCTGTAAATTGAAAACATGACGTATAAATATATGAGAAACAAAATGGGAGTAAGAATTTAATGGATCTAAAAAATAGTTTCTCTAATTCTTTCTACGGCTACTGAGGCGCTTATTTTTTCCGCCCCTATCCCTAATGTGTATACTCTGGAAATAAACAATTTAGGATGAATTAAGGATCCGATTATTTAGGAGCCAGACTGTTGTAAACTAATGTGTCATAAAATACTAATATATCCTAGGATAATAAATATGTTCGTCTAATATACCGTGACAATATATATTTACCTTTGGTTTCTTTTATTTCTTATCCATGCGCGCGATTGCAAGGGTCGAGCCTTTTTAAACTTAAGGGTCTGTAAATAAAACAAAGTGGATAATCATTTATTTCCTAATAAAATAGGTTGTTCTTCCAGAGAAAAACCGGACTCGTCGTGACGTTTCGTTCGTTTGTATATATTGGAAATTAATGAATTAGTTATAATAGGATTGAGAAGTTATTAATTTGAGTATCAATATGACGCTAAAATGACTACGATAAATATACGTTAAAATTCCGTACATAGAATTTCCGTATATAGGCAGTGATAAACACTTAGAACACGTAGTGTTTCTGTTAAATTATAAACAAATATTTTTATTTGTTATTACGTAAATATATTACCTATTGGTGTAATAACATCGTATATAATTCAAAAAGTATAAGACCTAGGATGATCACTACAGTTTTTTTTGTAATCTCCTAGTCAAATTTTACCGCCGCAATTTTTTTATAATTTTTGGTTTCAGTTGTTTTGGAAATATGAGTGGGAAAGTTAGTTTTCGCATATTTTTTGGAATATCTTGTTAAATATAAAACTTAAAATTATAAAAAAAAATTAATTAATGCATTCCTCATAATCAAATGATACCCATATGATATAAAAAATTTAAAAATAAATTAAATTTTTTTACCCCTCTTTCATTTTACATGAATATTTAAAAAAAAAAGTGGCTTGTAAAAATATTGGGGTTTATAAGATGTATTACTTTGTTAATTTCAAATTTCCACGTCGCATAGTTTTTGAGAAAATCGGCTGTAAATATAGTTAAATACAAATATCTTACTATATATTTCATAGACTTAAAAACATGGTGTATATTTCAGATATTATGACAACTAGAATCGTCGCTATATTTTTCCTAAAATATTTAAGTAGGTTTCTAAAAGCCATATTTTCAAAAATTTTAGGTCAAATAGTCTTGGAATGAAGAGTATGGAGGGCACATTTTTTTGCGTTTTTTTCTCCGAAGATATAATGCCTAAAATTATAAAAAAAAACCTTATAACTAATCCTTTCGAACGATGTCTTACACAAAACATATAATCTAAAAGAAGTTGGAATTTCCTTGCGGAAAGTGACATTACTCGAAAGACTATTTTTGAGTGTAGGCTATTGAAATATATGCGTGATAATATATTTTACTACTATGTCAAATTCCAAGTCTCTACATCTAGTATTTTCTGAGAATAACGGCTGTAACGAATAGACCGGCAGACGCCTGAATAATTTTATAAAGGTTTTGTATTTCCTTTTGTGATATGGAATTCTAAGAAAAGTACTAAAGAATAAATAACTTATAATCTTGACAATTAGTCTATGACGTAAGCATCATTTAACTGTTAAATATAACATGTAAATTAATAGACATCATGAAACAAAATATTTCAAATACATATATTTATTTACATTGATTACGAATGGTTAATCCTACTATAATATAATCACATTAATATTGCGAATATTTTTTATTCCGAGCGGTTAGCACACACAACCGACAACGAGCGCATCTCGGCACGTTATGAGTAGCCGTTGTGTTTAATATACTATTTATATGAACGATTGAAACTACATTTTCGTTGACTAAATATTTTTTTTCTCTATTACTATTGCGTCAATCTAAATTGTTTTTTGACAAAATAAAGAAGGGAAAATGAGCATCTTACTCCTTTTCTCGCATTTCAAATTAAAGTAAAATTTTTTAAATTGAATCCTCTAAATTACCCCCTTTTTAGCGATTTTGACGAAAAATGAGTTGCAAAAAGCCGATTTTTGTAAAATAAATATATGAAACCAATAAAAAGTAATCTCATAAAATTATAGATGAAGGTTTGGTCTCTTTTTTCATATTGAAATTATTATGCTACATATTCTCAGAATTTAGAGTAAACCTGGCCAAAATGGAGCTTATTCGTTAAAAACTTAACCGATTTCAACGCTCCCTTAAATTATTACAAAGTAATGACAAGTAGTTAATTTTTGAGTAATCATTAAAATATTTTTTTTAAAACAAACTAATATATAAACACGAAATACAATAATATATACAAACACGAAATACAATAATATTTCATAGAAAAATATACTGCATACAATTACATCACAATGAACTCGACACCAATATCCAAAGATGTTGGAATACGAGTGCCGGGCCGCTGTCTCGCCCCGCTCCAACATCTTTACCGATATCACTATTACAGAACATTTCATATTTATTACAGAACATATTCATTATAAATCTATGTATTACATCATTTATCAACATTAATAATGTTTGTTCAGCCATGCCGCGGGACTTATTAAATGACAGTGTTTTCTTTCGCCACATATAATTTCCTTTGTGCCCAGATTAGTTTAATTGTGTTTATTTTAAAGTGATGTGACGGCAGTCTTGGTAAATATATTCTCGAACTGCTATTTACTGTGCTTAGAACGACACTTGCCATTTTAATTACATTCAAACATAAAAACAATAGCATATAACATAACGAACTTAGCATTATAAAGCACATAATAATATAATAAACTTAATATCCGCCACACCAAAAATTCACGCCGAAAATTCAGAAAGCAATATTGGAAAATATCAAAAGCCGAACGTATTTTAAATTTCAATATACTGACAGATCAATGCGCCTCACGGATTAATCGCCTTTACGTTGGCAAGTGTGGCAAGCAAACGTTGTGTACGTGGTATACGTTAAGTTGGTATACGTCAACAGACAGTTAACAAAAAAAAACAATTGATCCCCTGAATCTACATGTCTCTGGACGTAAATAGTGTGACCCTCGTGAGCATATAAATAATAAAAGTCGCAAATAATTACACTAGCTGTGCGCTCCTTGTAATTCAGATTTGTTAGTCCTACGTACAATTATAGGTTAGTTAGGTTTCGTGTATGTGCAACAGGCAGACAGACAGATAATCATACGACATTGGTTGTCCTCAAAACAAAAACCAATAATTTAATTTTAGTAAACATTGAGAGGAGAATAAAAGTTTATTTTCGCGCAAATCAACATCTATTTCTGATAAACTGATAATTTTATGAAAGTCGTACGAAAGTACGGTTTTAAAATAATATTATTAAGTCTCAAGGTGTATTGACCATAAAAATGGGCATTGCATTTCTTCTCTTTCTAACGCTTATTCAAATGTTTTTCAGATTATTCAAGTTGTATAGAAATATAATAGAGATATGTCAATTTGAAATCAATATTTTATTATTTGTTGAAGGTTTTGAGATGAGATAAATATTACATTTTCCGCACCCATTGACGTACGTATATTATGTTTTAAACTACTTGTACGAAGTTACAAACGTAGATATATGTTTCTTTTTTCAGAATAATATTTCAATTATTGTATTATTTCCTAGCCATCTCTCAGCGTCCGGGGTGATCAGTATATATAATTCCTCTTATAAAAGAACTTTTCCTCACGAATTCATTTTTCTGAGGCTGAACATGACGGGTTGCGGCCGTCTATTTAACTATACCTCTCGGTCAAACTCAACATGTAATAAATAATTCATAATTAGATAAGTAATTTATAATTTTTGAAACATCCACCAAGAAATCGATACCTTTCTGGACGGATGTTTCACCAGAAATCGCCTCTTAGACGGGCGCTAGAGTTGGAACCACTACGCTACAAGTCATTATATATATATATATATATATATATATATATATATATATATATATATATATACATATACATATACATATACATATACATATACATATACATATACATATACATATACATATACATATACATATACATATACATATACATATACATATACATATACATATACATATATATATATATATATATATATATATATACATTAATGCGAAGTGCGTAAATAATGCCGTATATTAACATTAAAGCTTTTTCTAATGTTTTTAAAATAATATCCCTAACCTTAAAGATAATAATCGAAAATACACATCGAAATAAGAGTAAAAACTGAGCTATTATGAGAAAAAACAATAGCCTAAAGTGCATATAAAATAGGTAGTCTTCATTTCAAGATATTACAACACTTATTTGAAAAGAAAAGAAATATCACAATGTTAGTTTCATTATCTATACGCCAAATATTACATAAGTATATTTATATGTTATGCAATCAAATCTAGAAATATAGCAGTCTAAGCTGACATATCGGAGCTATTTCACTCTAACGTCTTATAAAATTAATGAATAGCATATATGCTCTAGGCTTTTGCAGCGTCGAAATTTCCATTATTTTCAAAAATTGTTTAAAACATCTGATAATATCGCAAGAAAAATGTAGGGTTATCCATTTTTACCACGGAAATTTGACAATTGTACTTGTATTTATAATATTATTTATGGTGAAACATTCTAAAGTTAATGTTTTATATATATATATATATATATATATATATATATATATATATATATATATATATATATATATATCTCCAGGTATAATACAATGAGTTTTATAACTAGTCGTCAGCTGATTAGATGGACATATATTTTTGCCAACCATATTTTTACTGTCAAATTCGTTTATTTACAATGATTCTCTATTAAATTTAATGGAGTATAGTATATTATTTAAAATTGTTCGTGTGTGTGTGTGTATTCCACTCTGCAGCCGAAACTACATATGGCATACGAATGGGAATTATGCGTGGTAGTAGCCTCAACCCTCCCATCGTGCACTATGGTGTTTGCGCGTTGATAACGGTGGGTGTGGAAGATATGGGGGTTGAAAGTAGTCGGCCTCGAAAGTGTGTGACTTCCAATATAAAAGTTCCAGTTTTCTGGAAATTTGAAGAAATTTCTATAATTTTCTGGAATATTGTCGAATTCTCACACACACTCATTGTCGTCACCCTTTTTCTTCACTCCCACAACCCACCCCTTCTCATTTCTTTTAACATTAATAAAACATTACATTTTTTTTTATTAATTACTAATCAACTAATTCATTTCAAATAATAATCAACAAAAAAATGTTTATTTGCCAATTGTGTTCTGAATACCTTTTTTCCCTTGAATAATTTTATTTTCACGGTTTTTATTGAATCATTATGTGGATAAAATATTTTAATTACACTTCGAGAATGTTCTAAATTATTCAGAACGGTCTAGAATGAACTGGGCCAGAAGGTTCGAAAATGTTCGAAACTCATACATATTTCGCGACTATTCCAGAACATTTTCGAACCTTCTACCCCAATTCATTCTAGACAGTTCTAAATAAATAAGAATATTCTCGAACAGTTTAATTTAAATATTTAATTCACGTAATGATTCAATAAAAATTGATAAAGTAAAATTATTTGTACTTAATTCAAGTAAAAATAAGCTATTCAGAATAGGATTGTTAAATAAAAATTTGAAAATATTCCAGACTGTTCATTGTTTTTTCTATCGCTTAACTTTTCTATGTTGGTTATTATTTTGAAAAAAAATTTCGTTCGCGGCATATTTTGTCTTTGTAAAGAATAGATAGGTATGAACTCTTATATAGGTGTTAGAGTGTTAGCTCACTAGGAATAGCTACAACATTTTGTTGCATTTATTTTCAAAATGGTTTGACCAATTTAGAACACGGTTTTCTGTAAAATATTTGGGGCTAATCGGCGATGGTTCTCAGATAGGTGTTATGGTGTTAGCTCACCAGGGGGGGCTTCAACATTTTGGTGCAAACGAATGTTTCCATTTATCTCCAAAAAGTATAAAATAAAAAATTTAAAAAAAAACCCACGACGGGATGTAGTCGTTGTAAATGAAAAACGATTAAATATTTTTTTGAAAACCCCCTACGACTAAAAGAAAGTAAGAACCTATTAATATAATTACAAACCTAAGAAAATCCGTCGGGGCTGCCATGTCCTGCCTATGCCTAAAATTTTGCCGTTTTATCAGTACGTGACTAATCGAAAGCCTCTTAGGTGCGCAAATAGCTTTTCCATGCTGCTACAATGTAATTGATATTGGGAACGGAAATGGCAATACCAGCTCCGACGGATTTTCTTGGGTTTATAATTATATTAATAGGTTCTTACTTTCTTTTAGTCGGGAAAGGGTTTATCGGGGATTTAATCGTTTTTCAATTACAACGACTACAACCTTCGTGGGTTTTTTCAAAATTTTTATTTTGCTTTTTATTAAATATGTCGTTTTTAATGTATACTACGACGCACCGTCTATGCGTCATTTTAATAAACAAATAAATAATCTCTCTTCAGCGGGCATTGTGATGTCACGTGGTACGAAATTGCGTTTTTAGCGCAAGTTTGGTCATTTAAATTTAAAAATGATTTTGTATAAAAATTATGGCATGTATCCTAAAAATATAAACGTAATATGCCTATAATGCGAAACAGAGCAATTTAAAATAGTTTTAAAATAAAAGTCAAATAGCCTATTAATTTGATTATACCGCTTTTTATTTTTATTTTTTCTTGAGCGGGTGGGAAAACTTAAAACTTATAACTTAAACGCCATAGATTCAACTAGCACCGCGCCTCAGCGCAAACCATCAGTTTAGCTATGTAAAAACTCGACTTCGCAAACCGAGTCGAGAGTGGAATCGATTTATAGCTATGTCGACCCTAATTGGCGTCTGTCTCGTCGGTGCACTCGTTCCGCGATTGTTCGCATAGCATACTCGAAATGAATGTATCGCTCTTATGTTCGAATCAAACTGAACGTACTCGGCTCCCGTGTATAATTTAAAAGCTCGTTTAAAAATATGTCATTTTATTGTTTTGATCTACGAGTACATTCCTTACACGTAGGTTTTAATAAATTATTTTCGTTAGTTTGTTCAAGGTGTCCTTTTTTTAGAAGAGTTTTCAAATATCGAATAAATATGGCGTTAATTTTGTAGAAATTCATTATTCACAATTAAATGAAACTACGTGATGTAGTGTTATTTCTACTTTCTTTAAGTTCTTTACCACGACCTAGGCTTTTGGATGTTTTTTTTAAGATAGAAAAGATATTTCAGTTGTGTTTTGAATATAACCAAGACTTTAGAAATATTATCAAGAATAGATATTTTTTCGTGGCCATAAATTTAGTAGATTTTGCTAAAAAAATTTAATAAACTCAATCTGCTACTGTAAGCGTCGTAATTACCACATTGCTATCGTGAATTATTTTTGTCTCGTCCTCTGTTTCATTTTTCTATAATATAAAATTATTTTTGTCTCGTGACTTTTCTCGTGATTTTTCTATAATATAAATTATTTTTCTAATCTATAATTAAATTACTTTTAAATCTATAATTAAATTACTTGTCTCGTGAATTATTTTTGTCTCGTCCTCTGTTTAATTTTTCTATAATATAAATTATTTTTGTCTCGTGAATTATTTTTGTCTCGTCCTCTGTTTAATTTTTCTATAATATAAATTATTTTTGTCTCGTGAATTATTTTTGTCTCGTCCTCTGTTTCATTTTTCTATAATATAAATTATTTTTGTCTCGTGAATTATTTTTGTCTCGTCCTCTGTTTAATTTTTCTATAATATAAATTATTTTTGTCTCGTGAATTATTTTTGTCTCGTCCTCTGTTTCATTTTTCTATAATATAAATTATTTTTGTCTCGTGAATTATTTCTGTCTCGTCCTCTGTTTAATTTTTCTATAATATAAATTATTTTTGTCTCGTGAATTATTTTTGTCTCGTCCTCTGTTTCATTTTTCTATAATATAAATTATTTTTGTCTCGTCCTCTGTTTCATTTTTCTATAATATAAATTATTTTTGTCTCGTGAATTATTTTTGTCTCGTCCTCTGTTTCATTTTTCTATAATATAAATATGGCTCCTTTTAAATTCAATTTTAATATGCCGAAAATATTTGATTAATGCAGGTTGCGGACCTTGCTACACAACCGCTTCTTCAGAAAGTGATTAGAGAGGATCGCAAGTGACCCTACGCATAAGACGAATACGATTGAGTCATCAGTTTATTAGTGATAAAATGCTTAATTGTAGGAGCTGTGTCCTGTAGACCTTTCTATACCCTAGAAAGTCAGAAAAAACTAATTTATTTTCTCATCTTAAAGAGATTTTATCACGGACGTTAATATTTCACATTTTCGTGCTTATTAGGATATGGAATATGGGGGGGGGGGGGGTAGATTGAAGTACGAGCCGAAGGAAGTCTGAACGCGTCCACTGTGAGTATTCTAGTTTAGCGTATGTTAGTAAGAGTTACTTAATCGCCCGACAGTCTATTTTTCGTGCTTATTAGGATGCGATATATTTGAGTGGGGGTAGAAGGGAGTATGCGCCGAAGTAAATCTAAACGCGTTCACTGCGACCGAGATTTTTTATCATTAAAAAGCAAATATATTTTGGTTGCCAATATAGAACATGTGTATCTCGGTAAGCATTCTGCTAAAGAAGCATGCTCATAACAATAAGCCTTAGAATGTACTACGTGACTAGCAAATGTATATGTAAACACCGGGATCATGCTGTAAACAAGCATGCTACCCAGTAGTAACAAAGGAAGTCTTTATAATAGCATGAATATTAAAATCCTAATGAGCCTAATGACAAATAGACAATTTTGTGATTAAGTAGTGTGGTTTTTTCGTAAATATGTGCTAAAACCTTTAGAAACATTTTTTGAAACACTGTTCTTTGGCGATTTTGTATTTATTTCTTATTATCTCGAAGGTAGCGTGATTTTGTGCTTGTCTTAATGCAATATTTGTGTATTAATATTATGTATTTTAGGTCTTAACGTAACTACGGACACACTCGCTGCCGATGTGCTCTTGCGCCCCATCTTTGACTATGCTGTCAACGACGTTCCTACCTTGATGTAACCTGACTAGCTTCTGATCCTCTCAATAACTAACAATGGTATATTCCTCGATATTCCTAATAAGATTCTTTTCTGGTGCTATGCAGTGTCTATTATTACGGTTTTTACGCGAGGTTTGACCGATATTGTATCTTTCTTATTTCATTATGTTATTTGTAATTTTTCACATACTGAAACTAATTAAGTGGATTTGGCAATGTTTTGGATTTTAATAGTCTCACGTTTGTATAAGTGTTTGTAAATTGGAATAGTGAGCCGGGTTCCACGAGTTGCTGACTACAACATAAAATTATTATATTCAATAAATTTATTTTCTATCCTTTTCATTCTTGAGATAAACTATTTCAATATTACCGCAAGGCTTATCGTAAGCGTCCTGCAGTACATGCTCACGGAGCGTCGCACGACGTGATCACAGCGATAAACGTCGTACGCACTTAACACCTTATTAGACACAATAATGATCGATACGAGTATTATTTTACAGCAAGAATACTTGATTATGTGGCAATTCTATATTTTTTTAAGTTTCTTTTAAAAGATTAACATTTTATAAATTTTTAACTTTTTTTTAAAGTTTACGATAATGAAACATTTAAACGCATCAATTAACTAACACGCTCTATAATCGAGATCCACAATTTAAGACCGGCATCTTAGGTACTTCTAGTATCGATTTATACTGTTGTGAAATTTGATATGATCGAGTCTTCTCGCCTTGCGTATTGTGCTCGAGCGGCAAACTACATTATAGGAGGAAGGCACTATATGCCGGTTAGAATGATAGTAAAAGCATTCGGATCACACTGTAAATTTCAAAATTACTCAATGGTTTTTATCGACATAAAAAAATTACATCAACATTTCTAAAGGTCATCCGTTGCTCGCGTGAACTTTGACATATTTACGTCGTGAACTTTGACATACTTACGTCGAAAACAATAAACAAAGTTGTGTCGAAAATTTAATCAGCCGCGTTATACAACAAGATCAACGGTATACAACAAAACAAAATTTGCGAAACGTGTGCCTTTACAAAACATTCCACACAGAGTAACAGAATTTTTAAGCAGAATTTCAAAGCTATTCATAACTGAGATTAATTGTGGCACGAACTTGTGAATTTCTGTTAAAATGCTCTGACTTTGTGCCCTGATTTCAAAGGAACGACCTTCCACCGTGCAACGTTATTCAAACAACGAGCCTTACTTAATTTCATTCACGTGACTAAAATTACGGTTATGAATTGACTAAAAAATTAAAATACCGTTTCGTTGCTATGCCCAATTTTAAATAATAACAGTTATCAATTTGACTATTGTGTGAAACGGAAACTGTCATCGTATCGCCTAAATCTGTCTTATCTAAGTGGGAAAACCACTAAAACCTGATGGCTTATAAATGCATCTTAAATGCGATAAGAAAGAAAAGTTTGGAATCGTTTTTAAGATTCCATAGCCAAACTAAGAACCGCCATAATTTCGCCATATCCGTTATATCTGTCTATCCATCCGACAAACTATTAGTGTTATAAAACTGAAATTTTGCATGGTTATACATATTTATTTAAACAATTAAGTCTTTTAAAATAAATATTTTTAGGGTACCATTCTTGTGTCTAAAATGGGAATGTTTTTTTTTGCACACAGTATTGTTTGAGGGTATAGTTGAAAGGTCCTTGAAAAATTTTGGGGGCGGAAGGGGATGGAGGAGTGTGTAATGAACCCTTTTTCAATACAAGGATCCATTTACGAAATATTAAGCTTTAAATTGGTAATTCTTGTTACAGTTAGGTACGTGTCCCTATTTCCTAAGTTTCCTAGTTTAACCACTATTTTTGAATCTCTGAATAGTAGTATAATTGGTAATTCTCATTAGAGTTAGGTATGTGCCCCCATTTCCCAACAACTAATGGGGACACATACCTAACTCGGAATAGTAATATAATAAGGAAATAAAAGGAAAAATTATCACTACTAAGTAGGCTCTTCTAGTTTACAAGTAATTCTCCGTCAACTTATAACGTGTAGTTGAGCTGTAAAAAGTTCATAGAAACCATGTGACCTAAATCAACTGTAAGAATAATTTTTATATTGAAATGTATGTTTATGAAATATGTATTTTTTTTTAGAAACGCAGAATATTTTTCTCTTACATCTGTCAGAGATATACTAAATAATATATTGAACTTGTGAAAAATTAATATTATTAAATAAATAAATGTTTATAAATGTCTAAATTTTTACGAAACATCCCTAGTTCGAATTCTACTGTATTTGGTAATCAAAACCTTGTATTTGAAAGGTTTTTTTTTATAATTTCTAACGGTTTAAGATATCTGAAAAATTGTGCAAACTAGAGCTAGGAATTAGAAGTGGTGTTCGTGATCTGATAATATATTTTAAAAGAGCTATCCAAAATATCTCACTTGATGAAAAGCATGAAAACACTTTTCCGTGCCAGTTTTACGTGCATGGTGAGATACATTGACATAAAATACACAGTTTTCTTTAAACACTTTGTTATAAAATAACTGATATCTCTAAAAGCATTCGCTTTTAAAAGAATGACCCCAAAATGATGTTTTTGATCCTCAAATTATAATAAATTTATATATATATATGTTATACATATATATATATATATATATAAATATACATATATATTATATAATATATGTATGTATAATACATTATATACAACATGATTTATCACAAAATATTTTAAAGTGAGAATAACAATAGTTTAAGAGCAATGAAATTATAATGGAAGAAATAAACCTAAGAATCGCAAAGTTGGTTATTAGAAATTAATGTACAAAAGTTTTGGGTATTTTTTATTTTAACCCACCAATTTACAAAACTCATGCTTGACCCGTGTAAAGTGACCGTAAAATCTATGTCATCATTGTTATTATTTAACTATTATTATGTACAACAAAATGACGTAAGGATCATCCTTACTGTGTTACGATGTTACTGTACGAAAAGGATTTCCATTTTTCTTAATTTTCTTTTTTGTGTTTTTTCTTTCTTACTTTTTTGTTTTTCAAATTTCTGTTTTTAACTTATTTATATATTGAATACATTGGGATTAAGTACATGTATTTCATTATAATGTGCATAACCTAAAAACCACATGATAATCACGATATGGCTATTTCTACTACTTTGGACACGTCTACCTATGAAATAGTTCTAATGCCCATCTCAATTTTTTTGTGTTTAATGTCTCATCAAGGGCTATTATTTAAACCAAAATAGAATTAAAAATCATTGGTTTCGCAAAACGAGCCATATTTATGATCACTTTCATAAAACCCCTAAACGGTAGAAACTGGAAGACTTGTAACAGATGGACGGACACACGAACATGACGCAATTATGAGAGTTTCTTATTTCACCGCTACCATAAAAACTAGATGTAATTAATGTAAGGATATGTCCTGAAGACAACATTTCCTTCAGAATGATGGAAAGACCTGTTAGAACTATTTATTATATTCCTAATTAAAAATATTTCCTCCAATCGCTGATGATTAAGTTTAGCTTTTCAAGAATATCAATTATTATTATTATTTAAATTATTAATTGCTTTAAACATTTTCTTAGTCTTACTCAAGCATAAAGATGCTCAAATCACAACAGTGCTAATATGGAACGTTAATGTCACAACGCGGTAGCTCATTGGTTTCCTGATCTCGCCGACCTTGCCCTATGATATCTATTATTATGCTGGTTAATATTAAACGGTAAAATAATGAACATAACAAGATAACCCGCTATCGTGCACCGAGCAGTAAGAATGTGTGCAACGATCTAATGTCCGTTTGGCTCCCAAGGCCGTCGACTCCGTGTTTACTACAATAATCGTCGCAACCTGTTGGCAACGCATAATTTACACTTGTTTTGCACTCGTGCAACTACATATCGTTGTAAACAGCCGCCGATGCAAGTAAACATTTTAAAAGTGAGCCCTCTATGAAGAGGTGGTTACTTTACTTCTCTTCTGATCTGGTCGCCGACTTATGCTTCTTAAGTTAATTACTATATGTAAATCTTTCGGTTTGAGTCAATCTATAATTTAATCATTTAGTTAGTCAATTGCTTATTTATATTCTAGGTCTTCCATCGGAACAAAGAGCTTCCATAAGCTTTCGCCAAAGTACCTGGTTTTAGACCAACTTCCGTAACTGTACCCATGTTAGAAAATAACCTCCATCTCCATGGCTATAAATCTTACCCCAACTTTCTCCGGTTTTACTTCTACTGAAATTATCACTTCATTCTTATCGATCTCAACAGCTCTTTTATACTACGAGTATTCCTAATGCACCTCCACTTTCTCTGTAAGACCTGCTCATCGATCAAACCTATCTTAATGCCATGTGTTTTCTCAGACCTTTGGTGATGGCTAGCGCTTTAAAGACACTAAAGACGCTTTGGTATTGAAGATCGATTGCCATATTTGGTCATATGACATTCATTGTTGAGATAAAATTAAAACTTACTATATAAAACATAAAATAATTATATGGTTTCGGTCCCATACAAAGAAACTTCCTCTTCACTGCTCACTAGCGTTGATTCTCTTTTAAAATTTTTAGAATTCCGTAGTGAATTCCCTCATTGCATGTCACTTTAAAACTATATTTTCCACCACAAAATCTAACTGATGCTGCCATATATATCGATGCTTGTGGCTCTTAAGTTATTCTTAAAATTCGGGTCAATTTATTTTTTTGATTTATATTCTGACGCACGAATTCGCCCTATATTTTTAGATCTTTGTGTTTATAAATTATCATAGACAATTGCGAACACTAATATATGAACGAATAGATGAAAATATATTACAATGTTAATAAAAATAAGAATCATGTAAATAACAGCTAATTATAACACCGCGACTAAATTTTTAAGACAACAGATATTGAATATATTTTGCGTTAATTTTGTAAAAATTCATTATTCACAATTAAATGAAACTATGTGATATAGTATTACTTCTATTGTCTTTAAGTTCTTTACCACGACCTAGGTTTCTTTGTATTACAACACCTTCAGGTGGGCTTTACCTTTATCTTTACCACGACCTAGGTTTCGTTGTATTACAACATCTTTAGGTGGGCTATTAGCATCTTCAGATGGACTATCATCTTTGCTAATAGCCCACTTGAAGATGTTGTAATACAAAACCTAAGTCGTGGTAAAGAAGTAGTTTCATTTAATTGTGAACAATAGATATTTAAAAATGCTTTGAACTAAATATGACATTTCACAGTATGAAATTCAAAGTCGCAGATGCCACTTTTGAACCTTTCTTATTTTGTAATACTCATAGATTATCACTTTAGTAAAAATCCGTTGTTTGCTATTTTCTGGGTTTTTCCAAAATGGCGACGAATTTGTGTCGATTTGTGGTACATCATTACTTCAATGAACATACAGAACTGTCAATTTTGGAATCCAGCGTTTTAACCAATGGTTTTTTTTTATATCCTTGCTTTTTGTCCCACATTTCTGTCTCAATCGTATTTTCATATCTACTTCCAGTTCCAAAATGTTCCTCAACAAATTCATATTTTGTATATTTCAAATATCTCTTTACAATCCATCGAAGAATCAAAAGAATCCTTGAACTATTTGTTTTCTCTGCATTCGTGTCGTAATGATTATCTGTCCCGCTTATTAGTCGTCAAAAAACTCTTTATCTATATAGCAAGTTATTTTTCAATCAATATTATGAACAACAATAAAAAAACTGTAAACAGATTTAAAAAATATCTCTGAACGATTATGTGACCTAGTAGTGACCGTGGCCTTCTCTTTAAATGCGCTTCAATCTAATCGTTTGAGATTTAATTTATGTTTTGCTAAAATAAATGTTAACCTTGACCGTTATAAGCCAAACCACCGCCAGTTAACTGTTGACATATTTTATTTCGATTGCGCGTATCAAGGATGTAAATAAAAACGTCTGCAGTGCATTTCGTATAAGACGCTTACGTAAAAAGCTAGACTTGTGAGATGGCGAATAGTCGTATCAGCTCATGTTTGTCTAAAAATGATGTATATTTGTTTTAAATAAGAACTAGCTAAAATCTCCAATATTATGACCACGAGTGTTTCAAATTCATCAAAGTCTCCTGAAACGAACAACATTCATCATATTCATCCGCGCTAAGTAGCGAAAACTGGCTATATCCTGTTTAATTTCTTTGTGTTCTTGTCCATGCTAATTTTATAAGATATAAAATTAAAAATATAAAAAATATTATAATCAGCAGTAAGAATTAAATATAATCAGAAAGTAATAATAACTAAAATATTTTCAATGCTAATTGATATATTTTACAATTTATATTTACGATTATGTATTTACTAATTGATATATTTTACAATGCTAATTGATATATTTTATTTTTCAATGCTAATTGATATATTTTATTTTTCAATGCTAATTGATATATTTTACTATTTATATTTACGATTATGTATTTACTAATTGATATATTTTACAATGCTAATTGATATATTTTATTTTTCAATGCTAATTGATATATTTTACTATTTATATTTACGATTATGTATTTACTAATTGATATATTTTACAATGCTAATTGATATATTTTACAATTTATATTTACGATTATGTATTTACTAATTGACATATTTTACAATGCTAATTGATATATTTTATTTTTCAATGCTAATTGATATATTTTACAATTTATATTTACGATTATGTATTTATATTTACGATTATGTATTTACTAATAAAAATAATGACAGCTGACGTAATTAAATATTTACTATTCTGAATAAAAAAAACTTTTATGCTACTTGATAAATGGATGCTAATAATATAGAAAACAATATAGAAAGATACAAAATTCCAAAAATGAAAAAGGCATTTGAAATTTTTGTGATTTTTCAATTGTTTTACGCTAATAATGCAGTATGCAATTGCGCATCGCGCTCGTCGCCATCGCCAGCCGCGATCCGACTGCTGGGAACGTTGATAGGCAGACAGGCCTTGCTAAAGCATGGATTTATACCAACGTATCTTTCACTTTGAAGCGCTTATAGTTCCTGGTAAAAAATAGTTTGTCAAGCTGTCCAGATTCGAAACTCCAGAATATAAGCGCAATTTGCACACAGAAAATAATTAAATCGATTTAGTCACATAGAGAAATTGACACTGATAGAGAAGATCTTAACACCTTCCTGGTGGAAAGATAGTTAGCCAAGTTGTCCAGAGTTGAAACTCCAGAATATCAGCGCAATTTACTCTCACAAAATAATTAAGTTAATTTAGTCACATATAATAATTGACATGGATAGAGAAAATCTTAACACCTTCCTGGTGAAAAGATAGTTTGCCAAGTTGGATTAGCTAACAAATGAAATAGTTAACAGAACTTAATTAATATGTGTTTTCCATAATAACGCTAAACTACGTACTGCAAAATATACCTATAAAAATAACAAACGACACGATCTATTTACCACAAAAATTGGAGATATTTTTCAAGTAACGGAGTAGGTATTTCAGTGCAACAATAAATTGTTTTATGTTCTTAAGTAAAAGTGCAAAGATTTATTTAGTTGTGAGCGTTAACATTACTCGATAATTAATGAGTACTTTGCCCGATATCATGTTTGTAAGCAGATGAGTCAGATCGAAAAATAAGTTAAAACGAAATTGTTTCAGTACCACCGACCCGCTCAGCCGTGAAAACTTGATCCATGCGAGGAAAAATTGAAATGAAATTCATTGCGTAAAGTTAAATATAGATAATTTTCTGTTGAAACCTAACATAAGCGTAATGAAAAAGAAAAAGGTGGAAACGATACCCGACTTTTACTTTATTATTTTCCTTGTAGATTCAGATTTTCCTTGTAGATTCAGATTTTCCTTGTAGATTCAGTAAGTAGACACACTTCTACATGGGGTCAGATATACCTACCTAGGTCGTACATACCTACCTCTGAATTATATAAATTAAAAAAAATATGTTGAAAGCTCGCTTTTATAAATGCCTTTATCTAATAGTATTTGGCTGCTGTCCACCAAATAACGGAAGATATCGCGAAATATTAAAATATATGTCAGTGGAAGAATCTTATGAACGAAAATTGGAATAAAAAACCTTTTTACACATCCATTGCAAAAGCGGAAAAAAGTTTCTCGTTCCAATTTTTATATTACAGTAACATAAGTGGGCAAAAGTAAGAATATTATTTAGAAATTTCTGCACTAAATAACATGTGAGTACTGATCAAGTCTACAGTCGAAATTATATACATCTCCACCAACTGTTCAAGTATATTATAAAGGTAGTTGTCGTGTCGTAAGATCCAAAATTATTATAAAAATGTTTATTGAAAATATTTTTTTTGTTTTCCAAACGGTTTATATAACACCTCTTTAATAGTTTATCAAAAAAAAGAAATAACTTTAAAAAAAAGGATAACGTTTTTCATTGCGTTGTTTTTTAAATAAAATGAAGTGTGGTAAAATACTTTTCCTGTAATGTTAATTGTACTATTTTTGAGAGCGATTTTTGCCAAAACTAAATAGTAAATACATGTTTACTTTTCAAAATTTTAATATAACATCATTTTACACTGACTTAGTTTTTTAGACCATTCGCTCGACGCGTTTTTTAAATAAAATGAAAAGAGTGGTGAAATTACTACTCTTGTTTTTATCTGTAATGTGATCAACTTTATTGATGGTACAATTTTTGAGAGCTATTTTTACCAAAGTAAATGGTAAATTATTGTTAAATTGTAAAGTAAGTAAGATATTTATACTTTGGTTGATATATTAAAAATTCAACGAACTCGTCGACAACGCATTTTACACGATAACTAACTTAACAAACTCTTAAGGGCCGGACCCCTCACCCGTTTGTCGTAATTTAAGTCAACGGAAATTACAACCATAGACGGCGCAGAATCGCTAGCATTCTCAGCGCCGCACGGATGATCTACCTCTTCATATTAATGTCGATAACGATATCTTGATACTTCGCGACAATTAATTTTCCATTAATTATTTTACGTCGCCTTAATATTAAAGAAAAAGACGCAACTTGCTATTAGTAATATTAATAGCAAGTTGCGTCTTTTTCTTTTTCTAAATTTTACGCTGTTTTAAATACGAATCTCAAATGGATATTATAACGATATATTTAATTTTAACTCAAGGCTTCGTCGCTTTTTCACATATCTTCAACATTATTTAAATTCAGGTGTACGTTTCGCCAAACGGTACCCAATCTAGTTAGCCAGCCAATTGTTGATAGACAATTTAATCGCATTACGCATTATGAAATGATAACAAATTTAAAACTTATAAATGTTATTTATTTTCGATACTAATCAGTTTAAAAAGTAACTTTCTAAAATAAATAATTATAATATTAATTTTCTTACATTTATTCGCCATAATTAAGAGGTATTATTCGCTAAAAAAATTATTTTCAGTAATACATAGTAACAGAAAGTAAAAAGTCATTAAAAATTCAAAATTCACTTTATGTATTTTAATTTTTTACAAAAACTTGCTCCCTAATATTTTCTAGCACACACATATTTGCCAAAAATTATAAATACTGTGCTGAAATAATTATCATGATATTATAATTTTGCTAACATAACTTTTGCATTTAGAACTATATTTAATAAAATATTTGATGAATTTCCGAGTGTGCCCATCTCTAAGCGATAGAGAGGTCAGAGTGAACAGTAGATTCATACCTGCTTGGGTGCGCCGTAATAAAATATTTAGAGAAAAACATTTATAGCCCCTTACTACAGAAGTATTAACCTAGTTTTTAACATTATTTAAAACTTATTAGGCGGTTTAAAATTTATTTCTTTTGGGCAACCAGATCATCAAACTGAACGTCGATGCGCCGAACGTACGATCTAAATCTTTATATCAATATAAATACAAATATCCTGATCTTTTACAATTATTTTTCATTAATGATTTAACATGCAAAATTTAACCGTGTATTAGAAAAGACCCAACTTGCTATTAGTAATATATCGAATGTCGATATCGACAAAAAAGAATAGAATGCTGCCAAAAATTAGATGAGGTCTTTAAGACTAATGAACAGTCCGGTAAGAACAAAAATATTAATGTGACTGAAAGTAGCAGTATTGCAATGAGCGACCATAGTGATCCAGAGCAACCGTGTACCAAAAATGCACTGAATCAAAGTAAAGTGTTGTCATTTGACCTGTAACAAATCAAAAATTCACCTTAAATTAGTGATAAGGATAATTTAAAGAAATAAATGATCAAGTTAGTTTTTTGTGATTGAAAACGGACACTGTAAACCAAAATGCTACTTTTTCAAAAGATTGTAGAAACAGATCGTTTTTGGAGAAGTATTATTACATTATTTCTAAATCTGGTGTTAAATTAAAACGCAAACGGTTATGTTATTCGGTACTGCTTCAAAAGGTGTATTGTCAGGCATGCTGGTCATACACATCATCAAAAAAGTTACAAAGTATTTGGATTGACGGATATAGTGACTGAAAGCATATTGTGGAGGCTTTAGAAAAGCATGAAACCTCTAAAACGTACTTAAAGAAAGAAATAATACTACGTCACGTAGTTTCATTTAATTGTTAATAATGAATTTCTACAAAATTAACGCCAAATATATTCAATACTCTAAAACGTATTTACACTTGTGTCTCATATAAGAACAGTGGCGAATTCATAGTACTCGAAACAAAGAACAAGAGTCCCTACTTAAAAATGGAAAACCTTCTTGGTGTCACATACTGAAAGACTTCTTTATGTGGCTCTGACCCTTTCAATAAGTAATTTGACTTTCCGTAGACATACAGAAAAAGTAGACAACAACGAACTAAGTGGCAATTATGTAAATATTATTGAATTATCAGCAAAGTATGATACTGTTTTACAAGAGCTATTAAACAAACCAAAAGGTCAAATAAAGTAGTTCAGTCCAAAAATACACAAGGAGCTTATTGCTCTTTTTTCACAAAATGTTAAATCCGAATTAAAAGGAATAGTGGATACACCATTTTATTCAATTATATTTGATACAACTCAAGATATACCCTTATGTGAACTCTATCATTACCTACTGTGTAATTGAAAATGATGACAAAGGAGCACCAAAATTTATCGTTATCAAAGAATCAGTTTTAGGTTTCCATGCAGTAATATATCAAACTGCCTAAGCTAAGGCGAACCAGATTTTAAAATTTGTAAATGAAAAAAAAAATTCCCTCAGCAGATGTCGTGGACGGAGATACGACGGTGCTAAAACCATGAAAGCTATTTATGGTGGAGTTCAACATTTTATTAAAAATATTGAGCTAAAAGCAGTGTATCTGCATTGTGCTGCTCATAATTTAAATCTAGTATTTAATAATGCCCTAAAATATGTGTTAGAGATGCAAACATTTTTTTAAACTGTTCAACAAGTTTACATATTTTTTGGCCATAGCATAAAAATGTGGGATATTTTATCGTGTATTAGACATCATCATAAATCAGGTGAGATTTCGCTTCGTTGGTTGTGAATTTAATAGTTTCCAATTTCAGTGTTTTACATACTATGTTCTTGGAAAATTTAAATGACTCAAACTTATTGGACAAGGTTACGGAGTTTATCAATGTGTATAAAAAAGATATACTGTTACATTTGTAAAAGAAATGCTCGAGTTTCGGTCAACTTTTAGACATGATATCGAAAAATTTACCTCTGTAAAGGAACTGATATATTAATTATAACAAACTATTGTGTCTTCAAGCTTCCCTGAAATTTGTACCGCTTTAATGTTACTTTTGACAATTCCCGTCACTACCGCTGAACGATCGTTCTCAAAATTGAAATTAATAAAAACATGTTTAAGGAATTCTATGGGAGAATAAAGGTTGCACAATTTAGCAATACTGCCAGTCGAACATTCTTTTGCCCAAAATTATAGTTTGATGAAGTAAATGACAATTTTGTCGAAATGAAAACCCGAAAAAAAAATTTTATTTTTGTTAAGTATTTCCTATTACGACTGTATTAATAAAAACGTATTCTAAAATATATTATTGTAGCACTTATTTCTTATATTATAATTCTACTCGATTGCACGGACACGGATTGAGCTATAAGTGAGGTTCTACAACATACTGAAAATAGCTATAATAAAAATAGCGACTTTCTTATTCTTTGGGGAAAATACACTTATTATCTTTAAAGTTGGGGCAGGATTTTGAGAAAAAAAAGGCTATTACTATAATTGTCAGTCATCTAAATTGAGAAGAATCGTGAAGTAGGTGTATTTTGGGAAGACTAATCTCAAATATTACGCTAATTTATAATGCAAAATTACGTTCAGTATATCAATAATATAGTTATCTTTAAAGTTGGGAAGAAAAGTATTAATACCTGTTAGGTACATCGTAAACACGAATTTAAATCACTTCAAATTATGCACTAAATTCTCCTGTAAGAATGTATGAAAACGTCAAATGAAATTGACATAAAACATGCGTTGAAGTTGATAGGCAATTACACGATGACTCGAGGTCGACAATGAATGATCTCCGTACGACTCTGTTTAGTGTTAAATTTTCGCAACTCGACCGTAATATATGATTGTTTTTCGGAATTTTATTATAAAAAAGATAATATTGCTTATAACACAGTTGCAAAAATTTCAATATGTTAGGGTACACAAAGAGGAACTTCCGAGATTTTTAATATGAGAAGCTCTCTAAAACATAGTCACGTTTTTTGTGATTATTATATGAATATTAACATATTTACTAAATTTATTGGCGATTATTACAACAACATATTACATGATTTTAAAAAGACAAATAAAATTAAGCAACGAGAACTAAAAAATACCAAATTTATTTTGATCATCTTTAATTCCGCCTGTAACGCCATAATATGGGTGCCGGCCCCTTAATCCATCCATCGACGATAACATATAAGATGTGTCATTGGTGATCAGTACGATCGGTCCATTTTGGTTTTCGCGCTAAGCAGTTTTAATTAGTTTTTTGAAAATGGAAGTTGTCCTTATTATAAATATTTTTTGTAGTTATTATGAAAAATTAAAATTTTATTATGAATAAAAATGTTTTTAGTAGTTTTATTAAAAATGAAAATTACTTACAAAAAAGAAAAATTTTTTGACAAAATTGGTCAAAAAATTGACAATATAGGAAAAATGCTTAACCTATCGTAACATGTCCTTACCTCTCCTCTTCGATGATAACGAATATTATGATGATACAAACCAATAGACAGATTAAGTCACATAACACTGCATAATTTCCTTGCCCTTTAAAAAATATAAAAAATACAAACATAATTTACACAAACTCTTTTAAATTTCCAGGCAAAACCACAGTGTTATCGAGAAGCGGCGACGAGACAAGATGAACTTATACATCACTGAACTAGCTTCCATGGTGCCCATATGTCACGCTATGTCCCGAAAAGTTGACAAATTAAGTGTTCTTAGAATGGCTGTTCAACACTTGAAAACAATTCATGGCAATGAAAACACTTACCCTGAAGGTCACTATAAGCCTTCTTTCCTCTCTGACCAAGAGTTGAAGACGCTGATCTTACAGGCAGTTGATGGGTTTCTCTTTGTGGTTGGATGTGATAGGGGGAAGTTACTGTATGTCTCGGAGTCAGTATCGCAGATACTTAATTATACGCAGGTACGAAAACACTTACATTATTATTCTAAATGTCAGAAATTGTTCTCCATTATAATTTGAAATTGTCGAAAAAAAAATATTATACACAGAGTATCAGATAATATATATTATGTATATACAAATGGATCGTTCAATAAAGAAAATATAGATGCCATGAAAATAGAAAAATATAAAAAAGGACAATGCCAGACACAAACTGTAGCTTCCTGACTCTCCAAATTCGGCAGCTTATGCTTGATTTGAAGAGATCGGTTTCGGATGTCATTCTTGAATGAATCCCTAATCACTGCGGCATAGTACTGGCAGAAGACATGGGAGACATATCCCAGATCATGGGCTTTCATTCCAGGTCCATTCTACTATTCCCTCAAAACCTTGGTTCCCGAAAAACATTTGAACGAGAACATCATTCCCGATGATGTTCTCGTATGCATGTGGGACATTATTCTATTCCTACTCTTTTGGCTAGGCTGTCTTTCTTTCTTATGTGCTGTACGATAAATCTGTTCTTATGGTTTTTTTATATGTATGTGTATTCTTATTTTGTATTCATTTATATATTATAGTTGCATTTAATTAACTATGTATATAAGATGTGTTAGCGTTGCAAACATTTTTTGAAACTGTTCAACAAGTTTACATATTTTTCGGCCATAGCATAAAAATGTAGGATATTTATATATATATATATATATATATATATATATATATATATATATATATATATATATATATGTGTGTGTATATATATATATATATATATGTGTGTGTATATATATATATATATATATATATATATACATATATATAATTTTTTTATTTATATTTTCGCTTTTCTTTAATTAATTTTTGTTTTAGTGTATAGTTTATTTTTTTGTTACCGAGCAACAACGACAGATAACTGAAATATAACGTAATCAGTGTTGCCTATCCACCGTTTTTAAACTTGAGACTGGCAAAGGTTCTCTATGGAGAGAAAATGAACGCCATAGAATAAAACATTTTATCATACTATTTTTCACATTCACTCAAAAGTTTTTTTTAATATCAATTTCAGTTTTCTATAACTTGCGATTTATAAAAACTAAAATAAAAATATTTTTTTCAATTTCCATCGAACACCAAAACATCAACGTCAAATCATCTACATCTATACACTTTATAATGTCTGTTTTGTGTTAAAGATATTTTTTATTATATAAAAATACTTAATTTTATTGGATGTGTACTCATTTCAACCATTAATATAATTTTATATGTATGCCACCTATACTAGAAACAGAAATGATATCATACAACAAAATTTATTGCTAATTAAATTAGCACTCGATGTTATATCACTTTTCCGCTTGGAAAATGGGTTTTAGCAGAACTTAAATGCAAAATATTTATTTTTTTACGCTGCTTCTCATTATTGTTTTTTCTAACCCTACTGCAAAATTATATGGAAAAGATCTAATTTTGTGATCAGCATAAAACAAAAGATTCGAGTAATTAAAATTTTAAACGTAAACCAATTTTTTCAAGTGGAACAAAAATCCGTACATCAGCTGCCATTGTCCTTTGCCTCTTATTGATCATATCAAACACTTCATTAATTAGTAAAAAGTGCCCAAGTTTTCTTCAAGTATGCATGCGCATACTCAAAAAAGAAGTATTGAGAAAAACAATATCTAAATATATTATTTCTAAAAGGTGTTTTTGGTCGAGCGGCTCGATCTCTTTAACTACTGCACCAAAAAAAATAAAAAAAATACCCACTTAAAGCTTATGTTTTCTACTTTGGGCGAAAAATATAAAAAAATTCGAAAAAAATCTTTTTGTTAATAAAAAAATTAATTTTTATAACAATTGGCATGAGCGCCATCTGTGGGCGACACATCAAATATCTTAGCCAAATTGTATACTTGGAACATGCTAGATGGCGATATAGTGCGAAGACTCGCACGGGTCAGCTAGTTTAATTATATTAAAGAATATAGAAATACACTACAATTTTAGTGCAAAACAGTCTCATACATACGAAACTTGGAAAAACAACATATCTTTAAAGGATTTTTACTCCGTATCACTTATTCAAGGATATGCAAAAGTTGTCTAGTCAGTTCAGTTTCGTCAACATCGAACTTTTCATTTAGTAAATAAATTAAAAATTTTCAAAAAAGGGACAGAATGTTTGATTTTTGATTAATAAGTATTTGTTTTTTGATAAATGTAGTTCCATTGCTACTGCATTTGGAGTAACCTATTATAATATTAGTATTTCTGCTATGAACTTTTGCCAATATCTTTCAAAAATCTGCATGCTGTGGTTCCTACATGCTCTATTAGAGGCCTTTTGAAGAGCTGCTTACAGGCTACACTTTGTTGAATTTATTAAATATTACACACATTATATACATTATCACAAATGTAATGAAATCCCTAAAATAATAAAAAAGAAATATTGTTTGTTTGTCTTTTTTTTCACACTTGAAACAACCCAATACATTTTAATAAAACTTTGCATACAAATAATATACATCCTAGGTTAAATGATAGACATCAAACAATTATGTTTACTAATATAAAAAAAGTAAAACATTTTCTGTTCATTTGTTAGTTTCTAATTTTTTCAAGTTTAAAGTACAACACGCATAAGTTTAAAGTACAATACGTACTTTATCCGAAAGTGCATTCATTTAATGTCGAAAAGTCAAATGCACATTGTATATTGAGTACACTCTGAATATATTAAATTATTGTTATAATTAATTCTACTTACAGGCGGACTTATTGGGTCAGAGCTGGTTTGATATTTTACATCCAAAAGACGTCGCCAAAGTCAAAGAGCAATTATCATCGTCAGATATCAGCCCTAGAGAAAGATTTATTGATGCGAAAAGTAAAAATAATTATACATAATTATCTTGTTTTAATAATGAAAATTATCCATCATTCTGAACTTGTGCAGAATTTTTAATTATAATTTTCCAAATCAACCCGAAAACTTATCTTGACCTTAAAAATTGTTTTCTACTCCTTTCTTTTACTATTTAATACATTTTATACATATTTCAATAACATCATTGTGAAAAACAGCTTTAAAAATTATATTTTTCAATGTATATTTTTCAATAGGTACTTAAGGTTATATCGTATAGCTTCATTACTATATGTTAGTGAACCTTATTAGTGATTTAAAGAACCTTTTAAAAAATTCCAAAGGAATGTGTAAAAAATATAGAAATGTGAAAAATAATCTTTTATAAAAAGGTCAATCGAAATTTTGAGTTCAATTACTTCATTTGAGAAATTCCATATACCTTCCATATCGTCTTTGTATAGTAAATGATGTTATCAAAAGGATACCATCCTTTTAATTTTTAATGGAGTGTAAATTTTGGATATGCCCACTTGCAGCCATGCTACCGGTTAAAGCAGATTTGCCACAAGGAGTGTCACGGCTGTGCCCTGGAGCTCGACGGTCCTTTTTCTGTCGCATGAAGAGTCAACAACTCCAACAATCTTTGGTGAAAGAAGAGTCAGGTTCTTCACCGAATCATCACAGTAATCGCAACCATCATTCCTTTGGTAGGTTTTTTATATCTTTTCAAACTTTATACTTCCGGCTTAATTCTGGCCATTGTTTAATGAAATTAGGTTTTTATGCATGTCTGACATATTCACGATAACTTAACTGGATGAGAATAATAACTAATAGTATCAGTTCTATTCCAATTTTCATTTGTATCAGCAAGAAACTTTGCTTTATTAGGTTGGCAACTTATAAACACGCCACTTTGTTCTGGAATATATAGAGGTTTCTAGAATGTTTCTTATAGGGTATATAAAGAATGCAGTGTCCAAGCTTGTCTTCAGTTTGCAATTGAGTAATGAGGCAAGTAAAGAATAAATGAAAAATGGAAATATCTCGAATTGAACTTAAATTGCTCTTGCTTCTTGAATATCATTTAGGGCAAAAAGCCAGAAAAGCAACATGCTATATATGCACAACGTTGGGTAAAGGTGTGCTTTCTTATGACTCAGCCAAGCACTGGTTCCAAACATTCAAAAAAGGCCATTTTGATCTGTTCGATAAACCTCATCCACGCTGACCACAACAATTAATTTACAAAAATTAAAAAGCCTTATTGAAACAAATCCCAGATTAAGTTCGCGTTGTTTGGCAGAGCTTCTTTGCTGCTCTTTTACTGCAGTGGAAAAACAACTTCATGCTTTGAGAAGGAAGTGGAAATATTCCACATGGCTACCACATGAGCTAACACCCTTTTAACTTCAGAGGAAAGGTAATATGTGCTTGGAGCTACTGAGTTTCCATCGTACCAATAACTGGCTAAAGTATCTGGTTAGAGGTGGTGAAAAGTGGGTGGCTTGTATTAATTTTTAGCGTAAATGGCACTGGCTAGGAACTGAGAAAAAGGTGTGCCTATGTCAAAATATAATATTGGACAAGGGATACATTTGAGTATATGGGCAAGTATAAATGGAGTTATTCATTGGGACTTCTTCCAGCTAATAGTACAAGTACAGCTAAGATTTATTGTGAACAACTAAACAAAGTCGCTGCTAAATTTCTTTCAAATCAAATCAAAGTTTATTTTTTACATGACAATGCCCGACCCTACTTAGCAAAATAATGCGTGAGAAACTACTTTCACTTGCATGGAGTATGCTACCTCACCCATTAAACTCTCCAGACCTTTTTCCTTATGATTACTATCTGTTCTAATAATTTACGTGAAAAAAAATGTAAATACGAAAGTCATATCAAAATAGAACTTCATCAGTTTTTCAGTCAAAGGTCCAAAGATTTAAGGAAGGAATAGAAAAACAAGGATGGAGTTTTATCTCTGCCTACACGTTGGCGAAAAGTAAAAAAAAAGATATAAGTAAAGGCACCGATGCTGACACAATTGATGATTGATTTTATCTTTTGTTTTTATCTCACTACATACAAAATAAAAAATTTGTGTACAGAGAAGGCAGGTTTATAAGTTGCCAATCCAATATTAGAAAGTTGAATTATATTACAGGCCAATTTTAAATTCCATTTTTGGTGATTTTATTCTCTTTTATTTAGTTCCATTTTCTCTTTTATTTAGTTCCATTTTTTAATTCCATTTTTGGTGATTTTGTTCTCTTTTATTTAGTAATTTAATTACATTTATATAAAAAATGTTTGTGTTTATCTCCATTTATTAATTCTAATACATATGTGATTTCAGAACAAACTTTGTATATTATCAAAGTTTGTATATTATCGCAATTTATTTACCTTTAAACCGTTTGTTCTATGGTAAAAACCAAATAGTAAAAAATGTATGAAACAATTGGAATGCATTTTCAATTCGTGTTCACATTTAGCTTTTGATAGTTATAGAAATTACTACAAATTAAGATAATGCAAACAAGTATAAAATAGTTTCGGGACTTATGCTTAACTTTTTTATTATAACTTACTTATTAAATTGTTATAGATATTATATGCAATATGCTTTATTAGCTATTTCTATGAAACATCCGTTATGAGTTGAATTCCACTCTATGAATGTTATGAAAGAGTTGACTATATCTTTTAATGAAGTGTTGCTAAATTAGGATGCAAATTATATACTACATTTATGAAACCTTTGTACTAGCATCATATTTTCACCTAAGGGAAATATAACATAAAATCTTTATTTGAAAATTCTACACTTTATCAAAATGATATAGGAATTATCTTTTTGTTTAATTGAATATTCCCTTCCATTTATATATTTGCAAATACTCAATATGGCGTTTCAATTATTTTATGATCTTACATCAATCAATGAAGATCGAAGAATTTTAATATTTTGTCCCATAAATATATTGGAAATGTATCTTTTAATCAAATATAAAATTGATGTAGATCTAAAATTGAAATATATAACACACTGAAATTTTTTAATATAAAAATGAGTATAAAATGTTCAAGTGTATCTTTTTCTAATAATACACTGTTTTCTTAAGTGAAATTTTATCAATTTCGATTTAAAAAATCACATCATAAAATTGTATAAAAATATAAGGGACAATACCTTTGAATAAAAAACAAATAAAACATTATTTGGAAGTAGAATTAAAACTATAGTTAGACCATTGTTATAATTCATAAGTAACATTGTTTTTTGATGGAATGAGTATCTTTTTAGGCAAGTATGAGTCAGTAAACATATTTGCTTAAATACTTAGAATATAGAGTAATCCAGAAGGCGCATATGCACAAATCTCTTCGCGGTCGCGGTGAAGCCAAAAATCAGTGGAGGAGGCACCGCGCTCCGCCTACTAGCACCCTCCCCCAACGCACACGGTGTTAGCGGCAGAATAAACTTACCCACCAACTTCAGGAAATCGATGCATATAAATATATTTGCTTGTGGCAGTACGGTTCACATTTGCATCAATTTCTATGGTCACAGCTTGGCTTATATGAAGTATTATTAAGGTGTTAAATTTCTAAAATGTTTATTCTGACCACAACCAATGGCCAAAGTATTTAGATTAAAATTATTTAAAAACTTTGTCACATTTTACCATTTTATTCATCACTTAACACTTTTAATACAAAAAAAAACAATTATCTTAGTGTCAGAGATGTGAAAAAGACATAATAAAAGTTTGAAAATATTCAATCTCATACTAAAGAAATTCAAAATAGGACGAAACAATTATTTATGTTAATTAGCATTCGTCATGATAAAATTTCTTCATATATTAAACAATATCGGTTCGTAATTTTCAAGAAATTAAAGAAGACGGCAGAAATGAATGAATGTAACATGTGTTGCTTGCCGTAATCCTACATATAGTTATTATATACGTAATACGTAAAATATTCTAAAATTGAATATGATAACGGAAATTCAAACGTTACACCAAATTCTCCGACATTTTAAAAATCCTGATTTTTTTACAAATAAAATTTTACATTTTTCAGTATCGAGCAATTAAGATGTTTTATTCGGGTAAAAAAATGTTTAAGAGGTGACAACACCAATAAAAATGGCGCGCTTCTGTTAATAATAGTCTACTTCGATATTTTAAAATTGCATAGTTAATTGAAAATAAAATTAAGTAATAGTATTTACGTATGAAAAGGAATCCCCATTTGTTTCTTTTGCAGTCCAGTGATATTTTTGCAGGTGGGAATAGCATAAGCTGGCATTTTAAGCTATACTGTCACGTAACCTTTCAGAGTTGTGTCTTAAATTGCACTGACAGCCGCGTTTTGATACTACGCATTTTATGTGTAGTTTTTTGGACACACTATCACGCGTGTTCTCGCCTTCTGGAGTACTCATTATTCTAAGCTTTAATAGTTAACAAACAATTTATTGTGTATGTTGTGATTCAAATTGAAATTGATTAAAATCATCTTATTTATGACTCTGCTAATAAAGTCGTATAAACAGTTTTTATTATTTTTTTATATTTTATTTTTAAGTACTGATGTTAATATACCCTCAATATTTTATCATTGAAACATAAAATGCCATTCAGAATGTACAATGATGAATATAAAAGGTAACACAATATGCGAATTTTGTGATATTAATCGCGATGCGACTACAGGCGATTGTTTTTGTATTTATTGTTTGCTTTTTCATATTTCAGAAATTTTACTATTATCAATTTTTTTTATTTATTTATACAAAAGATATAAAAATGCAAAACATGAATAAACAATTTATTTAAATGTTCATTTAAAATAACTGCTACACGGTTTATATTGAACAGAGCAATGACTCTATAATTAAGCCTTTATTGAATTTGATGATTACATTTTGAATAATTAAAACAAAGAACATTTTTTTTTTGTTAAAGTTATAAACACATCAATCTACATATTACTAAATTGACTAATAAAATCAATGATTCTTTACTATTTCTTAGATCGCAAATATTGTGTGATACAATGCACTGGATACTTGAAGTCATGTCTACCAGCTGAAATTGGATTAGAGGAACAAGAGAGCGACGACTCAAGCAATGTTCTTTGCCTCGTAGCCTTTGGCAGAATACAGCCTACAGTTACTGAAATGCCATTATCGCCACAATTCTCTACCTTGAAAATTAAACCACTCCAGTTTACGTCGAGACATGCCATGGATGGCAAATTCCTCTTTGTTGACCACAGGTTTGTTTACCTCACTTTCAAGTTTTTATTATATAAATAATTTAGTTGACAGTTTAAGTTAAAACAGTTTTAGTTTGTACCCACGCTTGCGTGTTTAATATGTCGAAAAATTACCAAAAATTGTATGCAAAAGTCAGTAATTATAATTTCTTCTTAAAAATAATAATACTTAAGCGATAGTGAAGTTACAAATTGATATGTATATTTAATTAATAAGTTGTCACGATGCTTTTGTTTTTTCATGTTAAAATACTTTGCGAATGTAATTTTATGCCATGCGATTTATGTAATATGATAAAATGTTTGCGTATGCCTCTGTTTTATCCTGTACTGTAAATTTTTATAGATTCTGATGTAAAATATGTCAAAAAATTCACGATTTGTAATTATTTTATAGGTAATATAGTTTAAATGAAATTTAAAAATTTTTCCTTTCAAAGATCTACGCTGGTGCTCAATTTTCTGCCGCAAGAATTGCTCGGTACGAGTATGTATGAGCACTTTCATCCTGAAGATATTCCGTTACTTGCTGAGGCCCATAAATCAATTCTGGTCAGCCAGAAACTTGTGAAAACGGCAACATACAGGTTCAAAACCAAAGGCGGTAGCTATGTTCGTCTGCAGACGGATTGGAAGTCTTTTAAGAATCCCTGGACGAAAGATGTTGAATATTTAATAGCCAACAACTCATTGATTTCCACGGATGTGCCAAATATTAATAATAATAATAATAATGTAGAGTGCGGTCTGGACAAAGCGGATGTGTTGAAAGGTGTATCCTATAATTTGGACTTTTATGAACCATGTAAGTTCTACTTAAAAGTACTAGTTTTAGATCTTTCTTTTTTAAAAAAATTCTATTCCTAAGTATACATCATATCTAAAAATGCTTGTAATTATTGTTATAACCTCGTAATTGTCGCAACCTCAAATTTCAAAATTGTTTCTTTACTTTGAGTTGACTACGCACATTGAAATAATTTAAAACGTTACCAGCGGATGAACGTGACATGCAGCAGCTTATCACGAACCACGTGGAATCGAGTAAGATCGGCAGTCAAATCGTGGAAGAGGTACTAGAGTCGCAGCGACGTGGTGAGACCTCGGTGGCGGGCAACATATCGGTGGACCGCTCTAATATACCTTTCCCCAGTGTACCAGACTTCTCGTCACATGTATGTTCTTGTTTTGGTTGTTTTCTTTCTCTATGAAAATTAAGCGTAGTAAAACTGTTTGCAAATTGTACTAGTAATAGTTGTTTATAATCCTCCACTCTCATGAATATCTATAGAAAATTTGGTTAACTCTTTTGTGGTGGTAGCCTGTGTACGTAACAAAAAAATTAAGTGTTTAAGGTATTGAATAAAAAAAATCTAGTCGAGTCATCACTTGCTCTTTTGTCTAACTGATCATGCAATCCAGCATAGAAGATATATTTGTAGCTATCGACAGCAAAGAAATTACGTCTGTAACATGTTAAAAGTAAAATAAGTACTTTGTTATCAAAATGTTCTTAATATAACTGTTATAAATTATATGAAATTAAAAATACAAAATAGCCGCAAATTAACATAATCTGGAAAATAAATTTAAATATGCATTTTCCTTACATGGTTTGTAGATGGTCTGAAATATATCCTTATTTTACTTCAAACAAAATTCCTGTTAATTTTGTGGATGTAGCCCACATTTATCTAATAGCTTTAAAATTATAGCTACCCAAAATCCCAAACATTTAACTTTTAACAACGAAACATGAATAATTAGCTAATCATTTGCCGCCAGTCAGTTTGGCATATCATATAACTTTAATCAGCGTGCAGAAAATAACTGAGAATTCAAAAGAACATATTTACATTTGTTATAAGTTTTAATAAATATGACAAAATCTATAACAAGAGCACACATAGTGATGAATTATTACATACGTCCGTATGTATTCACACAAATAATGCTCTCTAAAAATAATATAATACACATGTAAATGGCATAATTTCTCTTTTCTCTTTATACAATATATATTATTTTAATTTAGTCTTACAAAAATCGTTTGCAGTCTTGTACGAAACTCTAATTTTCTATTTATCCACATTGGTCGACTAAAGGAAATTGTTCTGTGGCTGTCTGTCTGCTTATCTCCTTATTGGAGCATCACGCAAAAACCGGTACCGATTTGTAGATTTGAATAGAACTTCAAAGAAAATATTGTTGGAAAGATCATATCATATAAAAATATAGACTACTTTTCTTTCAATCAATGGTCCCTTTTCTTTCTTTATTTGTCCATTTGTTAATGCATGGCGCAAAAAATACTAGAACAATTTGAATGAAACCTGAATTGGGATAATACATGATATTTAAAAAAAATCTAGATATTTGTTTTGTCAAAATAAACCTTCAGGAACTTAAAATCTAATTCAACGGCGACCAACATTTGAAGATATGTGTGTAATAATTCATGCTCCTCTCATGGATTCTCTCTGGATTCTTTCCATCTTCATTCAGTTGGCACTTGAATATCCGGTTATTTCCTCTTTGATTATATGTTTTTATATTTGATAGGTCATCGTGTGATTTTGAAATAAAGTGAAGCTTAAAAAAATATGTATTTGAAAATTTAAGAGAAATTTTGCTCAAAAAGTACTGAATTAATTTTGAGGTTGTGTGTTATGCTAAATAATCCTTTTTGTTTAAACTTTTTGTTACCAATTTGACAAAATTTTTGTCAGAATGACGGCTGACTTTAGAAAAGCGAAATTTAAGTCACGTTTATTGCCAATTTAGATGCTAATATATTACGTTGCAATATTTTTTTAAATCTATCCAACCAGTAGTAGATTTATGTTCAAAAAAATTTTTTCACTTTCACTTTTCTGAACGTTCACTACCAATTTGGCAAATATAAGGTATTTGCCAAATTGGTAACACAAAGTTTTAAAAAAAGAGTTATTAGGTATCATTATTACAAAAACACAATCACAAAATTTATTCTGTAGTTTTGGGGTAAAAATTTTTTTTGAAATTTGTCAATACATCTCTCTCCAACTTTAATTTTATTTTCTTTACCCTGTTCTGTTAGAACCATTATTTAACTTTGACTTTTCTGAACTTTTCATTGTCAATTTGACAAATCTGAAGTCTGTCAAATTGGAAACAAAATGTTTGAAAGAAAAGAATTATTGGGTGTCACACACAACCTCAAAATTTATCCTGTACTTTACGGCCAAAAGTTCTCTCAAATGTTCCAATACGTGTTTATTTCCTTTACCCTAACAAAACCACAAGCACAAGCATTTTTTATATCAAAATCACACGATGTCCTATCAGATATGAAAACATAGTCAAAGAGGAAACAACTAGATATTCAAGTCCCAACTGAATGAAGATGATAATAAAGAATCCAGAGAAGATTTTAATTAGCATACTTTGAGTAAAATTTAGAGAAATGGCGATAGACTTGTCATTTAATAATAAGGGGATAAAATTCAAAACATTTATAATTATTTCAAAGCATTTATAATTAGAACTTATTACACACATATTTTCAAATGTCATCCACCCGTTGAGTGCTTATATTATGATTGTCTCTTAAGTCTCTTTAATGTATGTGCACACTTTATAATGTAGTGTTCATATATACCTACAAAACTATATATTTAATGTTTACATTTATTTACCACAAGAACATTTGTATTTACCACAAGAGCATATGGCAAAACTTAAAAAGTATATGGCAGAAATCCTTTTCAAATAATCTTGGCGCTAAGCCTAGTAAAGAATCGAGCGAACCAAGCGACCGAGTTGTAAATATATTTTTATTTCATCGCTTCGCCCGATATATCATCGGCGCAGGGGTAAAGCACTGGAGTACATGCGGAATACGAAGGGGAGTATGAATTTGAATGTCAATGTTTGTATATTTTCTTTTTTTATTTTTATATTGTTATTTATTATGAAAATATTCACCACAGCATCCACCAGAGCATTTTATTTGAATATTAGCTGTGCCTATGACTTAGTTCGCGTGAAATTCAAAATAAGAACAGTTATTAGTTTTTTTTCTCTCATATGTTGCTCTCAGGTACAAACTTTTACCAAAACAAATTTCATCAATGTCCGTCCGGTAGATTTCGTATGATTGACAAACAATTAAGACAGACAAAAATTCTAACAGGTTTTCTACCTTCTATTATCATTGTTTACGCTAAATCAATCACTCTTTAAAAAAATTTTCATGTATGGAATTTACTCTGTTACAATTTTATTTATTGTATAGATATAGATTTATTGCAGAACAGAGAGCATTTTTATTCAATATATAGAAATCAAATAAAACGCTGTCTTCCGTGCTTGAATTATACTCCACATTTGGGTCTTTAGACAAATCTATTTATTTATTTTGTGGTGTACTTCGTATTTGTTATTTGTATGCATTTATTATTATATATATTTTTTATATTATTTAGTGTATATTATATTATTAAGAGAATAAAATATGATTAGTTAAATTTGTACTACATTGTTTTGGGTAGTTCCCGTGCCGTCGTGACTGTATAGATATTATTAATAATAATGTCAATTATTTTTGTTTTTTAATTTTTGTATTAAAAATTTCCAACATACACAATACGATTGTATTGGTTGTCAAAATTTTCACTTCCACAGCGTAGTCTTACGTGCACCAAATTTTTTTTATAAACTTTATCTCTATATGAAAAGCCAAAGAAAAGAATTGTCATATGTAATATGGGTTTGTTTTAAAAAATACCACAGTACTATTACAGTAAATGAGATTAGTATGATTTATGGAAATGGTGCTACATGTATTTAGATCTAGGAAGTTCAGAGTTATTAGCTTTAATCTAAAAGATGAAGAAAGATGTGTCTGCCCGCTCACTACAGACATTACAGTTCATGACAGAAGACAAACAGCAATATACTATTTGTGAAGTAGGCTATGCTTATTTTCGTCTAACAAAGTTGATATAGCAAAATGTTGTTAAACTTGTGTAACTTGCTTTTTTAGCAACATAAAAATTTACAGAAATGATGCTACAAGTGTCAACATAAATATGAACCTTTTTTGAAGAGACTAGTTGCTGGAGGTGAATGTCCGATACTTTATGAGAATACTATACATACATCTTGAACCAAGTATACATAGCGTTTAACTGTACAAAACTTGGAATCGGAAGGAGTAATTTATTACAAGCTGCTTCCACAAGCTGCCAATTATAATAGATAAATTGAAGGAAGTCATAACTAGAAAATGTTTTACACAATGATAACACAAGGTGCCATACTTCTTTAGATCCCAGGATGTTCTACTTCAGCCTCCAAATACTTCGGATATTGCCTCGACAATTATTATTCATTTCTTTCATTAAAAAATTATCTCCTTTTTGAAAGATCTAACTCAGTGAATTATGTGAAAATGGACCTTTGATATTATGAGGCCTCCAGAAAAATGGACAAAGATAATAAATATGATTGAATAAATTTTCTTAAAACACAAATTATTTTATATTTCTCATATTTTGTCACAACTAAAGAAATCACAGGCCAACCGAATGTTTCTAAACTATGTACTATATTATGCACAGTATAGCAATATCATTGTTAGTGACCTAACAGTAATTGATTTTATAAGCCACACGCAGCTTAAGAAACCTTTTAATCCATTAAAACGGTGGACAAATTACGTATGTTAATGTGAAATAAAAGGAATGTTACCGACGTCTGACCTAGATTTATTGCTTCTAAAGGTTATATGTACATTAAGGTTATCATTGTCGAAGTGAAGTGTTTAGGATAAATTCATATTTAAAATTGTTGAAAGGTAAAATGTACTGCATGTCATACTTTTATACTTACAGTACTTCTTTAATTGAACACAACTTTGGACTGAAATTCTTGTGAGAGTTTTTACTAAATCTGGAAAAGAACATTACTTGCAATGGACTAGGTATGGGAAAAAATGTAAAGGGCTTAAATTGGAGAAATGTATCAATAAAGTACTTCGCAGAAGAAGTCATATTCAATTTCTAGTTCATAGTTGTTCAGTAGCATTCTTGTAATTTTAGTATATCTTTTGTTTTCTAAATTACCAAGTTGGAGACGTATATATGTTGTAAAATCAATGTATTTTTAAAGTGTACCTTCCGAACGTCTTGAATGAGATTAATTCAGACATCATGATTAAAAGTATCAAAAGTACATTCAAGAATATATTACGTTCAAAATCAACAAAATATTACGATACACATGTTTTATTAAAAATTATATATTCATTAACCAAAAATCAACAAAAATTAAATTTTACATTTCTTGTGTAAAATTTCATCCACACAGGAAATGTAAAATTATTTGTGACAATGGAATTTTATACATATTTTCACAGGTGATTCGGCACGCTATGACATATTTTCGCAGGATGATTCGGTTCGTTATTCTGAATAATGAAAATAAAGAAAAGATAAAATATTTTGACAAAAAATTTTGTAATTAACTTTTTTTAGTTTTTGCTATTCAAAAAAAAAACACAAAACATAACATAATGAAAATAATGTCACTTTGTGAATTATTAATTAATTTTTAAAAGAGTTTTCTGAGTATTTTTTGTTTCTTTTTTTCTTAGTGTAAAACTTTTAATATAATAATTGTATTAAAGGGGTGTTATGATGGAAAATTTACATTTTTTATTTCAATTTTGAAATTTGAATGGTTTTTAACACCTTGACCAGAAGTATTTTACATTCAGAATGATGAAAGTAATCAGCCGTGTGAAAATATAGCTTAAGGAAAAGTAAACCTGTATATGGTATCCCATTTCCTCAGCGCAATACCTGATCAAGTCAGTAGATGGCCAAATTAAAATGATCACATAATTTTAGTTAGAAGGATTTGATCAGTAGCACCAAAGCTATTGACCAAATCCATCCCCAATCGGAACTTGAACCTACACTCGCAAAACCCAAGTAAATAATAATTTCACTTTTAAACCTTTGACTATAACAACTGCATATATAATCTTATCGCATTTAATTTTTTTATTCCACCTACAGATTCCTCCAATAAACACTGTGAATGCAAGTCCGCCACTGACGCAGGCACCCAGCTCGAACTCCCTCATCAATCAAACGACCGAATCATTCCCACTTTACAACAATGTTAACTTGACTTCGACCACCAATCAAAGAGTTTCAATGGACCAAGAGATGATGGATATAATAGGTACTAATGTACTGTCCGATAGTAACAGTCAAATCAACAATACCGACGGTAATGATGAGGCTGCAATGGCAGTCATAATGAGCTTGCTAGAGGCTGATGCGGGACTTGGAGGACCTGTAGACTTCTCGGGATTGCCTTGGCCGCTTCCATAGGATTCGGAGATGCCTGCAGATGTTCCAGGTGCGATTGTATGTCTTTGAATAAATAAACATGTTATCGATGATACTGTAATTATTGAGTAAGTACATTCTGTAATACGGTAAATATTCTTAGTAAAATTTGGCAATTGTTGTTAAATTTAATATTTTCCACAGTCTAATCTAATCTGAAATTTATTATTAGTCTATTTTATACTAATTACCAAATTTCTAATGACAGAATTCAACTTACTTAATATTGAGTTAATCACTATAATGGCTCGGTATTTGCAGTATCACAGATGATATGCATAATTTATATATATTTATTTTATTTATATATAACATTTTAATTTACTAATTCTACTACCGAGTAATTAAATTAAGTTATATATGATTATAAAATGCCAGAATAAGTGTTCAAATAGAAATACACTAATGTTTTGATTTAACATTTTTTTCATAACATTCATTATTGACTGGGTGTATGACATCAGCGCCGCCTAGGGTCAGCAGCTTTACGGGCATTTCAATTTTATTAGTACGCTTCAAATTAACGGCTCTGGTAAATCTTTACGTGAATAATATAAAAATAACGGAAAATATCTAAATAAGTGCTTTTATTAACGAATAATAATAAGATTTTATTTGTCTGAGCTCAGAATATAAAATATCCACTTGTTTTCAGCTCAACAACATAAGTAAAATAATAAATTTATTACCCATATTATAGCAGTTCAATCACAGACAATGTTAGACCAGCTCTCCATTTATTTATTTTTATCTAATTTCAAATCGTCCTTTAGTATTGGAAATTAGTATCAGTCTTGAAGTATTTTTACAATTTAATAGAAAATAACTATCATGTCATATTTGAAAAATTTGCTTTTAATGCATAAAAAATTAGGTATGAATTCAGTACAGTAAAAATGCCAATTATAGTGATTTTTTAAAAAATACGACTCGATATAGGAAAAATTGATTTTAAGAAATATAATTACAATAAATACCTTTATTTTGTTATAGCTGAAGCATTTTCCACTATTTTCACTTTAAATTTATATAAATGTTAATAATAACTATTTACAAAGCATTAAGAAGTTAAATAATTATAGGCCTTTAAATATTTGATTTATGACATATAAATGTTTTCAATTATATTTTCATGGATCCTTTTTATTTAATTTAAATTTCTTGTTTTTTTTTAAGCTGATAAACAGTGAAATTCTCGTTGTTTTATTTTTTATGTATATTCTTTGTATTAAGACGTAAGTGAAATTCGCGTTTTTGCTAAACTCCATTGGTTCCAGAAGTAAACATGACAATATACGAAAGTAAATTATATTATCTATGACAATATTTGACCGGCGCCTTTAGACATCTCCAATTCTGCTACAGCGAGCGCTGTGAGCGGTTTCGTTACCCCCACTCTGTGGTCCGCACCCGGCCAATAGTTGTAATTTGTCATTATAGTTGTGATTATTCTTAATAGGAGAAAATAAAAAATGAATTCTTAAAAAATGTTTAATTAGGACACATCTATTTGAGCGTGTTAAAAGACCTTAAGATAACTTATAAATTTTAATTTCTAACTTCATTGAAAGGTGGACTTTTTCATTTCGATTTTATTCTTATTCTTGAACATATTGCAAGTCTTATTTTCTCAATTAACCATGCGCTAACAACAATTCATGTGTTTACACCACTCAGTCAACCATTACAGTTGAATAAGGCAAAAATGAAGGAGGCTAAATTTATTTATCTACTTGCAGATTTCTCTGAACTTGCGGACTTTATCAATGAGTACCTGTAAACTAATAAATGTAAGTTGCGGAAAATGTTGTGCGGAAATATTGTATGAATAAAAATAGTAAATAAAATAATAGAAAGGATTCTACGTTTAGAACGTAGAAAGGATTCTACGTTTGGAACTGGGAAACTTGCGTAAAAAAGGATTCTACGTTTAGAACTGCAATGTACCTGAATGATATAGCAATTGGCTGTGTATGCTACTGACGTCAACAGTGCTTATACATATATATAAATACAATAATAATGAATATGTGCGACCTATGTTTTGGCATTAAAATTTAAGATTATAACATAAGCTGTTAAATAAAACTACAATTATGTTCATAGCATATTAGTTATATGCATTTATATATATTCAGGGATTTAGTTAAAAGGAAATTTTACAGAGTTCATTTTTGATTGAAAATCATTTTACTATAATCCCTGAGTTATATATAGCTTTATGTTCATGGAAATGTGTTTTATTATTAATAAATCATTAAAGAAAATTTGCTAAAATTAAGGGGATTTTTTTTATGATTATGCTTAAGTGAAATATATTAAAATTATTATAAGTAGTAGATTTGAATGCAAATATATGTCTCTTAGAAAAAATATAATTACTCAAATTAGTAATTATTTTATGTTCAGCATTATATTTTCACGATAAAATGCATTGTCTGTATTTGACACTTGGTAATTTTACTTTTTATATTATACAATATGATGAAAAATAATCTACTTTTATCTGAATGTGTATAGGATCTTTAAAAGTAACTAATACAATTTTGTGTATATTTATAACAGTGCGATATTATTGACAAATAAATTATAATTAATAGGATATTATTATAAAAATGAAACATAATTTATTACATCATTTTATTTTAATACAAAATAGAATGAATTCTTTTTATTAATTGCATTCCTTTGAGGGACCAAATGTTAATTGAAAGGACATAACTATTTTATGAATAAGCATAATAATTAAAGTTTATTTTCTTACTTTTAGTATATAACTGATAGTGAATTGATACAAATTGAGACTAACATGAAGACAGTGTATTTAATTTAGTTAAATTATTTTTTTTTAATTTATATTTTTGTGGTAAAAAAATTGCTAGGAGTTGAATTGTTTATAATAAGTATATTATAAAAATTTTAGTGAATTTATTGTAAGAAAAGCTATGTAATATATTACAAGAACCTCAATTTGCCAATATTAAATAATATAGATTTTACTTATAAATAAATGTTACTTAAATTTGTAATCCAATTATTGATATTTTAATGAACTAAAAGGCGCAAGTGATATCTAATTGTAATGTAGATATGAATTTAATTTATTTAACAGTAAGATTAGTGCAATATACATAAATTATTTAAATGTTTGCGTAAGTAATTATGGATATTTGCATAAATGTTAGATAACTACATTGAAGTACGAGTTAAAAAATTAAGTAGATTACAAATATGGTGTGATATTTTACTTTATTCTCTTATAAAAGATAATCTTATTTAGTTTTAGTTAATTGTTATGGCGTATTGCTAGTACATTAATTATTCCAAAGAAATAATTTAAAATATTATTTGGCAAACTCTGAGTCAAAAAGTTCAAACAGAAACATTTCTTTATTTTTCTAGGAAAAATTGTAAATCAATATCTGTCCATTTTTAATTAAAGATAATAATTCAGTGGTTACCAAACATTTTTTGTTAAAATATCGTCTTGAAATTTTTTTTAAAGCACGCAGAATCAGATTGTGCCAATGGTGTGATTTTGAACTGTTAAGAGAAAGATATTTTTAATTTTTTTCATTTTACGAATCATCTTTGAAATTGAAAGTGTTAATATTTTGAAATATTTATTAGTTCAGTACAGTAAACAAGTCAATAATATTAATTCAGTACAGTAAACAAGTCAGTATAGTGTGATAAAATAGAGTTAATTAATATCAATGTGTTAATCTAACTAACCTCTGTTTCTCTATAAGAGCATAATTATGTTTTATAAATTATTGTATTAAATGAAATTCTAACTTTATATTAACCAATCATCCCTATCTCACTACTTATTTTATTACAATTAATTAATTTAAATAAGTTAAATGTGATGTAATAAAAAGATACTAAGCTGTGTAAGTTTAGAAACCAAAAATATTTTAATTGCATTTATTGTATGGAAATTTAAACAGTCTTTATAAAAAGTAGCGTTTTGTGATATTGGAATCATTGTTACTAGTAATAATGTTTTATTGTAACGTGTCTTAAAACATATTTTTATATTTTAGTATAAACAATGTATGTAGTCAAAAATAAAATTAAAACAGTCTCGTGGAAAGAATATCTACAACTTGGTATTTGAATTATTACAGATTCATTATAATAGTAAACATGAAGCAAAAAAAAACAGCCACAAGAAAGAAACAAGCATCTGTTTTTCTAAATTAATTAGCCCTCTTTTCTAATTCCTACTATGAAACCTTGTTTATAACAATATTTCAATATAGATCAATATTATTTATGTAATTGTAATAATACTGGACAATTAAATTTCACAATGAAGCGAAAAAGACAGCCACAGGATAGAAACAAGAATCTGTTTTTCTAAATTAATTAGCCCTCTTTTCTAATTCCTACTATGAAACCTTATTTATAACAATATTTCAATATAGATCAATATTATTCATGTAATTGTAATAATACTGGACAATTAAATTTCACAATGAAGCGAAAAAAACAGCCACAGGATAGAAACAAAAACAATAATTAGCCCTCTTTTCTAATTCCTACTATGAAACCTTATTTATAACAATATTTCAATATAGATCAATATTATTTATGTAATTGTAATAATACAGGACAATTAAATTTCACAATGAAGCGAAAAAAACAGCCACAGGATAGAAACAAAAACAATATTTAGCCCTCTTTTCTAATTCCTACTATGAAACCTTGTTTATAACAATATTTCAATATAGATCAATATTATTTATGTAATTGTAATAATACTGGACAATTAAATTTCACAATGAAGCGAAAAAAACAGCCACAGGATAGAAACAAAAACAATAATTAGCCCTCTTTTCTAATGCCTACTATGAAACCTTATTTATAACACTATTTCAATATAGATCAGCATTATTTATGTAATTGTAATAATACTGGACAATGAAAATTCACAATGAAGCAAAAAAACAGAGACAGGAAAGAAACAGGGATCTGTTTTTCTAAATTAATTAGCCCTCTTTTTTAATTCCTATTATTAAACCTTATTTATAACAATATTGCAATTTGGATCAATGTCATTTACGTAATTATAATAATATTGAACAATATGTTTACAGACAGAATGAAAACATATTTTAGAATTTTTATTAAGTACAATTGATAAACGTCATGTTAGTTATGTGCAAGGGGTGAAAAGCTCCTTTACTATACAAAAAAACACTGAAAGGTGCAGCCTGGTTCACTCCGTAGATTTTCTGTGAAAACTTCGAGATAAAATCATAACAAGTGTTTCGTATTAATATATAATTTAATTATTAATCTCTTTAATACAATAGTTACACAGGGTAGTATAAGGTTACAGAATGAGTAAATTATAACTTTATCTTATGTAGCAAGGATCCGTGTTAGCTACTGTAGCACCTTCCATAGAAGTACGCACATTGTTGCTCAACGTTAACAAGATGACAATGTTTGGTGATTACGATACATACGTCATCTAGCACTGTCACGTTACTATCAATCTCTATATTATCACTGTTTTCTGTATTGCCTTCCAACGCCTGCATATGATCCGTGGACATTTGGACTTTCACTAGGCCAGCTACACTTTGTGTCACTTTTTCATTTTCTTTTCAATGCTGTTGTAGCTCTCAATTTGCTTGGCCCTGGACATTCTAGGTTTCTTGGATTCCTTTTGATGTAAGTTTTTCTCTGGTTTGCATTTTCTACAATTCCGAGCATATTTACTTTTCATATGAGACGACATCTTTAATTTTTATGTAATTTTCCATATACTATCGATTTTTACTTATATTTTGAGAAATGTTTTTACTGTCCCACTTTGGGTCGTAGTAGTACCCCACAAGCTATTGATAATGATACCCAATCAACATCCTAGCTAAATGTGATTTCACGCTACACTAATTTATAACTTTACACCATGCCAATTCACAATAATCACCCGTGTGCACCTATACTAGTTCGATGATTCACAGGGGAAACAAATACCACATGACAAACACATATAGATATGCTTTACCATTGTGGGCTCAACTACTGTCTTGCACTTATTAGCATTTGAAATAAGGCGGTATTTTGTAACACAAGAGGCCATCGTTGTACTTAACCAGCAGATAGACGTTTTCATGTAAAAGGGGCCATTCTGCTTAAAATATTGTAGTGTTGTTTTTTTGCACACTCTTTTGTTTTGGCATAATAAGTAAGTACCAAAAATCCATCCCAAAAATATGTACTCTGAACGAGTTATTAAATTGCAAAGGTCCACTTTTTCACTTTTTATATAAATATATATATATATATATATATATATATATGTATATATATATATGTATATATATTAATATATTATTTGTTTTATATCTACTAACAATAGAATATTACTCCGCAGAAGTCTCTTCATAATAATAACGACTTCAATTTACAGTTGTCTCGCTTTCCATTGTTACTCTGTAAAACAATATGTACCTTTGCAAACGTAATTTTGATCTTTGGAGTTCAGTTTAAAATAATATGTTACAGGTTTTGATTGCATCGGCTAATGCAGCTAGTGAAGAAATACAGACAAAAATTAATAATTAATATAGACGCACAATTAGATACACAAACACTGTTTCATTCAGGGACACTTTTATACGAGCAACAGATACGCGCAATTAAAAATGCAGTATTTTCATAATCCGGTCGTATGGCAGATTGAACTAGCATATTAAATGTACAATAGATGAATTATAGAGAATAATGACAATAATCAATTTGCTATACAAAAATTAAATGGAATACTTGAGATTATGTGCCAGAAGATCATACAATATTGTCAAAATTTTTTGAACTTTCACTATGGGTACGTTCCACTAGGCGATCGCAACTCACTGTATCGTTCCACTTGGCGAACGCAGTTATTGCGGCTGTGATCAAAATATCATTGTCAATTTGTCATCGTCTTTGACACATTGATATATGATATTTACATAAATAAATTTAATCACCTTTTAAAATTAAACATGATGACAAAGACTTTATGCAGCTCTGAGAAATACATAATAGAAGTAAAGGATACATAAAAAGGCGCAAAACATGCAAACAATCATCAAATTTTCATAAAAATTAAATTACACTTTTTCAATTAATGTAAGTGTAAATTATTACCTGACGACTAATAAATAAGAAAAAAATAAAATGCTATAATCTCTTTATTTTTGTCAAATACCTGCCCTTTCCTCATAGTTAGAATACGCGTTGTCCATAACTCGTTCCACTTGAACTGACAGTTACATTGTTGATAAGCTAGTGGAATGGATTTCATTGCGATCGTGGGCGCGAGCTTTGTGAACAGCTAATGGAATGTACTCTATGTGTAATTGTATTGTTATTACAACTAAATCCAGAACAACAATGATTATCTGCCACCGCGATAAGCATACCAACATTTTATATAAATTTTAGTACAAAAATAGAAAATTCACTAAATCAGATTGGAAAGAAAAACGAATTTGTATTATTGAGAAAGCATCAGCTATTCTCGGAGATTATGTCTCTCTACTAGCTTTCAATGCGGAGTTCTATACATCTCCAAACAATAAGTTCAATGATGTTTAATTGGTTATTCTATATAGTTTATTTCATTATGATATAATAACACTCCAATTTAACAAAAAAAAGATGGCAGGAAGAGCTACCTTCAAAATGCTTAGTAGTAAGTGCACTATTATGACACTACGACACGGCACACAATCTCGAAGGTGGTGTGGAAAATTCATGGATAATATTTTGGTGGATAATATTCTAAAGAACAATTTTTATTATGCTATAAATTAATCTACAATAATAATGTAGAATTCTAGAGAATATTCAGTTATCCTTCTAAATTTTGCAATTGAGTTCCACGTTATCTGTTATCCCAAAATAAATCAGGTGCCAAAAATCTCTCACTGGGGTTTTTTAGCAATTAAAAACTAAAACTGTCTGTACTTATGTCTTACAAATGAATTAATATAAACTAAAATAAACAAAATAAGCTAAAATAAACCTATAATTTTTATTGATAATAGTAATCGAATAATACAAGTTATATCTCTATATTAATATTAAATATATTTAATAACCATTGTAATTAAAATATTGTAGGTATGACAAATAGCACAGGAATGATGCTGGCGCCTGTACTCGCGTCAATGTCATTAATATTTAAAAGTTACGCGTAAACGTTTGTTTATGTATCTAATTTTTCATTATTCTCAAGTCAGGTTAAAGTCAGGTCAAGTAAAGGTTTTTCATTATAAATCGGTAGTGAATTTTTAGCTAAAAATGTAAACAGTTTATTTAGTTGAATTTGTAAAAAAATTGTTAGACATTTATTACATATTATCAAAATTTAATCTTATTTCACTGACCCATCAGCATTCAATATGAAAATTCACATAAAGATTCTCCAAGATTTATGTAGAATAAGTATTTAATTTTTAGTTTTTTTCTTTTTGTTTAGTTCGCAACAGTAATTCATTAACTTTTATGTCATTACTTTACATATGAAAACCTGTATAAATACACACAATTATTTAATTCAAAACTCATTAAATTCAAAACTCATTCAAATGATGCCAAAAATTATCCTCGTTAACCAATTTTATACATTCTATTTTTTATTTATTATTTACGATATAAGCAAGTTACACATAGCTCAAAGGAGTAGCAATTTACTTTTTAATTCTATTCAAATGCAAGTATTATAATATGACAATTTGCGGCTTATACAAGTGAATGCTATTTTACATAATAAATTTTATTCCTAAGTGGACCATTTTTCATACGTTAGCAACACAACAAAATAACCTTTCAAATAATAAACATAAAATTTTTTTTGCTATTTTCATCATATATAATTACAAAGTTATGGCATTTCATTTCCACATAGTCTTTAATATTGACATTAGCGACTATACCCAGAAATTTTCTTCATTTCATTCATACTTTTTCATAATTAGCCCATAAATTATTGAAAACTGTATTTTATCTGTGTCTTATAAACAAAAATACTCACTATTGGCAAATACGTAAATAAAAATTTTTATTTCTATCACTTTGGCTCTGTGAACGTTTTCAGGCAAGTTTCATGCATATATATATATATATATATATATATATATATGCATATATATATATATATATATATATATATATATATATATGCATATATATATATATATATATATATATATATTTATATATATATATAGGTGCTCAATTTTTATTAATGAATTGAACTATCTGTCATCAAGATTGAAAAATATTTCAAAATTTAATTTTTTTAATGGAATAACAGCATTTAAAGAAATTAATTAAGTTTTTAATTATTCTCTTTATACTTTATTAAATAGTTAAAACTAAACATTATGTCAGTATGGTTTGTCGCTCGATATATAAGCAACAAATGTAAGTGGCACATCAAAATTGCCATTTAAATCAATTCTTTATGTAAATGCTATATGTAAATACTGTGCGTAACTTTAAGTAATTTATTTATAGCTAAAAAAATTATTTATAGCTAATTTATAACAGAAATAATTACAACTATTTTAAATTAAACACTTTAAAACACCTAAGGATTTTCAGTCATTTGAATTATGTAAAGTTGGTGTGAAACCGAAGCATATCTGATGACTCAAAAGACTCATAGTTCGTTACCTAAATGATAACTAGAAACCAGATTGTAATCATATTTTGGCTATTTTTACAGATCTTAATATATGCAATCTTCTCCCAAACGGTTGTTGACAAAACTTTCTTTGCCTGTATAATGTTGAGATTATGCAAGTTTTAAATTGTCAGTTTTCATCTGTATTACGCTACCAGAGAAAAATGTGTATCAACTTGGACCGTAGAATTTTCTAGAATATTTACAAACAATGAAAATTGTTTATACTGTTGAGTATATGAGAAAAATATTTTTTATTAAAATTTTCTAATATACCCTCTTAATATGAGTCTTCATATTGCAGCGTAGAATAAAAAGAACTCACAAATTTTCGTTACAAAAGCTTACAACAAAGGTACGTAGCAATGGTTCTACGTCTAAAGACAAATGAAAATTAAATTTTGCTTGGATTTGTGTGTTGTTCGAAAGTAATATTCCATTTTCAAACTTTCAAATCGTATCTTTAAACCTTTTCTTAGAAAATATTGTTTGGATCAAACTTTATGTAATAATTAAGTACTAACAATTTATCAAAGTGTCCTACAAGAAATACAGTATGATCTGTAATAGCATTAAACTACAGTCGTCAGGAAAGTTGAACCTGAATATCCTTCTTATTTCACAGTTGCAAAAATCTTGAATTGTTCAACAAACAAAATTTATTAATTCAATATATTTGTTTTTTCAAATAAAACAACTTGTCATTCTTTTTGTGTTATTTGCCTTCATTTATACTTGACTTGCATATTTTAAGTACTTTTCATGCATATTCCAGGTATTTTATGATGCATATAATCTAATATCTGGCCATAAATGTTTACATAATGCTTATATGTTTGTAAAAAAATTGGGAATATTTTTATTATATTCCCAAAATGATATTTTGTTTGTTACCAATTCGAAATAATTTTTATGTTGTAATATAAATAGAATATACAGCTTGTACCTAAGAATAAAAAAGGAGTTTGCCATAATAAAATATAATAGTAAAATATACTTTATTTTTTTATTTTTGACAACTTACAAATTATTAAGAAACATTTTACATTTAAATTTACTTCAAGGGTTTTTGAAAATATTTAAAGTAAATTTACTCTTCTCAATTATCAACAAAATTTAAAAATTATTTTTAAATTACAAATTAGTGATACAAAATTGAGCCCACAAAAGTATTTCTTAACATATACAAATAAACTATTCTCATATTAAAGCAAATCAACAAACTTTCTTAACAAACATAAATGAGTATCAATTCAGATCACCATCTCGTTTCAACTTTTTGATTATGCACTAATTTTTAAGCTAAGCTTTGTTTTATTCTCAAATCCATAACTAATTGCACGTAAATGTTTTTCTCTACCATTAGATGCCTTGGGCTAGATTAACGATTTTTCATTTATGGAGATAATTCATTTGTACATTTTCTTCCGTGACCCTATAAAACAATAATCGCAATAATTTTCCAAGAAACCTGATTTCCACTTTTAATGCCCTCATTCTTCATCCTTACTCTGAACTTAGCTGCTTCAATTTTGTTTGCAGGCAGAAACGCATAATCATAGTAAGTTTCGAAATATAATATACATTTCAGAAATATATAAACATTTCTTCATATTTGTTTAGACTTTCTTTCAAATAGAATTGTTTTTATTTACATTCAATATTCACCTAGAAATCGATCAATAATTTTCGAAACTTTAACTCATTATGAATAATGGTTCGACGCTTCTGAATCTTGTTTTGAGGTTTTCCCCTTGCTATATCCTTAGTGAATCATCTACATAAACAAAGCGTCTCTTTGACTACACTTTCTGAACAAGCTACATGTTCTCTGCATCTCACATGGTCATCAGAATAAAATTTGTGTTCGTTGAAAGCTTGTACAATTGTAACTTATAAACTCATTTTAAATTCTAAACATATGATACCGTATCATGAGTCACATGTACGTAACAAGTAAAGACACGTTTAAAGACAGTTCTACTTAATCTCATTTATGAACATTGCCTCGTCCACCAGTAGTTAACAAAGTACCATTAAATAATTATAATTACCATTTCTTATTTATTTATCTTCTGTATAAAAACTACCCAGAATGGTTAAAAAGAATGAACGGCTTAAAAGGAATCGCTAATTTTTTTTGTCAAGTTGGTAGAACCTTTCTAAATTACCAAGCCAAACTTGAGTGTGATCTATCAACTAGTATGTTTACAGCAGCTGTCATAATAAATCAACCTCAAAGTTTCTCTGAATTTTATTGTGGATAAATTAGTTGAACAAAGATTTTGCCTTAAATGTTGTGTTTGAAACGAAATTTCTTGTGTAGTATCGATAAAAAGGCCTATAATGACCTGATTATATCGAAAACTGACTTGATTACGTCGTCAAGAATATGAGTGGTACAAACAATTTAAAAAGAAGCATAAAGTGTCTACCACTAATGATAACATCGAAAAAATCAAAAATTAGTGCTTGGAAATTATTATTAGTTATTCATTATTAGAGAGTTGGCTTGAGAGTTGAACATTGATAAATAAGTGTCTGTAGAATTTTAACCAATATTTTCCGCATGAGTCACCAGAAGACATTGATTGATAGATTGAAAACTCTGTTGAAGAAATCAAACGGAATTCATAGTGGGAATTAAAGGTCATACAACTTTCGGGCTATGAGAAGTGTATGGAATCCGGCGTTATCACTGTCTTATTGCAAACAATGAGGATTACTTTGAAAGTAGCAAAATAAATCTTGATGAATAAACTTAAATTTGTGTTTTTTTAAATATATTTCTTCTTTCTATAACTAACCAATATTGGACAAGCTAAATGCACCTAAATGCAGATACTCTGATATGCCATGAAATAATTGTCACTTCTTGGGAAAATATATATGGGCGTAAAATAAATCTACGATAATAATTGTATAAATTGCTAAGTAACTTATCATCAAATATATAAATAGTATATCATTTTTTACCCAGTGAGATGCAAACTTCCTTTTGCATTAATAAAATGCGGAATGATTAGATTCCAAAAAAAAAACCATGGTTATGTAAAAAAATAATATTGTAATAATTGACTTCTGTGGGCTCTAAAATAGGTTATGTGAAATTAATTGCGGTAACCTCTAAGCGAATGCCATATCCAAGGCCAGAGTGTAATGTGTACAAGGTACACACGGTGGTGATTTTATAGTGCTTATTAATAAATATATTTATTGTTGTTTTGAAATGTAGTTTTATTATGTTATCCTATTAATGCAAGTCTATTTTTGTAATCCAATGATGTGGACCAAAATATTGTCTTATATCCTTTAGATATTAGATGCCAATATATTCATATATAGAACTAAAAGACTTACTTATAAAATAATTCAATTCTAGTGCCAAGAATTTTTTTCTTCTGCCTAAGAATTCGTCGTCGCCGTGGTGTGTTGGGTTAATCACAAGGCATATGGCCTTTAACGACGCGGCACACCGTGGGGACCCGGGTTCGATTCCCAGCCGTTCGTCAAACGGGGCTGGACTGGTGTTATGGTTGGCTGTAAGAGATTGCTCTTGTATTGTCTTATAAGTCTGCCATATATATCAATTAGATACATTAAAGTAGATAAATAAATACATAAAAATTAAAAAAAAAAAATAATGCCCCACCATTTTGCGTTGAAGCTTAGAATTTTGCAAACAGAATAAAAAAAATTAATAAACCTGTTAAATATAAGTAAAACTCTCTCTCACTAAACTGTTCGCAAATATTAAAATTATGTTTCACCAACAAAAACACTTAAGACAAATTGGAGAGTGGTTGAAACAATGGAGAATAAAAACTAACCAAAACAAGTCAACACAGGTACTGGATCTGCCCTTCAATCAAACTCAATGATGAAGAAATACACACAAGAAGACCACGTAAAATATCTTAGAATGTATCTTGACATAGGATTTACTTGGCAGAAGTACATTTGGACCAAGTGAAAAGAACCCAATACTAAACTGCGTAATCTTCGCTGGTTAATAGGATGACACTCTCAATTAAACAACAAAGGTAAAATGATAGTATGTAAAGCCATCTTAAAACCCATTTGGACGTATGGTATCCAGCTGTGGGGTACAGCTAGTGAAAGCAACATCGAAATCCTTGAAAGATTCTAGACCAAGTCAATGAGAACAATGTCTAACAACCACTATGTATCAGTTAAATTCCACAATGTATCAATAAATATATTTACATTCCAACATTGAGTACCAGATTTCCTACATGCCGAAGAGAACTCTCTGGTGAAATAATCCATTTAATAGAAGCTCTCTGTAAAGAAACATTTACTCTAGACACAAATCAAACAAACTAATGGCTTATTGTCCCTAGACAGATTGCCACGTAGCAGTCATAAAAAAGAAAAAAAATTAATTTTATACCAAGAAAATATATTGCCTTGTATTTCTTTCATAGGAGTATTCAATTTCCAAAAGGTTTCATTACTCATAACTTTCCTTTATATTACCTTTTTTTGTATTTATTTAAATAGACATGATAAATGTTTGAGCTAAATTACAGCTACGTACATTATGGCATATTCGAGACAGACCTAGTAACAAAATGGGTTTAAAAGAAATAGCAACTGATAGTCTGTAGACTAACATTGTTTACCAGTAAACATTATAAATTTATGTAAGGGAACACCTTCAAAATATAATTTTAAATAAGTTGTGATACCATTTCTAATTTTGGGCCAAGAAACTCGATATTATGTGTGAATTTCATTTAGAAGTTTGTCTATGCCAGACAATCAACTGAACAGACAAACGTGCGGGTAGATTCATTGTAGAGATATTCCCACAAAATATGGTTCTGTTCGAACACTTCAAGTATAAAATCCTACAATTGGTATATCTAACCACAATTACATTTTAAAAGACCTATCCAACGATATGCTACTCGATGGTATGCACAAAAAAACTTTACATATGTGCAGTTATAATAAAAGAATTTTTTTGAATATTCAAATAAGCAGCATATTCATCGAGACATCCATACGACGGAGCATCTATTTGCAACATTTCAAACGGACAATGAATGACACGATGAAATTATAGAAGCCAGAAAATTAGAAAAAGACTTTGTCTGATAGTCTTGTTTACCTGGAGTTGAAAATTTAATTTAACATTTGCAATTATTTAATTATAGCAGTGAGACTATATATCAATAATTTTTGTAAGTTATGATCGTAACGTAATTGTAGCAAGTCATAATTCACTAAACTACTTGTTTGCGGGGGATTTTCAGCTGATAAACATGAGCAATCCAAAAAATCAAAGTTGAGTATGGTAGAAGTGGGAAAACTAGACAGTTCATACGCAACGAGTATCAGCCATAAGAGGTAATTACCTCTTTTCTCCTTTTTCCTTTATAAATCCTTTTCCAATCTCAAGTTGATATAAAAACAAACATTTCCTCAAATTCGCTTGGCTATTAAACTGTTGAAGACTGGTTTATCTAGCATTCAAAATGTCAAAGTGTATCACCCATTTAGAGCAATCATCCATATTAAGGAAAAATTGGGGAAGACACTAATATGCAGAAAACATGACACCATGCCATATTTGATGAAATATCTTAAGACAGATCAAGAGCGATGTGGATTCAAATTCTTTTTGAGTCCACTCGCAAACTTTTCTTAGAAGCAGACCATACATATACATGTAGCATAAATCATCCACATTCTATAAAAAACATGGCCACATTTAATAAATTTGTTGTATACTACAAACAAAATGTTAATAACAATTCCTTGACGGACACAATGTGCAAAAAAAACTTAAGTTATCACAATTCTACTTATAAGGTATAACAATCAATATCATTAACGGTACCCTTTGGTATTAGTGACTATTATTATAAATATGTTAATGTGATATATAAACTATTTAATAAACAAAACATAAATCAATATTTCATTTTATATCATAATATAATCTAACAATAAAATAAAGAAAAGTTACATTCTTACTAAAATTACATTTCTTTGTGTTTTAAGTGTCCTTTCCCCAGTTTTCCAGTGTAAAGTGGCAGGTTTTTAAAGTGAAAAGCTCAAAGAAGGGACAAAATGAACTTCTTCTAATATTTTTCCAGTTTCCCTTTTTTCAGATCCAAGCTTAAAGCTTTATATGACATGTTTAGATATTCAATACAAACATCAATTTCATTTCGGCATTATAAGAAGAACTCACCAAAAATATAATGAAACTGCTTTCTTGTATTCTCCAGGGTTTAAATACACAAAGTTATGGCCATCTGAACTGTTAATCACTATTCTCTCATCGGTAATAAGCAGTCTTCAATTGGTAAAATATCCGGTTGACATATATCCTGCCAAACTACAGTTTGATGTGAAATTGCCTTTAAACTTTTATCTTATGATGGTATGATGACTGCTTAAGCGTATCTTATGTCATTAGATATACATTTTTTTGTAGGTCAGTATCTTATTTTAAGTGTGGGTCTCAGAGGGTATATATATATATATATATATATATATATATATATATATATATATATGTGTGTGTGTGTGTGTGTGTATGTATATATATGTATACACTAAAATAAATAACATGTTTGTAACTTTTACTAAAAATCATTTAGCATATCTATTACTTGTAATATTTATTTCATGTTGTCTTTCAAAAATCTATATAACAAGCCTTTTCTGTGTTTCACTACTTAAGTAGTGTGAAAAAATGAAGAAGGCAGATTTTTTATGACAATATAAACCAATAAAAAGCAGAAATAAGGAACACAAAGTAACAAAATTTAATAACGAAACAGTTTCAAGCAGTCTTGAAAATTTTTTATTCTAAAATGCAGTTTTATATTAGCTTGTCAAAAGTCTGATAAATTCTACCACCACTTCAGAAGATGTTTTAGGGGCGAAACTCTAACAATGGGCATTTTTGTCTTGTAAACCACTGCACACCATAATTTATGTAATGATATTTTTAAGTATAACTTGTGATAACACAAGCTGATTTTTATCACTTTAATTATTGCAACATGTATAAAAATAAATATGTTTTGATAGTAGGATAGTTTTTGAGTTAAGAATAATGTTTAACTGCAATAAGTTGGATATAAATATTTTTATGTAATGAATGAAATAAAAAATTAGATTGTTTTAAAATTTGAGGCTAAAACACAAGTTGTCCACCAATCAGAATGAATAATGTTGAAATGCACCACACAGCTAATAAATAGATGGCCAATTATTACTTTAAGTAATTCTGTGAGTAAGAAGACATGATAAATTGAATTCCTTAAATAATATTTATGAGTCAATATAGAACGACAGTGTTTGAAAGAGATAGGACCTCTCCTTTTCAATTTCATTATTTGGGGCATCGTGACATCGTCGAGTTTGCATGTCATATGACTTAAATGTTTTGGCACGAAGCTTTGCAGGAATACAATAAAAGTCTTTTTGTTCGGTTTAAAACGAATTTTTTGGAGAAATATCACAATTATAGATTTCTTAGATACATTACAAATAATTTTAAATACTTTTTCAAAATTTGTCAAATCATAATCGCACTTGCTGCAAGTTGTACTCTTGAAGTTCTACAGATTTACTCAGTTCTTTACATGACCTTTTGCGCAAGTCAACACATTCACTGCCAATTTTTCTCAGTTTTGAATAATGTCTACAAAATGTCCATTTTCTGGTCATACTGCTAAACATTGAGCTTCTCTATTTGCAAAAGAATTGAGCGTCAATAATTTTATTAGGTAATGCCCAAGGCATAAACAAAAATGACAGCATTGTAACCAGCGAAACGCCTGATAATGAGAGTTTTTTTAAAGTAATTAGAATATTTTTATAAAATTAACGCATTATGTTTACTACATCAAATTTTGCACTCATTGGATACGTTGAACTCTCTTGGAGTTCTTGTCTACAGAAGCAAATAAAAATTTTCCAGCGCAGTACAAGTATATGTGGAAAAGCAGCGAAGTACATTCTCAAGAACCAAAGAAAATTAGCCAACTTGCTTTAACTGAAAACCATTGCTTTAACCGAACAATCTAAGCAAACCAGATTCAATGAATGACTGAAGCAAGATCCAGCCACCTGGTTTATATTGATCGAGGCATCTGGTTACTGTATTGTTTAAACATTAATATTACGAATTTCTTTAAATACTCTCTTCATACGTTTTAACGGCGAGGTAAGTTTCACTTAAAATCAATTTGTATCTGTATATCACTAACTCGGGAGTGATCGGCGTCTTTTTCGTTTCACCGAATCAATCATTCCACTCACTATTTGCATCGTGAAGATAGATATAAAAGTATACGTTTTGACGTGACGTTTAAGAAAACGATCGAACTGTTTAGTCAAATATGTAACTAAATCTATGTAGAAGACGTAACTACTTGCGATCGAATGTGAACGCTGTGGTAAAGTATACTTTGGTTCGCTCAAAATATTTGTGTAAAAAAACACTTTTTTTGTTTCATTTCAAAATTCTAATTTAAAATTGTGTAAGAAAGTGTAAATATTAGCTCTTTACCTGTGTTAAGAAGAGGTAAATATTAGCTCTTTACCTGTGTTAAGAAGAGGTAAATATTAGCTCTTTACCTCTGATTTGCTCCCCTCAAAACATCACCTCTGGTGTCTGTAACTTCCTTACCTCTTCTCTTCTTACTAAAACTTTGCTTCGTTTAATAGAACTATATATTTTTTGGAGTGAAATTTATTTTGTCATAGTGAAATTTTTTTCTTATAAAACATCCTCTCACCCCCTCACCCACCCCATAATAAAGTAAGCCTAATTTGTTAGTTTTAGGATGAAGAGAGAAGGAAGGTATTATGGGAAATAGTATGGAAGAAAAGAAGCAATGAAGAGAGGGGTAAAGAAGTATTAGGTGACTACGTAGGAGGAATAATTTTCAACTAATAAAATCCTCACGTTTTCATTACACCTTAATATTTTTCTTTCTACTCTTCAGAACAGTATGACAAAGAGCGTCTAGCGTGTGGCAATTATCCACTCTACCCTAACAATTCCTGGACATCCATACTTGAATAAAAAGTTAACATTTTCAAAATTTATTCCCCTACCAAAAATCTACAATTACTATACCAATCAATAAAACGCTACTGTGTTATAATAAACATTTATTTCAAATACATAATAATATATCAATTAAACACAGACATAACATAACTGCTGAAATTAAATCTTTGTTTCTAGATATATCGTAAATTCAGTAAGTTAAAGGTAAAAAGTCATTAGAAAAACCAGATAGAACCTTCTAATAAATATACAAGATTTATCATAAACCTTCTTTTATATACTAGTTTTTATGTCACATTTATTAAAGTTAAATTTTAGTTCTCAGCCAGAGAATATTTCCAATATATACAATAACGGAGGTTTTGTTCTCTAGTGTAAAAAATCTAATTTTATAAGCAAACTTTTACATAAGTTAAAAGCTTAATTAAATTACTATATTACCTTAACGTCACTGTTAACAGTATTCTCATTTTATTCTCTAATCCGCCATTTGTGAAGAAATTTGTTTATTTTTTTTGCACCGAAATGAGACAAATTTATTGCAATTTCCAAATTAACAATGAAACAACAAAGGAAGTAAATTTAGACAATGTCTTTCAATGTCAACTTCGAATACTGCTCGTGTACGTCTGTAAGATAAAATAATAAGAGACTCACAGAAAAAAAAAGATAGATATATTTTGGACCACTCAGTAATTTTTATAAGTTTTATGGGTGTTTACGACCAAATAGATATTCAAAAATGCTTTCACCAGTTGTTGGCGGTGAAAAGGTTAAATTACAACTAACTTAAACAAATTATACTCGTTGAAATAATAAAACTCTCAGTTAGAGGTTATAATATCATTGAAAATGTTAAATTTCAAGCCGATGATACAATTTACACGCACTTAGATTGTAAATTACTTATTGTATGTTAAATCTTATTATCTACGAAGTCTTAAAACACGAATTGAAAGTTAAATATAAACACATTTTTAAAAAAAATTGTAATATTACGTAATTAGCATTAATTATTACACAATCGTAGTTAACAAACTTTTCAATAATCTACTTTAATTCGGAAGTTTTGTATGTTTGAACTATTACAAAGCAATGTTGTAATCAAGATAGGTGTTCATTAGTAAAAATATCTACCCAGGATTATTGACCTCTACTGTTATATACCTTAAAAATTACATAAGTATATAAAACTATGTACTAATGCTCGTTTATATTCTTAGCGACACATATTAATAGTTTTTCATTTTATGTTATATACAATACAAATAATCCACTTACAAAATATAAATATAACACATCTAATACAAGTACATTCTATCTAATATGAAGCTAATATAGAAGGCTGGCCTAATAAATTTATAAAACAATTATTAGTCTAACTTAGAATTTTCAAAGAACAATTTATTAGTCTAAATTAGAATATTTTTCACTTTCAAAGTGCAAGACGGGTTTCTAACTATCAACTTTGCCAATTTTTTAAAATCCTTCACAACATTTTTACTTCTAAGACACTACATAATTACACTAGCTTATAATTATTGCGTGCAAGGCAAGTCGAGTAAGGTGCTCTGTAACATCATTCAATAAAAATGTAGCTCAATAAACATTTCTCAATAATCATTACATATGTACATAGCTTAATACATTTGGTGCTAGATGAGATTGTTTCCTCGTACTTTAGACCTGGTTACTTTTTGCCGACTTTTTCTATCAAAAGCGTTGCATCGCATTGAAGTCACACCAGCAGCATATCTAAGGTACCAGAGTGTGTGGTTCAGACAATTGGCTCGACAATTTACGAAATCATGCGTACTGCAACCAGGAATAGTAAATGTATTAAGCGTTTCTCCCACTTATTTGAGTCCGATCTAATTTCTCATTAGATGAAACATATTTTTTAAAAATACATTTTCTCAATCAGGTGCACAATTTGACACGAAGTATCCTCCTTACAATTTGAATGGTCTCCTCACTTAAGAATAGAATAAATAACACGAGACATTGAACACACTGACATTGAGATTCAGTTTGGCAAAAAAAAAAAACAAAAAATGTAAGCAAACTCTGGAACACAAAGCTACTTTTAAATTTCACTGGAACCAGAACACAAAAATACACTTATTCAATAAATTTAAAATTTTCCAGTCAAACATGATATTTCAGATAAACTACAAACGTCAAACGTGAATTTACTTAATGTCAATATAATAATTTATTTTAAGTGAATTGAAATTATATTTTTTATTTTCTCTTGTGATTTTTCAAGCTATGCAGGTACTATTTTCCACGAAACAATTGACATTAGCGTGAAATTTAATTTTTATTTATTAGACTTAAAATAAGTCATTAAATTTCATTTTAACTTAAAAAATTGAAAACATTTATAAAAAAATTATAAAAACAACACAAACAAACTTATAAAAAAAACATTTTAGTCGCATTTATTTTTACATATAGAAATAATTAGGTTTAATAATAACTTAACTTTGCTTATTAACGCCTTAATTGAAAGAAAATTTATTATTGGATAAGTTTGGGAACCATTATAATTTATAACTTTCGTTAGTGCTGTGTTCCGTTATGATATATTTTAGCAGTAAAAGTGAACTAATTATTATTAAAGTAATTCTATGGATAAATTAAAGGACTTCTGGGCTTATACAATCTGGAACAATTTAACTAGCAATCTGAAAATATTTAACTGTTGCTGTTAACAAGTATGGTAAATATATAATCCTCATCACATTATATTTTTATTTCATTGGGATATCCTCATATAGAAAATAAGTACCCCCTGGTAACCAACATTCATCTTTAGAATCACAAGCTTGATTATAGAATGCTCCTTTGACATTTTTGTAATACATGAATATCTCATGAGCCATTAGCATCACAACAAAAAAAGGCAAACATTTATTGTAGAGCATTAACTTTTCATTTTCATCTTCTTTAGAAGTTATAACGCGTTGAAGTTTACAAGTTACTTTTTCAAATTATATGCAAACTACTGCTTATCTTTCTAATTTTTTTCTGTTTGTTCCCCATTTTATAAATTTTCTCTGATCCATCACTTAAACTAACATCGTAGTAACTTATAAAAATATTTTGGAGTAATCGTAACAATTTGACTGTGATTATAAGCGCCCATCAAAAAATATACAAAGGAAACGCTAAAATAAATTGTATTTTAACTTTCATTTTAACACAAAATTTTATTAATCTCATACGATATGAACTATTTTGGATCACATGTACGTGTTTTCTCTTAAAGTTAAATATTTGACTGGTAAACTTGCCATTTCGCAGCAATCAATTTCAAAGAGATTATTATTTCCCTATTTATTGAAAATCACCTCAGAAATCCATTACCAAGTGACAAAATCAAAACAAAAAAGAAAGAACAGAGAACACAGTTTTTGATATTTTTTGAAATTGTGTTCAAACTTAAGTCGTCCATTCAAATCTCTTCATTTTCAAATAGTTCTTACCAATGAAAAACATATACAGAAAAACAAATATAGTGCTAGTGGATGTTATAAATTTAAATAATACCAACAATTTACACGAAAATTAATTCTTAAAATTTTTTTGATTGATGTACTAATAAGCAAAGCTAAATTTTTATTAAACCCAATTAATTCCATATGTATAAATAAATGCCACTAACAATTTATTTACAAATGTGAGAATTTTCAATTTTTTAAAATAGAACGAAATAAATATTTGTACTTTGTTTACATATAATGCACACATTGTTTTGAAATTATCGACTAATATCAGTTAGGTTACACTCAATAGACATGTTATAATCACATAAAAAGAACGATATACACTGCAGGCCAAATAACGCCATATGCGAAATATAATGAAAGTGTCGGACAAAGAAAGACTTTATTCCTTGACTGAAAAATAGTTGATTCGTCGTTAAAATAAAATTTAAGATGATTTTTTTCAGAAAATTGAAAATAATATTCATAATTATTTGTCATCTTTTTCATACATGATACTTGCGCACATTATTCAGTGCCGCTGAGGGTAATAACCCATAAACAGCTGCGAAGACATCTAGCTACCTGGGTAAGCACTGCACTCAGAGAAAGTATTGAGTGTGTTAAAAAGAGTGTTGTACGTTTTATTTCAACAACAATTTATACTTTTATTGCCAACAAATAGCGTCTTTCTCTCCCACACTTATTCCTGAACACCATGTATAACAAAGATAATTGTACTGAAATTGAGGCAAATCGCCTCAATTTATGATGACAACTTTTAGAGCACCAATAATATGTCTACATCATTGATTAATATTAGTAAAAATGAAAAGCGTATTATTAGTAGTTATTGCTATTACTGGTTTTTGATGAGTAGTATGAAATATAGAAAAAAGCATAAAAACTGTGTGAAACGTAACTAAATTTGTATCGTATTATAAAATGACACATTTTTTATTGCATTGGAATAAAAACAGCTTTTTCTCACTGTTGCATATCATAAAAACAGCTTTTTCCCACTGTTGCATATATAAACTCAATCACATACAAGTATGCCGCAAATGTGCTTTCATAAGATGTTTAACAACAGGACTTTTATACGCAACTCAATAAACTAATAATGGTATATAATATTATATGCCTCTTCTTCGTACACAGAATATTTTTAATCAACTATTTTATTACGAATACATTTTTAAGATTGTATGGATTTGGTTTTAAAGGCACAACAGAATTAATTTTTATTACTGATAAATTTTATCGAGCATTAACGAATTTGAGACATACATATCTATGTATGTATGTCTTTATATGTTTTCACACATACATATGTATGTGTGAAAACATATAAATACATATTATATACATATATATATATATATATATATATATATATATATATATATATATTATGTATATATTGTACAATTATAAATATAGTTTATGAGCTTCTTACTGAGCTCAGGACAATTTAAACATGATTTTTATGTTCATATCAGAACAAGGCACAGTAGTTTTATGGGCTTCAGTTTAAAGTTGCATACATTTTCGTATGTAACAGGTAACAAAGGAGGTACCACTTGGAATATCAATTTGCTTCAAAGAAGATATAAATATGGTATAACTTAGAACATACGTTTTGAAAAAATGAGAAATTAGCATTTAAAATTTAGATATTAAAATATTATCATGTCTATTAAAAGTTACTGCACTGTCATGTGCTACTCTAGCCTAGTGGATATGCTACGAGGCTGTGATTCTGCAAGTGTAAGATTGATTTCCACGTGTGTGACGTGCGCATAACATTTTTTTATTGAATATATTTGGCATAAATTCATTATTCACAATTAAATGAAACTACATGATGTAGTATTATTTCTACTTTATTTAGGTTCTTTACCACAACCTAGGTTTCGTTGTATTACATCTTCAGGTGGGATATTAGCAAAGATTCTCTTTTTCCATTTTTGTTAAATTACTCACCTGAAGATGTCATATAACAAAACCTAGGTTGTGGTAAAGAATTTAAATAAAGTAGAAATAATACTACATCACGTAGTTTCATTTAATTGTGATTTATTTAATTTTTTTATCTAAAATTAAATGTATACTAATAATATAAAATATTAACAAAAAAATATCAAATTTGAGAGCAGTTATAATTTCTCCACTACAGTATTTACTATAAAATTTGAGAATGCTATACCTTCAGACAGTAATAAGAAAATCAAAGATCATGGTAACCAGTTACATGGTAGTAGTAAAGGTAGTAACCAATTACATAGTAGATCATGGTACCCAAGTTACCAGGACAAAAAAAAAGGTTAAATAAACAAGATAAATTATTCCTGAAGTAGCCTACCCATCTCTACGACTGAAGTCAAAGTAAGGCTCGCTAGAAAGAGAAACCAGGTTACTATAAACACCCACCAGATCACAGCAAAGTTTAAATACTTCACAAGGTGAAAATCGCTGCTCATATGAAAAAAACCAAGATATGATATGGCAAAAATGTATATATATTTATATACGAATAGCTCAAATGTTGTGTCCAACGATGAAAAAACTTTCTGAGCATTACAAGGCATGGTTCATCTACTATGCTCATTTTGTCCATCACACCAATAAAAAAACCTGTAAAAGGAAATATTTGAGGACGTTTCTTCAGTGCAGTTTCCAATATTTACAGCTCTTTACTGAGAATTTGAACAATTATGAAAATTTACAAGCATGACCTTATGAAATCAATGAAGACTTAGACGCAATAACATCATTGATCTTCCAAAAAAGGCAACACTGAAAAAATCCAAAAACCCACAAAAGAACCAACTTTCCACTATTTGAAAAGGGGAAAATGGCATTATGAAGCTGCATTGGCTTCCCAATTCCTTGAGGCTAATTCCATTGAAAATGTCATGAACAGTCGACTCGCAGAAATATTGCTTTAATCTTTAAAAAAAATATAGATATCTTTTTCAACTAACAGTTGAGAACCTGAAATGCTCATGCTCGCGCAGAGCATACTGAATAAGAATCTCGCCATTCTTGATAATGGTTTATATTTTACTATTTATTATACGGTTGCACTGTAGTGCTTCGAATATATTTACGATGGTAAGAATTGTTAAAATACATATTAATTTTTTAAACTTTAATAAATTTTCACCTATTTTTTTGAGAAACACACCATTGTACTGACTAATCAATTGTTTGGTTAATCTACTTCATTATTTTTATTTAATAAATCTATTTGAAGTCTCACTAACAATCCTAACATGGATACATAAATGCTGACTGCATACTTAGACATAAATGCGTTTGCACATGTAAAAAATTTTATATTTGTACCACACATTTTTTACTACATTGCACACACATAATAATAAGCAATATTATTGAGTCGCTTCACACTACCCGATTCAATCTGTATCGCCCACTGCGTTTATTTACAATAATACAGTATTCATAGAACTATTTGTATACATAAATGTATATAAGTATCGTTACATATAAAGATTATTTATTATAGTTTCATCTTTTTTTTTCTTTCTACATTCTAACAATTATAACATCGTTTGAATGATGTTTCCCCAATAACATTGTTCTAAAGAAAATAAGCCACTAAGGGGACGCTTTAAATTAGAATTTACCAACTGCGTACACTGTATATGCAATATATACCATCTGGTTTTTCCCAGTATATCGTCATCTATATCATGAGGTAAAAGTGTATATTACAAGAAACCAATAACATTGTTCTAAAGGAAATAAGCCACTAAGGGGACACTTTAGATTAGAATATACCAACTGCATACACTGTATATTCAATATATACCATCTGGTTTTTCCCAGTATATCGTTATCTATATCATGAGGTAAAAGTGTATATGTTATTGCTGTATATTACAAGAAACCAATAACATTGTTCTAAAGGAAATAAGCCACTAAGGCGACACTTTAGAATATACCAACTGCATACACTCTATATGCAATATACACCATCTGTTTTTTTTCCAGTATATCGTCATCTATATCATAAGGTAAAAGTGTATATTACAAGAAACCAATAACTTTGTTCTAAAGGAAATAAGCCACTAAGGCGACACTTTAGAATATACCAACTGCATACACTCTATATGCAATATGTACCATCTGTTTTTTTCCCAGTATATCGTCATCTATATCATAAGGTAAAAGTGTATATTACAAGAAACCAATCACATTGTTCTAAAGGAAATCAGCCACTAAGGGGACACTTTAGATTAGAATATACCAACTGCGTACACTGTATATGCAATATATACCATCTGGTTTTTCCCAGTACATCGTCATCTATATCATGAGGTAAAAGTGTATATGTTACTGCCGTATATTACAAGAAACTTATTACAATAACAGTATTATAACTTTTATTAATTACTAGTTACATAAAGCGAAGTCTTCATACAACACCAATCCGAAACTCCTTATACACAGGGGGGGTTACATTCAACTGAAAAATGTAAACACAATTTCTTCGCTTTTTTTCATATCACTGGACCGTTTCAATGAAATCTTTTGATTTTTATGATCGACAAATTTAATGTTGCTTTCTTTTTTTCTATGGTCAAACAACCTCTTAACTTTAGATATGTTATACTTGATAACACTTCTAATTTGTTTTTATCTGATGGCATTACTTAGCACTTCTATACGCTATGTGTCAATTTCAACGGCTTGAGCTGAACTCGATGAAATTATATAATGTATACAAGGTGAAAGAATGGAAATGGTTTAAAAAAAGTAATAGTGCCTCGCTTCCATTATGTCAGGCAACTGACACGACAACGCTGAAGGTGCATTTCTTTGCCCCATATGGCACACTGCAAGTGCATTTGTTATACTGTAAATACAAATATAGAGTACACAAGAGTAGACAAATATCTAGTATACATAAGAGATAAATCTGTTTAAATGATACAGGTTATTTATTATTTTGATTACCTTTTGCAATAATTTTGTCACCGTGCCTTATTTTAACCTAATAGCTTCTGACAGCACAACACGCCACAGGATCCCACATTCGATTTCCAGCTGCTTATACACGGTGTCCGGGAATAAGTGCCGGACAAAGAAAGACACTATATGTTGGCTAAAAAGGAATAAATTGAAATAAAACATACAACACGCACTTTCTCTAATTGAGTGCAAAAAAAATATTACACATAACTCTTTTAACACACCCAATACTTACCTGGGCAGCTAAATGTTTTCGTATATGTTCGTGGGTTATTCCCCTGTGTGCCCGGGAATAAGTTTCGGACAAAGAAAAATATTGGATGTGTTAAAAAATGTTACGTGTAATATTTTTTTTGAAAAATGTTACGTGTACAATTTATTCCTTTATAGCCAACGAATAGCGCCTTTTTTTTTTCTAACACTTATTCCCGAACACTGCGTATAATTGATTAAAAATCAAGTGAGAAGTATAATACATTGAATAATCATACGTAAATAAAAATACGTAACGCTGTGGAACTTTTACGTTTTTCTGTTTTTAATATAGTCTGGGAACCTTCCAGCATACTACGTTCGACACTTACGGTCATACAATATTGCCAATGGAATTAAACCAATGGGTAAAAATAATGATTTCAATAAAGTGAATGCTGAACGAATCAATGATGATTGAGTCTATGCAATGCAAGTCGTAACCCATTTATCCATTATTTCTTAAGCTGAAACTTTCCTGAATCAAAATGTCAAATGAATCTATGTGATTTCAAATGAGACTTAGTGAATCAGCATACTGTATTTATTCTTTTGATTCACTCACTCACCCGTCACTCACGCCTATTATTCATCGCTCCTTTTCAATTGTACCGTAAGAAAAACCCAAGCGAGCACTACGATTAGTTGAATATAATTAGCTGAACTCACTACGGCCAGAAAAGGTTAATATTAGACTAAATTAGTTATTTCGCAGAAGGTCTTGGTGCAATGATACCTGAAAACCGTTACTCTTAGGATAAACTTGTATAAAAGAGTTAACCATTTTGTAATCAATTACCAGTTATGTAATTACAAAAAAAAAATTATTTAGAGGCACTAATTACAAATATATTGCAATAAATCTGTAATCATCTGTAAAACAACTACATTTAGCTGTAATTTCAGATAACAATAATTGTAATCGAAACGCTAAGAATTACTGATATGAAAATATAAAAAAAATGTTTATTCTCAATTTCGAATACCGAACACAGACCAAAGAGTTTTTATGTTGCCGTTTTTATAATTTTTCGACTAGTTTTACAACAATTGACGTTTTAAATAACATAACATTCGTTTCAGTTAGTTCCTTTACTTATAGAAGCTTGGTTAGCCAACCCTAACAATGTAATTGACAAAAACCACAATCACATATATGTATGTAGATATCTATATATATACATACATACATATACATATATATATATATATACACACACACATGCACTTGGTGTGTGGGGTATGATTTCACAAAGCATATATATATATATATATGCACTTAACGGTGAAAAGGTTAAAGTTTTGTGGCAGATAACAGCCCTAGATATGCCCATATACAAATGTACCATATTACTAAACAAACAATTCTTGTGTGTATTTTACTTATATGTATATTGCATTATTAAAAAAAACCAATTACTGCTCATTCGTTCAACAGAATCTTACAATGTGTAATAGAATTATGAAATGTGCTCCGATTACCTTAGTTACAATTACTTCAATAAACCGAATTGCTACGTAATCATACGACATAATTACTAGTAACCTTGATGGCCAAAATATTTGTAACCACAGAAAACATTTTTGTAATTATTTACAAGAGGTAATTGATTACACCCAACTCTATTTTACAAACATCATTTTTACGTATCAAAAAACGTATGGAGTCATTTCATTTTAAGAGTTACTAATTGTGCCGTTAATATGTTGAATATTATTCATATGCCACATAGGAACTACAAGTATCTGTTGCCACCCCAATGCTACAAAGGAACTGCTAGTGTCTATTGCTTATTGCTTTTTTTCTTAAAGGCTAAATAGGAAATTGGACTAATTTTACTTCGGTTCTCGTATTTTCACACAAAAAATTCTAGATTATTGAATTTAAATTTTGACACAAAAAATTCTAGATTATTCAATTTAAATACTAACACAAAAAATTCTATATTATTGAATTTAAATTCAGACACAAAAAATTCTAGATTATTAAATTTAAATACTAACACAAAAAATTCTATATTATTGAATTTAAATTCAGACACAAAAAATTCTAGATTATTAAATTTAAATACTAACACAAAAAATTCTATATTATTGAATTTAAATTCAGACACAAAAAATTCTAGATTATGAAATTTAAATACTAACACAAAAAAGTCTATGCCATTGAATTTAAATTCTGACACAAAAAATTCTAGATTATTGAATTTAAATACTAACAAAAAATTCTATACGATACTTTAAATTCGGGCACAAAAAATTCTAGATTATTAAATTTAAATTTTGACACAAAAAATAATTTTAATTTCAAGGCATGACATAAATATAATATAAAATACCTTAGGCACAGTTTTTATTTAGGATCTTCAAACTTTTATGAACACACTTGTACATACTCTTCATACAAGACTTCGTAAAAGACTGGCACAAAAAATGCTGAATCTAAATTGACTATAGCAAATTTTATTGTTCAATACCGTTGCTAAAACCAATTACAATAATCCCTCACCTACAGAGCGTTCACAAAGTGCAGGTTCGCTCATCGACAGTTTTAGTTTCTTGAGCTAGTGTGCCCTTGGAAATGTCATTTTTCAAATATGCTTCAAATATAGTCTCTAAAATGGACTTTAAAGTTTAAGAATATGTAAGAAGAGCTCAGGAAATCATATAAAGAAATGCCAACGAATATTAAGAATAATATGAAACAGCCAACGATCCTTCTGGCACTTCACTTGGCATTATGTGTTTGTGAATTTGCTTTATTTGTCTGAAGACATCCATGTAGGGATCAATTATTTGTCTATATTTGTCTTATTTGCATGAACAAGACAAATATGCATATACACAAATATGCGTATCTGCCCGCTTGTTGGTTTTTGTTTACAAATCAAACGATACAAATATGTGAAACATTTTCGTTTACTGTCCACGCATGGTTAGTTCAGCAGTGCGCATGAAGACGACCTGTACAGATGTGTCCAGTGAAATGGATTGGACAAATGATATTGTATTGATATTTTTGAAATTATACCATAAAAACAAATATAAAAACCAATGACACATTGATTGCAATAAAAAGTATTTGGGGATTTCCAGGCACAATAAAGGAGCTTAAGAAGCGAGAATCTTTGATGTCTGCATATGGGTTATGCAAGAATTAAATTAAGAAAGCAGAAAAATAAAATATTTTGATGTAATTAGTTATTTCAACTTTTGTAAATTTTTAATATCCACCATGATATTTAACAACTATGTCTTTACGTACACATAGCACATATTGTTAAAAAATAATAATCTGCTGCCGTCAACACGTCCATTGCTCAGTGCGTCACTGATCAAGGATAAACAAACATATGTCGACGATGAAGTGTAATGACCTCCTAACTGACATTTTGTCATTTTTGTGATTCTTATTGAAATGGATTTAAAATACGATTTCGCATGCACTAGAAAGACCACCTAATTGAATTTCGTAATTTTTGGTGAGATATTAAAAAATGAAAATAACTTCTAAGTTCGCATTTTCTTTGTTACGCTCCTAATTTTTTAAAATTTTGCTGCCAATATCTCCTATCTACGTATAACACGTGTTCACTCCAGTGCTTGTCGCCGCGTTATGAGGGAACTTGAAGGAAGACAAAAGACGCGGATTATTTTGTAAGGTGTGAAAGAGCACAATGGTGACAGCCATTACTATTTTTTTCGTTCAAGTTTTATGCAATTAGCAAGTAGAAATGTGAATTTTTTTGTTTTTATTGGTTTTAGTGTTGAATTGATCTGTATTCGATTAGATACGGTAAGTAAATGTTAATAACGCCGCCTGTATTAAATAGTGGTTAGTGAATTTGTGCATGTTAGTAAAAAGTTAAGAAACTTAATACTAGACAAATCTGCAACAGTTTTTATTTAGAACATCATGTTCGTAGCCTCTTTTATTTGTTACACAAAACGTTAATGTTGATGGTTATTAATGTAATTAAAGTGTTTAATATAATCACATCTTTACGTAATTGTAGATAGGAACAATGGTTTTAATAACATTGCAATAACAATTGCATTATGCGCGAAAGGAAGTTGTTTATAGAACCAATGTATCACTTTCTTTCTGAGTTATACAAAGTTTACAAATCTTACTGCATAGAAGCAGAAGAACCTGAAGTGTGCCGATTCATGTTTGAAAAGAAATTCCACCAGAAAAATCTCTCACTGTATACTCTAAAAAAAGACACATGGAATACTTGTTCAAGTTACAACACTGGAAACCAGACACATAAATTTGAAGAACAATTACCAGACACATAAATTTGAAGAACAGTGCTGGAAAAGAAAAGGAAGATGACAAGAAAAAGGCCGCTGCGGGAGAATTTATATTGCTTATCATGGGACTTACAAGCTGTAAAGGTTTATCCTTTCTTAATTGCAAACTCCTTATATTTTAAGACAAAATTAACGTGTCACAATTTTACTGTATTTAATTTAATAACACACCACTGCACGTGTTATTGGTTCAACGAAATTGCTGCTGATTTAGCACTTTCAGTATGTTTATAATTGACTATTTGGAGAGGCATTGCATTCAGCAACAACTGCCTATAGTAATATACTCGGGCGGTTGCATGTTACAAAACCGCACCAATGTACTGTCTAATGTGCTATTAAATTAAACTCGTAACTCGGTTTATAGTGTAACTCGGTTTATAGTGTAATTGAGCGTAAATTAAAAAATCGCGGGATTCACTTGACAAGTGATTATGTCACCATAACCAAAGAAGCCTGTAGCCTCTTGCTGTACGAAACTGTTCTTGTAGATTTCAATTTCATCAAGAACTACACCAGTCCTGAGAATTTTATTTACAAGAGTATTCAGTCAGGCCGTAAAGCAGGCGATCCACAAGTAGTTGACATAAGAGAAATGTGATACAATAAGAGGACTATCAAAGTAAGGCTAGCCTTTTTTAAATTGTTACTGAACGAAATTTTGCTAATTTGTTGCCAACTTCATTCCAACAAATTGCCGATTAAGGCAATTAAGTATAACCACCTACAGCAATTGAAAACAGTTTTACCTAGTGACTGTCATGTATTTTACGGCGCTTTACCTTTTGTTTAATAGTTAGTTGACCAGCAAAGCATCCGTTATTTTTTCATATCTATTGTTTTTTTAAATTATACTATGCTATAGTATGATACAGAAGTGTAAAATGTTAATACACAATGTTCTGATTAAAGCGATCTTGTGAGTTGATTACTGACTACTTAGAAGAAAAACTTTGTTTCTAGTTGTTACTTAAAAAGGTTAATAAACAAAAGTATAAACAGTTAAAAATGTCTAGTAATAAATATATTCTCTTTGGATTTCTGTTTGTTTTAATTTGCAATACCTACTAACTTAGCTAAAACTATCCATAACTTCAACACAATATCTCCTAACTACATTTAATTTACTAAACCATAGGATTTCCTTATATTCACTAATGTCAAAAATTAAAGGTTCCTATGATGATAAATTCCCAATATAAAAATTATTAATTAATAGGTGTCAAAAACTAATAAGCGTTTTTTTCGTTTCCTCTAAAACATCTCTTTTTAGATAGGAGGTCATTACACTTCGTCAATTTGCTGCTTTGCATCCATGTGAGAATGGCATGTTTACAGGCAAATATACTTATATGAATACACGACGCCAAGTGTATTACATAAACAGTATAAAATAAAATATTTTTAAAAAGCTAGTTACATAGTTTAGTTATGTATATTAGTTTACCTATGCACGTAAGTAGTTCTTCGACAACAATAATTTCCCCAACTGCAATTTTTCTATGGAACTGAAATCTCATAGTAGGCAAGGGATTACTGTATATGATTTACTCAAGCTATTAATTTCAGTATTGTGCAATTCAGCACAATAAATAATTTAAAATTTTCAAATTATATTTCTATTTTCCTTAATGTCCTAGAAAAATATTTCCAGAGCTATAACGAAGGCCCATAGTGCTTCTTGTATTTGTACAAACCCCAAAGAGTACTCCTTTAATGTTTGAAACTTTACCATACAAAAGTATTTCACGAATAAGTATAACTCAGCTAGCCAATATAATATGTAATATTCTAAAAATAATAGTTGCATGCACTATATAACTAGGAATTAATCATTACACCTTCATATACAATTAAATTTTAGTCTTAAAATTAAATACACATATACTGTATTTATTTTGTCCCAATTATTATTAAATTTTATAAAAAGATTAAATTTATTCCTTTAGTTGTTCCAAATCTGTAAAATTTGTTCATTAATCAACATGCTAGTAAAAATATGTAAAATTGCCTCAGACATTGTAGGCAAATTCCAGATTATACGCTAACACAGGATACACATAAATTCCACTGACGTATATTATATTCAATTTTACATACATAGAGTTCGTAGATTAATTTCATACGTGTACAAAACAGAATAATATTTTCTACTTTATAAATTATATATTTAAACAATTAAGGCATTTTGAAAAGATGATTGTACTTTGACAAAGGCTATTAAATTTCCCTATAAATGGCTTATACAGAAGCAGTGCACCTAAATTACACACAATATGAAAATGTCTGTATAAATAAGGCAAAACAGTACATTATGTAATTATGACTACAGGAAATAAACACTAATTTTACAATTTATATATTATTGCTATAAACGCTGAAATACATTATATTATAGCAATGTACGCATATGTATATAGTACTGTTTACAGTCAAGATTATACAGTTTAAATATATCAAATATTGATAAGAAATTCATTTTTTAAATTACAAATTACACAAGTTAAAAATATGCTAAAATTACTAAAGCGCTATGAAATTTCTATTATAATCAACATCACTAAAGTTTATACACTAAAATAATTTCAAAGTGCAAAATTACTTTCTAGAAAACAATTTTGCACTTTGGAATGATTTAGAAAGTTAAAAAGAAAAAAAAAGACAAATAGATAATTCTTTATAGCTGTTTTCCCTATATACCTGCATTTAAACAGAATCTTCAATTATACAAACGCTATGAGGTATTCATTACATTTCAGCCAACGAAATAAACAAAAAATGGTTTTATTTTTTATGTAAAATTTTTGGTACCTATTAGTTATACATATCCACAAAACATAGCTATTTATAATTTTACTTGACACTTGAATAAACGGGGGGCGCAATATAGGTAACATTAGTTCATTTAATTTCGACATTAGGCGATGCAAGTGACAGTTAAGTCAGATATTCGTTCAAATGACTGATGAGAGCGGCCGGTCTCTTAATTATTTTATAACAAAAAAAATTATAATTTTTATACCACTTGTAAAAAAATTAAATGTCACCCATATGGTGACCCAAACACATTCAATGCGTTTAGCGCTTTATTCCATACCAAAGAGATCAAATTCTTTATGGTAAATATCATTAAAAATGGTTTCTTGCTAACAATTATAGTCCCAAGTTAGTTACAGTCAACCAATTACTGATAAGCATCAAATCAATTACTGATCTTTGTAAACCATTGATAATTTAAGAAATCAATAAACTGTTATAATATTAGTAATAAGTCTGTGTAGTATTATTAATAAATAATAATTTAAATTATAATTAGTATTAATTAATAAGTCTATATTGTTCAATATCTGCAACGTTAATAAATCATTCATACTAAATAGTTTTAACCTTCCTATACCCATGCGCGTTAGTCGGTGACATCAACGAAACACTTTTTCAAATTTATTTATTATTCCAGGTAACCTGCCGGATTTGCTGCTAACTTTACTTTAGTACACATCATGCGTTCGTGCGAGACGCACATCCTAGTGCATTTGACGCGAATTGGTCTGTGAGAACGACGCGGGTATAGGTGTTGTAATTGTTTGTGTAAGTATAAAATTATTATGTTTATTGTTTGTTTAGTGTTTTTTACCTTAGTTGTTATGCGTGTATGTTTATATTGACCAATTTTATTATTTTATAGGTTTTATTTCACATCAAAATGGATGATGAGCAAATTAGATTACTGTTGGAGGAAGAAAATTCTGACTCTGACTACGGGATGATGATGATTTATTAAAATTACAGCGAGGTGGAAGATTTTGTGGAAACACGAGAAGAATCATATGATACCTATCAAGAAAATGATGAAGAGTTAGATGTGGTTGAAGATCCTCAAAGATCTAGAGAATTTTACCTTGGAAAAGATGGACTGACAAGATGGAACAAAACTCCTGCCTCAAATCATGTAAGGCGACGTGCTCGAAATATAGCCACTCAACTTCCAGGACCCAGAAGAGAAGCCAGAAACTTGAAGGAACCAGATGAGATTTGGAGGTTATTTTTTCAGAGAGTGTTCTAAATCGCATCGTAAAGTGCACTAATAAACAGATAAATTTAATAAAATCTAATTTTACGAGAGAAAGAGACTGTTTTCACACAGACAACATAGAAGTTCTTTGCTGGAGTGAGAAGAAATAGTCACGTGAATGCCAAAGATTTAATCAAAACAGATGGTTCGTCCCCAGAGATATTTCAATTGACTATGAGCTGGTATAGATTTTATTTATTGATGCGTTGTCTCAGATTTAACGAAAAAAATACGGAGCTGAAAGAGCTGCTGTAGATAAACTAACTCATATTAGAGAGCTGTTTCAAGAAGTTGTGGCAGCATTCCAAAAATATTACAGTTTATCTAAGTTTGTTACAATCGATGAAAAATTAGAGGCATTCAGAGGTTGTTGTAGCTTCACGCAGTAAATCCTGTCAAAACCCAATAAATATGGTGTCAAAATGTACGCCTTGACGGATGCTAAAATGTTTTACACCTTCAATATGGAGGTTTATGTCGGAAAGCAACCTGAAGGTCCCTATAAAGATGACAACTCATCCATGGCATTGGTTTTGCGGCTGAGCGAAGACATTCACAATACTGGCCGTAACATCACATGTGATAATTTCTTCACTAGCATTCAATTGTTGGATAAACTTGAATCTGAACACAAGTTGACCCTAATTGGGACAATACGCAAATATAAGAAGGAATTGCCCAAACAATTTACAGAGATAAGAGGCCAAAAGGAAAAATCCTGTTTATTCGGGCACCGAGGCAACTGCAGTCTTATTTCCTATGTGCCTAAAAAGGGAAAAATGTGCTTCTTGTGTCCAGCATGCATGATGGTGTCGAATTTAATGAGGCTAGTAAGCCTGAAATGATAATAGACTACAATATGAATAAAGGATGAATTGATACTGTGGACAAAATGTGCGAGACGTATAAAATTGCTTGAGGTACGAACAGGTGGCCCATGGTAATTTTTATAGCCTGATGAACGTAGCAGATATAAACTCATATGCTATATACCTGCTAAACAACCCTGATAAGAAAATTCGCAACTCCGGCGACGAGCCTTCAACACATCCTTGCCTAAAACCAAAAAGCTGAGGCTCGTCGAAATATGTCAGTTAGATGGTTACGAATCTTCTGCAACATCTAACAATAATAAAATTGGTCGATGTGAATACTGTCTATCAAAAAAAAATGGAAAACGCGTTACAACTGTACCACCTGCAAAACATACTTTTGTTTGGGTCATGCTGTTATGGTAAGTCCCGATTGTTATGGTGAAGCTGATAATTAAGTCAATTTGTGATTTATATGTCGTATAATAAGTATTTTTTGAAATATAAGTTTATTTTTTGTTTTTTAGAGGAAAAAAATGTTTTTGTTCTGTTTTTGTAGTACCTAAGATAAAACTCGCAATTTTGAAGTCTGTATTGTAAAAAACTGATTGTCATATAAACAAATTCTAATAAAGTTATTGCATGGCATTATTTTTTCATTAAACCTTTTAATTTTAAAATAAAACATCACTTATATAGGTTTTGTTAGCAAATAAATATGAAACAGGATTCCAAACTTTGGGTTTGTGAGACCGTGCACGGGTACAGGTGTTACAAAAATTAACGTGGGTATAGGAAGGTTAAATGTAGGATTACCCTATATTATAAATCGGCACACATTTATTAGAAAGAAGCATATATATACCAACTAGTAGTGATAGCTATTTAAAGCACAAGCTATTTGTAAAGCAAGTATATTCTAAAGCATGTTCAAAGAAATGTTTAACATACAGTATGGTATCATCTAGTCGTATATATACAATGTTTTATATGGCCCCGTATGTATTAAGCAAAACAATTTCCATCTCCGTGACCATGACATTTTGTATTATGTAGATCTTTCATCTCATGAATACGATCGCCGCCAAGATATTTGCGCATATATAGGTATTTGAATAAATAGTTTCCTTGTCGAACACATAAAACAGATATGCACAAACATCTTGGCACCTTTGAACGCTGTAGTTTAACTAAATATTAAACAAATTCAATAATTTTGACCATCTGCTAAAAATTATAATTATGCATTTTCAATTATTTACGCTTTTGAAATTACATTTTGACAGAATTAAAAAATATTTAAATATTTGTTTTTATCACTGAATTATACATTTCTTTCTTTTATATTTCAACCAACATTTTTCATCCCCAATTTATAGAAATGATTAAAAAAAATATTTAACTTAGGATCAACACAAATGCATAAAAAATGCATAAACAAAAAAAGGATATATAAAATTAAAAGGAGGAAAAAATAAAAAAATAACCAAAACTATAAATAAATTTAATTAAAACTCATTTTGCACTAAGTAGATCAATATACAAATGCAAATCAGCAAAAAGTTAACTAAATACCAAAATAACCTGCGCTTAGATCTAAAATGACATTTGTATCCTTATTTGAATCTCAAATTAATGCTTATAAAAAATTTATAAAAATTGTAAAAATTTTAATCTTCTCTACAAATCTAGCATGTGGTGATCGAACTAATAAAACTGTATAAGACCTGTTAATTTTATATTTAATAATAACCTATATAATAAATAATCAATACAGTCCCTGACCACATTAGACCTTTTTTTTTACCATTTGTTGACTTGCAAAGATCACCTTCATTAACACCTATTATATTTAAGGGCACCTAAGTTTATAATAAAAAATATTGCTCTGTACTAGGAATAAGTTTTTCATGACAAGGTCATTTTATACTAATATTACATTTGTCAATTTCAAATCAAATACATTTAATTTGGCCAAAGACTGTACACAATTCGAATCATATATCCTCATTGTGGAAAAGAGAAACATCAAAAATTTACTTTAAATGGAGTTACTAAAGGTATTGAAGATATCTTTTGGTCACATATAAACCCTCCCATTTACGGAATTCTTTGATAAAAAAATTAGGTAAATTCAACTTAAAACGTCAATATTTATAAAGATATAATATATTGAACTGTGATATTGTTGAAAATCGTTTCTCCTTAATTTCATTACATTATCCATCGAAGGAACCAATTTATTTCGTACATCATTCAAAGAAATTTATCGTCAAAAAGATTAGAAAACAATAACGTAGTGATAAAAGATGAACTTTTTAATACAATCTAGCTTTTACCTGCAGCTTTGTATGTGGGGAAAACAAAGAAAATCAGAATTATATTTTCCATGGTAATTCCATTAAGAACATCCACTCAGGATGTAGGAAATGCAAGATTATCAGTTACTTAAAATAACGAATACCGAACAGATAGAAAAGTGTGAAAATTGTAGGAGCCCGTAAAGAATTTACATACATACATATGTTAACTATTATATATAAAGATAAAAATGCCCCGTATGGCATAGGACAATTTTGAGAAAGAAAATATTAGATCGGTCTATAAAATTGTAAGAAAAATTAGATTCTGACGCCAACAAAAGATAGAAGAGAGGATATTTTGTCACCTATCGGCATCATCATTTATCATATTGATTGTACAACAACAAATTTCTAAACTAAACGCATTAGTACCTAAATTTAGTACAAAATAAATAAAGAAAATTGCACTATAAATTCATTAGCATAGAATATCTGACACAGGCTATCTAACTTTACCCAATAAATTCATTTTAGAATATACACAAATTCTTGATATGCTTAAGTCTAATTGTATGCACTAATTCTCCAATATAAAGAGGAATGGACCTTCTAGTCTAATTAAATAATACAGAATTGGGATCCTCGTTATCCATTTGCTTGACATGTCGCAGCACGTCCTTTTTAGTTATAACACCCAACAAGCGGCTGAAAGTTAACAAATAAATTGTAAATGTCAAATGTATTTGAAGTGAAAGCCTAAGATTACATAATCAAAATTTTCATTTTCCAACAAACAATTATTAACCGTTTGAGTGCCGACGAGAGCCATCACGCTCGTGCGCATACTAACTAAATTAGCCATGAGCGCGATGGCGCTCGCGAAATCAGTTGCTGTTTAGTGTGCAGTAGAGGGAGTTGGCTCGCACGCATCGCTTATTTTTTATCTTTCTACGTGTTACATAAAGTTCAAAATATAATATTATTAGTAATTACAATATAAAAAGGATCCAAGAAAAGAAAATTTTTAACCCATAATGTCGGAATAATAAAATAATTCGAGTGAAAATGATTGTTCTTCAAGTTGTGAAAGAAAGTGAGTGACATTGTGGTGCGCTCACAATTTGGCGAGTGAAAATGATTGTTCTTCAAGTTGTGAAAGAAAGTGAGTGACATTGTGGTGCGCTCACAATTTGGCGTAATGCAAATTTTGAGTGATAGTGATGATAGTGACGATAACAATTATTTTGCTCGAAAATACGATGTGACCTTGATTTCAGTTTTTGTTATAATTTTTGTTCACAATATATACTTCCATAATTTTCTTTGTATTTTATTATCCTTGTACACGTTTCTATTAAGGAAACACCGAAAAAATTATTAAAATTGGATAATTTTTGGAAGAGATACCGTTTTTTTTTCCAGACAATGGTAAATGACATCAAAAACAAAAGATTTCTTTGGCATTTTTATATATGAGTAAAAAACCATGGCACTAAAATGGTTAAAGAAAAAATGATTTCGCTTTTAAACAAAAAGAGTAGATAAATAATACATTGTGTATATAAATAATACAATAATACATGGTGAGAAATAAACAAAAAGTGTAGATAAATAATACAAGTGTCAGATAAAGAAAGACTCTATTTGTTGGCTATAAAGGGCTAAATTGTCGTTGAAGTAAAACGTAAAACACGCCTTTTTTCTAATTGAGTGCAAAAAAATATTAAACTCTTTTTAATACAACCAACACTTGCCCGGAGTGCGGTATTTAACTGCATGGGTGATATCTTTGCAGCTGTTCGCGAGTTATTCCACCGAGAACTGCTGAACAATGTGTGCAAGTATTGTGTGTACGAAAAAGATGCAAATAATGATGAATATTATTTTCAATTTTCTGAGAAAAAAAGTCATCATTTAAATTTAATTTTAACGCCAACCAACTATTTTTGAGCCAACGAATAACGTCTTTCTTTGTCTGGCACTTATTTCTGCACACCGTTAATAAAACGAGTATTGGAATAGTATTATTTTTATTAAAGAAAAGAAATTATAATGAGACTGTTGTTGGTGATGATTGGTGAACATTGGTATTTAGTAGGGATGTAGTACAGTCTATGTCCTTAAGATAACCACCAATGAATTTCATGAGTGTCAAAAATATGCAATTCACAAATGTACTAAAGGTTAATTATGATATTGGTAGGGGTGGAAAAGAGAGAGTATAATGTTGTAATCTATGAGCTGACATGTGACTTATTTTATAAAATTATACTGGTGTATATTTTGATAATATGACCTTCACCCACATAAGCTCACAGGTGAAGTGAAACGTCTTTAATGGTTCACATATTAGTTAATAATTTATAATAACATAAATTATCTAGAAGTGTATTCCGTTTTTTAGGTTTCCAAAGCCAACTAACAAAAATGGAACTCTTATAATTTCATCCTGTCCGTCTGTCCATCCATATGTCACAGGCGTTTTACTCGGAGATTATTGGCACTATGTAGATGAAATTTGGACTGTAGGTGTCTTCTATGAACTGCTATAGAATGAAATAGTGGAATTATGAAAAAAATAAGGCACTTCATATATGTAACTGAGGGATGAAAAAAAACCAGTGCACGTAGGCATGTGCGGTATCATAAGATAGGTCTTATAAGATGATATAAAGGTTCCAAAACACTTTTTTATTTAAGTCAATAGTTGGTAAGATATGTGCTTCGAAAGTCTTAAAAAGTGTATCCACCCCTTTTACCTTTCCAACTAACGTAAACTGAAAATTAAGGTAGAAGAAATAAAATTAGACTTTCAACAAAAATTGGTTTGAATAAGATATGTTGTGTAATTGTTGAAATATGGGTTATTTTCGGTACTGACTGCAGCAATAAGTTCAGTGTCTTTAAGAAATACAAACTTACAAGTTGAATATTGTTTGTCGATGTAGAACCTTCATGCGCAAGTCTGACTCGCACTTGGCCAGTAACCACAAACACTTTTATGAGAAATATTCACATCATTTGTTCTTTATATTAATAATAGCATTATATTTCAATGGATGATTAAGAACAAGCGATGTGAATATTCCTTGTAAACCATAATATAGTCCCAAACACATAAGAGCATTCCATGTACTAATATGGCATCCTTGATGTAGAATAATCTTCTACTTGACAATTTGCACACTTCTACTGCTTTACTAAGATGTTCTGCGACACCAATTATTATAATCAGGTACATTTATTTTAGCACTAAAAAGTTAAAAATAAAAACGTACTCAAAAGAGAAATATACAGTATAATGCTAGTAACAATTTAGAAAAAATAATTAACTTTTGCTATATTTAAAATATTTAAAGTCTGCTTGCTTGCTCATTCCCTTTTTTCAGAAATAAATAAACTTGGAAAACAATCAAAAAACATTTCCATGTCTGAAAATGGAAAATCTCATTTCTGGTCTCCAAGGTATTTCATATCAAAATAAGAATTCTCATTGCCAGATGCCAATGTGTCGAGAAACAATTACACCGCTCTCATATAGATAATATAATTCACAAAAATCTCACCCATTATGTGTGACCAATGTCTGCCTAAGGCCCAACTTGCGGAACATATCAACAACTGTCTCCATGGGAGTTTGATCAGTGACAGTAATGGGAGCCATGTCAAGGATTTTATGCAGCATCAGAGGAGTTGGCGCATCCGGTCCGGCTTGTGGCGGCGCCGTACCACTGAATATTACCATTGATTGACCGGCTATGTGTCTATCGATCATGCGTCGCGCATTGGCTGAGAAAAGGAAAGGATTATTGTATAAAGTGATTATAAAAATATTTCAGCAAGATACAGAACATTTAAAATATGTGTGTAACTCTTTTTTTATATAATTTTCTCTCGGGAGCTATGAAGGTTTGAAGTCCTACAGAAGAAAATATATAAGCATTACTTAATACTTTACATGCCAAACGAAAATCATTACCTTATTTTTCAATGACATTGTAAAAAATTAGAATAATCATTCAATTATTCCTATGCAAACAAGAATTGATACGATCATTTCTCAATTGCCAAGCAATGAATGAACTTGTACATTAGCAGTACAGGATCAGTTCTAGTTTAACAAACTTCAAACAGAATGAACAGAGTTAGGCTCGTATTAACAGACAAAACATAAAACCAGATTCAGTAATGATTACGTTAAGTCTATATTAATATGAATTGTCATATTATGTCTGCATATTAATCTAGTATTAACTAATAGAGTTTGGAAAATCAAAGATTAGCTGATCGGAGATTTATGTTTTGATTCTAGACTTCCGCCTCTGCAGTACATACTGTGCATCGATCGTTAGCTAACTTCAGGTATACCTTAACTGATAATTGACATATTGAATTGTTTATTGACAGTCGTAGTTATTTGTTCTTGATGAAAGTATTGCATTCAACAAAAGTAATAAAATGAATAAAAGAAAAATAAAATACACAAAAATAGAGGAAAGCCTACTGTCGCGGATATTGATCTGTTAGAAAGATGTAATTGAAAATAAACACACCGACGGAGTAAACATAGAGAGGAAAAAAACGCTTAGGATGCTGAAATATATAATGCTAGTGGTGTTATTAATGAAATAGTGAGTAGTCAAATGTTCACATTTGTAATGAAAATAGAATTCAGAATTAATTTGTTTGCACGAATGTAATTTCTTTTTTTTTAAATATGCTAAGAAACATGTACTTGATTTGTGTCTGTAGGCAAAGGAAAGACAGCAGCGTATGGCCACCGCCAGAAGGGACACAATTAGCAACGCCCAATTGACCCTAACGTTTCCTTAATAGCACCAGGACTAATTGTAGAAGTCCCATTTAATGATCTTGCCCAGCAATTCAATTGAGGTAAACAACATGTATTTCAATAAGTGTACAATTAATCTTTTATTTATAGTGTTTTTTAGAAACTGATTAATATAACAATGGGGACTGAAAGTTTTTAGATTGATTACTTTGAAATGAACTTTATTAGAATTTATATTTAATACTGAAGAAGCAGTTTATAAACAAAAGTAGTTTGTAATTTAATCACCTTTAAAATTACAAATAGTAAAATTTATTTAAGAACCTTTCAATTGAACTTTCTTTTTATTTTCATTCTAGAGATATGTGAAAATGTGTTGAAATTTAATTTATAATATTCAGAAATTGATAATTTATACATTAGATATATTAAATTATCTACAGATCCGTCAGAGTAACACAAGTAGATGTGAAGTTTTCGTTAAAGCTGCGGAAACTTTGCCAACATCGTCCAAAGCAACAGAAGACATTCCTGCTGGTCAGCCTAGGGGTTAGGTACAGGAAACAATGTTGGATGTGGATACGAATGATTCGTTATGAAAGAATGGTTTGTTTTATCTAGTCCAAACTAATTTAATGCACGTTATTGTACTAGTTATGGGACAATTTAACCATACGTGCATTGCATTATAATAAAAGAATTTTGACTTAATAACCAAATTTCATGAATAAATAAATAAGTTAAATATGTAAACTTCCTGAATTAAAGCAGTTGCTGGCGTATATTGTCTAGTCCAAACTAATTGAGTGCACTTTTTAACATTTTGGCTATAGGTAAAGGAAAGTGCAGTGCAAACCAATTTAATGCATATTTTAACATTCTTTCTATAAGTAAAGTGAACGCTTTGGTAAAAAAAAGTCTCGATGGCATCATACTGTTTGTAGTTGTATATATCAAATACATCATAAACATTGTATTCGTTCATTCTACTTTTCAAGTAATATACAATGTGTAAAGTAAGGAAAGTTCACATACAGACATTTAGTGTAAAGTTTGTAGGGTGTTAATTTAAACATAATTATAATTTCATACAAAATTTAAACTTTAATTATTTTACAATAATTAAAAAAATAACATATTGTCGGATTACACATGATTAATGGGACAAATGGCTGAAGTGGCAAACTTTCCTAGATTTACATACTGTATGTAAATAAAAATATGAGATGACAATTACTGAATAATAACTTAATTTGACCTTTTGTCATTACTAATCTAGTTAACTTACTTTCTTTAAGTTCTTTACTATGACCTAGGTTTTGTTGTATTACAATATCTTATACAACGAAACCTAGGTCGAGGTAAAGAACTTAAAGAAAGTAGAAATAATACTACATCACGTAGTTTCATTTAATTGTGAACAATGAATTTCTACAAAATTAATGCCAAATATTTTCAACTAATCTAGTATTAAACCAGCAATTTCTTGAGTATAATAATTGAATAATAAATTTCTACAAAATTAACGCCAATTATATTTAACTAATCTAGTATTAAACCACCAATTTCTCGGCTTGCATCATTATTATTTTCGAGCTCCCAAATCTACACTTAGTTGGAGATTTCGTGTCTATTGATACGTCAGTTCCATATCTAAACTTAGCACTTGCCTATTGAAACGCAGAATCAACACCTAAAACTTGATTAAATCAATCCAGGTTAAGTACAAGCTAATTAATCTGTGTTTAGATAGTGACTATTGAACAAAAATAGCGTCAAATCTGATTTTAAGTAACAATTTAACGTAGTCGGTGTCTTTTTACAATTTACCTTATTATGAGAATATAATCATCGTGGTTAAATTTAAAAAATTTTATTTCTTTTTCATCTCTTCAAGACACTAATTAAGTCGAATGCTACTACTCCTAAAAAAATAAAACTTTAATAATTATCAAAAAACCCTTTCTCAGAATTAAATATTCCTAATAATATTATATCACCATGTATGTCACTACTGATGTGAGGTTTTTTCAGTCTTTATTATAGATATGGTTCATCATGCTATTTTGAATAGGAAAAAAAAAAAAATTAAAGGTCACAAAATTTTTTTTTTAAATTGTTTTTTGTTTTTTTTTATGATTCAGAATAATAGGCTGAATGACATTTAGAAATGTCATTTCGTTAGGAATAATACAACTCCCTTTGTCGAGAACAGATAAAGCTCATCTGTTGCCAATTTTCATATTTTAGAACTCTCATACTTTGGGTTATTAAACCACCTTTTTTGTCGCAATTATGCAGAGGAAATATTTTGTTATAGATGTATAACAGCTTTTATAAGTTGCAACTCGGAAATTTGTCTCTCCGTATTCTTAAGCTGTTTATGATTTCAATGTGATATTAGTTTGTATGGTGCCTGTGAACTCTATTTTAATTTAATGTAACCTATTTATACATACACTGGACTATTATTATTTATACCAGATTACATCATTACTAAAAAAGCAACATTCCTGTCAACTATATTTTGAGAAATTTTCAAATAATTTCTGGGATGATCTATATTCGAAAAGAAATTTGTTAAATTTCACTTGTAAGATAACATAAAATAAATAATATAAAATAAAATAAACAATTATTAAATATCAATTAAAAACTTTTTACAATTCCAAATTGAAAAATTAATAATAAAAAATTTAATAATAACTACAAAGTGCTCCTGGTTAAATTGTAAAATGTAGCAATCCTGGTTAAAATGTAGCAATTTTTCAATATATTTACATTTGTTTTTTGTAGATTTGATAATTTGAAGTTTATGATTTTAGAAATATTACTAAAAATTTACCATAATATGCATGCGCATATGCTTGCATTTTCTAAAAATACTCCTATGACAAAAAGATTATATGTTCGATGTTACATTCATGAAATTATATATAGGAAAAAACTCCTATTACTGTAAATATACCCGCAAAAGTGCAGTGCAGTCACCTTCACAATTTTGGACTTGTACTTCGTCACATATATCCCAAATGACAAAATTTTATAATACCTGTCTATATTTTGCAAGAATTATTTGATTAAATGATTACAGGTGGGATAGCAAATGATTTCACATCCTCCTTAGCCACCAAACCATTGGACTTATGTACAAGGTAATTTAATAACGCTTTGTACAGCTAAAATTGAAATTATGGTGCACATTTAGTTACAATAAACTGAGATATAGTTATAAATAGTTTTTCTTTCGAAACACTCATTTATTACCCAAACTCAATATTTATAACAGAAACTAAATTAATGAATTTCACAAATTTCTCAAACTGCACACAGGGAAGTCTAAAAAAGGGCCTTATTTATTATGACTCAAATCAGCACAGTGACAAGAATGATAAGTACGAGGGGAAAAATTTTGAGCCTAAGTACCTTTAAGTATTACCACACCACATCACTAATTGGGGATATCCTAAGAAATATAAATGTCAAGTTTCATGTCATTACCATCATTACGCTTTTAGTAACGGAACCATAAACGTCACCATGTCTGAGTCATCCGAACTTTGCACGAAATTGGAGTACAGAGCTGTCATAAAATTCCTTACAAAGAAGAACAAAACGCTGACCGAAATATTTGAAGAGATGTCAGCAGTTTATGGGAAGTCTGCACCTTCATTTGCAACCGTAAAACATTGCCAAGAGTTCAAACATGGCAGGGAGTCGCTCGAAGATGATCCTAGGTCGGGATGCCCAAACACCGCCGTTACCGAAGAAAATATTGAAAGAGTGAAAAACTTGTTCTCGAAGATCGGCGAATCAAGTTCGGAAGATAACTGAAGCCATAGGCATTAGCAAGGAATGAATCGGCGACATTTGCACATGAAAAAGGTGTGCGCGCGATGGGTGCCGAAAATGCTCTGGCACTAGACAAGCAGCATAGAATCACAACTATGCAGGAATTTTGGGACATCTATGGCGTAATCCTGACAATGTTTTTTCTCGACTTGTCAAGATACAACCGTACTGCCTGTACGATCGGGAGTCAAAACTACATTCCTAAAAATACTACAATGATCGGAGACGATTACGCCGCATTGTTGACAAAAGTGCATCAAGTGGTTGTCGAGAGAAGGAGAGGCAAACTGGCGAAAGGAGTCCTATTTTGCAAGACAATGCACCCGTCCACACTGCGCGAGTTGCAAGGCGTGCCCTCGCTGAGACAGGATTTGAGGAAATCAACCACCCGCCCTACAGTCCAGATCTGGCCCCAAGCGATTATTTCCTCTTTTCAAATTTCAAGAAAAATACCTCCGAGGACAGAGGAGATTTTCCAGTGACGAAGAAATGAAGACAGCCGTAAACAAACATTTCGAAGACAAAAATGGCGAATATTTTTTGACCGGGTTAAAAGCCCTTTTTAATAAATGTAAGAAATGTATTGAAATAGAGGGAAACTACATGAAAAATAAATTTTTTATAAATTTCTATCAGCATTTTTAATACCTAAGGCTCAAAACTTTTCAGCCGCCCCTCTTACATATCCCAACTTTCATTACCGATTATAGGGCTAACTGAGATTAACCGCATCTGGCAAGTTGATAATGGACTTACTCAATTAAAAAATATTATGAGTAGTAATTGATAACCAATTATAGGCCTGGCTGAGATGAATGCATCTTGTCCCGTTTCATCATAGTTAAGCTCTAAGCTAATCTAGTAATAAAATACAAAATTGCTCTGAACTAGTCTGGTTTAGAGAAAATGCGAATTTTACTATTCTTTTTGGTTTAAATGAATTAATATAAGTAACAAATGAAGTACCTAGTACCTTCAAATTTTAGGGCTTGGTCGCAAACATTTTATTAAAAAAAAGTGATTTTAAAAAAGATCCCATATGAAAGTGCGGCTTTCCAAGGAAGTGTAAGTCATAAGTTTCGACTTAATTGCCATTCTTAATAACCTAAACACTGAATTTGCAAATACAAATATTAATTGATTTTAAAAAAAAAACCAAAAAATTAAAAATATTCAAATGCACATAAAAGATCGCATAGAGGTTATGAAATTTATGTTTGACAACCAACTGACAGGCGTTTCTCCACAGAAAGTGCATACTTTAAATAAATTTTTTATAATGAAATAATCAAGTTCAAGCACTAATTTTTTAAATACATCCTTTTTTATGTAGGTTCTTCCATTTAAAACCAAGAAAAATGGGAAATTCACATTTTCGCTGAACCAGACTTATATTAATTGATCTAATTTACGAATAACGTATTAGATTCCTAACTTTATTCACTGCTTTTTAATAGATAACCAAAGCATGGTTATATATAAATATGACAACATAGAAATTGTAGCATTTTATTATAATATAATATTTAATAATGAGTATATTTCGTCGAACAATAAATACCAACATATTTTCATTAGATTGAAAATATGAATAAAAATGTGCCAGAAAAATTATCATTTTGGGGAAATTTTATTTTTTCTTTCGTGTAGAAAGAAGCTTACAGCAAACACCCTATCTCTGAAGCAAATGGCAGAGATCGAGACAAACTATAGGACATTCGAAAAAATTTGATACTAAAATGTGAAAAACGTTAGATCTTATCTTAGTTGCTGTTAACAAATATTTACACACAATAGGAACAAGTAAAAAGCAAGGAAAATGTAAGACAGAAAAACAATGAAAATACATCGGCAAAGACAACAGGAAAAGCATTTAATGACATATAATCATTGGTTGAAATTTTTGCATTGGATTATTATGGGTGATGAAAAATGAATTCATTTCAAAAACAAACAAAAAATAAATAGATTTCACAACAAAATGACAAATGAAATACTAGTCTCTATTCATAACGTTGAGAAAGTATTTCTTGGTTGAAAAGACTAGGTTGATGGTCTGAATAAAAATTGAGGCCACAATTTATATACTCATTTTACTGTTACAGTGTTTAATAAGAGACTACAAGAATTCAAATGCAAATGGACGCTCGCTGTCATTTGCCATTGTGATACTAAATGTCAAAATAATTTTATCATAACGTTATTATGATTTTGTAACAATAACATTTTCGTATTTTATTACATGATTTAGACAAGTTTTATACTAGATTAATTGATTTTTCATTATGAAAATTTGCTTCATTTTCATATAAAAATATATAACATTAGAATATTCGGTTTAGCTTTCATAGGTCGAATGAAATGTCGAAATAATATAACATACAAAGTTAAGGTGAAAAGTAATCATCAAAATAATTTCTCTTTTACTTCACGTAAATAATTACAATTTTTATAGTACTGGCAGTCAGGAAATGAATTAAATTAAAAATTATTTTTTTTAAATTTTTTTTTAAATTAAATTCAGTATTTGAACACTACGAAATAAATATAGTCAGAAACTCACCTATCGCAAGATTGAGATCACGTCTCAAGACAAATCCGACCAAGTACTGCGACTCCTTGGATACAACAACTGGATATCCATTATGTTCAGTCTCTTTCAGCAACGTCTCCACATCGTCCACCGTCATAGAGTCCTGTGTGATGACACTTAGTGTTTCGTTCCGTCTGTCAAAATTAAAATTTTGTTTAATGATTGTCAAATTGTTTCATTTTAAATAGACATCGGGGCTGTTTATTTAATGTTTTCCTCAAACCCTATCATTTTAATGAATTTAGTAATTACTACAATCAATCACAGTTTTCTAACAAAACAAATAAAAAACATTTAATACACGCAAACAGCATATCTCATCAAATACTTAAAACGGTATTGGGTACAAATTTTGTTCGCAGTGAGTTTTTAATTACATACATTGCATAGCATTTCAAGGCTTTTGTTTTCCAATATGGATAAGAAGATAAAAAATATTTTTATACACATATTTTTTGTAGAGCTTTTGTTTCATTCCATTATATAACTATACATTTCGCTGCAAAAACTTTTTATAAGTTGTTTAACAGAATTTTAGAATTCACAATTTAGTTGGCAATTTTTATGTCACTATAATAATCTTCGCTATAATAACCTTATTACTATAATAACTTAATCACTATAATAATATAATCGCTGTAATAAAACAAAATAAATACAACATCATTTAACTTATAAACTACAAATTCGCAAAGCACCTTTTTTTGGCACACTCTATACAAGTGTAATGTTAATTGTTCAAAAGTGCAAAAACCCAGTTCCCCTTCCAAATGGAGGAACTGGAACAAACATTATAATGATACATCTCTGTGTTCCTAGTCGCAGAACTATAAATTCGCAGACTGAGTTGGAAAATCTATTAACTACAGATCATCACGCATGATGTGTCTCCCATACAAATTTATTTAAATATTTCATAGCCTGCATATGGCACAAGAAAAAGAAGGTAAACTGAAAATGTAAGTAATAGACATACTAAGTAAATATAAACAAATCTACAACTGTAAGATTAAAATTCCTTATCTTTGTCCCTTATCTTATTTGGCATGGGTTTTGCCAAACGTATCTGTAAAAGATTATTTAACTGAGTAATAATAGTGAAGGATAACAAACAGGATAATAATAGTTGGGGAAATTTTGTAGATTAATTAAAAAAAATTAATACTATAATTGATACAATGACTAATTAATATTTGCAGTAGAAACTGATTCCATTTTACAAATTTCCACCACTTTTTAAAGAGAAGGATATTTTTGCTCAAATTTTTTCTAGACTATTTGTCTAAAACTTTCATGTTTAATACTTTTTTTTATTTAGACCTCAATGATTAAGTGTTAAACTATTTTGAATAGCTAAAAACACCATTTTCAGCTCCTTACAAGATAAATGAAAATGCGGTAGTAAGAGAGTTGAACTGAATTGTGAAGAGATCTATAGCACTAAAGAATAAAAAAAAAACAAAACAATACTTTGGCTGCATGACGTCCGCTGCAAGTGATGTGTGCTGGAACTCATCCTTGCTGTCCAAGAATGGATATCCATTTAGAGCAATATGTGCATCATAAATGCCCTGCCGGCCAAGCGCATCGCCAACCCACTTGGAGGCCATTGCAGCAGCCATCAGAGGAACAATGTACCGGACTCCGCCCGTTAATTCAAACATTATCACTACCAGGGAAACTGTAAAGTATATAACAGTAAGGAATTAATTTTGGATTAACATTGAAATAATTAATACTATGTTGTATCATATTAGTTCATCTTAGCTTTTAAACAGATGTCCGCAAGTTATCTCATAATGAGACCTTTATTTTGACAGTTACATTCGTTAAAATGGCACCTATTTCACTTTACGGAAAGATAACTAAAACAGTAGCGCTGTGATTGAATTTATAGCGCTATGGTCGATTTTATTTATTATTTAATTATGTATTTCAATAATTTTGTAAATTCATCCATACTATTAGAATAAAATGAGCAAACTTAAAAGTAAGATGACTAATCATATCATAAAAATTATTATAAATTTGCAGATAAGCCAACAAAACCTGTACTCTAGAATAATTTCATAAAATACTTTCAACAATCTAAAGAAATAACAAAATTTCTAATCGACAATTTAAAGCCAACATTGAAAGTGACCTGCTGAACAAACTTTACTTGACGCACAACTAAAACAAAATAAGCTTTTTAAATGCATCTCCTGTCATCAACAGATAAAGTGCAGAATTGTCATTGTGTGAACGGAATAGCTCCATCTTTTTCTTTCTTCTCGTAAAATTATATGATGCTATTCTTTTCTCTCGAGCCAATAAAAATTGTATATTAACAAACAATTAAGGCAAAGACATTGCAAGTGCAATACAAAATGCCGATTACCGTTGACGACAACCATTATTGTCATGCGTTAGCTATTGTATACAACGTAAATTATACAAAATACGGGTGATTATTATTAAACGTGGTGATTATTATTTTGCTACTAAAAAAATATAGTTAAAGTATTAAAACATAGAATTGAAATCGAAAAAATATATCTTGTTTATATTTATGGATTGTAACTGGGTCTTTACAATCCATTCAATCCTCATTCATTAGACACTCACCCATGACTACTAACATTATAAGCTTTGCACCACGGACTGCTTGTACCTAACACCTATGCACCATGAACAATAGATGGGTTTATAAATCTTACTAACAAAGAGTTTACTTTAAATCTGTCGCAGAATTAGAAATGGCAACTGATTTATTAGTTCATTTATAAATGTCAAATTTATACCTTAATTGTATTAAATTGAATTTAATGAATTTACAATACCTGTCATTCTGGTAACACCACCCAGTACAGCAGCTGCCCCCACCATTGCATAGAGTCCAGGCGTTATACAATCATCACCCGTTGAACATTCGCCACTAAACAGCCATATCTTTGGATAATTATAAGCCAATTGCTCGACACCTATTGATATGTTAATAGTAATACTGTTAGTATAATTTTATTATACAGAAAATACAATAATTCATACCTAATAGGCTATTTGACAACATCAAAAATATACCACAATTCGGGGTCATCCTATTAGATTGTAACGTAAATAAGCATATTGCTTTTAATTTCGAAAGAATAAGTTTATATTATATAAAAAAAATGTAAAGAAAACACAATATTTTTTTAAAATTTAATTAGCGTAACAAACGCACTGTTTTGGTTAAAAGTCAGATGACGTCACAGACAAGTTTTTAAATCTTTAAATTATGGTCCTTTTTTTCTTTTTTTTTTTAAGTTGTAACTGTCACGTATTATAAGTTATAACTGTCACGTTTAGTATAAATTTTTATAATATAAATTCATTACCTATGTTATTCATCACGTATTATATTATATAGAAAGAAAAACATTGCAAATGATATATTTAATTCCCATGCAATGCATATGCTAATGTATATATCAGCACTATAATTTTATTCCAAACATAAATCATAGACAAATAGACTTTTCCTAAACGTTGTTGGATAAACAAGATGTTAATGTTAAAATTGACAGATTGAGTAAATATTCAAGTTGGATAATTAAATTTACTATATTTATATTGTAAATACTAAACAATTTGTATGAAATTATATTTTTAATTGTGTAATAAGCGATAAAAGATAAAGTGAACTAACTGGAAAAAAATGTTAAAACATATTCCATAGCAAACAAAAGTCATCAGGTATGAAATTTTTTATATTGATTTTTTATAATAAATAATCGTCTGCTGCAGAATTTTTTTAAACATATAGTTTTTAATGTATATTCTTTCATATCACATGAAAAATTTAAATTTAGATAAATATTAACAATTGTCAAAATATCATTGGTACTAAAACGCGTTCATACCAAAATTTAATATTCTTATTCTTTTGGTTTACAGGTATTGATATCGATAATAATGTTTAAAACACAAATATTACTTATATCGAAATGATCTTCACACATAAAAACATTTGAGAGAGCTACAATGCTGTTTGGGTCTCTTTGGATTAATTGATTTTCTTCGCCTTTTAAGATTTGTTAGCACTAAAACGAACACTTTATGTCGACTTTTTATAGACGTATTTATACATTGTGTCACTACACACCATTTTAATATGAAAATAAATAATAATACCCTTCAACGGGCAGGACTGTTGGTTAACATTGTGTGTGACGTCACATTCGCCGCCATTACAGAAATTGCGTTTGTAGTGCGAGTTCGAAAATTCAAACTTTAAAATTTATTTATATAAAAAATACGGCATATATCCTGGAAATATAAATGTAGTGTGCTTATAATACAAAATAGATCAATTTAAAACAATTTAAAAATTCAAGTCAAATAGCCTATTGCTATATAATTTGTCCATATAAGTCCTAACCTTCCATTCTGACTCAACCTATTAAAGTGACACAAGTTCGTTTAAGTGAAAACTGGTATTTTCTCATTTATATAAACCACTGACATTTAAATAATTTTATTTTACATTTAAACATATTACCAAAAAATTTCTTTCTCTTTAACAATTGTGCCATACATGTAGTCATAGACAAATAACGTTTGGAATAATGTTATTACAGTTAAAATATATTACCAACTGGTTACAGATAATTTCACTCAAGTAACTAATAGTGATTGTTATAGTAATATTATTTGTGTTATAAAAATTACTGTAAATAACTTACCAATACCAACTATTCGTCCTGCGATGGCACCCAAACATAAACTCGGAATGAAAAGTCCGCACGGCACCTTCATGCCAAACGTGAACACGGTCATTACAAGTTTAAGAACCAATGCAAGCAGAAGAAGCCATATTGCCCTGTGTACTCCTGGTCCTGCTGCTGCTTTCTCTATGGCAGAATTCACATCGGTAAAGTTTCTGTTGTAATCACTGCAATGGAAAGTAATCATTCATTTAAATTAAAGTGCATTATGGCAGTAAATGAAAACATTAGTAATACACAAGTAACAATACCAAAAAACATTCAACGCTCTATATCAAAAAACATTAAAACAATTAATGCAAAAATTAATTCATTCTCAAACTTTTATACAGGAGGATTTCTTGAAGATGTAATATGAAAATAATCTATAATATTTTTTGATTCAGACACAACGGAAACTCATATTACTCAATACTCAAAGCTGAATAAGGTATTCACAGCCACACATTAACGTTGAAATAGTGCATTTCGAAAACAGAATGAGACATGTAAAGAAAATATTGTTTTATTTTGTACTCAAAAACCCATTGAAGCCGTATTACTTTGCCAATTTAACACATGTCTATTATGTAACTATAGGATTGAAATTAATATAACTAAAATTGATTAAAGTGTTTACTATAGTTTTGTCACCTTTCTGAATCTATGAGAAACTGTAGCAATTCATCTTTACATTACGTATCATTAATACTTCGATCACCAACGTTAATGAGAATGTGTAATACCATTACCCTATTCACTGGTACTTAAAAATGATTTGTTTATTTACTTACAATAATTTACATTATTAAATAAAAAACTCAAAGTTGAAATTTTAAAATATTATAAACTAAACAGGAGAAACTGAAAATTAAACTACAGTACTACTATTAATTTATAGAGCGAGCATACATTATGAGTAAAAACATTGTCATAAAATGTGCCAGTTTATGTGTTAAATTATGTGTTGATTGATGGCACAAAAAGTTAATTGTCTGCACAAGCTGCACAAACCTTCCTGCATAGTAGCAAAAATAGCAGTGTACATTGTATTAGTTACCTTAATTTATTGCTTTTTTCGATTTCTCTGTTTGTTAAAACTAGAAACATTTAGAAATAATATTTTAGTGTGTACAATAGATTATTAAATTCCTCGAATATTCCAGAATATTTAGGATCTATATACATCTGGTAAATGATCCACAGTGGACTGCTTGCTCTACTTTAAATGCTATAAACCCACATTGATGAATTCACATAAAAGAGAAGACAAAGTTTATAGTATTTACAAACAGAGTGGATCATCTGTTGATCCTTTTACATAGACCCTTCAAAATTGAATACAATTCGATGACCTTTCCCAGCTTTCAGGTTTTTTTCAGAGGTGTTAGCAAGCCTGAAAATTACAATACTGTCTAGTGCTAATTTTGAAAATGTTAAGATTGACTAATGAATAAACGTACCATAGAGGATCCGAATTAGATATTCCGCATTGGTTGAACAGCAGGTAAATGAGTTGCGATGTGTTCATTCTGGTGTACGGATTAGGATAAGCAATTATAGCCGACACGACTGTCACAACCAATACCTCCGTGACTGGATACTGACCAAGTTTCGAGTATTTACGGTAACGGCACCAATGAATGTTTGCTTTAATGAACACCGTCGCTATACAGCCCTAAAATCAATGAATTAAATTGTTACTGTTAAAAAAGCTAAAATTATCACAATTGATAAAAAAGTTTGTGTCTGTATTTTTTATTGATATATAATAATAAGAAAACCTGATTAAAGACAATAATTAAATTACATAATTATTTCACTTACCCCAATAATTCCAAGTCCAACGAAGGGTACCAATTCAAAGAATATCCATGGTTTATTATATTCCACGAAGAAAAGTACTGAATGTTCATTGCCAAATGGATTGATCGAGCGCAATATAAAAGCGGCTATGAGTGCACAGAAGAATGAACGCCATAGTGTTTTCAGAGGAAAATAATAAGACACCTGTTAAAAATAAAATCGTAATATATGCTTGAAATTCAGTATAATATTCGTATGAAGGAAACTAGGAAAAAAACGTATGAAAATTGCGTATGAAATACGTAATTTTGCAGACAAGAAACTTCTCACATAAAAGAAAAAAATCACTGATTATTATTATCTATGTTTCACATTTATATTTACTGGCACATTTATATTTACTGAATTATGAAAATAAGAAATAAAAACATTCCTTTCTTTATTCCTACTAGCAACACAATAATTTTCTTACCATAACACAAATATTGATTAAATAGTATTGGATTATATTATATTGATTAATCGCTAGTATTGGAATATATTATATTGGTTAAAAAATACATAGTAAGAATGTCACCCACTTCGAGTGCATGACTAGTTTTTAATTTATATTAATATATACCACAGGTAAAATCTTATAATTATAATAAGGTGTTAAATGTTAGCTGTTGTCAAGGATTAATGTTATTTTTCAATTCATATTTATGGTATACTTCATTAATTCATTTTTAAACTAAGTTTAATCTACTTTTAAAAATCTAAGATTCTTACAAAAGGTTTATAGTATTGTTACCAATAAAAATAGTGTTTACATTTCATAATCCTACAAATTCAAGTACCAAAAGCGCCTGTCTCTATTTAGCAAATAAAATCATATTTGTTCTGTAGAACATAATCAAATTTCATAACAATTTACCTCTTCAAGACTGAAGAGAACACCGCCTATGGGAGCGCCAAAAGCGACTGAAACACCCGCCGCTGCAGCAGCCGACAATATTTCTCTTTTCTTTGCTTCATTTCGGCCATACTTGGGAAACAAATATGACAATATGTTACCTGTAATCAAATAATTAATAATCTCTATGGTAGAATAACAAAAGTATGATAAAATTTAGAGCTGAAATAATAAGAATCACATAAAGCCAATTTAATTCATTCAGACATTTGCTGATCTCCAAAAGATATACAACTTATTTCCTTTATATAATACTGTAACGATTCACTTTACACAATTTAATATGGGGGCTAAACCTTGCAACAGTGATAGACAAAAATTCAAAGAACTATAATTTTCATGTCTATTTCCTATCTCATAGCTCATAGACTTTCTATAAAAAAACTATTAAATACTATTGAACACACAAAACATCTAGTAGTTATACAGCGTACTATTAACAAAGCTTTGAACAAAGAAGTTATTCTCTAACAGCTAAGTTATATGAATAGTCTAAAAATAAAAACAAGTAATTTACCTAAGCAACTTGCTATATGTACCATAGGTCCCTCCTTTCCCAATGACAGCCCTGAAGATACTGACAAAATCAGGCCCACTGATTTAATAATCAAAGTCCATTTTCCCAAATATCCCCTTATAATAAATCCACTTAGAATAGTCTTGATCTCTGGTATACCAGAGCCACATGCATATGGTGCAAACATCCGTACTAATGACGCAGACAGCGCTGCAAATATCAAGGCCCATACTATGTAAAATAAATAACTAATGATGTATGCGCCTGCTCCTTCCCTCGATTCACCAAATACTTGGGGCCAAGTTAACCACTGAAAGAAAACATACAACCATAACTTCAATCAATTTAGAAAAAACTTTATTTTTTTTTATAAAACTTTATTTGTTTTTTATTTTACTTTTTTTTTTGTGAGGTCATTTTTAACATTGCACATTATATTCTACGAGAGGAACAGAGACAGCGATATGCCCAACTCTATCCGTATCTTCAAATTTAGACTTATATTTCACAATATTGTATGAAAATATCAAAATTTAGAATGAGTCAACTACCGTATTATAGACGAAGTGCCAAAAGTCAAACTATTGGAAAACGAATTTCCAAAGTTTTTAGTAGTTGGTAGTGTACAAATTTTGACTTTCATTTTATCATAATGTACTAATAAAAAGAGCTCCTAAAATGACATGTTACTGAATTGGTAAGAGGGAGCATCAAAATGTCCCCAATTAAAATATAATTAAAGTAAGAAAGCAATCAGTGGCACGGGCATGCATGTATGGGTCTGAAGATAATATAGTGAAGATAGCTGATCACCAGTGAAATGGGAACCAAGTAAACCATCAGCCATCTGATTTGGGGTGGTTCAGTTAGACCTTAAAAATGCAAACATGCAAATAACTTAACACGAAATTGTGCTTAGAGGAGAATGAGGTTAAGAAGGGCTGATCCATACTAAATGCAGCAAAGGCCTTTGATAATTTGAATACATAAAAAAAAACCTCTGAACGTTCTTATACCTTTATTTGATATTCCACCAAAGTGGGAATAAGAAAATACTAATTACTCTCGAGTCGAGTTTTGAGTCTGGGTACTCGTACCCAGACTCAAAACGTGGCAACCGACCAATACGATGCTTCCTATAAAATTCTTCCAAAAAAGATTCCAATAAAAAATTTATGAAATTTTTTATGTCACATTTGTACCTTATTTATGTAATTTTGAATGTAGGAAATAATGAACGTAATAAAAAAAATTCCATAAAAAAAGGCTTATAAATGGAAAGCCGTAAAACACAATTTTTTTTAATACTCTTGGAAAGAATAAGCAATAATTGAAAAAAATCACTTAGCCTAATAAAAAATTATTTTATCGTTAAGTTTTCGGTGAGCCCTCTCAGTTCTGTATGCAAAAAACAATAATTGACAACAACAAACGGAAGAAGTCACAATAACCAAATGCAACGCTAAACAGAAACACAATCACTTTCATAACAATCTTAAATCCTTTATACAATCCCATATGAATAAAAAATAAAGCCGTAACATATATGAAATACTATAAAGATTTGCAAATACAATAGCTTAGAAAAACTGGAAGAAATAAAAGTTTTGAAATTACGCATTTTACTATTCATTACTGGAAATACACTAAAACCGTGGTGTGTTGGGTTGATCACAAGGCACATGGCCTTTGACGGTACGGGACACAACGGGAACCAGGGTTCGATACCCGGCCGCTCGTCGAGCGGGGCTGTACTGGTGTTATGGTTAGGTGTAAGAGATTGCACTCGTAGCAATAAGTCCGCCATATGTATCAATTAGATACATTAAAGTAGATAAATAAATAAATAAAACCATTATATAGTGTTATAAACCAGCATAAAGCGATTTCCAATAATGCTAAAAAAATTAATTCATTACATAAAAAAAAATAAACAAAATAACAAATCTAAAAAGGGAAAAATTCCGTTGGAAATGATGGCAATATAATGAAATGATGGCAAATTAATTAAAAAAAAAAACTACAAATAAAAATATTTAATGACAATTTAATTAAAAAAGAAAACTACAAATAAAAATATTTCAATTCCAACGTTATAAGTCAGACATGTTGAAAGCGCGACATTGCCAACTGAACATGTCAGTCATTACTACGGGAGGCGATGTTGCCATAGACACAAATTTAAATTAAATCTTGTATCCTCTTGTTGAAAATTCCATTGGACATGATGGCAATTTAGTACATGTCAAATGAATATACAAAAATATAGAGAATTACTGTGTCAAATAATAAATAAATTACTTTCCCACCTTCGTAATTAAATTTTTAAATCCAAATACACAATTCAATACACAATATTACTAATGTCTTTCATAAATAAAAGTGATGTGCATTTACAATAATATATTTAATAGATTTACAATTACTAAAATCATTATTAAAATCATGAATAAAGAACTTACAAAACAAAACGTAAAGTTACGTTTTTTTTTCACAATTTTTAAAAAACCATTGAGGTAAAAATATCTATGACTAACAAATCGATTTGTTATTTCGCTCTCTTTTCTATGATATTGTCTACTATTTATGTTTGAGTGGTGCTAAATGACAAGAGCGTTAAAAATATCAATGGGCTAATAATAAAGAGCTTTGTTTCCGTGACCTTTTCATTTATATATGACCTAGCTTGTGTCTTCTTTTAGATGTCGAAGGAAAAAAGGTAGTATGATTAACAATAATGTTCCAATTATGTTCCTGGTTAAATATTTCTAGGAATAAGATTATAGACATCATTTTGTTAATTACCAATACGTATATCTACACTAGGATAAAAAGTATCTTTTATTTATGTCTTTGACACAGGAGGCTTCAAGAATGCAAAATATCAGAGATTGGTTCAAGCGTGAAATCATACAAAAATGCAAAATGGTTCTTGCGAAAATTACTAATCTAATTGACATACAATTTTCGCAACATAGCTCATAGTTTCCAAATCGTCACATAATATATATAATTATTGAGATATGATTAATATCATAAACATTCTTTGTCGAAGTGTTTTGTGACCAACGCTGGCAAAACTATTACAGATAAACTAACACTATATATAGGAGAATTGTAGGTCTTATAAATGTCTATAGAACAATTAGCACAACATATATCTATCTTTTACGTATAAGACGCAGTAACTCTTTAAAATACAACAAGCTTTACTACCGAAGTAAAAAAAAAAGTAACGTAAAGTTTAGGTCGATTTGGTAATCCGTATCAAAATAAATGTCAGTCTTTAACTTGCACTTTATAATTTAAATCAATAATTTAAGAGAAATTAAAAAGTTTTTGAAAGAAAACAAAAGTAGCAATGTGACTTTTAATGAAATTCGGTGTAATGTATTTGCACAAAGACAGGGAGAAAGGAGATGTGAAACGGGCATGCTTTGCTGCTTGTGGTCAGCAATAGCATGTGGGATTTTGACGCAGCATGGCATGATTTAAACATTTCATAAAACATAGTGTCAAAAGGGTCTTAGCAAATTACGAATTCAAACTTTTAAGGTTATCTGAAATGCTAACCTCTCTAGGTTATAGACGTAGTATCTATATAGTAATTATTATTAAATGAAACATCTTATCTTAAATAATTACAGTTTGTTATTCATCCATCACATGACAGAAATATTGATAAGAATCATTTAATTATCGGTTAAAAAATTTACACGACAACAATGATAAGACGTGAGAAGAAATAAGTTAATATACAAACCTGTGAACAATTGCCATGATCAAATGTAGTTTCATTGGATGACCAACAACATTGTTCTCGATTAAACCAAAAAGCCTGTGGGCATATACCAAATTTGAGATCCGTCATCCAAGAAGCACCTATGTCTATAACACTAGCTAATACGCCAGTGAATACACCCACAAACAGCACACAGACCCATCCTGACCAAGCATCGTGTGCACCCTGTATAAAGAATATGTAATTAACTTTCCATTATCTACTCTAAAAATAATAAGTATAAGGAAAAATAATTTTTTGTTACTTTTTTCTAATTCACCATTTGCAAAGCATTTATCCGTGATACGCTCTCACAGTTTACTTAAATACTTTATAAAAAAAATATTATCGTAACAAAGTTTTCATTGTTCTTCATAAAATTTTTTGACTATTTCACTTTTAATAAATTTCTAAGAGCAATTGAGTATTTAACACATACACAAACTGTATTACTTAATTTAAGAAATCAAGTTATATCTCTGCTTCAAGTGATTGCAAACATAGAAAAACAATCAGAATGCATGACGTTACAATATAATCAACGAGCAAAGTTCCTGTCTTGAATTATTGTGTCAGTTTCATTATTGTGGAGTACTAATGCAAAAACGTTTTTGACGAAACTGAAGTTGATTTCATCAAGGCTAATAGTGCAAACTTGCCGAAAGTGGAATAATTTATGATAGCTTATCACTTTGTTTCCAACCTGGACTTCCGTTCAGTAAAAATAAAAATGTGGATATTTCAGTGTCATCAGTGTATTCAAGTATCTTATATAAAAATATTTATTTCGTAACATTACTAGAGGCATAACATTTTTAGGCATCAAATATACATAAATATAATTTATATTTTATGCATCTGCTTGTTGTAATTAAATTGGTGCGAAGATCCAATTTACATAGATTCACTTTCATTGTCAATATTTACTGATTATATATTTTCCCATGTATATTTTTATTTATATTTAAGCGATCATCACAAAATATATTTTGTAATTTCCCTAATGAACACCTTGGGATCTTACGACGCTCACTCTACCTCTTCATTATGAATCTCCAAATTTACTGGCAGATAAATATATAATTTATAGTTGTACTTTCACGTGAAGATACTGCATAAACCTGTATAACTATAAAGCCGTTTCGGACTATTAATTTGTGAAAAATATGAGTTGCGTATCAAGACGTCACCGAGTAGACAAATCAAATGACAGCAATATGGCATTAATTTTAAATTAAGTTTTAAACAATTTCAAAAGTATGTCAAATACCCAATTTTTAACACACATTTTAAAATACAATAATTTTATCAACTTCATTAAATTTATAACTAAAATTTATAACTGAAATTGTAATAAATTTTGAAATTAATTTTTTATCTTTTATTCTTAGCTTTTCAACCTTTTTACTTACTAAAATGTTATTCGAATATCTTTATAGTTATTCTAAAAAAATTAATATTCGTTATTCAAAAATCATTATTAATTGTACCAAAAATTTCTGACATTGTTCATGAGCAAAATTTTATAGTATTTTTGCACCGATAAATTCTCACCTTTATAAGATCCCATATTGAATCTTGACGTTTCTTTACAATGTATCTGTGTCGCATGCGATCACGAGCAATATCACGCTGCCAATCAATTGTGTGAAAATCATCATATTGACCAATTCCCGGAATATCATCCGTGTCCCCTGAATAAAAATATGTTGGAATAATATTTTTAATAAGTACTTCTTAATAAATTCAATTTGTAATGACACACTTTTGGTATACTTTAGTGAAGTAATAAAACTATCCATTTTACATATAAAATTTACTGTGTTAAATTAAAATTTTGCCTCACTGTCAACTAAAATACAAACACTATAAAACCCTTATACTTCCGCAAAGAGAGAAGCAACTAAATAGACTCTTACGAAACTTAACAACAAGTTGAATATGTCGCATTGACACACAAAATTTTCTTACATATTCTTATTTATATTCTGAACCAACAGCACAAAACACTTTATTAATGGCAAAATGTTTATATTGCACTTTAAACTGAGTAATTAAAAGACACAGGAAAAGTTTTGTGATACGGCACTTAGACGCGGTGAATACGCAATACGGAAAGTTTAATCTAGAAACAAAAAAAAAGTGTAAAAAAAACATAGAATTTCATATCTTACCTTGCATCCCGGAAAATATGACGTTGTCACCTGAGAAATTTTAATTTAATTGGTCAAAAGAGGTGCGTTAAAACTTTTCACTAAATCTATTGTTATAATCCAACCGAAAATGTCAAAACTTTGTCAAACTTGTCAAAACTTTACATATCAAAAATATATTACGAAGTTACGATATATTAGAAACACAAATATTAATAATAGTCGAAATAATTAAAAATTATAATAAATTATAAAAAAAAACTACAAATAAAAATATTTCAATTCCAACGTTATAAGTCAGACATGTTGAAAGCGCGACATTGACAACTGAACATGTCAGTCATTACTACGGGAGGCGATGTTGCCATAGACACAAATTTAAATTAAATCTCCTCTTGTTTTCGTAACCAAGGGACATAAAATAAATGGTAATTTTGAAGAAATACGAAGCAAACAACATCTTCACATTATACATATGAATGAACAGCATAGGTAGAACATCTACCATTGAAATGAAACCAATATTGTGTTCCGCCCTATCATATAAGTTTTGTTAATATTTTTTATTAAGTCACTGCGCTTGATAACAACTTATAGATAACAACAGACTTAAATATATCAATGCTTATAAGTTCTTATAATTAATTTAGACATTTCGTTCACCTCAAAACTAGTATAATAAAAGTATGAGACTCTTATAATGGGATTTGTTAGTGTTTGATGTTAAATTATGAATTGAAGAAAGTAAAGAATAAAATTCTAATCAAAACCAATTGAAGATTAAGAAGACAACAATTTAAAACACTTCCTACAATAGCAGCAAGTAATAATGAAATATGAATTGATATTAGAAGCCTATGATATACCCCGTAAACTATTATTATTTACAATATATGCACAATATAATTAACTATTACATCTCTCTTAACCCTTTAACTATCAATAAATTTGTGGTTCCATATTAATTACAAAACAAAAATTAAATAAATATTTGAAAAATGAATGTTATTTTTAATTTGTTATAAACGTTAGACCTTAAAGAGTTGAATTGGTTTGTCTTGAGTATAAAATGCACTTTAACAAAAGTGAATTTTAACTATTTTCCTTATTTTGAAATAAAAAATAATCATAAAAACAACCTATTTAACTGTCATAAATCTGACCTTGATTAAATTATTAAAAAATCGACTTAGGAGAAGTCTTTTACTACTGGAAATCGTCTTTTAAATATCAATTTTTTTTCATTTACGTCACTTTTAAATTTTCATACTCATTTTTATATAAGTACTTGACAGTCTGTGTATTTATTTGTATGTTCAATGGTTAACGATGATGCTTAATGACAAAAAATGTCGGTTAAATCGAAAAAAACTATAACAAATTAATGGTTGTAAAATAATTACGTGCATGTAAAAATACACTGAAACATCTATATTCATTTATTAAATTAAACGTGAAGAGAATACATTTTTCTTCAAATAAGCGAGAGGTGTAAAGTCCACTTTTGAATTTAACGATAAAGAACGCAGACACGCCATGTGGGTTTTCACTAGTAATTTCTACCGCTAGGAGCGCGCGAGCCGTTGTAGTATATGAACTGTCAAATCGCATATAAACATGGTGTAATATACTTCATTTTTTTTGGGAGTATAAACAAGCGCTGTCGTAGATTAATTGCTCAGTAGCAGCGAGGGCTGTTTGGGATATAGTAATGCGCTCAATTTTATAAAATTTTGTTGAAAAAAATGTTGAGTTAGTAACAAATTTTTTGTGGATACTTTACTTCAACTTAATGATCATCACATTAAAAAGTTCAATAAACAATTCCAAAAACGTGAGGCGTGTTTTTTTTATAACCTGCAAACTGTTGTTTCGGACAGGGAAAACTGAACAAAGTTGAACAGTTTAGAAATTCTCTTGGGATGAAAAAGACATTGAAGCAGCAAAGTCATGCCAAGAGACCTTTTGCGCAAAACATTTGCTACTGCAGAACGGCTTAGCGTCCTTCGCACGACTCTACGGGGCTGTCTTGAGTGCAGTAACTCCATGAAAACAGAGCCTATATTATAGGGAGAACAAAAAAGGGTCCTTGTGAGCCATAAATAGGTTTGGCTGAGATCGAATCACCAATCTTACAATAAAGATCTTGCGACTCAAATATTGCGTCCTCAAATTCTAAAAGTTGTTCCTAACAATCAATCTAGAAATTTCGAGGAGGAAGGCTCTATTTATCAACCAGGTTAGAGCAGAAAAGAGCACAAAAAGTCTAAGAAATAACACCCAAGCTCATTTTAAAAAAGCTACGTTTCCCTTATTTTGAACCTATGGGCTTTAACTTCTTTCTGGAAGTAAAACCCAAACATTTGTTCCATTTCTGTCTGGTAAACAAACATATTTTTACTGATCTTAATGGAAAATAGAAAAAAATTATATTTTACTAAAGTGTACTCATTCTGTTACGTTTATTACAATTATTACAATCAATAAATATACTTAACAATAAGCGACAAATAAAAATAAGTATACTCACCGCCAGATGAAGTGTGGTACTTGGCGGAGTATGCTAGAAAGAGAAAATAACAATTTATTCACAAACGGATCTATAATAAATTACTAGCAAGTAAATAGAAGTGAGACTAATCTAGTTTACCATTACCCTCGAGAGAGACGCGCAAATCAGAGGTTGTGCTTATCTAAACATCCAAAACCACTACTTGAAATATGATTTTGGCACGAATAGCCATAAAATAATTGTTTTGCCGAACAACTAAAATAAACTTGAATAAGGCTATGAGACAAAATTTTAGTTAAAGCTTTATGAATAGTAGAATTTTTAAAACAAATATCTTAGTCTACGTAGCAAGTAGTTACCAATACAGAAGTTGTACAATTAAGATAACCTGTGCAGTAATAGACATTGCCTCCACAGATTGTACAGCTCGGCCTCTATAGGCCAAAATGTTTATTTTCCATAAACTAATTAGAAAGAAAAATGTTAAATTTAGTTGAAAACAGTCTTAAATTAGAGACATGATTGACGAGTTATGACTAATGTTTCATAATCCTTCCGTCACCATTTAGTCATTCCACTTCAAGCCTTCATATAATACACGGTGTTCAAACTGAGTTGTTCATATACACAATCGCAAATATGAATACTTTCATAATTAAATATATATCCTTTGTTATCAACGCTTAATGTTACTTTATCAGTGAGACATGACCATAAAAATTGATTCATGTCATTTAATGTTGTAACCTATCTTCATTAAAGGTACACAACTATAATTAACAGTCTGGATAGACCTTTATGGTATACTAGCTATTATCTGCGACTAGGTCTACGTAAAAATACATTTGGGACCAAATTTGATATTCCGAAGCTTAGTTTTGTCATTATCAGAATCATGTAGCAAGAGTATATTATAAGTTATTGTAACGATATTAAAGTCGGCCACTGAAGTGCAGTCGAACGCTCCAAATGGCCCGATGGCAAGTCGAAATCCGCTCGCAAATGTCGGAATCGCTTACAATTTGGTGAAATGGCATGGCGTGATCTATTTCCAAACAGTTTAATGCGGCCATTGACGAATAATCTAACGTTCCAAATGGCGCGATCGCCAACTTCAGTCTAATGACACAGCGCAAATGATTATTATACCGCCCCATGCCAAAAACGCTCAATGCATTGAACGTGTGGGAATCAAATTCAAACTACTGTACGGGCAAGATAGAAGTTTTAAATATTGAATATATTTGGCGTTAATTTTGTAGAAATTCATTATTCACAATTACTACATCACGTACTTTCATTTAATTGTGTAGAAGTTTTAAATTGCATTTAAAATTTGTTCTATTCTTTGAGGTAGTGAAGAGGCTGCGGGAGAGCAGCATTTGTATATATATATATATATATATATATATATATATATATATATATACATATACAATAACATATACATATACATATATATATATATATATATACATATACAATAACATATACATATACATATATATATATATATATATATATATATATATATATATATACAAAAGTGCGTCGGATGACATGAAGCGTGGCACGGAAGAGCGATCGTGAGTGTAAGGCGATATTATTGGCCTATTCATTTGGAGCTACACCAAATGCGTGCGTTCCGAATGGCGCGTAAGTCAGGGGTCAGCTTGACGATTGACAATTCGGCGCAGCGGAAATTCCAAGTAATTATAATTACATGTAGCTACTATGTGTATGGTGAAAAATGTATAAAGAGATCAGAGGCATATAACACGTAAATGTTAAGTACGCCTTTATTTCGTAACTTATTGGACTCAGTGTTGCACTATTTAAAGATACTTCGTAAAAAAAATTATCAAACAATTTTATTTTTGTCTGTATTTAGGTAAATTATATATTGAATATATTTGGTGTTAATTTTGTAGAAATTCATTATTCAAAATTAAATGAAACTACGTGGTGTAGTATTATTTCTACTTTCTTTAAGTACTTTACCACGACCTAGGTTTCGTTGTATTACATCTTCATGTTGTTTTTGAAACATATAAATGCTGTTGGATGTTCGTAAAAGTTAATCTTTGCTAATAGATGTTGTAATACAACGACACCTAGGTCGTGGTAAAGAAATTAAAGATAGTAGAAATAATACTACATCATGTAGTTTCATTTAATTGCAAATTATATATTGTCATATTCTACTGGCTAATCCCTTTATTTGATGGCCATATTAATATTTAAGTTTATTATAATATTGCTATTAAAATGTTAGCAAATATTAATATTACTTTGCACCATGTAAACCTTGTTATATACTATATCCTTCACAGAGGTAAAAATAAATAGGTCAGACATTATGAAACATTTTATACTATATCCTTTAAAGAAGTAAAAATAAATAGGTCAGAAAGTATGAAATATTTTATACCATATCCTTCACAGAGGTAAAAATAAATAGGTCAGAAGTTATGAAACATTTTATACTATATCCTTCAAAGATGTAACAATAAATAGGTCAGAAATTATGAAACATTTTATACTATATTCTTCACAGAGGTAAAAATAAATAGGTCAGAAGTTATGAAACATTTTATACTATATCCTTCAAAGATGTAACAATAAATAGGTCAGAAATTATGAAACATTTTATACTATATCCTTCACAGAGGTAAAAATAAATAGGTCAGAAATTATGAAACATTTTATACTATATCCTTCACAGAGGTAAAAATAAATAGGTCAGAAATTATGAAACATTTTATACTATATCCTTCAAAGAGGTAAAAATAATTAGGTCAGAAATTATGAAATATTTTATACTATATCCTTCACAGAAGTAAAAATAAATAGGTCAGAAATAATGAAACATTTTATACTATATCCTTCACAGTGGTAAAAATAAATAGGTCAGAAATTATGAAACATAAAATCATAGCTACAGTCTTCCGGTAAACTATAGCTGAACTTGTAGCAATTCTGCTTTTTCGATAATTTTCGCTTAGGAATTTCGTGGATCGAATGTACTTTCGACATTTTCAACATAATTTCTAGAACTACCTTTCATAAAATTATGAAAAAAAATAGAAAGAAAAATAGAGAATTCCATTGATATCCCGCACGATAGATGACCATAAAAAAAATTCAATTACTTCATTTGTCCCTTCCATTTCTGATGAAAACTTCCATTTCTGATGGAAACTTCCATTTCTATATTTTTGACTATCATCTCTTGAAATGTACGCTTTATAATTTCAAGTTTCAAAAACTTTACCAATATCTCCAGAGCTATCTTACATAAAATTCTAAAATGAATATTTTTACAATCCTCGGAAGTCGCTCATTCAATTGATATTTTACATGTCACGAAAACAATTACTCCACGCGAAGGCATTCTCCTCTCCCTCTCTCTCTCTGTCCTTCACATTGTCAGTCGCTTTATCTGTTTTGAACAATAATTCAATTTAATGATAAATTTTTCCCAATATCCAATTGTGCTGAGTGTATACTTTGGATGACATTATAATATTTCATCAAGCCAATATGATGAGGTGATCGCAATGCGATCAAAATAATTTCATAAGTGAAATGTTAAGCGTTTTCATTAATATAATATTAATTTGAGGAGCAGAATCCTTTATTGTTGAGTGATCCTTTATTTTTGAAACGTTACTGAGTTCAGTAACGTTAATATCCGGTTCCATTGCATTGAATCAGTACGATGGTACCATTGTATTGTGCTGTCATCAAAACTACACACAACTGCCAAACTTCATGATGATACAACAATTAGAAACCCAAACACGGTTAGGATACCTTGTTCCGTTATCGAGATCAGTGCCTAACTTCTGATTCTATTTCATGGGATCAGTCCGATGGTAACATTTTATTGTACTGTCAACAGTAACTACACACAACTGCCAAGTCTCATGATGACACAACGATTAGAAGTGCCTGAAATTTAGTGTCGTAAATTCGATTACATAGTTAATTACAGGTCGACCTAATAAAAGGTTTAAAAATGACAGAAAAAAATTAAGCTATTCCAATTAACGTACTTTATAAGAAGCATTGAAATACTGCTGTATAAAACAAACGACTTATATTAGCTTTGTACATAATATCTTATAGTATTATTTATTAGTAGTAAAACAAGAACGTTGGCAGGCCTTTCTCCCTACAGTGGTTTTCCAACTTTCACCTAAACATAAATTATTTATAATTTGTATAAATACGACTATAATATCGTGATTTGCCTCATTATTATACAAAAGACAAGAGAAATCTTAATTATCACGGGCTCATTTGCCCAATGACGCTATTCGCAGCGACGTTTCCAAACAGGGCATAATTATGCGACACAATGAGCGCGCAATTGCGACATGAATCTGAAATCATTTAACTGTTCACGGGCGAGTATTTCTATTTATCACAGCACGGCAGCATCGTTTCGTGTCGCCTGCGACTAACCAATTACGTATTCTCGCCAGGTAGTCACATGACTACAGGCGCAAGATGTCACATGACTCGCGCGCAACTACTACTTTGCACTTATACGAGTGTGGTTCGCGTACGACAGCTTGTGCAGGTGACGTGATGGCGTCACCAACACCAAAGTGCATGCTTGACAGTTGCATAAATTGTTCGTAAGATAAGATAAAAAAACTTTATATATATATATATACATATATATATATATATATATATATATATATATATATATATATATATATATATATATATATATATATATATATATATATATATATATATATATACGGTGTCAGCAAATAAGAGCTGGACAAAGAAAGACGTTATTCCTTGACTGAAAAATAATTGATTGTCGTTAAAATAAAACCTAAAAAATGACTTTTTATTTCAGGAAATTGAAAATAATATTCATAATTATTTGTCATCTTTTTCATACCCGCGAACAGCTGTGAAGACATAGTCACTGCGAGTAAATCCTCGCACTCCATTATTAATGTATAAAAAGTGTTATGTGTAATATTTATTTTTGCACTCAATTAGAAAAAGGTTTTAGATTTTATGTCAACGACAATTTATTCTTTTGTAGCCAACGAATAGCATTTCTTTGTCCGATATCTATTTTATATATATATATATATATATATATATATATATATATATATATATATATATATATAATTTTTTTTGAAAAATTGTAAAAAAAACTACACCTCTAATACAAAGTAGGTTTATTTTAACTTTATAACAACAAATGAGGATTTTATTTTTTAAAAACCACGTTTTCCAAATGGCGGCCATCGAGTCTGACACACTCTTCGAGTCTAGCACGCGTGTTTTCAAAAACGCGTTTGCAGAGCGACTGGGGTATCCTACTGACTTCGGCTCGAATATTTTCTTTAAGTTGTGTCACAGTGCTCGGATTTGTTTTGTAAACAACGGATTTTAAGTATCCCCATAAGAAAAAGTCACATGGGCTTAAATCGGGTGACCTAGGTGGCCACGGTACGGTACCGTTTCGGGATATGTTTTTTTTTCTGGAAATAACTGCCGCACTGCATTCATGGACACATTAGCAGTGTGAGCTGTGGCCCCGCCCTGCTGGAACCATTGAACTGTTTTGGTTGAAGGATGGACTTTTCTGTAGTTCTACTCTGAAAAAGTCATTTAACATCTGGGCATATCTCGCCACATAACATCTGGCCACGTTCATTTTCAAAGAAATAAGGCCCTATGATTGCAGATGCAGATATGGCACACCAGACTGTTACTTTAGGCTTATGTATAGGCTCTTGATGCATTTGTCTTGAGTTGTGGACATCCCAGTAACGAAAGTTCTGCTTATTCACATATCCTCCAATGTGAAAGTGAGCTTCGTCACTAAAGAATATGTTGCCCATCCGGGTAGCAGTACGAAATCTCAACAACATCACCTCCGCGTAAGTTTTTCTTAATTCAAAGTCAGAATCGTGTAAATCTTGAACAATTTGAATTTTATATGGATGGAACTTGAGCTTTTTTCGCATTATTACCTGTAAAGTGGATTTCGGAATTCCCAATATCGATGAACGTGTACGCAGTGATAAACGGGGATTTTCAAAGACAGAAACCATAACACGCTCGACATTTTCATCCGTGGCTACCAATGGTGGTCCTGCAATAGGTCCTGGCCTGGGCCTATTTAATGTTGATCCTGTAGCTCTGAACCTTGCTACCCATGACTGAATGAGGTTGATCGATGGTCCATCACGTAATCGACGAATACTGTAACGATTATTAAATCGACGGCGTGCTACAGACAGCGAAAATCCCCTCGAAATGTAAGCCTCGACGGCAAAAGCGCGGTGCTCTCCACTCCACTGTTCCATGGCTACTAAAACATCCGCACCGCTTGCGCTTCTTACGACGCCCCCCGCGCCCCTCTTATGTGTTGCGTTCAGAAACTATGTTTGTTCAAACTTTGAAATTTGCCACTGGACACTCTGTATATATATATATATATATATATATATATATATATATTCAGACATATATACACATATACATGTTGGCATGTTAGATTTTTAATAAATAATAAAAAGTCTATTGTGAACATAACCTAAGATTTTAACGCTCGCGCCTCTTCGCGTTGCGGAGCGCTCGCCATTAGTCACGTGACTCGCGACGCTCACATCGATGGCGGTTTTTTGAAGAAGATTAGAGGAAGGAGTGGCGAGCGTATGCCTAAATTGGGTATTATGTATGTAAGACTTGTGATAATTGCGTATTGGTTGTATGCAATATGTATGGGTTACGCTTGGAACTATGATTTCGTAATTAAGGGCGCTTGGTGATTTTAAGTACGGCAGTATACATCACATTATATTTAATAGTAGTATTTTGTAATATAATAGTATCAATCTATTTACAGTAGTATTCTGTGTATGAGTACTCTCCACTTACAGGTATGTACATATTTTGTTGTTACCTAAGAATAAAATCAGTAATCACTCACATATGATTGTCACACGCGTGCACGGATGACAGATCAAATTATGAATGCGCTGATTTTTCAATCGATTCAAGTAAAAATAAGTTGTAAAATCAAAAGTTAATGAAAGTTAAAGAAAAAATTAAATGACATAAGCATTTTAAACATGTCGCACCCGTTTTCGACACAATTTACCTAGCGATAAGATGCACGTAATGAAATACGTAAGAATTCGTGCAGACAGTTTTTCTTGAAAATTTTATCGTGCTATATTTCTAAACCCCTTAATATAATATATTCCAGTTTTCACCAATGATCTACATACAACTAGAAAATTCATTGGTATTGGTCTTCGGATAGAGGTCGCGGACACCATGTATGTATATATATATATATATATATATATATATATATATATATATATATATATGTGTACATATATATATATATATATATATATATATATGTATATATATATATATATATATATATATATAGATAGTGTCCGGGAATAGATATCGGACAAACAAAGACGCTATTCGTTGACTATAAAGGAATAAATTATCGTTAAAATAAAACGTATTTTGTCAATATATTTCGCCCTGAACAATGTGCCCTGAACAATGTGAGCAGCGCTAAACAATGTGCGCAAGTATCTTATTTACGAACATAAATAATTATAAACGTTATTTTCAATTTTCTTAAAAAAAAAATTTTTGTTTTATTTTAACGACAATCAACTATTTTTCACTCAAGGTATAACGTCTTTCTTTGTTCGACACTTATTTCCGGACACCGTGTATATCTTATGTATAAAAATATATTGTATGCTGCGATTGGGCAGGGCCCCGAGTGCATTTCAAAACAAAATGAAATAAAAGGAGATATTCGTAAAAAATATATTTTGTCGAGTGTGTTCTTCTACGTCTAAAAATTATTATTATAATATTGGTCGAATGTGTTCTTCTACGTCTAAAAATTATTATTATAATATTTGTCGATTGTGTTCTTCTACGTCTAAAAATTATTATTATAATATGAACATTTATTTACATTACTAAATATTTTCTGTTGAAATTTTCTTACGCAAAACTGTACATCCTTAAACCTTTAAGTTAATTAAATTAAAAAATTATGGAACTATCCCGAGCACATTTAAGCGATGACAATTTCCGAACATTCTGCGCGACACGGTGTGCAAAAGACAAAGAATGCAATCTGTCTCACTTTCTCCAGCACTACTCGCACGCACGCTCGTTAGTTAGTTATTACTGTATCCTAATAACATAAAATGTGAATGTACTATCCCCATTTATCAAAGTATTACTTAGGGAATTTAGTTCAAAGTATTAAAAGCGAAGAATTATTGTCGTTTTAAAAAAGTGGTTTTTAAAGAATTTGACTCCTCCTCGACCGGTTATAAAAAGTCAAATATAAAAGTTTTAGACATCGTTTTAAAATATTTATAACAAAAACTCGTGTATTTCTGGTTGCAACAAGCTAAATTTCCTTGCTTAATTTATGTTAGTACTTATACATAACATTCTCATTGTCCTTGCTTAATTTATAATAGTAATTATGTTATACATAGTTAATTATGTTATGTTATACATATTAATTAAAATTATACATAGTTACATCTAAATACAATAAAATATACTACTCTTTATGTTACGATTAATGAAATGTCATTAATGTGGCATTATTTGGTAAAAACAATATTCGAATAACAATATTGCAATTAGATAGTTTACAGATGTCTGTTTTTCGGCACAATTATCAGGTTTAGTATGTTTAAAATTATATAATATTAATGTTGTAAATTTTTGATAGAAAATGGATCCGGTTGTTTAGTACCAGTGCTATGCGAAAATATTGACTGACAGCGAATTTAACTATTTGGGTATCTGCTTTTATAAGATAATGCTTCATAAAAAAAAATTAATGTATTTATTTATTTGATATTATATATAATGATATTAAATTTATTTGATATGACATATATATTTATTTATTTGATATTATATATAAATTCCGGTTTTCAGAAATGAAATAAAACGTAAAACACGCCCTTTTTCTAATCGAGTGTAAAAAATATTACTCATAATTCTTTTTAACACACCCAATACTTGCCCGGAGTGCGGTGTTTACCCGCAGTGGCGATGTCTTCGTAGGTGTTCGCGGGTTATTCCCCCGAGCAGTGCTGAACAATATGCGCAAGTATCACTTTTTTTTTAATTTGGGGGGTAAATTTACTTAAAACGGCGCCACTTACTGTTTGGTCGCACACAAATTAATGAGCGAAACAAACTTCAAAAAAGTAATAAAACCGTTCTATTATGCTTTCTTTCTACATCGTGCAAAAAATTTAAAGCTTGACATCCACGGTTTTACATGAGTTTACATAATTTAATTATCATTATGACCATAGATGGCGCCTTTATATAATTTTGACCCACCTACCGCCATTGAAAGTAACCATTCTGTCTAATGTACAGATATCGTGAGAACATATTTTGCACACGTTCAATCATTAAGCTTTACTTGTGGACTCCAAATAATTGAGCCAGATTCTAATCGTGTTAGCACTAATGAAGTGCAGAGCAGGCAAATTGATGACACAAAATGAAAATCGTGAAAATTATATATAAGTCACGATTTTCTTGAAACGTTCCAAATTTGAAAAACTCAATTTAAACTTTAAAAACATTCGACTTGAATTAAAAGATTTGTTAGCGTTATGTGTTTAGATATTGTGTTTATATATAATTCACGATTTTCTTGAAACGTTCCAAATTTTAAAAACTCAATTTAAACTTTAAAAACATTCGACTTGAATTAAAAGATTTGTTAGCGTTATGTGTTTAGATATTGTGTTTATATATAATTCACGATTTTCTTGAAACGTTCCAAATTTGAAAAATTCTATTTAATCTTTAAAAACATTCGATTTGAATTAAAAGATTTGTTAGCGTTATGTGTTTAGATATTGTGTTTATATATAATTCACGAGTTTCATAAAACTTTCCAAATTTGAAAAAAATAATATAATCTTTAAAAACATTCGAATGGAATTAAAAGATTTGTTAGCGTTATGTGTTTAGATATTGTGTTGTTCATTTAAAAACAATTGTTTAAGTAATTTTGATTATTGATATTGCTGTTTAATTATCTAAGTTTCTTTTTCGTGACAAATTTTATAACGTACTGTGGCAGATGTAACAATAATCGCTGGTAATATAGAACCTCTTCTTGAAGAAGGCTGTAGTCAAGTTATGCATCGCAATGGTTTGGTGTAAGTCATTCTATTGTTCATACGATCTGGAAAATATTTGGAAAAAGATTCATTCTGGAAAAGATTTATTCGAAAGACCAGGACCGGGAAGAAAACGGTGCACTAAGCCCAGGGACGACCGCGATAGTTATATTTTAAGCCAAGTTTTACGAAATTGGAAGTCCACGTACACAAACATCAAAAACAATTTCGAAGAAGTGAGAGATGTAAGTGTTAGCCCATGGACTGTTAGGAGGAGACTTCTAGAAGTGGACATCTACAACTTCAAATTTGTAACGTTTTATGAAAATCGTGAATTATATATATACTTCACGATTTTCATTTTGTGTCATCATTTCGCCTGTTGTGCACTTCGTTAGTACTAACACGATTAGAATCCAGTTAAATTATTTGAAGCCCACAAGTATGCAAAAGACGTTCTTACGATATCTGTACAAGAGACAATATGGTTACTTTCCATTTTTTGCATCTCAGAAGAGACGTTGCGCTAATGAAGTCTATCTTCGACGTTGCGCTAATGAAGTCTATCTTCCAGACGTTGCGCTAATGAAGTCTATCTTCCAGCTGTATTATTGAGTAAACCTTCAGTCTTCGTACCTGACAATTTCCTGCGCTCACGAAATCCATCACTTTTGTACTATACCATCCTCTAGAACCGAATTATATAGGAATTCTCCAGTTTCCCGTGATATTCAATTGCCCAACCACCTGATCGCGGACGCACCAGACTGTGATTTGCTTATGATAAGTGGAAGTAAATTTGTCGTTGTTACCTTTTGTAGTTCCTGTTTATTTTTGCATTCAATTTAAATCTAAAGTTTAAATGCTGTTAAGCCATTAATATATTATCGTTACAAATGGAATACTTGTAATGTATCAATAAACGTGTGTAAATAAATAAACAAATAAATATCCTCAAAGGGTTTAAAATATAATTTATAATAAACTTTAAATGTTGTTAAGCCATTAATATATTATCTTTAGAAATGGGATACTTGTAAATGTATCAATAAACGTGTGTAAATAAATAAATATCCTCAAAGGGTTTAAAATATAATTTATAATAAACTTTAAATGTTGTTAAGCCATTAATATCTTATCTTTAGAAATGGGATACTTGTAAATGTATCAATAAACGTGTGTAAATAAATAAATATCCTCAAAGGGTTTAAAATATAATTTATAATAAACTTTAAATGTTGTTAAGCCATTAATATCTTATCTTTAGAAATGGGATACTTGTAAATGTATCAATAAACGTGTGTAAATAAATAAATATCCTCAAAGGGTTTAAAATATAATTTATAATAAACTTTAAATGTTGTTAAGCCATTAATATCTTATCTTTAGAAGTGGGATACTTGTAAATGTATCAATAAACGTGTGTAAATAAATAAATATCCTCAAAGGGTTTAAAATATAATTTATAATAAACTTTAAATTTTGTTAAGCCATTAATATCTTATCTTTAGAAATGGGATACTTGTAAATGTATCAATAAACGTGTGTAAATAAATAAATATCCTCAAAGGGTTTAAAATATAATTTATAATAAACTTTAAATATTGTTAAGCCATTAATATCTTATCTTTAGAAATGGGATACTTGTAAATGTATCAATAAACGTGTGTAAATAAATAAATATCCTCAAAGGGTTTAAAATATAATTTATAATAAACTTTAAATGTTGTTAAGCCATTAATATCTTATCTTTAGAAATGGGATACTTGTAAATGTATCAATAAACGTGTGTAAATAAATAAATATCATCAAAGGGTTTAAAATATAATTTATAATAAACTTTAAATGTTGTTAAGCCATTAATATCTTATCTTTAGAAATGGGATACTTCTAATGTGTCGATAAACGTGTGTAAATTAATAAATAAATATCCTAAAAGGTTTTATAATATAATTTATAAAAATTAATAGAGTAACGTCAAAGTGTTTAAAGCTTTTTATAATCGTAACAGGTATTGTATCTGTAGAATGATAGCAGATGGCGTGGTGGTAAAACAATTTGATGCTTAATGGCAAACGCAATAACATAGATGCCGCTAAGAAAACGTCCACGACGCAGCAAAACGAAAAAAACGACAAGAACTTTTTGGTTACGTTTGTGTCAATGTTTGTATATTTTTGGTACTGCTAAATAATCAATATAGGCACACGTCTTCTGTTGCATACGCGGCTTGGAGCCAATGAATATTTGTGAAATACGAAAAAGCACAACGGATGGAGAAATTATTTAAGGCAAATCGCGTTATAAATGTGACAAAATTCAATTCTCAAATAGACATTAAAATTACCGGTCAAATACCTCCAGAAATAGGAATCGCTGTCAAGCACGATGTAAATTTTTCGGTAAGTAAAATTCAACTGTAATTATGAAGTGTTTTAGCACAATAAGCATAGGTATAATCTAGTGAAGTTAAATATTCAATGTTTTTCTTCATATAATTGAATGAAAATTTACAATAAACTTAAGTCCTAATAGAGTACATATAGTAATCAAACAAAACTATATATAATACCTATCTAGTGAAGTTAAACATTCACTGTTTTCATTTATACTAGTGGTCGCCCAGTGGTCGAAATTCGACCATAATTCATTTAAATTTTAAGTTTGAACGTTATTAAGGTTTTATAGTCAAATATTATAGTCAATAATCACATATTTCGCGAAGGCTACATAGTTAATTTCCCTATCTTTTTCAAATAAATTATATGACATTTAAATCAAAAATAAAGACTAAAAGAAATAATAAGTTTTTTTATATATTTTTATTGAAACAAAAAACCAGGCGATTAAGAAAATGTTATCTATTGAACTTGACATACATACTTCGATAATTCAATTAATGATTTAAAACTACTCTGTAAACGATGTTTTTTGTAAAAACTCTTTCATCGTGTATAGTTATATTCGGAAATAATACGATGTTTTTTGTAAAAACTCTTTCATCGTTTGTAGTTATATTCGGGAATAAAACGATGCTTTTTGTAAAAACTCTTTCATCGTTTGTAGTTATATTCGGGACTAAAACGATGTTTTTTGTAAAAACTCTTTCATCGTTTGTAGTTATATTCGGGAATAAAACGATGTTTTTTGTAAAAACTCTTTCATCGTTTGCTAAATGTCCTTGACCGTTATATTGGGAAATATAAAATCTCAAACCGTCGAATGATCGAACTCTACTTGTTGCGCCGCACAATTGCTTATGTGTAAAAACTGGCCGGTTCAATAAAACTCCAATTTTTTCGAATGTTTGTCCTTGAGACTTTTTATTGTCATCGCAAATTCAGGTATTATTGTAAATTGTGTTCTTTGAAAGTTAAACGGTAAAATAGTTCCAGAGTACATTAAATTTATACGTGGAATCAAAATTCTCTTATTGCGTGCGGTTCCAGTTAAAACTTCGCAATCAATTACATTACGATGCATAAATTTAATGCGCATTCTTGTTCCATTGACTAATGCTTCCTTTGTATTTAAGTTTCTGATCAGCAAAACGATGCAATTAACTTTCAATACTAACTTATGTGGTGGTAAACCACTAATAGTCAAAAAATTCAAAAACTCTACCGGAGAGTTATTGATGTCATTGTCATCATCAGAAATTATTATCGTAGCTATGATATGTTATCTGTTCACCAGGAATTTGGTTAAGTATATCAGTATTAATCAAAGTACAATCATCATTTTTAGGTGGGAATTGTGATGCTTCATCATTACCAATGTTTTTCAAAAATTCTACAAATTCTATTTCATTTGGTCCAATCCGTTTTCAGTAATACTGTTCGATATTACTGAAAACCGATTGGTTCTTCGGTCGGTCTAATATTCCTATTAATTAATACATATCAAGGTTTATCACAAGTTTGGTGACAATTATGTGTCCTATGTTTGCTTAACTTGTTTATTTTAGCTACGCTTGAGTATTATTGGTGACAGTTTATTATCAGATAAATTTTCAAGTTAATTATCGGATTTAATTGCTAATATACAATTCTGGTGAAGTTATTGATGACAATTATTAATAAATTCTGATTTCTGATTCTATTCTTTAGGGTATCATCTTTAAAGATTGTGTAACATTTCGTTTATGTCCGCGTTGAGACCGAAGCACCATTATAAAGTGGTCATTTCCTTTTTATTTCTGTAGATTTATTGACAATTATGAAGGAATCTCAAAGAAATAGCAAAATTCCAAGAAGTAAATTTCTCAGTAATTAGATATTCTTTTAATAATTTCTCATTTACACATGTCTTTAATGTATATTAATATGAAGCAACGAATTAACTGACTGATATTAAAGTAAAGGCAAACCTTTAAATCAAGAGTCAAGGTAAAGGGAATGTTTTTGGTATCTCGTACTAAACGACATTAGACTAAGTGCGTGCATTCTCCATAATGCAAAGTACAGACAATAAGCGTCACGTACGTGTCATTGTTAGGAATCTCCAGAAAACTAGAATATAATAAAATAAGCATGCATCATAACGCATATTGGTTTCCCTCCAAATGGTCTATGTTTATCTTTTTCATCGCATAGATCCCGCAATAAGCTATCTATAATTTTTAACACTTGCAATGGGCTCATAGAAACTTCATCAATAATTATCAATGATGATGAATTTATGTAATGACTATAGCTACTATTTGCAGTAATACTTGCTACAGAATTTTCCAAAATGGGTGTGGGCAATTTAAACTGTGTAAAGTCCTACCACCAAGTAATAGAATTGGAGCTATGCCACTGAACGCAGTTGCAATACAACTAAGATTAATCGAATTTAATTTGTGAATGATTACTGTTTGAGTGAATGTTTTGCCACAACCTGCATGACCGGTTAAACAAAAAACATTGGATCCAGCATCATGATAGAAAACTTCACAAATCACTTGGTCGATGAGATTTCGCTGTTCAATATTTGCAGTTTCGTGACACTCACAAAACGCATCTCTTGTTCTATTGTGTCAATAGCATTTACTTCTTCTGTTCTTTGCGTGTAAGTGGGAACTGGTAAACCAAGTATTTGACATGACAAATTATGAACATTCAAAATATCATCAATTTCTAATAGAGCTCTATTAAAGGCAGCTTCTTCGTTGTAAAGTCTCGGAAAATCTTCACTAAGATATACTTTAAACTGATTCCATAACGCTAATGCATTGGCTGGCACATTTAATGCACAAATATAACTAAATAAATTCCGCATTTGTTTTGGTGAATGTAATTCTTTTGCTACATTTAAACATTCGCGCCATTCATTATCATTTGAAGCAATTCCGCGAGCATGGCACGCTTCAACAAAAGAAAGATATGTGATTCCATTGTATGTTCTAACATCCTCAAATGATTTTGGATCACAGACATGTAATAAAAGCAATCGTCAATGGAAAAGTTCGATGTCTTTTGGTGATACTACATACATGCGTGCAATTATTTCATTACCTCCACGGCTTCTCCTCTTCCATTTTTTTCGGGAATCTTCCTACACATAATGCAAAGGAATTTCGATATACTTATATTCTCTTGCTGATGGATCTGACCGATTAATTTTAAAAAATGCTAATAATTTTGTGTGTCGTACATTTTCAATTGCTTGACGTTCTTGCCCTCCTCGAAAGTAAACATTCTGTCTACGCGGTAAATGTATATCAAGTCCGACAATAACATGTGACTGAAAATGCATGGGTAATTCAAAGATGCGTCATACAGCTTCAGTTGATCCGACATAACGACCAATTAAAAAATTTGTAACTTCATCAATTTGTATATTTTGACCTTGCTCATTTCTCCCTGAATCTAATTCGACGGATGCACTGTCATAACCTCTATACACGTATTTATAAATGTGTTTAATACTTTTGACTGTAGTACATACTTCAACATTTATATGGCAATTAAATTTTGCAAATATTTATATAAATTTTGCATGCATCGTGTGTTTTAGGACATATTCATGTAATGTAGGATGTGTTTGAATGTTACGCAGATACAATTTTATCAATATCGGTACCATTAACAATTTTATCTTGTTCATTTAAAGGGACTAAAGTGAGAGCATGAGGCAATCCTCTTTTTTGGAACTCAATTGTATAAATGAGTGCTTCAACTTTACCAAAAATATTTTTTTGTGTAATGCCCTCAATTAATGCTTTCAATTTGGACTTGAATATACGCACAATAATATCAGGTCTAAAATTAGCAGTTTTACCTAGACCAATATTGTTAACTATTTCCAGCCAACTTGGATTGCAAGTTATTGTAAGAAATAAAGAAGGCTTTCCGAAATGTTGTACAATTGACATTGCATCTAAATAATTCCGATACATATTTCTTGGAGATCCATTGAACGAAGATGGTAAAATTACTCTACGGCCAACATTACTGGCATTGATGTTCGATTCTAAGTAGTCTGTTAAATTGTCGTAAACTTCAAACCTAAGAATTGTTTGATTTTGTAGAATGAAATGTAATCTTGAGCCCTCTATTCTCACATACGTATCAACTATCCACTGCAGAAATAATTTTTGTGAATGGTGCAACATGCTGAAATATTATGTAATTGCAATAGGCTGCATACTGAAGCATGGTTAATTTATTTCTGGGCGCTATTGAATTAGACATAGATGGTACATTATGAGGAATATTGATAAGCCACCCATTATCACCATTTGGAAAAAGTAGTGGGTTCGCTAAAGGGTTCAAGGATGAATCCAAAATTAAGATATTTTTAATGATACCATTAACTTTTGAAAATGAAATCATATTTCGTTCAAAAGGTGGCTCATCATCAACTGTACTAAATATTACTGCTACATCAGTTTGTACTGCATCATTCAAACGGCGTAGATCTAATTCGTGATTTACTTTAATGAGCATACAAATTTCTTTATTTTGATTTTCAACTCTCTGACAATGATGTTTTATTGCTCTGAAGGACCGAACAAAAGGATTACTGCGTTCCAATTCAAAAGAAATTTCGCGCATTGTGTTGTTATTGCACGTTTGATTAAAATATTTTTGTAATCTATAATTAATAGCAGTGTCAACATCATAATAATATAATTGCGCATAACATGGTGAGCGACCATATGCAGCAGTATTTTGAAATGATACACTCCACTTGTAGTTACAACAGCCTCGGAAACTTTAGCTTCTGAGCTAACCATAGCAAATGATGAATTGTATTTGCGAATGTTTTCAAAATAATTTTTTGACTTACTTTTGATTGAAGGTTCATTTGAAATAAGTCCATTACACAATGATTTAAAGTATTCATTTTGACGTAAGGGCGGTAATATTGCTTTACCTTTATAACAACATGAAGTGAATGCAGTCCTGTCACCTAAAGTGACTTCAGATTCAAAATGTTTCGCATTGCAAAACCTGCATTGTAAATCCATTAATCTACAATTATAACTATGAAAAAGTCTTGGAATTACATTTAGTGTACATTTAAATGTATCTCTAAAAATTACTTCTTCATTTCGCATACTATTAACACTATTAAAATTTGCATTTGGTCTATTATTATGTGTTTGCGAATATAGATTCCTTCTTCTTCTCTCATTCCGACCCGTCAATGTTCTATGTAGAGGCATAATGAAAGTAGAAACAAACTTTCATGAAATTACTGAAACCGATAATAGAAAGATTTTAGTTTAATTAATAAAATGAATTCACATGTTGTAACTACCACAATGATATTATATACAAAAAGGTTGAACTTTGAACCGGCAATAACAAATATAATTTTTGTACCTATATGATATTGTAACTCAATTCAGATAACTATTTTATATAATAATGAAATACGTGAAGCGAAAATGTTGTACCCCTTTTTACGAAAATTACGCGGGCGGAGGAGTATGAAATTTGGCACAGTTAAAGTTCATATTTTCTTTTACAATATATATATATGTATATATATATATATATATATATATATATATATATATATATATATATATATATATATATATATATATATGTATATTGAGCAAGCTGTATTTCAATAATAACTAATATATAAAGCATAAATATCTATTAGACAAATTATAGAATAAACAAACTATGACTATGACATTATGATAATTGATTATTTTTGACATTCAGTAAGACTATAGACAAATAATGTTACTCTTTTCTCAGTTTGACCATAAACAAGTGTATGTGTGTGTGTGTCAAACGCATTGTAGTGTGTGTAATGTTTTTTTTATTAATTTAATGTATTTCTAATGCATTATTATATAAAAATATTAACTTTCTGCACTGCTTCTCCATATAAACTTTAACTGTGCCAAATTTCATACTCCTCCGCCCGCGTAATTTTCGTAAAAAGGGGTACAAGATTTTCTCTTCACGTATTTAATTATTATATAAAATATTAACTTTCTACACTGCTTTTCCATATAAACTTTAACTGTGCCAAATTTCATACTCCTCCGTCCGCGTAATTTTCGTAAAAAGGAGTACAACATTTTCGCTTCACGTATTTCATTATTATATAAAATATTAACTTTCTGCACTGCTTTTCCATATAAATTTTAACTGTGCCAAATTTCATACTCCTCCGTCCGCGTAATTTTCGTAAAAAGGTTTACAAAGTTTTTGCTTCACGTATTAATATTATTATTATTATTATTATTAATAATGTTATATAAAATGATAATGACTGTAATTCCAGGTCAAAGATCAAAATTTTTACTACTATATAAGAGAAAATGACATAGTTGAAGCACAATAACTTACGAACTGTCTGGCAGATAAACTACATTGGAAAGCCAGCGGAAAAATAAAATTGTGGACAACTCATATGTCAAATGTGAGTATATATATATATGTGTGTGTGTGTATGTGTAAAACGCATATTTTTTTATTAATTTAATGTATTTCTAATGTAATATTATATAAGATATTAGCTTTCTGCACTCCTTCTCCATATAAACTTTAACTGTGCCAAATTTCATACTCCTCCGTCCGCGTAATTTTCTTAAAAAGGGGTCCAAAATGTTTGCTTCACGTATTAATATTATGATAATTGAACGAAAATTTACAATAAACTTAAGTCCCCATAGTATACAGAATGTAATCAAACAAAATTATATATAATGACTATCTAGTGAAGTTAAATATTCACTGTTTTTTTTTATATAATTGAACGAAAACTTACAATAAACTTAAGTCCCCATAGTATACATAATGTAATTAAACAAAATTATATATGATAACAAATATTGGTGTAGCGTGTCGTACAAAAGCATTCTAATTATTCATAAAAGCAATACAGTGTTTAGTTTTTAGATATCAAATCTCACTCATATTCACTAGTATCGTAACCTCTTTACATTCTAGGACGTTTAATATTTTCTGTTGATAAAATACAACACACTGATGTATTGAAAAATATGTAACCGAGAGTACTTATATCTATCATATTTGAATATGATAGATATAAGTACTCTCGGTTACATGTTTATAATTACTGCAAAGTCCCTAGTTTTGTTATCATATAAATACGTTATTATTTATATACAAAATTATCAAATACGGTTATAATCAATAAATATTGGAGAAGCATAAAACAGTACAAGTTAGAAAAAGGTAAAGCCATTTGATACAAACGATAGCACCAATGTAAGAGAATTACTTTTTCAAGCAGAGATTAAATCAATTGACCGAGCAGTGACGGATATCAACAATGAAAACCTAGTTAAAGTAAAGTGACGGATATCAACAATGAAAACCTAGTTAAAGTAAAGTGACGGATATCAACAATGAAAACCTAGTTAAAGTAAAGTGACGGATATCAACAATGAAAACCTAGTTAAAGTAAAGTGACGGATATCAACAATGAAAACCTAGTTAAAGTAAAGTGACGGATATCAACAATGAAAACCTAGTTAAAGTAAAGTCCAGAAATGAATACATTGTAAGTTACTTTATACAAATAAGGCCTGCTCAATTTAGGTAGGCCTTTTTTGTGTCAAGTACCTTATTTTCGAAGTTGGGTTTATTCTTCTTAATTTTTGGGTGCATAGTCCTTATTAGAACATAGGCCTTATTTGTATCAAGTACCTTAGATGATAAATACAAACACTGATGTACATGAGATGCACAGATATAAATGACAAAAAAGTTGTGAGAAAAAATAAATTATGGTACTATTCATTCGTACATCATCATCATCATCATCATCATATATATTAATACGCTAAGGTTAAGATGTTACACTCCCTTTTTAGAAAAAACCTCACAACTAATCCACATAAATTATATATCATTTTATAGATAATTGCTTGCTCTACCGGCACCCACAACTAAAAAATTTATTATTGCTATTGTTTTTGCAAATTAATTAATTATTAAAATTATATACACAAAACAGCAATGCTGCCATCTAACGGCTCAACGTCAATATGATTGACGGTCGGTAAAATTTTTGTTTAATTTCAAATCCACTCACGTATAAATAAAGTGGCGCTTTAGCTCAATGCTTTTGATACTTGCGCCTCTATATGTCAATTTTATTAAAATAGAATAAATAATGCGAAGACTTCGCACGGGTCACGCTAGTCATATATATTTAGGTAAAACTAAACACCCTATTGTATCAATGAATAACTTAATATTTCTGATAAAAAATAGGTGTAATAATTGATAAATAGTCACAGAGTTTCTTCAGGATAGATGTTCAAAGCAAACTTTACATTCTTGCGGCGACATCTAGCGACAGCTAACGTGTGACTCCACCAAAATTAAGCATATTCCATATTAAATAAATTAATAATACAATATAGAAATTAAATTCAACATTTACGTTAGCGCCATCTATGATTTAAACGCCATATTAATGTAACTCAATACTAGCTAAAGTTCCTATCCGCTGAACACACCCAGAAATACAACCCAAACATAAGATTAGGTAACAGTATTTAATTATAATTTGTAGGTTTAAGTTTAATAAAATTAAATTTTTTTTTTCATTATAAACGCAAATAACGTACATATAGCCACATGCAGTGTTGCCATAGACCTCCAGTCACAGTTACACGATAATTGGGAAGTGCCAGTTTGAATAAAAAAAATTACATTTAATATTTGCCCCAGAAAAATTGCCTTAGTTCAATATAATAATAACAACAGGGCTTCAAGGCAAAATTTAATAAAACGCCCTTTTTCTAATTGAGTGCAAAAAAAATATTCCACATAACTCTCTTTAAAACATGCCTGTAGCGCGGTGTTTCCTCGCAATGGCTATGTCTTCGCAGCTGTTCGCAGGTTATTCAGCCGAGCGGCGCTGAGTGTGCAAGTATCGTATGTACGAAAAAAACGACAAATAATTATGAATATTATTTTTAATTTTCTGAAAAATAGTGATCTTTTAAATTTAATTTTAACGACTATTTTTCAGACAAGGAATAACGTCTTTCTTTGTCCTACACTTATTTCCTGAAACCGTGTACATCCGATCTCGAGTTTAGTAGCTTCAGCAGCGTTCGCCTATATTTCGTGCAGTTACATTGTTTTAACACAATATTACGAGATACAGTCTTGACATTTTTTTGCTCCAGGCTTCAGGAATGGGTTTCTGGAGTTGCTTTGTGGTTCACGACTGATTAGAGTGACATCTATGTGAATTGTTTTGTATTACTTTTGTGTCCTGTTCGTTATGGTTTGTAACCATAACGAACATGTTCTTATTTCTTCCACATGTCCAACGCTTTGGTTAAATCGAGGAGTTGAAGAGGTTTTCAAAAATGAATGGATAAATTTTATAAATTTTCAGAAACCCTTTTATAAACCTTACTGCACTATATTTAGACATTATAAATAATTTTTTGAGAACAAAGAATTTAACTTCACCTTGACTGGCACCAGACGACGCCGACGGCATTCTGTAAAATTCTACAAAAAAGCGATAACGATGAAAGAATGTTATTAAAACCTATGTTCTCTTGACAAATTTTATCCTGATAAGCAATAAAAACTAAGCCCGATAAGCAATCCCAACACACGTTAGCCTTTCGTAGATAATTGAACAATAAGCTAATTATTATTTATCACATTTCAGTGCATTTCTTATCAAAATATAAGATTAAGAAAGTGTGTAGGAAAATATACTATTTTAAAAGAGCTATTTTAATTTCAGGTTTTACTATTTTTATCCTATTTTTTTTCAAGTGTCAAAATATTTCAATTTCCTTCAGTTTATTTAGTTTCAATATCGAATAATTGCTCCCGACTCATTCTATCAAAATATAAACTTAAGAAAATGTGTAGGAAAATATACTATTTTAAAAGAGCTATTTTAATTTCAAGTTTTACTGTTTTCATCCTATTTTTTTTCAAATGTCCCAATATTTCAATTTCTTTCAGTGTATTTAGTTTCGATATCGAATAATTGCTCCCGACTCATTCCATCAAAATATAAGATTAAGACAAAGTGTAGGAAAATATACTATTTTAAAAGAGCTATTTTAATTTCAGGTTTTACTGTTTTCATCCTATTTTTTTTCAAATGTCGAAATATTTCAATTTCCTTCAGTTTATTTAGTTTCAATATCGAATAATTGCTCCCGACTCATTCTATCAAAATATAAACTTAAGAAAATGTGTAGGAAAATATACTATTTTAAAAGAGCTATTTTAATTTCAAGTTTTACTGTTTTCATCCTATTTTTTTTCAAATGTCCCAATATTTCAATTTCTTTCAGTGTATTTAGTTTCGATATCGAATAATTGCTCCCGACTCATTCCATCAAAATATAAGATTAAGACAAAGTGTAGGAAAATATACTATTTTAAAAGAGCTATTTTAATTTCAGGTTTTACTGTTTTCATCCTATTTTTTTTCAAGTGTCCAAATATTTCAATTCCTTTCAGTTTATTTAGTTTCGATATCGAATAATTACTCCAGACTCATTCTATCAAAATATAAGATTAAGAAAATGTGTAGAAAAATATACTATTTTAAAAAACCTATTTTAATTTCAGGTTTTACTGTTTTCATCCTATTTTTTTCGAGTGTCCAAATATTTCAATTCCTTTCAGTTTATTTAGTTTCGATATCGAATGGTTGCTCCCGTCTCATTCGAGATCTAAAGCCCTTTGTATCTTTGTGCCATGTTGTCTAATAATGAAATAACGATGTGGCAAATACTCTAATGTATTTTTTAGCCTCGCATTGTGTTTATTTATATCAAATAAGGGTAGTTTATATACTATAGTTAGTTTGTGTCACGTTTACCCATAAGCATTATTAAACTAAAGACGTTGCCCACAAAATTGTTATCGATCTTCCCTCGCTCGCCCCTCCCAGCCTCATCTTCTCTCTTATCGAGGTAACGCTAAAGCGTAAGACACAGAATGATTCACCAGAAAGCTCCGTTTAATTTTTAGGGTTTCGCAGTCGTATAAGGACACAAACGTCCGAACTGTAACCTATTCAACCGTGTATTGTGTAATGTTTTCTTATGTCGGGTAATCGTGTTTAAGGTGATGTAGAATATATATAGTTGAATCAAGTAAACGCAAATATCTTTCTGAGCTATAGGCGTTACTCAGAGATTACTCCGCTTAGAGACCGTCTTTCTTTTTTCATCTCTTCATACTCTTCTCGCGTCTCCATCTCCATTCCTACCGTGATAATGGTAACGCGCAAGACACAGAATTATTCCATAGCAACTCTCCGTTACATTTTTTTCTGACAAATTTATATTTCTATATCTATGTATATACATATATATGCCAAGTACTACTCACTAACTGACTCATCATGATATCTACGGAACAATAAAGTCTATAAATTTTAATTTCGTATATTTACCTTGGCTTCTAGATGCTCGCTGGAAAAGGAATTTATAAAATTCAACTCTTGAAGGTATTAAAAATGTGTGTGGAAGATTGTACGGAAATTTTGATTTTAAGACTTAAATTTTTTTATTTACACTCTCAAGACCGAAATGAAGAAAGAGAGGGACAGATAGTAATACATACTTACACATTCGATTATTTAAAGCTAGCGCGTTCAGAGTCTAACACAAATACGTTTTTAATATACAGGCTGTTTAAGAAATATATAAGTATTTATTAGCACCTACCATGCTGGGTCATAAAACATAGTCGTACATAAAAAAACAGACTAGGGCATTAAATACAGGATGAACAAAGGATACAGGATGAAAGCAAAACATTTGGCACGAATACTTGCTCAGTACAAGTATGAATGATTACTAGCATGTCATATTTAGAAAGAGGTGCTTTGCTCATTTACCTATGCTCATTTTGTAGGACCACGACCGTGGCATTGTATATAAGCTGTGTAAACTATAGTTGTCCTAGTCTACAGTCTAGATTAGGAAGATGTAAAGGATCTTTTAAATCCGATACTTCTTTATTCAATAAATATTTTTTTATTATGTTAAGCCTTTCTCCATCGAAAATAAGAAAATGTTAAAACCTATTATACACAACTTCACGAGACTAAAGTCCTCTAAGAATTTTACCAGATACTTTCAAAAACCATTCTGTTTCAATTAAGCACAAAACGAAGTAATAATGCAATCCAATATAAAACGATCAGCATCGGTTCGTTTCCGTTGATCGATAACTAACTAACTAGTTAAAACGATTAAAATAAACAAAAACACGCTGTATTTTACATCGCTAGCAATAACAATGCAATAGTAGTCTCCGTCACGCTCATATGTAAACGTGGGAGAGAGACAGAGAGTGTTTTCATAATGCGTATATAATGCGATGGCTGCCGACTTTACTAACAAGATCGGTGACTGACTTTCCATCTACTCATCGTACGTAAAGATACGCGGTTCGCCAACTAAAATATATCCCATCTCGATGATAGCGTGTTCAATTATACGTTCCATCCTTTAGCGTGTTTAAAAGTAACGTACGGACCGGTAGGACCGATTTTTGTAAGTTATTATCAACATTGCAAGCACAATAGTGAAAATACCCATATATTTCGTGTGTAAGTAATGAGATGATAAAGTACCTCACAGATAATTTCATAAGTAATGAGTTATTAAAAAACTTTACATTATATTTATCATAAAAAATAAGAATAGAAAATATTTTATTTTAAAATTACTTACGAAATGATCTGCATGATTTTTTATCACTTCAACTCTTACATACTAAACATATATCTACCATTATGCTTGTAATGTTTATAAAATTAATACATATTAATTAAATAAATAAATACCTCAAAATGTTCTCCTTTAAAATTTTGTAAAAAAACCTGTGAATAATGTTTATGGTTAAAGCTAAACGAATTTCCAATACACCCCTGGCTGCTGATGAAATAGACTCTATAGTCGTCAACAATTTCTATCTCTCTCTGATTTTGGGCCTATAGAATGATATGAATCGCGGAGTCCACTGTGATTAACTATAAGTTATATTTTATTTTTTTAAATTATAAAAACTATCAGCATTTTAAAAACCAAGTAATATACTATTTCAGCCCATTTCGCCAGTCTCCTTTCGTACTCAAATTAATATTATCAATACGATATAGTTAATGAGGCTAGAATAAAGCGAAAAATTTTAAAAAATGTTTACCACACGGTTAATATCATCCGTATATAATTTTATAAACTCGGGGTTATTTAAGCATCGATAAAAGATAAATGAAAAAAAACAGTCATCGAGGCTCGCGTATTTCGTACCCGCAACACCGTCTCTATTTATGGAGTTATTGCAACCATTGCAATAACTTCATGTAAATAATTGAACTGTCAAGAAATCATATAAACATTTTGTTATGATATATCGGTCTATTTGTTGTAATCGGTATTTATTATCGATAAATAGATCGATAAAAAATCTTGAGATCAATTAATCTAGACTTTTTTGAGATATTTTTCGATTTTACTTTCGGGAATAAGGGTGTTAAACAATTCATTCTCATTCACCCTTTATATCAACGTGATTTTACTAAATTAATATATTTAAACTACACAAGTACACAAGAAAGTAATTAGTTTATAATTTTGATTTATACGGTGATTTTTTTTCCAACAAATAGACTGATAAAAAATCGATTATAAATTTCTTTCAATCTTAAGATCGATACATACAGAATTTGATGAGATATTTTTCGATTATTACTTTCGGGAATAAGGGTGTTATACAATTTATTCTCAATCATCTTTTATATCGATATAAGTTCACTAAATTAATATACGAGTATCATTAATACATTTAACTACACAAGTACACAAGAAAGTAATTAGATTATAATTTCGATTTATACGGTGAATTTTTTTCCAACAAATAGACCAATAAAAAGAATATCTATAAACAATTTCCTTTAATCTTGAGATCAACAAATACAGAAGTTTTTGAGATATTTTTCGATTATTACTTTCGGGAATAAGAGCGTTATACAATTCATTCTCAATAATATTTTGTATCGATATAAGTTCACTAAATGAATCATCATCATCATATCATCATATATATTAATACGCTAAGGTTAAGATGTTACTCTCCCTTTTTAGAAAAAACCTCACAACTAATCCACATAAATTATATATCATTTTATAGATAATTGCTTGCTCTACCGGCATCCACAACTAAAAAATTTATTATTGCTATTGTTTTTGCAAATTAATTAATTATTAAAATTATATACACAAAACAGCAATGCTGCCATCTAACGGCTCAACGTCAATACGATTGACGGTCGGTAAAATTTTTGTTTAATTTCAAATCCGCTTTTGATACTTGCGCCTCTATATGTCAATTTTAGTAAAATATTTGTTTGATCTGTCATCTGAGCTTCATAATGGAATAAAAACGTAATACGCAGTGTGCAAAATTAGAAATGAATTGAATACCTGCAATCAATTTTGATTTATTAAATTGAGTTGAATAATTTATAATGCGAAGACTTCGCACGGGTCACGCTAGTATATCATTAATGTATTTAAATTAAACACAAGAACACAAGTACACAAGAAAATAGATTATGATTTCGATTTAATAGAGTTTTTTATAACAAATAAACAGATAAAAAGAAAGTTGATAAAAAATATCCTTTAATCTTGAGATCAATAGATACAGAATCTTTTGATATATTTTTCGATTATTACTTTATTAGGGTGTTAAACAATTAATCCTCAATTATCTTTTATATCGATATAAGTTCTATAAATTAATGTTATTAATAAATTGTTAACAACACAAGTACACAAGAAAGTACATATCATTATTTTCACCTATAAAGTGGAGAGAGAAAAGGTCTATTACAACCTTATGAAATGCAGATATCGCAAGCCCCATAGGTGATCTGAAAAATATTAAAACAGTATTTTGAGATACCCGAAATCACAATTTATCTCATACAGCAATCGGTACAGAAATTTCAGCGTAAACTATCGACAGACAGAGCATCAACTGCAATGAATCCTTCTTCAAGAAAAATGCAGGGGTTTTATGGGAAAATACCTGCTGCTCGAAAGTCTGATTCTTCTTTTTTAATTGACGTTTTAATTATGTTTACTCTTTAGAGATATTCTCCTTCAACAGGCTTCTTTAAGCGGTCCGAAAAATGTTAGATCCAAAGATAGCATCCTTTGTGATGTCAGTGCTGAGATAATGAAAGCAAAAGGATACGGTTGTGTATATAGACAAATCAATATATATATATATATATATATACATATATATATATATATATATATGTATATATATATATATATATATGCTACTAGCATGAATCGATTATCAATACAACAGGTTCTCCTGCTGACGGTTTGGCTTGATAAGTAAAATGTTGCAGTCATTAAAAATACAAATTTTCGTTGTCCCATAGTTGCCAGAGAATTCATATACTTCTCCTATCAGAATACCACCTATCTGAAGCTGTGGTGGTATTCGTTTTCTAGCAAAAACGAAGATCGGTGGAATGGATCCATCAGCAACGCTCATTGTACGTAACAAAATAACTTTCTTTTCCCTTTTCCAACTTGTCATACAAAACTCTTTCCTAACCTTTAGGAGCCAATATATATATATATATATATATATATATATATATATATATATATATATATATGTGTGTATATATATATATATATATATATATATATATCCAAATGACATGTCATAACCTGCGATCACATTGTACGTATTAATGGACGTTTAAGTCATTTTGTATCAATGCCTATTGGAAACAAAAAGCTTAGAATGTAAAAAAGGCTTTGATCCATATCACCATACTATAGCTTCAAGATACCATCCCAAAAAAATTAATTACAATACGACACTAGAATTCCTTGAAAATATAGGAGATATTAAAAAAAATCATACGTCATTAAAAAAAGACTAGGTTGTAAACTTTAAAACAGAACTCTTTGTAGGTGTGTTTCAAATTTAAAATAACGATGTTATCGTTTTTTTTACACTTTTAGAAATAACGATGTTATTGTTTTATTTGTAATTTTGATGGTAAGTTACAATATTATGTGTCTGCGATAACGTCGAGAGAATTTTCATGCTGTAATATGTAAAACTTCCTCTACGATCTCAGGGAGCAAAAGAAATAAAGAAAGACTTCAAGTGCCATTCCAAATAACACTGAAGCCCCAATAAGCACCAGCATTTCCATTCATTTAATGAATTCAAGCACGACCGTAAAAATCCTCAATCGCTCATATAAAAGCAAGCAATAAAACGCAGAAACCTTATTTACCTTTGGGCATGATTACCTTTGGGCATTAATCAGAATCAAGTGCAAAAATTCGCTGCGGAAATCTACATCAGAAAGATTTATACAAGGAGAGTAACCCACGATTTAAGCAGAGTTCAAAATCGCCATCACTTATACTGGGTATGTCACCAAATTACAAAATCTTTATTGAGGATAATCAAATACGACATTTGACGTTGCAACAGGTAATAAATTCTATTATGAAACTGACATTGAAAGGTAAACTGCATAGTGGACGTTTCTTCCCGCACAATGGCTGACAAAATTAACTCAGGGTAAAGCGCTATAAACAGAATATTACATCTTTCTTTAGAATATTGGGCCATTATGCTACTATTTATCTACAGAACAATAGACTAGTGTGTAAACATTCCTTTACCTTTTGTTTTAGGGAAAATTTGAGAAAATCGCCCTTCAAACCACCCAGAGCAAACATGACACCTCCATTAGGTTTAAGTAACAATGTCTCCGTGACAATGTCACTCTAAAGACAAACCTTTTTTTAAACACCCTCCAATTTATATTTATTCCCTAAAATGGGAATAAACTTCTAGAAATTCGTTTTATGAGCGCAAACGGTGCTGTGACTGCCTTTCAAATTCTTGGAAGAGACGGTTAGAGTAGTCGGATGCTTTACCCAAATTGTTCTGACATGTGTAAAATTTAATCGATTGCAACGGTGCTAAAAAAATTGTTGCTAAATTAAAAATTAATATAAATCTACTTAATATTACTTTTCAGTCAATATCGTTTCACATTCTACTTTTCAATTTTCGTACAACTGAAATAAGAATACGTGAACCACAATTTTCGCAAAACCCAAATAAGATTAAGTGACCCACAATTTTCGCAAAACCTAAATAAAAATAAGTGAACCACAATTTTCGCAAAACCCAAATAAGATTAAGTGACCCACAATTTTCGCAAAACCTAAATAAGAATAAGTGAACCACAATTTTCGCAAAACCCAAATAAGATTAAGTGACCCACAATTTTCGCAAAACCGAAATAAGAATAAGTGAACCACAATTTTCGCAAAACCGAAATTAAAATATATAAGATTTTCTAATTGTAAGATTTTCTAAAACTTTCAATATGAGATTTTCTAAAACGTGCAATGTGAAAATAATACTATCATGGAAAATTTTCGATACCGAACTATAACTATGAACGTGAAAGTTAAAGAGTCGGTGTTAAAAAACCGGAAAAGGAGAAAGCAAAACCTTTTGAAAAGAATGGTGAAAACCATATTTGTTGCGTTTCTTTTATTACTTTTATAATCTTACCACAGAATCATAATTTTGAGACGAATGTAGCATACCCCATAAAATGATATACTGTAGTCAGTAGAAAGGCTCGAAAAAGCGGATCCCCGCATTGTGTAAACACAGGACGAAGTTTTCAATTTGCCTTTAATTCTTAGCCGTTTTAAACATAAAATTAAATCCATATGAAACAATTAATTGTTGGATTTAATCCATATCAACTCATCGAAAATTAAATAGCTTGTTTAATTCGACTGCCTAAAAAGATATACAGTAAAAGAAATATTAACTAAAAAGATATACAGTAAAAGAAATATTAACTAAAAAGATATACAGTAAAAGAAATATTAACTAAAAAGATACAAAGTAAAAGAAATATTAACTAAAAAGATATACAGTAGAAGAAATATTAACTAAGAGATACACAGTATAAGAAATATTAACTAAAAAGATACACAATATAAGAAATATTAACTAAAAGATACACAGTATAAGAAATATTAACTAAAAAGATATACAGTATAAGAAATATTAACTAAAAAGATACACAGTAAAAGAAACATTAACTAAAAAATATACAGTAAAAGAAATAATATTATAATTATTATTACTACCAATATAATTTACGGTAGCAAATAACTGGAGCAATTACCATACAATTTATGTACGTTATACTATTTTGAGACTATTATGTTACCTACGCACAATAATATTATATTTGAGTAAAATTCGAGGAAAGTTCAAGGATAGAAATAATCTCTCCACGATCGTTATCTAATAATATAGATCGAAAAAGTGAACATTATTAAAGGAATACATAGATGTTCTCATATACTTGAAAAGGACAATGCCTATTTTCTATACAATAACATATACCTACGCACAACAACATTCTATTTCAGTAAAATTCCAGGGAAGTTCAAGGATAAAATATATTATTTTATCCTTGAACTTGCTACGATCGTTATCTAACAAAACAGATAAAAAACTAACAACATTATTAAAAGAAAATATATATATTCTCGTACTTAATAAAGGAGAATGTCCATTTTCTAGAGAGCAATGACCTAATTAGGACCAAGAATGAGTAGTGTGTCATATTTTGGAGTATAATTATACAAACCTAATTATAAGTTATATTTTGATGAAACTTGTAAGTTCGTCACAACACCTATAAATGTTTATGATATAGAGGTTATCATTAGTTAATTGTACATGTGTAATGAATTTAAATAATATTGTGTCAAATTTCAACAAATTCATTTTTAATCTTATTTTCCTAAATATCTACAAAAAAGGACTATTCTACTTTAAAATGGTTATATAAATAATTTACAATTCCAAAAAAAAATGTATTTGCGTGTATATATATATATATATATATATATATATATATATATATATATATATATATATATATATATATATATATATATATATATATATATATATGTAAATATACATGTGATATATATATATATATATATATATATATATATATATATATCACATCTCCATCTGGACATTTTGACATAAAGATAACTTTCTTTTTCAAAGCAATGGGTTAGCTGTGTCCATCGCACCAAATATTTCAATAAATGTTTTAACTTAGACAAATTCGGGTGATACCCAAATAAAAAAAACATTATAACTGAAGATATCATCACATATTATTAATTCTTTACATATTTTATCTTTGTCCATGACCAGAACGAAATTGGCCATCCTCCTTTCAATATTTAGAAAATATTGAATTAATAACACGAGTTTCGCTTAACTGTTTTTAAACATTACTCCTTTGTATTATCACTGAACAATGCCCAGTAGCGTTTTACCGATATATACCTAACCTAAGACCATCTACAGGTCGACTTAAACAAGTATTGAAAACGATATTTTCTAAGGACGATTTTTACAGTGCAAGTCAAAATTTGAATGTTATAGATTCGTACATAAACACTAAATTGACAACTGTGATTTATAGCATTCCTTTTTCGAAATATCGTGCAGAAATAAAATATATTCGTTAAATTATAGTCTACAATAGACAATAATTTAATGAATATAGTTATTAGATCATAATTATTATTTAAGTTGATAAACTCAACAACACACCTGTAAAGATTGATATAGAGGGCCGTCTACAGGTCGACTTAAACAAGTATTGGAAACGATATTTTCAAAGGACGATTGTTATCGTGCAAGACAAAAGTTGAACGTTATAGATTCGTACATAAACACTAAATTGACAACTGTGATTTATGGCATTCCATTTTCGAAATATCGTGCAGAAATAAAATATATTCGTTAAATTATAGTCTACAATAGACAATAATTTAATGAATATAGTTATTAGATTATAATTATAACTTAGTTAATAAACTCAACGATACTTCTATAAATATGACGTAATACTAAATATGATGTAGAACTTATTTTATTACATTTAATATTTTTAATTACGTTTAATGACGAACTACGTTGCTTAGTTCATTTTTCAATTTTGCCTTATAGGCTAAATTTACTTAGTCAATTCAACTTTCCACGACCTGTTCTAATTTCGAATATGATCGAATTTTAAATACACTTATATAAGTAGCATCCGCCTCGTTTACGACTGAGCTATTTCGCTTACGCATATTGAAATCGACAATACCGCGCATAGAAATTAATTGAACGATTGCAAAAGGCAGTAATAGAATCTTTGAACCGTTTAAACCAGTATTTCTTCCCTATATTTGGAGAAAAATATTGTAATGTTACTTTGTATCGCCTGCAACGTAATATTTTTTTAGTTGATTTTTCTTGACTTCCAAATGAGCCAACTGTCAACAGTCTAAACAGTCTAGACATTTACAAAATAGAACCAAAAAGGCTGTAACTTTTACATGAACAAATTTTAATCTCGTGTGCAGGGTCGTGTAGGTATTGGGCGTTAGGGCGCAATCGACTGGCGGTGGTAGGCTGAAAATCGACCTTCATAGACTTAGAATTTGAAATGTTAAGGGTCTTTATAATTTTTTAAAATTCCTTTAACGACTCCTCTTAACGCTAAAGGTAACCAAGACAGATATTCAGGCTCTCGTTTATTTAAATATATATTTAGGACCTAAATTAAAACAAAATGGCGACTTATTTTTTTATTGATGACGAAAATGAAACAAAAGTAAAAAATATGATTCCCCACATTGGGGAGTAACCGTTATGTGAAGTATGTCAATAAATCATGAATAACTAGTACTGTGATATGATGTGACGGTGTTCCTTGCAGTTCCAAAGATAAATTGATTTTTCATACCAGTTTCATATCAATTTTTCGTAAAAAAAACCTATAAATCATCCTTTTCCACGATAAATTAACTCGCATGAGATGTTTGAGAATAATTGGCGTGACATCAACGTCCCCTAGCGACAGCAGCCTTATCTTATAGGCGCATTTTGGCAATTTCATTAGTACGCTTCAAATAAACGGCCCTGATAAATGTTTACGTAAATAATGTAAACATAACGGAAAATATCTAAATAAATGCTTTTATTGTTAATAATAAGAAGATTTTGGTTGTCCGTACCCGCAATATTTAATATCGTTTTGTATTAGCTCAATAAAATGAGTGAAATAATATATTATCCATATTATATAACATTTGAACCACAAACAATATCAGAGCGAGTGCATTTTATACCAGCTCTCCATTTTTTTATATCTAACTTCAATTCAATATTGAAGTTAGATAAAAAAAAACGGAGAGCTGGTATAAAATGCATTCCGTAAAATTAGAATTTGCTATTTCTAGAAGTATTTTTACAATTTAATAGAAAATAACTATCGCGCCATACTTAGAAAATTTGCTAAAAATACTAATTACTAATTATAGTAAAATACTAATTATAGTGATTTGTTTAAGTTAAAGGATATACATAAAAATGATGTATTTTAAAAATACGACTCGATATAAGAAAAATTGATTTTAAGAAATATAATTACAATAAATATCTTTAGTTTGTTATAGCTGAAGCATTTTCCACTATTTTCACTTTAAATTTATAATTACACACTACACACTCAACAAACATCTAAACATAAAGGTTAATAATAACTATTTACAAAGTATTAAGAAGTTAAATAATTATGACCTTTCAATATTCAGTTTATGATATATAAATTTTTCAAAATTATATTTTCATGGATCTTCTTTACTTACTTTAAATTTCTTATTTTTTTTAGGCTGATAAACAGTGAAATTCTCATTGTTGCTAAAATGCATTATTCCCTATTATTAATTTATAATTTAATCTAACTTATAAAAATCATAAACTAAAGATTTAATTTTTAAGACTGGCAGAATTTAATGTTTTTATTAATATTAAGTGAGATAAACGTGATCTTTTTAAAATTTTGTAAATTGTTATTAATTTCTTATTTAACATTTTCTCTTATTATCACTATTTATATTTATATTTTTGTTAAATATGTAATATCTAATTATACATTTAAAGAGAAAATTGAAAAAAAATTGCAATGTAAGAAATGGAAGGGTTATTTTAAATTGTTTATCCAATAAATTTTTAATAATAAAGTAATGACAACCGGGACCTATTTTTTAAAATACCTACGTCGTTTTTATGTATGTCCTTTCATTAACATATCAGTGAAATTCGCATTTTTGCTAAACTGCACTGGCTCTAGAAGTAAACATGAAAATATAAGTAAAATATATTATCTATGACAATATTTGACAGGCGCCTTTAAAAATTTATATTTCTGCTACAGGGAGCGCTGCGGTCAATTTCGTTACCCTCACTCTGTGGTTCGCACCCGGCCAACAATGATAAACAAAAGCTGTATCCAGCAAAAAAACGAAAGTCGATTTTCAACCCATTGTGGAGCATAGAAGGCGAACATTGAACGCGGATGGCACAGTTAGAGGCGAAAAAACTATCAACATTGGCCTATTATAATTAGGGTATTTTAATTTTTTTTATTTCCTAAATCATAATTTCGAGATAAAAAAGCTGACGAGGTGCAAAATAATTCTTGAAAAATCTTAAAAATTATCCGAATTATAAAAAGGTTTAAATTTAACATTTAGAAAAAGGCAGCGATACTGAATTGTGACGTCACCTTTATTAATATTCATTATTTTTAACGAGAGCGAATGAGACAGCGAGATAGCCCAATTGGAATAGACCCGAATATTAAATTTAAAAGCACATAAGTCAGTTATTTTTTAACATTTCTTTTTAATTATTTTTCATTATTGGGTGTTAATTATGCTATATTCTTTATATTCATTTCAATATTGCTTTTGATTAACCTATATTGTATTAAAATTTTAGGAAGAAACAGCCTATTTAGTAGTAATCAGCATTCAATCTTATTGTCCGAAACTCGCGCTTTAGGTGAACAAACTTCATGATGGTTTATTCAAAACTAATATCTACGACCTTCTAGAGCGACCTTCTCTTGTGCGTAAAGGGCGCCTCACTTTTGGGGCTTCCCGTCTGCTAACTAATTATATTAAAATCAGACTATTCAGAAAATCGGAGACAAAATTATGTGGCCTATTAGAAAATATTATTGCCATAATAAAGTGTCTGTCGCGACAATGTCTGACCTTGATAATTTCAAAATGTTATATTAACATAATAATTTTTTTTCTAAATCATTATAAATGGTATCATCATTTGAATAAACTATGAAAAAACATATTCGTAGAATTAAGTACTCCAAAACAAAAAAGTACTTATGCTGCATAGTCCAGTAGTAATAAATAGTTTACCTGAAAATACCATATGTACGCTTCCAAATTTTAAAAAAACTTGAGCAAGTAGAACAAGTACTACAAGTAGAACTCGCACTACCAGGGTTCCGCACAAATTTAGGCACTTCAAAATACTTAAGGGGCTTTTAAAAAAACTTGTCAAGTACAAGTAGAACTCGCACTACCAGGGTTCCGCACAAATTTAGGCACTTCAAAATACTTAAGGGGCTTTTAAAAAAACTTGTCAAGTACAAGTAGAACTCGCACTACCAGGGTTCCGCACAAATTTAGGCACTTCAAAATACTTAAGGGGCTTTTAAAAAACTTGTCAAGTACAAGTAGAACTCGCACTACCAGGGTTCCGCACAAATTTAGGCACTTCAAAATACTTAAGGGGCTTTTAAAAAAAACTTGTCAAGTACAAGTAGAACTCGCACTACCAGGGTTCCGCACAAATTTAGGCACTTCAAAATACTTAAGGGGCTTTTAAAAAAACTTGTCAAGTACAAGTAGAACTCGCACTACCAGGGTTCCGCACAAATTTAGGCACTTCAAAATACTTAAGGGGCTTTTAAAAAAACTTGTCAAGTACAAGTAGAACTCGCACTACCAGGGTTCCGGAAAAATTTAGGCACTTCAAAACACTTAAGGGAATTTTAAAAAAACTTGTCAAGTACAAGTAGAACTCGCACTACCAGGGTTCGGCACAAATTTAGGGACTTCAAAATACTTAAGGGGCTTTTAAAAAAACTTGTCAAGTACAAGTAGAACTCGCACTACCAGGGTTCGGCACAAATTTAGGGACTTCAAAATACTTAAGGGGCTTTTAAAAAAACTTGTCAAGTACAAGTAGAACTCGCACTACCAGGGTTCCGCACAAATTTAGGCACTTCCAAAATACTTAAGGGGCTTTTAAAAAAACTTGTCAAGTACAAGTAGAACTCGCACTACCAGGGTTCCGGACAAATTTAGGCACTTCAAAACACTTAAGGGAATTTTAAAAAAACTTGTCAAGTACAAGTAGAACTCGCACTACCAGGGTTCGGCACAAATTTAGGCACTTCAAAACACTTAAGAGGCTTTTAAAAAAACTTGTCAAGTACAAGTAGAACTCGCACTACCAGGGTTCCGCACAAATTTAGTCACTTCAAAACACTTAGGGGCTTTTAAAAAAACTTGTCAAGTACAAGTAGAACTCGCACTACCAGGGTTCCGCACAAATTTAGGCACTTCCAAAATACTTAAGGGGCTTTTAAAAAAACTTGTCAAGTACAAGTAGAACTCGCACTACCAGGGTTCCGGACAAATTTAGGCACTTCAAAACACTTAAGGGTATTTTAAAAAAACTTGTCAAGTACAAGTAGAACTCGCACTACCAGGGTTCCGGACAAATTTAGGCACTTCAAAACACTTAAGGGAATTTTAAAAAAACTTGTCAAGTACAAGTAGAACTCGCACTACCAGGGTTCCGGACAAATTTAGGCACTTCAAAACACTTAAGGGGCTTTTAAAATAATTGTCAAGTACAAGTAGAACTCGCACTACCAGGGTTCGGCACAAATTTAGGCATTTCAAAACATTTAAGGGGCTTTTAAAAAACTTGCCAAGTACAAGTAGAACTCGCACTAACAGGGTTCGGCACAAATTTAGACACTTCAAAACATTTAAGGGGCTTTTAAAAAACGTGCCAAGTACAAGTAGAACTCGCACTACCAGGATTCCGGATAAATTTACGCACTTCAAACACTTCAGGGGCTTTTAAAAAACTTGTCAAGTACAAGTAGAACTCGCACTACCAGGTTTCCGCACAAATTTAGGCACTTCAAAACACTTAAGGGGCTTTTAAAAAAAACTTGTCAAGTACAAGTAGAACTCGCACTACCAGGGTTCCGGACAAATTTAGGCACTTCAAAACACTTAAGGGGCTTTTAAAAAATCTTGTCAAGTACAAGTAGAACTAGCACTACCAGGTTTCTGCACAAATTTAGGCACTTCAAAACACTTAAGGGGATTTTAAAAAAACCTGTCAAGTACAAGTAGAACTCGCACTACCAGGGTTCCGCACAAATGTAGGTACTTCAAAACACTTAAGGGTACGTAGCATTTCCATTAAACTATTTACAAATATTAATTTTTCGCTCTAAAAACATGGTGAAAATTTTAAAAATAGACATCTGGGAGTGTCGCTATAGTTTTTACACAACCTTTGACTGGACACCTAAAAACACTATATTTTCGTAACTTTGAGTTTAGTAGTCTTGGAAATATTTTTTTAATATATTTCAGTATATCGTTGAAGATACAATACCTAAAATTATGAAAAAAAAAATTTGAAACCCTTTCAAACAAGACTTCACACATTTAAAATAGCATTTAAAAAAGATTTCGTGTAATTAACTCCCACCGCCCCCCAAACTTTCATATAAATATTTGAAAGTGTTAGTTATTGAAATAAGTGCGACATAACATGCTTCATTACTATGCCAATTCATTCAAGTTCCTACGTCAAGCGGTTTCTGCGAAAAACAGCTGTGACAGACAGACAGACACGTGCGTGATTTTATAAAGGATTTTATATTCCCTTTTGAGGTACGGGACCCTAAAAATAATAAAAATAAGCTTAAAATTAACCATAGTTTAATAAAGATTAAGTGTTTAACCTACTGTTGCGACTGACATTTATTTACATTTTGGAAAACTTTAAAACAAAAAATTAATTGCCGACTTCGCCAATATGAAGGTACGAAAAATGGTTTCAATATAAAATTTATAATATATAAAATTGCAAGAAAAAAACAACAAATTTAGAATAAAACAATCTCCTTAGTTTTAGTTTCATAAATTTTGTTTCCACCCACCTGATAGTTTGAAACTTAAATGTTTTTCGTGTAACATAACTATAATTGAAAAATAAAACTAGATAAAAGGTAAAAGAAACCAAAGGTGGCAAATTCAAGGCTGCATTCAGGGCTAGCAGAGGATCTGAAATCGATTTGTTTTAATTTTATGCGTAAATATGATTACGCATAAAATAAAAAAAAATTATGAGACGCCTGGCCGATGTGAAACATCTAAATTTTTTCTTATTTTTATATCGAAATATTTTTATTTGAACAAATTGAAAACAAAAAAAGAAATATTCAGTTAATTGTTAATATAATATATTAATTTAATTTTATTATTTAATTTTTATAAAATAATTTATTACAGAAATATTTCTTATAAATTTATTAAAAATATTTTTTAAATTTTATAATACTGTTAGCCAACAAGACCCGAAACTGGTTGAATTAAATCGTAAAGAGCCGACAAGATACAATGCTGGCCGAATTAAGTCGGAAAGAGCCAAGAAGACGCGAAGCTGACCTAATAGCATGTCACTACGCGCCACCAGAACGTTTTAACTCCCATCCAAACGCGTATGTTTCATATCAAGCGCCTAGTGCATGCTATTTAATAAGTCCGGCAAGCGAATCAGGAAATAGATTGCCTGATGTACGATTATATGACTAAAGCCAAGCTCCGTGTTAGATAAACGAAGAATGCATTTTACTAAACCGAGTTAAAAATAATTTCGGCAAATTACACAAGAAGTTTATTTTGAGAAGCGCGTTAGTTATATTGAGGTTAAATCTACAAATACAGCAATTATTTTGACGGATAAAAAATAATATAAATAAATTGCAAGAATATAAATAATAGATTCATAAGTATAAATGTTGCAAACATTTTGAGGACGAAAAAGGAATATAAATAAATTGCAAGAATATAAATAATAGATTCATAAGTATAAATGTTGCAAACATTTTGAGGACGAAAAAGCAATATAAATAAATTGCAAGAATATAAATAATAGACTCATAAGTATAAATGTTGCAAACATTTTGAGGACGAAAAAGGAATATAAATAAATTGCAAGAATATAAATAATAGCTTCATAAGTACAAATGTTGCAAACATTTTGAGGACAAAAAGGAATATAAATAAATTGCAAGAATATAAATAATAGATTCATACCTATAAATGTTGCAAATTTTTTGAGGGCGAAAAAGGAATATAAATAAACTGCAAGAATATAAATAATAGATTCATAAGTATAAATGTTGCAAATATTTTGAGGGCGGAAAAGGAATATAAATAAATTGCAAGAATATAAATAATACTTAATAGTATTCATAAGAAATATGTTAAGCACACAGAATACGACCACGATGAATCGTGTGCACACATATTAGCGTCGGTTGCTTACGCCAGCCACTAAAAGCTGTAGTATGTCAAATTATATTATTAAATTGTAATTATTTAGTAATAATTGCGCATTTTTAATTCTTGCAAATGGCGTTGACACTAAGAGATAGAAACAATACAACATGTCCTAGTTGTGAGAGAGATGAATATACAGAGAAATCAGATTTAAACTACGTTTTGCAACAATTCCCGAATGTGAGACCCGTATTCGACATGTTTTTTTTACCTTCGGAGACTGTTTCACTTAAATCAATAATTTTACAAATTTTAAGTTCAAACCTTAATTTTGTTGCTAGACAAAATTATCCTTAAAAAAATTTAACCGCAAACTTCCACGCCCCTGTACCTTAACGAAGTCTATCAAATGCGAGAAGATTAAACCAAAGTTCATACGTAGAAAATACAAAACGAAGCAACAACAGATAAAAAAATTATGCTGATTAACTGAAGAAGCAGAGTCAGTCTGAATTACAGCAACTTAAAGTTAGTGTGAAAATATTTATCCAACCCTGAACAAAAGAACTTACACGGTCGAAACTGTATTGCACAATCCTTAAAAACCTCTTGAAGTTTTTGAAGTCCTAAACGTTATAGATGATTGCCTTTGACAACCGTTGAAGTTGTTAAAGGCCTATTCAATACAAAATTCATGGACGTGCTGCCGTTCGTGTCTAAAGTATAAAGGGCGGCATTCAAATATGTTCAGCAAATACCAAAATATCCAAGACCAAGGCATTAATATAGCCCCGAAAGTAGAAATTCCGATAATTTTTTTTCCAACTGTGCTAGTCCAGAAGTGTACTTTTCCAGCTGTAATATGTTATGCTACAACTAGTTAGTTAAAGCTAGTTCGGCCTATAGCCTTTCAGACATTTTAATTGTCTGTTTTCAGTAACAATTTAGGAATAGTTAATCTGTTGATTTACTCGTAAACACTCAAATCAAAATATCGAAGTTCATAAAATTTAGAACCAAAACAAGTAGATATGTAATGGACATTACAGAGCTTCCATTTCAGGTACATAGAAAAGTTAAGCGGAAATGCTGCTTTGAAAATATATTGCAGCGATTGAGCAAGTTATGAGTACTTATAAAACTCACAAAATGCACATGGTAAGGTGCCCGATAGCATCTCACAATTACGCCCGACAGCATATTATATTACGACAGCAGCCTTTATATGTTGAATGGGACTAAAAAGGGAGTTAAAGTGCTCCACTCCTACGGTGTATTATGTTGCAATGGAAAGCTGTTCAAAAGAAAAATATGCTTCTGACATGAAATTGTTACCTGTCCAGCAATTTTTCGCTGATCTGACGGAAATTTCACCAACATTCGCTGAATAGTAAAGCATCATCGACAAACTTAATTGTGGGTTCGGTAGCGAAAATCGGAACTTCCAGATTTAGTTAAAAATGTTTGTCGTCAGGTTCAGTTACAACATTCCAAAAATCAGGAGAATAAACAAAATTTTCTTTACTTCTACGGTGCTTGTAATTCGAGGGAATCGTACTAACAAAAACCGAACTACTAATAAAGTAAGCGTCAAATTGAGTTATTGGCCCTTATTTTTTAAAGGGAAAATTTCTTTAGCCACATATGGACACTTTCTAAGCAGTGAACGAAACTAAGCCGTAACGCTGGGATCGGTGACAATGTGCCGTCAAATTTGTGTCGGTGACACTGAATCGGATGAACACTGCTGAAATCGGTTCCCTTCGATTTCGACAACTTTTTTTATGCGCAACAAGCGCATTATTTTCAAAATATCAAGTGAACTACTTTTTAGACGCACCGAGCGCACTATTTTAAAATATCAAATGAAATACTTTTTAGACGCACCAAGCGCACTATTTTAAAATATCAAGTGAACTACTTTTTAGACGCACCAAGCGCACTATTTTAAAATATCAAGTGAACTACTTTTTAGACGCACCAAGCGCACTATTTTAAAATATCAAGTGAACTACTTTTTAGACGCACCAAGCGCACTATTTTAAAATATCAAGTGAACTACTTTTTAGACGCACCAAGCGCACTATTTTAAAATATCAAGTGAACTACTTTTTAGACGCACCAAGCGCACTAGTTTAAAATATCAAGTGAACTACTTTTTTACTACTTTTTACGCACCACGTGCAATTTTTGATTAATATTTTATTTGAGAGTAGTTTAATATAATACACATATATTACTGTATTTTAAAATAATAATCTCGCATTGTTCCCAATTCACCGAGTTGATATTCATCATATAACATCAACATAGTTATATGTATATTTTAAAATAAAACGTTTTCATTTCAATCGTGTGGTCGCGCACCAAGCGCAATATTTTAAAATTTCAAGTGAACTACTTTTTAAAGCGCACCACGCGCAAATTTTTCATTAATGTTTTATTTGAGAGTAGTTTAATATAAAACGCGTATGTTACTGTATTTTAAAATAATAATCTCGCATTGTTCCTGATTCACGAATTGATATCCATCATATAACATCAACTTAATTATGTACATGTATATTTTAAATTTAAAAGTTTTCACTTCTATCGTGTGGTCATAAGTACACACCGGAATTTTTTTTTCTTTCAGAATGGAAACGATGTAGTCATAGTGATCAAATCAAAAATGTCGCTAGATGATAACCAAAATTTTGATAAAAAAAAACTTCAGTGAAATTTGACCTTATACAATCCACTCAAATGCCTTCAACAATAATTGGTTTCAGCATGATGCCGCCGCTGCAGAAACAGTTCAGTTATCCATTCAATCTTTAAAGAAGCAGAAACAGTAATCACTCGATTTGTGAGCATATTCTGACCGACGCCATCTCTGAATCTAAGCTCATATTACCATTTATACTGGATACCTCAAAAGTGCCACATGCAGAAACCAGGTAACTATAATTATGCAGTTGAATATGCAAAGCGATGAGAAAGCGATCTCTAAAGCGGTGCTTACTTGGTGACAATTGCCGTCGTGGCAGCTGCCATTCGAGTCTTCTGTCATGATAGTGTGGATGGTCGCCTATGTATATGCGGTGACAGTTGGTGGCAGTAACACTGCTATGACGGCAACTGTCACACGAACTAAACGTTCCTTATCGCTCTGTGTGAACGCCCCTTAATACTCTGTGTGCAAACGCTGTTTGAAACGCTGTTAGATATTTAGAAAATGTTTAATAATAATATGTTTCGTGCAATACATGTTTTTATCAAGGACAACCTGATAATTGGGCGTGTCCAAAATACCTCCCATCGATATCTAGATGTTAGGATATAGTTACATCGCTTTTCTATTACCTACTTTTTCTTCTGGATATACCAGATTTCAATTTTTCATAGCCCTAAGAGAAATTTACTAACTGAATTTATTTATCGATTGTTAAATTTTTTCCAAACTTCATTCCCTTTTTTGTTGGGAAAATTCTCATTCTCTGACTTCTCTTTTTTTCGTATCTTATAAATTACTGCTTTTACTTATTCATACTCTTTTTTACCATACCTGAAAGCTATCGGACAAATTTCGCGAAAATAGGGTTAGGGTCGAAGATGTTTTAGGATTTCTCGAAAAAGGGGTGGATGCGTCGCGTAGACTCCACGCAAGGCATACCGACGTCAAACAAAAGAACCTAGATCACGCATGCAGAAGCCAAAGTGTTAATTGTTGTATTTATCATAAACTTAGTCCTATTATAGTGTTATTGAACCGCGCGTGTGAATGAATTATTTAAATTAAAAAAGTGTTGTCAAATGTCAATGTACGTTATCGATATCGATAAAATGTGATGGTTGATTTTATAGGTCAAGAAGATTTTACGTTTATTATTAGTATTTATTGACCCCTAAATATTATAGTTTTATTTAAACGGTTTTCTTAGAGTTTCTTTACTATTCTTAAACAATTTGCTTTCATATTTCAATCGGAGTTCAAAATAAATTTCAATAGTACTTTTCATAAGCAGATACCTATGGTCATTCGCAGGGTCACGATTTAATACACGATATTTTAAATCATCAAACAAGTTCTCACTGTTTTGTAGGAGATCTAAAACATTTGCGACAAAAATGAGCTCGATAATACGTTTCTTTTTCAGGTTTTCTCTAAAACGATTTTCAGAATCACAACATAATGTGACGACATCATTAAATGGATAAATCAGGTAAACATCGCGTTTCTTTGCATTTCTTTACAATTAATGAGCCGTAAGATACGTCCGTTGGGCTTGTCATTAAATTATTTTCACATCTTCATATTCAACCTTTTTAGAATTTTGTTTACTCCGTAGCCAGATAGATATATATGTAACAATCATCATAGATGTTTGAGACAAACTAGCGATATTAGTACCAATTCCTCATCAAATTCAGTCTTAAGTTTTGGACCTTGACATCATTAATGTCCTGCAGCAAACCATTGTATATTTTGTTATAATTTAATGAATTGTGGTAAAAGTGTTACTAGAAAATATTGCAATTTGTTTTTTTTCATTTCTAAGCTATTGTCACTATCGCTGATTTTGATTTCTGCATAGCAGACCAATCGTTTATATGCAGCAGTTAAATTTCTGACGGGTTATTTTTAAATCCCCTTTTGATCTAATGAGCCCTAAAGAATATCTCCCAGTAGTCCTGTGACAGTTTGTGTGTTAGATGAAATTTTGAGTAACCTTTTTCGATAAAACTGATATACAACCATTTTTGCGAAATGGTATTCACCAAAAAGCACGAAAACCTTAGCGTATCGGAGTTTCTTTAAGACGCTTAATGTCTTCACGCTTGATGACTTTAAACCGGAAGCATTCGCAAGCTTCATCGTTTTTGTCAGATATTTCTTGGTTTTTATTCAGTTGCAATGGCTTTTCAAAGCCAAAGTTATTTAAGTTAGTGTTGAAAATGTCAAAAATACATCAAAATGAAGAAGGAACTTCACTGTTGCTTCACAATTCTCGAAATTAAGGTAGTCTGAGGAATTTACTACAAACGTCGATGGCAACATCCATGGACCTGCTTAACAATTGTGCAGCCAGTCTAACTTTAATTTTTTTTTTGTGTTTTGAAGTCTACATGTCTCGCAGTTAACTTATTTGCAAGATGTAAATCTTCGCTTTGCTGCATTGTTTGTGAATTTTCAATAAACTTAAATTCAATTTTGCCACAATATTTTATGATTTGTAAAATATTTTCTTATCAATTTTATTAGATGGCATTCATCAAATAACATTTTATGTCTTCTGCCTTTATAAAAAAAGAATGTTTTATCAGGATCTGAAGTTATGATAACACCAAATATTTGTACCATATTTAAATTGGATGCGATCGCATCAAAAGTGATTGAAGTAACTTCACAATTTGCATAATCATTTAATAAATCTAGACATGTTTTTAATAATCTAGATTTTTTAGAAGCTGTAAAGTCTTTATTAAGGAAAACCAACTGACAGCTTCCAATAACCATTTACAGCGACTATTCATGAATATAAGGATATCTTTGGCGATTTATATTTCATCGACATGCAAATCATTTCGGACATTCACATAGCCATAATGTTTTTTTCCCCTCATTTCTGGTTGATCTCTTATTTTTATATTATCAAATATGTCCCGGCTCACAGTCTAGATGCAAATACCATTTACGTAAGGTGTTAACATGTAGTAAATATAGATCGAATCTGTCCCTTCGCTAAGTATAGCAAATCGTGCTGTAGAAATATACTGTTTCCTTCATTTCTAGTTGTTCTCTTATTTTTATATCATCAAACGTTAAATTTACATAAACTGGTTTACTTTTAGAAATTTCCGCAACGGTATTAAATGATTTTGCAGTGAATCCCGCCTCACAGTCTAGATGCAAATACCATTTACGTAAGGTGTTAACATGTAGTAAATATAGATCGAATCTGTCCCTTCGCTAAGTATAGCAAATCGTGCTGTAGAAATGTACTGTTAATGCTAACCTTTTTAAGCTCGTCGTCATATCCGGCTGTGCCACTAATTTGCCCCATGCCTTCGTCATTCACCTAATTTACCCATTTTTATAGTAAATCATTATTACAAGCGATTTGCATGTCATTGCCATAAACTTTTAGCCCTGGTCTATTGTTAAATTATTTCGGAATTGACTTCAAGTCTAATAATATTTTTGTCATTATTTTGTTTTTGCTTTTAAAGTTCTTACGAGCTTTTTTATTTCCTATTATTTTTTACTTTTTAAAAGGGCCTTAACCTAATAACATACTGATAATTTCTTCGTTATCTCTTTTCCTCGCTTACAGCGGGTATTTGAGTTCGACCTCTCGCTCCTAAGCTCTCTTCATCTTCCAATGTAGCAAAAAAATCCTAAGTCTTTAAGGTAAGCTTAATGGTATTCAGAGGTTACTTCCTGAATATGCATAAACCCAAAACAATTTGTGGGGTCGGCAACAAAATGCTAGATCATTAACGCCGATTTAAGACTGAGTTGCCTCCCGCGGTTTACTGGCATTTCAAGAACCTAGAAATTTGGAAATATCAGATGATGTATACAGTATTAAAATAAATATATACTCTTTAGCATTCCGGCTAATCTGTAATATCTGAATTGAGAAATAGAATTGATTTTGTGTTTAGATAACGTCTTACCTCATTTTTCCATAAAACACTTAACACGTTCAATGCGGACGCCAGAGTCTGGTACTTCGCCAGAGGTGAAAATAATCTTTTTTCTTAAATTTTGGAATTTAACCGATTGTTTTACTAACTGACTTCTGTAAAATTGGTCATGATATCTATTGACATCAACCGTTATATATAAAATCAAGGCAATGGTGGCTATCTATAGAACGTGTTAACAGAATTGAGTTTATTCGCTTCAATGAGCCACTGTTCAGACTTATGACTCTTTTCGACAAACTAAACATCCATCCTCAAAAAAAGGCGATTTAAGAGTTGACGGTTATAATAACAATAGTCAATAGTAGTAGAAGTAAATATAGTCCTATTAAATTTATGGATTATATATGTTATTAGAACGTTATGGGAAAGCCTAGAAAAAAGTAAAGTTTAAGCTAAATGGAGAACAAAACTGCTCATTAATTCATGCTTGATGGAGCCGGGCTGCGTTGGTTTGGTCATATCTCTCGAAATTCTCCCGAGAGGTTATCGCGCCTTGACTTGCAAACCATACTAAAAGGTTAGGGTCCGCAAAAAATGCCTTGAATAAAAATCGCCCAGAGTGCTGTAGAAGACGGGAGTGGACTGGACTCAGGCTAGATAGTTCTCCCAGAACAGGATATTGTGGCGCCAGCTAACCTCAACGCCCACTAGTGTTGAAGATTAAATCCGATTAAGCAAATTTAGTCAAGAATAGAATTAATTCAAAACTTGACGTGTTTTGAGAAGCTCGTATGCCGCCTCTTTACAAACAGACGCTAAACGCATCATGGATATTTTCAACAATATCTCTAGATCCTCCTTTCAATCTCATCCCACAAGACTAAAAGATTTCCGTCCCAAAGGACCAAAGCTAATATTCTGAGAGTAGCATTATTTAGTTTCTTAAAATTGAAGAAAAATGCGGGCCTATAGACTCCATTACTAGGTCCCCTTTACTATATACACTTCCTACCTTTCAGAGGAAAAATACCATATGATAAACGAATAGCCAAATGTATTTAGTGATCCCATAACGGTTCCGTCTCTCCTTCTGAGATGGGAAAACCTAATTATACGCGACGTATAAAAACGTTTTAACCGCCAAAACATTAACATAAACTATTCGCACATATGTATAAGGAAAAATACGTCGTTCTTCAGTCTATTCGCAAATCCTATGAAATGGGTGGAACCGTCAGAAGAGCAAGTGATAACAAATGACATTTACACAAGTTACGAAGATAAAACAGGACCGGCGGTCTAATAACTCAATTGAAATTGTGTCATCTGTTTACAAAGTGTTGTTATCAATGTTTTTATTATTATAGAGTATGTTGTCTGCCTGTCATATCTCTACAGAGACCCGAGATAAAGCATTATGAATGCAACTGTACTCCCGCCGATACTAATACAGATATAATTAACTGCTCGTATTTCTCGTAATCAGTCAACCAGTCTGTCTAGGGAGCAGTTCCATAAACATCGTTTTATGCACTCCTTTGAGCATCCAAATTCATTTATTAAATTGTGGTTAAATGATAGTCAATAAAAGGACTTTCATAAACCGTGGCCCGTTCAGGGCAGGTGACAATTTTGCTAGACTGTGCTGGCCTATGTGAGGGAGAAAGATTCCTTGTGTCTTTGTTGTGTTGACAACACTTTACTTCATTTTATAAAAAGCCAAAATAAATAAATAATTTAAATTATTAAATATCAAATTATGTAGTTAACTCTTTTTCTTATGGTGCTATTCATATGCACACGTTTTGAATAAATTTTGGCAACATAGTCTTAGTGTAGAACTTAGTAAACATACCTTCTAGAAATTAAAGAATAAAATTATATTCCACACCCTAGAAAGGATGGGTGCTCGCCGCTAAAGCAACGAAATACTATAGGAAGAGAGGAGTGAAAATGAAAAATGGTCTAAAGTGAACTACATGGTTTTTACGGAAGTCCCTTAATGAGATGATTAACCAAGAAAAATTTAAGTTGAAGAAATGACCTGTCAGAGTGGTCAAAAATAACTTATGTGTCACTAATGAAAAATAGCTTCCTATAGAATTTTTTCAGTGATCTGTATCCTAAATACAATTTAAAACAGTCATTCCTGTTTTAAATTGTATTTAGGATACAATTTATGGGTTTCGTCATATGAGACGTTAAACCCAAAAATTTAAAGTTGAAGAAATGACCTGCTAATATGATCGAAAATGACTTATGAATCATACAGTAACTAATTAATCTCAGCTTCCTAAATGTTTCAGTTATCTGTAGCTTAAATATAAATGATCGAAAATGACTTATGCATCATACAGTAACTAATTAATCTAAGCTTCCTAAATGTTTCAGTTATCTGTAGCTGAAATATAAATGATCGAAAATGACTTATGCAACATACAGTAACTAATTAATCTAAGCTTCCTAAATGTTTCAGTTATCTGTAGCTGAAATATAAATGATCGTAAATGACTTATGCAACATACAGTAACTAATTAATCTAAGCTTCCTAAATGTTTCAATTATCTGTAGCTGAAATATAAATGATCGAAAATGACTTATGCAACATACAGTAACTAATTAATCTAAGCTTCCTAAATGTTTCAGTTATCTGTAGCTGAAATATAAATGATCGAAAATGACTTATGCATCATACAGTAACTAATTAATCTAAGCTTCCTAAATGTTTCAGTTATCTGTAGCTGAAATATAAATGATCGAAAATGACTTATGCAACATACAGTAACTAATTAATCTAAGCTTCCTAAATGTTTCAGTTATCTGTAGCTGAAATATAAATGATCGAAAATGACTTACGCATCATACAGTAACTAATTAATCTAAGCTTCCTAAATGTTTCAGTTATCTGTAGCTGAAATATAAATGATCGAAAATACTTATGCAACATACAGTAACTAATTAATCTAAGCTTCCTAAATGTTTCAGTTATCTGTAGCTGAAATATAAATGATCGAAAATGACTTACGCATCATACAGTAACTAATTAATCTAAGCTTCCTAAATGTTTCAGTTATCTGTAGCTTAAATATAAATGATCGAAAATGACTTATGCATCATACAGTAACTAATTAATCTAAGCTTCCTAAATGTTTCAGTTATCTGTAGCTTAAATATAAATGATCGAAAATGACTTATGCATCATACAGTAACTAATTAATCTAAGCTTCCTAAATGTTTCAGTTATCTGTAGCTTAAATATAAATGATCGAAAATGGCTTACGCATCATACAGTAACTAATTAATCTAAGCTTCCTAAATGTTTCAGTTATCTGTAGCTTAAATATAAATGATCGAAAATAACTTACGCATCATACAGTAACTAATTAATCTAAGCTTCCTAAATGTTTCAGTTATCTGTAGCGTAAATATAAATGATCGAAAATGACTTACGCATCATACAGTAACTAATTAATCTAAGCTTCCTAAATGTTTCAGTTATCTGTAGCTTAAATATAAATGATCGAAAATGACTTATGCATCATACAGTAACTAATTAATCTAAGCTTCCTAAATGTTTCAGTTATCTGTAGCTTAAATACAAATGATCGAAAATGACTTATCCATCATACAGTAACTAATTAATCTAAGCTTCCTAAATGTTTCAGTTATCTGTAGCTTAAATATAAATGATCGAAAATGACTTATGCATCATACAGTAACTAATTAATCTAAGCTTCCTAAATGTTTCAGTTATCTGTAGCTTAAATATAAATGATCGAAAATGACTTACGCATCATACAGTAACTAATTAATCTAAGCTTCCTAAATGTTTCAGTTATCTGTAGCTTAAATATAAATGATCGAAAATGACTTATGCATCATACAGTAACTAATTAATCTAAGCTTCCTAAATGTTTCAGTTATCTGTAGCTTAAATATAAATGATCGAAAATGACTTATGCATCATACAGTAACTAATTAATCTAAGCTTCCTAAATGTTTCAGTTATCTGTAGCTTAAATATAAATGATCGAAAATGACTTATGCATCATACAGTAACTAATTAATCTAAGCTTCCTAAATGTTTCAGTTATCTGTAGCTTAAATACAAATTAACAAGACATTCCTAGTTTCAGTATATCTTGGAAGCCCCTTTAAACATACGGTAAACCAGAACAAAATAAAAGTTAGAGAAATGGGCTGTCAAAGTGGTCGAAAATAACTTATGCGTCATACAATAACTATTTAATAAAAGTTTCTTATAGAAATGTTTCAGTTATATATAGCTTAAATACAAATGAACAAGACATTCCTAGTTTCAGCATACATTGGAAGTCCCTTTAAACAGGCGATAAACCAGCACAAAATTAAGTTCGAGAAATGGGCTGTCAAGGTGGTCGAAAATAACTTATGCGTCATACAATAACTATACCAACGAAAATAACTTATGCGTCATACAATAATATACTTCCTTATAGAAACGTTTCGTTAATCTGTAACTTAAATACTAATTATAACTGTCATTAATTATACAGTTTCGTTATGCGTTGGAAGCCCTTAATAAGACGATAAATCCAAAATGTAAAGTTGAAGCAATGGCCTACTACGGTGGTTGAAAAAAAAATGCATCATACAATAACTAATTAATAAAAGCTTCTTATAGAAATGTTTCAGTTATCTGCAGCTTAAATACAAATAAACAACAGGCATTCATTATATAGTTTCGTCATCCGTTTGAAGCCCTTAATAAGCCGATAAATCCAGAATGTAAAGTTGAAGGAATGGCCTACTACGGTGGTTGAAAAAAAAATATGCATCATACAATAACTAATTAATAAAAGTTTCTTATAAAAATGTTTCAGTTATCTGCAGCTTAAATACAAATAAACAACAGGCATTAATTATATAGTTTCGTCATCCGTTTGAAGCCCTTAATAAGCCGATAAATCCAGAATGTAAAGTTGAAGGAATGGCCTACTACCGTGGTTGAAAATACTTATGCATCATACAATAACTGATTAACAAAAGCTTCTTATAGAAATGTTTCAGTTATCTGCAGCTTAAATACAAATGAACAACAGGTATTAATTATATAGTTTCGTCATACGTTGGAAGCCATTAATAAGACGATAAATCCAAAATGTAAAGTTGGAAGAATAGCCTACTAAAGTGGTTGAAAATAACTTATGTGCCATACAATAATTAATTAATAAAAGCTACTTATAGAAGTGTTTCAGTTATATGTAGCTTAAACAGTAAAATTTAAACCGTTATAGCTTTATGTCCTACTAATAGAACACTCGTTTGTGACAAAAGCACTGTGTAAAAAAAAGAAATATTATTTCGTCTCCGATAGCACAAAAAATCCGCAAAAAGATCTTGACACCATAAATATTTTCAAAACGTAAGCTAGATAAAAATTATTCTTCTTCTTCAATGGCTTGACAGACCAGGATGGGGCCCTGCCTTCCGCAGAACCAACTCCCAGAATCAAGATAAAAATTATTACTTAAAGGAAAATGGCAATCAAGAATACATTATTGCATCTTGCTGTTTCAGAATCGTTTCTGATAGCCAGTTTCTTTAAATAGTGTAGCTTAAAATTAATAAATTCATGTATCATGACATACTTTAAAATAATACAAATACTTCGTTCCAAACTACGAATGACAAAGTCAGTTTTTATTACGTACCTTTTACTACGCAACTATCATTACACAGATATCCCTCATGGACCTATCATTACACAGATATCCCTCATGGACCTAATCCCTTCCAGCATACATTTTTTCCTTTATCTTTCAATTTTTAATTTAACCTTTCTCTCATATTTCGGTCCAAATACACAAGATTCATTCGCCAGCACAATTCGCCTTATCGTTCGCCAGATTTTATCAGCACCAACACTACTCACCGCTCCCGTCGTGTCTTCCCTCGTAGAATTCAAAAGTGCCGTGGTGTCTGGGATGGCTCCTATCACTTCCTTGAAGCGTGTTAGTGATGTCTACCATGTCATGTTCGGGCGAGCGGGCAGCGGGCCGCGCGCTCGGTACGCCATTTGTGCTCTGCGATTTCACAAATAAACGTTTTCAAAGGCATATTCGCAAAAACAATTACATAATATCTATGCTTACAGACGTTTTGAAAAAAATACACCTATCGGTGCTTCCGTCGCTAAACTTCAGGTGCTACAATATTTGCTGCTGCTAAATAGCAGGGGATAAAATTTGCCGTAAATTAAGTCTCAGCAGCAACGATAGGGCTAGCTAGAGTCGTGCACCACGCTATTTTCCACAAAAACCGGAGCACTCATGAGATTACTGTATTCGGTATACAGAATGGGAATAAAACTTAAAAATTCCAGCGCTACAACATTTATACTAAATCAAGTTATAATAGAAAAAAAAATTATAAAAAGATATAATAGACTTTAGACCAAAATCACACCCAAACATGGTTATTGTTGCTATATAACATTCCACGTTGCAAATCATTGGAAACCGACAGTGGTGTAAGCGCACTTCGACAAAAGTTAGTTTCATCGCTTTTTTAGGGTCCCGTACCTTAAACGGAAAAACGGAACCCTTTTAAGATCACTTATGCGTCCGTCTTTAACAGAAACCTATTGATATAGAAACTAGAAATTTTGCATATTTATAAAGCATGTTAAGCTGCACATAACTTAATACTAATACCTAAAAATATTCGTATCGAAATTTTAGTAAAATTCAGTACTAAAAAAACTTCAATTCCATTTATAAGCGTGGAGTATTGTTTGAAAGGACTAGTTATAAAGGTCTCAAAAATATTTTTTTCATAATTTTAGGTTTAGTTCGGAGATATACTGAAAATGTCCAAAAAATATACCCCCGTCTCTAATTCTGAGATTACTGAACGTAAAATTATGAAAAAAACAAAGTTATAAGTATATCCTATGCAAACGATGTAGGAAGACCATAACCAGGATTCGAAAGACATAGTAGTCAATACAATTCCATCGTGAAAATTTAATATTTGTAAATAGTTCAATTGGAAATATTATGAATTTAAAATGTTTAAAAGAATGCCCAAAATGTGCGTGTGTAAGAAAAAATATAAAGGCTGCTAAACGATTATAACGAATTATAACGAATATAACGAATTTAATAGAAAAATGAATTTAACAAATATTTTTATAAATGACAAACTGCTTCCAAATATTAAGTTCCAAATGTCTTTTTACCCGACTTTTTCCCTTATTCCACGTTTTTATTGTCTTGTTTTTTTTTAAATAACTATGTTCTTTTTATTTATAAACTAAAATTTTTCCGACAAATGAAAATAGTAATTAAATAAAAAAAAACTATAGCAAATGACTTGTAGTAAAAACTACAATTGTGTCCAATGGAAAGTATTGTAAATTTTTTTTTTCTAATTAAATAAAGCTAAACGAGACTATTTCACAACCTCTAATTACTTTGATAACATTTTCACAACGCGGAACCTCCAGATAAATTTTAACAATGCCGCTATCCCTCATTGCGCCTAGCCGAACATCAAAACCGAACGAGGTGCTTACTGTAAAAATGTTGGGTTAAATGCTACAAAATTGACACCCAACACACCTATAAAGTGACACTAAAAACATGTTTGATTCCGCAACAAATATCTGAATTTAAAGAAATGTTTTCATTACAATTATGCTTACTTAAACATTTTTTTTTAATTTAGCGTTTACAAACATGCGTTTTGTTTAAGTGAATGTGGAAAAATAATCTTTGCAGAATTAATCACCACAAAATCCCGGGCACATTTACGAGCCTTAATATATAATAATTTCTGTTGCGACTCGTTACATTTAAATTGTTTGCTGACAATTAAACTACGTGAATCCTTACAAAACAAATAATCGAACGCTCTACACCGAACGCCTGTTTAGTGATGTGTTAAATGAAATTCGAATATAGTCACCGCACGCCTTATACTGTTTAAAGTCGTTTAAAAAATACTTCAAATTCAATTGAAGCCTTAAACCCGTACTCTTTACGCCCATTGCCACGTGCTACAATCACTTTTTTCGCGTTTTTAATCACACCCGTCGTAACAAACCTAAATCGATATTCGGGACAATCATAAATATTTAATTTTAAATATATAAGGCACATGTGAATAAAAAAAAAATAAATACACTCTATAGCCTCAGTGCTTGTTTAGAATTCTCTATTTGCTTTTAAATTAAGAACAAACGTAGAGCACTTTTTAACGCTGAAAGAAATTGACTCGTCAACTCCGATGAGTCAAACGGAATATGGGTCATCCGGTCAACATTATTACTGTTAGCAAAATTCACACATAACTTTACAAGTTTTACTTGTAATAATAACAAATTAAAAGTCACAAAGTTTCAAAAATACCTGGCGTCCCCCAAAGGAAACACTATAAACATACATTTTTTTTTAAACAACGCAATGATTTCTCACATTCGATTCTACACAATATTAAGAAAGAACTATAAATGCTTGCAAACTGTATGTGTACATGTCTTTATGAAAAGGGCAATACTAACGTTAAAGTCCAATTGTTTCCTGTGCCGTTCCACATCGAAGGCCTAATTGTCATTACCCCAATCACCACCCACCAGCTAAGTAAACAAAAACACAACCGACATAAGTGGTGCGTAGCAAAAAAACAAAATGGAAATCCTACGGTAAAAAGTTTAAAATTCCTAAAAAAGTAACAAAAGAAACCGCCAACGAGGAAACGAAATACTGAAAGCGCGAGCTGAAGGAGTTTATTTATAAAAACAGACAAATAAAATAGCACACACTTGTCGGACTTCTAGGGAGGGATGTCACTAAATAGTCGACAGCAAAAACCGGCTCTTATTGCGTTAAGAAATTTAGTTGAAATTATCGATACGATGACTCGGTGGCATGCGCAGTGCGTCGAATAAAATCCGTCATTGGAGAAGCACACAATTTGTTACGTAGATTCACTTACTCGATTATGACAAAAAATTATTTAGAAATATAATATGTTGTTGGTTTTGGAAAAGTTAATAAGAATCAATTGAATTTTTAGTTTACGTAAGTTCGATATACATTGCAGGACAATGAAAAAAAAATTAATACTGGCGTCACACAATGAACTAAATATATCGATATATTAATTTCAGATAATAACAAATTAATTAAATAACTTCATTTATATCTCTGTTACTGAACAACACGAGTAAATAAATACATAGCATACATTGAATTAATCATTATACAATAGGAACAAAAATGAAGTAGTGTACTGAAAAGCTTAAGAAAATCACAAAGCGCGAGCAGTAACACTGGAGTATATATCAAGAAATACTCAAAATATAATAAAAGGAAATGTATATTAAATTCTTGAAGTTGTAGGCAACAGCCTAATAAAAATAATATTATTAATATAAAATATTAATATAAAAATAATAATAATAAATTTAATAATATTATTAATGTTAACATATGAACAAAGTCCCGTTTTACAATGACGCATATAAGCGAGGTAAACAAATTTAAATAACACTTAGAAAAAAATATGGGGTGTGGCTGTGTCATGGACACGGCCGTGTGTTGTACGTGAATACGTCTATGTAACGTTGATCCGCTCTGCCGCATTCATTCTTTTACGTTCCCGGCACTGCTTGACTCGGTCATATGGTGTTTTATTATTACCATTAGATTGGTCTTGAGAAGCCCTTTCCAGCCGTATACGATCTCTGTATTTGGTTTTGCCTTTTCGACGCGTATAGGCCGACATTATATATTTTTGATAATATTTTTTTATTCTAACACCTTATTATATTCACTGTCACTACTTTAAACTAATGTTTTATATACAATCGATAAATTTTGACGACAGCTGACGATTAAAACTTAAACGAACATCGTAGCTTTTCGCAACATACGCAGCAAAATAACCTCAAAATGGCGGCGCTTCCCCCTCCACCGCGCGCGATGCGTCACTGTTCTCGCTTATCGTAATGAATTCTTTGATCCAGTAGTATAATTTAATTTTTGATGTAGAGGATAGATTCGAAACTGCAACGCCAAACTATACCCCCGATTTTGTTATCATTAGGTTTTTTGTACTGCCCCCGTATGGTAGCAAACTTAAAGACGTATTCACGTCAAAACTCAAATCGTTTAAAAACAAATGCATAAATCGAGTACAGAGAACATCACTAGTGAGCGTCTCGATCAATACGGATTCCCTAAATGCGACGCCGCCCCGTGAAACGTGAACCGTGTGGGCGCCTTGCGTACCTGTATCAAAAACCTTTCTATTTTTAAACGTCATTATATCTAATCTTTAGGCAGAATCGTGTGTAACAGACTAACTCTTTAATAAATATCCTTTGCCTCCATAATATTTGTGACATTTACTTTCAACTGATACTCCCACTGAAATGTCGACAAAATAATTTCGTGTACTGTAAAAAATTACCTAAAAACTAATTTCTGTTTGTTTGTACTGTCGTATTGGCAACTTTCAATATCGTAGAATTTTACAAGCAATAACGGATTAATTTTACTTACACGCCACGTATCGACTTTTTTTCTATGGATAACGGACCTGCTTGTAATCTGTCGGATTTATATATTTTAATATAAATCAATGTTTTAAAAATTACATATGCGTCTTTGAATAACAAAAGTTTAAATATTTGTCTCAAGTACCTGTGCCATGGCTTCACTTATTGCACGCCAAATTCGCTATCGGGAATTTTAGACTTGGCTTTTCAAACTTTATTTTTTCTTAGCTGTTTCTTAGATTCTAATATAAAAAAATTACACTTTTTGATGGCATTTTATTATTAAAAATATAGGGCGACATATTACCATTAAAATAGTATTAAAATTACGCTAATGATAAGTGAAAACTCTTATAAAATCGATTCAGTAATTTTTGTATTGAATGGGAAAGAACAAATTGAAAATTTTTTTATTGGCTAATAAAAAATTTTAATACAATAACAATTCAATGTACGAAAATAAGTCCTTTAGAAATTTTTAAAATATTTTGGGAAAATAAAATATATTTATCAAGTAAGCTGTTGGGTATGAATAGAACTTGCATTACGAAGATTCTGTACACAATTGAGCATACGTAAACATTAGACGGTATGAAAAATATCGTCAAATTTCTCAAACAAATGCATAGAAAGTATGAGATTAATTATGTTTGCTGTAGTTTTCTGGTAGCCATCTCATAAAACTGTTCTCTTCATAACTATTACTTTAGCACTTTCAGAGAAGGAGGCTAGAACTTTTTGTGGACAATTTCAACAACATCGCTAAAAACAATTTAAATAAAACTGTGAAAAAAAACAGTTTCAAAATCATTGCATTCGCTCTCTCTTTCAAATGACATTCCATATGATATAAAAAAATTTTTATTACCTCTTGACCCCTCCAAAGTTTCTATACAAATATTTTTGAATATCGAATATTGAAATATATGCAGGTTAATATGCCCTAATACACTATTTCTAAGAAAACAGACAGACAGATGAATAATCTTATAAGAGCTCTATTTTTTCTTTTTGAGGCATGCAATCCTCAAAATTACTGTCGCTACTTTTACTTTCAGTACTGCCCAATGTTTCAAAAAGTATGAAAAAAAATTATAAATAATAATAATTACCATTTTACCAAGTAAAACAACAACTAATATCAGATAGGATCGACTTTAAAAAAAAGTTATTTTTGGTAGACTGAAAACAATTTCTTTAATAAAATAGACTCTCACAATCCCACCAAATATAATTTAGTCTTTTTGTCTAGTGTACACACACTAACAAAATATAATAAAAAAAACTAAATTTGTCCTAAATTGTACCTGCCTCTTTTAACGCACACAATAGCCCAACATCCCCCCCCCCCATTTAAATATAATAGAACAGAACAGTTTTATGTTAATAAAACAGATCAATTTTATGTTAAAAATGTTAAGAAATATAGTATTCCAATAACAATATATGGGTGAAGCAAAAAAATAACAAAAAAATACTTCATTACTTTTTACATGAACTAAACAAAATTTCATCTACAAAAAATAGATGATTCGTTGTACTCGTTTTCTGGCAGATTTAGTCATTTTTGGTATAGAAGGTTGGATTTGTACTTGTAAGAATGTCTCCACAATGATTTACTATATTCAATTTTACCTCAACAAATGATCCTAGAAATCGTCCACTGGAGAATTACAAAAAGTTTGATCAAATTATGTGCACTTTATATGTTACTTTATAATGAGACATTAATATCAAAAAAAATATTCAAAATGCGAAGGATAATAATTCCAGAGATATGATCAATAACAATAATTCAGATTATAAATCATACACATTTGTAAACAGTGTTCCCAATTGTTTTTAGTATCCAATTTATCTCAAATATTAATCAACTTTCGAAATTCAATATGGCGTATCTAGTACAGCCACTTAAAATTAACATAAAACCAATCATCAGTTTTTTCTTCTCCTAAATGGAAATACGTTTAAAATTTTAATTAGTCACTTGAAATGCACATGGAATTTATTTTATGATAATTATTAAGTTTAAAATATAAAAAAAAAAACATCTGTCTAGAGAGTACATTAATTTTACATATTCTTAAGTTTGGGCTTTTTCAATTTTTGAACAATTGTAAAGAATTGCACTTGGATGAGTGGTACTTCAAAAGCCATTCCTATGTTTAACTTGAATTTTTTAAATATCTCATTATAGGGTAACATGGAGATCAAAATTCAATTACATATTTTTTTAATTAAATTCATAATGGACTATTTAATTCAAGCTAAAACTGAATGAAAAAATTATAAAAACAAAAACCAATGGCGTAAGTAAAACAAGACATATAAAACATAAGTTTATAAATTGTGAGTGAGCCATGAACCACCCAAATGCTCAATGATTGTAATTTTAAACCACAAATCGAACAATAAAACAGTGTAAAAGCCTATTTAAACTAAACAATAGCTTATTCTACCACATATAAACAAGGTAATAGATCGCTTGCATTGTAGTAAGCTGGTAATGACCTTCCTCTATTGACATTGGTACATGAGTTCAACAACAATACGTGACAAATTTTGCTTTGTTTCATGCTGAGTAGTTGAGATATTGATAACAAAATACTAATTATCTTGAGAGTATTCAGTTACAATGTTTGTTAAGAAACAGGTCAGCAGCCCCAAGAGTGTAAGTCAAAAAATGTCAATGTATTTTCTTAACTTTAGTCACTGGCTTGTATCAACCTGCCACCTTACTACAGCACATAAGTCAAATAGATGTCTGTCTAACTTGCTGTATCAAATGTCTGATTGGCTTTAGACAGATTGCGGTTTGAAACAAGCTAGTGACTAATTTTACAAAAATAGATTGGCATTTTTTGACTTACTTGCTTAGGTTGTGCTTATCTTTGGAAAATAGTATTGACATTATCCATGTTTTGTTTGTTAAATGAAATAAATTTATTTAATAGACCTGGATATTTAGATATATAATGTCAACAATTCGGCACGTACTTGGGAGCTCTTTATACATAAATAGATTTAAAACATTATTTCGCAATTTATGATTCATCATCATCATCAATAGCTCGACAGTCCTCAGTGGACCCTGGCCTTCTCAAGCAAACTGTTCCAAACACTCCTTCTGGGCACCACGGTTTTCCAGTTTCTTATGTTGAGAGCGTCGAAAACACTTTGTAGGCAGTCCGCCTGTCTTAATTTGTGGGTCTTCCTCTTGACCAACTGGTTTGACCAGAAAAATTTGTTTTGTCGTTCTATCTTCCTTCATTCCAATTACATGGCCGACCCATCTCATACGATGAGTTTTTATAAATTTCATTATATCTGGTTCTTTAAATAAATGATAAAGTTCGGCATTAGTTCTCCTCCTCCAAAACTCATTGTCACAGAACCCACCAAAAATTTATCTGAGGATTTTTCGTTCGAAAATTGCAAGGGTTTTTTCAACAGTTTGGGGCAATATCCACATTTCAGATGCATATATAAGTACTGATCTGATTAAGCTTTTGTACAACAGTAGCTTAGTGTCTCTTCTGATATTATTGGATTTCAGAAATCTTCTTAGTCCATGAAAGCATATGTTGTCTACAGCCAAATTGTTGCCGGTGTAGATTTCAGATCCAAAGTAGATGAAAGAATTTATGATTCAAATACATCAGAATTATGAAGTAGGATACATTTTAAATTGTCTATTTTACATGTTTTACAGACAAGCTTTTGTCTGTGGCTTTATCTGCATGGCATTAGATAAGGCAAAAAAAATTTTTTTTTGGAATATATCTCTCTTCACCTTGTGTCCATATGCCACAATTCCCCGCCTGGTTGAAATAAGAAGTACAGCACAAATGTACACAAGGATAAATAATTACCTTTATAACTATTAAACTAAATGGTAAGTATATAGTGTCAAGGAAACTTTTGAACCTAAATATATTTAATTACCACAATTGTTTCCATTAAACCCACATGAACATGACATTCAGCAATAATAGGCTGTTTGGCAATTATATTTTTATTTATCATTAGAAAGCTTACTACGCAGTAAGCTTTCTAATGATAAATAAAAATATTATTTGCTACCTATTGACGATTGATACCTATTGACGATAGATATTTGTCATTACGAGCTTTTCCTATAGGTTTTGGAAGCATATTTTCAGTTTTTCGTGCAGGGGCATATCTTTAAGTATTTATGTCCACTGCTTTGCTCTTATAAATGATAGTTTAATTATATATAGACCATCTTTTTAATCTAGTGTGTATATTATCTATATGCAAAATTTCATTAAAATCCATTGGGCCATTTAAACGTGAAAGATATCTATATATATATATATATATATATATATATATGTGTGTGTGTGTGTGTGTGTGTGTGTGTGTGTTTATATATATATATTTATTATGAGAAAGCTTACTGCGTGTTACCTATTGACGATAGATATTTGTCGTCACAAGCTTTTCTATAGCTTTTGGCAGCACATTTCCAGTTTTTCCTGCACAGGCACATTTATTATATTGGTAAACGTAAATATATATAGCCAATCTTTTAATCTAGGATGTATATCAACCATATACAAACATTTATTGAAATCCATTGGGCTTTTAGGCATAAACAAATAAACACAATGTTTCACTTTAATTATATTAGAGAATTTTATTTGATTGAACAATTTTTAATTTAAAAACCATGTCAATATTTTTGACATGAATTTCTAAGATAATTTTCAAAATTAAAAAAAATGTGAACAACCAATTTAGCAGCTACACAATGAAGAATATTATAATCAATAAGTCGTTGTCGAAAATTATGGACGCGATTGCAAAATTATATCAAGTGAAATAACCTCAAACAAATAATAATGTGAATGTGGCGATTTCTTTAGTTGCTATGTTAAGATAATTTCACACGCCGGTCATAAAATAATCCTTATAATATTGAGAACTTATAATAACCACAACATTTAGTATCATCTGTAGGATTCTAAATCATCATGCGACTGACTTATATTTTTCGGATGAAACAGAAAATGTAATATCCAATGATTCTGGGATGCTGGATTGAAAATATTTAGATTGTGATTGTTTGATAATGATGTAAATAAGTGTATGTTGTAACACAGGACCTAACTATTTAAAACGTATACTGCCGTACTAACAAATAATTAAAATGGTTAATCATTTTAACTTAGTATTTTTAATTTTTATAAAACTGAATTTGTAATAAAAATCATGTGTCAGTCACATGTAGCCAACACGGCGTGAATATAATATTTATTACATTCTGGCCGCATCGGCCAGTTTATCGGTCATTTTGTGCCTCACCCTACCTGCCACGCGTCAGTCATTGTTGTCAGTTGTGAAGTTACTGCGAAATAGGCGAATCATTATTTTTTCAGGTCACGTGTATGTTTTAACTGTATAATAATTTATTATTACTTTTTTGTTTTCTGTAAAAACGTGTGACTTCCGTAACGATAACGTTGATTATAAAATGTCATGGATGGACACTTATTAGTGCTCAATGAAGTGAATACGAGACATGTTTTAAACAGTGATCACACATACATTGACAGTGACAGCAAAAATATTCCTCCCCCATCATGACAAAAATGTCATTTTTGTCAAATTTTATAGGACAATGAAGATGAGTATGATCTGGAAATGCCACATCCGTCTTTGAATGAAAAAAATTGGGGTTCAATCCAGTTGTTAAGCAAGCTCGAATAATTGTAGGGTATTATTCGAGCTTGCTTAACAACTGGATTGAACCCCAATTTTTTTCATTCAAAGACGGATGTGGCATTTCCAGATCATACTCATCTTCTGAGTGTCCTGGTTTACAACCGTATCAATTAAGGTCAAATATGAATTTTTCAACATCTACACATTTCTATTTACTGCTAATTCCAGATGAACTATTTCAATAACCATGCTAGGGAGAGAAATAGATTTGCTACACAATTACTGGCAAAAAATACTCATAAAACAATGTCACACTTACAAAAAATGGAAACCAACAAATTTATTTGAAATAAAAAGATGTCTCGGCACATTGAAACATTACCACAAGTTGCTCCGTTGGAGCATAAATGCAATGTTTGGTCATAAATATGTAAAATCAAAAAATTTGTAGAGAAATAGTTATATTGCAATTGTTGCATTTTGCCGATAATGCGATTACCAACAAAAATGACCGCTTACAAAAATAAGACCTATTTTAGATGCATTACATAAACATTTCTTTCCTTATAGAATATTGTCCTTATTAAAAAGTCTGTGTGGACAAAAGTCTGATACCATTTCTTGGTCATATAATATTCAGGCACTATAATAAAGCCAAGGACACAAACAGAATTACGCTATGCTCAAACACTTGGTATACTTTGAAAGTACAGGATTATTCTGGAAAGGAACAAACTGTTACCAACACTCGGTGTGTTGGTAATATTTGTAGAACAATCCAATGTGGTTATATTCGCAGAACAATGTCACGCATAACAAATACAAAGTAACGCATGACAAATAAAAACAAATCTTACACATGGGACATATGGTATGTGCAGATAATTGGTATACGAATATAGATTTAGTAGATACTGACGGTACTCATCTTAAAAGAACACTACGACAGAATGGTCCTTCAAAATCTTGTCGTTATGACTAAACTTAAAAAAGACAAATTCATCGAACAAGTAAGCATGGCCGATATAACCATCACAAAGTGGAGGATTAAAAGAGATGTTTCGCTTTTATTCACTAATTATTTCGTAAAGTATCGAAAAATGTCACAGAGAAAATTAAACCTATGATAGTAATAGAATACAACACTGGAAAGTCCTCGGTTGACTTAACTCACCAAATGTCATCATACATATCGTCACTTCACAAAACAGTGAAGTGGTATAAAAAGTTATCTTCAGAGCACTTCTTGATAAACGCGATGATTTATTTTATATAAATTGACCATAAGAAAAACAAGTCACAAGCAAATTAGGGAAAAATTTATAGAAAATTTTATATAGATGCAGCCCTGAATTGTACTACAATAAGCATTCAAAGGTCAAGGAGATTAAAACACAAATTAATGAAGAGGAATGATCTGGTAAGGAAGACAGCTAGAAGTAAAACAAAAAGAGTTGTAAGTTACTATGCAAATTGTCCGCAAGAACCACACTGAACACAGAACATAGATATATATAATTTTGTTTACTGTATTTATTATATCAGGATTATAATATCATTTTAACTTAATTTTGGTAGGTGACTAAATTTTGATTAGACTTACAATTTCCACAACCTTATGTTCAAAGTATGAATATATTGGAGGTGCCCATGATGAAGGTAGGCGCTACAGCGTTTCATCAATCATTTTCAGTACAGTTTACAATTAGAACAGTGACGACGTCAAAATATATCACTTTAAGGAAAGTTTAGCCTGTCGGGCATCAGTGACTGATGTGGCCCCAATAACTCGGTACACTGTCGCCACGTCGGTCACATGTGACCAGTGTGGCGGTGTTCAATATTTTTTTCTCTTGAATTGACATGTTAATTTTCTCTGAATGTACATGTTAACTTTAATCCATCACTTCTAGCGTGAAGGAAAACATAACCATTAATATGCGTTGAATTCGCACCACTAGAGCTCTGTAAAAATAAATAATTTTTCACAGTGCAAATACGTTTTTATTACCTGATCTTCTATATATATTTTTCGCACATGTAAGAAAAAAATATTATAAGTTTCTAAAATATGTTTTTTCAACATTTTCAATTTAGCAGTTATAGACTGAATGAAAATGTTTCCTATGGACACTTTCAGTAATATCTCTGGAACTAACTTGCATAAAATTTTGAAAAAAGTTTTAAAATACTTTAATACTTATAACTCGCCTTTGAATTAATACTCCAAATCTAATACCAAGCTCCATTAGACTCAAATATTTTTTGTTCTTACTATTGTGAAATATGCGTGTCTATGAACACTATTAGTAAGCCAAATTTTATATTCCAATGTCAAATGTTTGGAGAAAAATGCCTGACAAATCCCTGGCTGACAGAATGCGATATGGGTTCCATTTTTTTCCCTTTGAAGTACAGAGCTTATTAATATCTATTATTTATTGATAATATTGTACTTTAACCGTTAGAGTGCCGACAAGCGCCATCGCGCTCGTGCGCGTACTAACTAAATTTGCCACGAGTGCGATGGCGCTTGCGAAATCAGTTGCTGTTTAGCGTGCAGCGGGGTGGTCACTCGCACGCATCACTAATTTTTTATCTTTCTACGTGTTACATAAAGTTCAAATTATAAAATTATTAGTAATTACAATATAAATAGGATCCAGGAAAAAAAATTGTTAACTCATAATGTCGGAATACGAAAATAATTCGAGTGAAAATGATTGTTTTTCAAGTTGTGAAGAAAGTGATAGTGGGAGTGACATTGTGGTGCGCTCAGAATTTGGTGTAATACGAATTTTGAGTGATAGTGATAATAATTGCTGATACGGAGGATGTGTCGGACTGGGAAAATACAATGTGACCTTGATTTCAGTTTTTGTTATAATTTTTGTTTTAATTTCCATAATTTTCTTTGTGTTTTATTATCCTTGTACAAGTTTTTAAGAAAACACCGAAAAAATTATTAAAATTGGATAATTTTTGGAAGAGATACAGTTTTTTTTCCAGACAAGGGTAAATGACATCAAAAACAAAAGATTTCTTTGGCATTTTAAGTATATATGAGTAAAAAACCAATGCATTAAAACAGTTAATACACAACTAAGTGTCAACTCTAGTGCCAGAACATGCTGTAATGATTTGATTTGCCCCGTATTTTCACTGACCGATTAATTATAAACAAAGTAAGAAATAAAGGTCCATCAGCTTCATGTTTAGAATCAGTCCTGTCAAGATTTTGTTATTCCGTGAGTCTATAATAACAAATTATATTCAGTAACATGGCACACACATATGCATAAAAAAAATATATATATATATATATATATAATCGCAGCAATCACAGCATATGTTTGTTAATAAATATACATTAAAAGAAACCACCTGTAGTCCAATGATCACAATAAGCTGAACTGCTGGCTTACAATTATTAGTGGCCTGTGTGTGATAAGTGGACTATCTCAATTTCAATCAGTTACTGTAGCATCCCACATTCTGCCGAGTGGGTCGTAGGCACATATTTTGTCCAGATTATATCTTTACAAATTTTTTTTCCATTAGCCATCACACACGGCATCATATGATCAATTCAATGATGAAGATCAGGCCCAGAGCGAACTACAGCTGATTGATTGTGCTTGATGGGAAGGGAACACTTTTCCTGCACACCACTCGCTCATTCGCTTCCATTGATTCATTTCTTTTGAACTGAATTGAATCAGTTGAACCAAAAAGAGTTAATGTTTCTTTATTAACCCTAGTATCATCAGCATTTATATAAAAGAACATGTATTATTCATAAAGGCAAAAACAAACCCAAACCTTAATTGATTTTCTCCGCATATCGCCATCATCATACCATAACATATTTCAATAATACTGTACAAGGTTTGGTTTGCCGACAAAAGATTCGAACGCAGGTCACAGTTCAAACATTATACCATGGATAGATATAATACAAGGTAAATTCATCATTAAACTAATAAACATTGGTGACAATAAATAACTAAAAGAAATCATGAATATTAAATAATAACAAAGATCAAAGTCGTTTTTACTCCCAATGTACACCATGGGAATAAAACAATAAAAAATAAAATGAAATATTGGAAGCGCCAAACAGAGTAATGTAACCCAACCCTTCTATGTAAGGTCTACCTCACTAACGAGGCCTACGCTTGATTTGCCCTCTGCGGTTACTAGACATTCACACAAGCAAGTATGGAGAATATGAAAGGAATTAGTTCACTTTGTTTGTTTTGTTCAATATATACTTAAACAAATAATTTTAAAGTATCTGTGTGTGTGTGTATGCGCGCATGCGTGTGTGCAAGCGTATGATCCCTTCAAATGGAATATCACTGAATATTTCTTACGATAAACTAAGAATTTCGTACAATATTTTTAGGCCCCTCTTACACAATATTAAGCTGAAAAACGAAACGAAACGATACACCACCTCTATGCCAATTTGTGGACTATGGGTTTCAAACAGCAGAAGTAATATTCTAAAAATAGAATTTGTTGGATTAACTTACATTGACAATTTGGGGAGATATATTTAACAGAGGACTCTACTTTAAGTGTGATGCGCAACACTCTCATACGATATTATTAGATATGTAACTTTCGTCTCTTCATATTAGGTTACAATGGAATATAAAAATACGGTGATTATGCAGAAAATCCCTTTTAATTTATTATTTCATAATGCTTAAAACGTTAAGCGCGCAATGCAAGGGCATTGACCGATAGGCAATGAAATCTTAGTAAAAGATTTATTTTTATGCTTTTAAATAAAATAAGAAATTAAAAAATTTAAATGAGTACAGCCAAAAATCTTTACCACATTTTATTACAAATATTTGTTAAGAATTACATCTATCAAAATCGTGCTCAAATTATTATGTATTATCATCATCATCATCATATATATTAATACGCTAAGGTTAAGATGTTACTCTCCCTTTTTAGAAAAAACCTCACAACTAATCCGCATAAATTATATATCATTTTATAGATAATTGCTTGCTCTACCGGCATCCACAACTAAAAAATTTATTGTTTTTGCAAATTAATTAATTATTAAAATTATATACACAAAACAGCAATGCTGCCATCTAACGGCTCAACGTCAATATGATTGACGGTCGGTAAAATTTTTGTTTAATTTCAAATCCACTCACGTATAAATAAAGTGGCGCTTTAGCTCAATGCTTTGATACTTGCGCCTCTATATGTAAATTTTAGTAAAATATTTGTTTGATCTGTCATCTGAGCTTCATAATGGAATAAAAACGTAATAAGCAGTGTGCAAAATTAGAAATGAATTGAATACCTGCAATCAATTTTGATTTATTAAATTGAGTTGAATAATTTATAACTCGAAGACTTCGCACGGGACACGCTAGTATGAAATGTAATAAAACAAATTATAGTTTATCGGTATAATTTGTTTTATTACATTTCATACTAATTCATTACAATTTTTCCACTGCTTCAATCAGTTTTTGCCATTAATATTATTATTTCAACTTTTAATGGAGAAAAGGCGAATATACCAATATAAACGGGTAAATTATTATGTCTAGGGATGGACCCTTAATAAAAATATACTTATAAATGGCTTTCCAGCTCTATTTTCATGGTCAAATTCATTTTCGTTACTTTGTACTGTTCATTTTATTATTTCAACTTTTATTTTCAGTATGGTATGAAACTGAATTTATATCTACAATTTACAAAAACTTACACTGCAAAATTTCCTGAGAAAGCTGTAATGTTATGAGAAAAATATCCATGCTATCCTGCAGAGAAGCTTGTTAGCGATGATGGCAATATTTTCTAGATACAATGGCATTAATCCTACTAATGGATCAATATGTAATCCCAAATATCACACTCATCTATGGAAAAACATTTCTAAACATTCTTCCTAAACTTTATGATTGTAATAATCTCATCAAAATTCTGAAAAATATGAGTTTACAATTTTTCGAATTGCTGGAATCAGTTTTAATCATTGCATGCATAATATATATCTCAATACCTAAGAGAAACTATTTTGGATAGATAGCCAGATCAAAATGGCTAGCTGCAAGGTTAGTCTAAAAACCGAGATGAGAGGTAAAGTTGTTTTTAATGTTTCATTATGTTACTATATTATTTTCATTTATAACAGTGTTACAGATTTAAAAACTACAGCCTGCCAAATTTACAAAATTTTAATAACATATATTTAAAGTATTACACTATTATGTAATACTGTTAATTAGGTAACTAGTTACGAATTTATGGGTTTACATTATTTAACAGTGTAAAACTGTAATAACACATATTTAAAGTATTACACTATTATGTAATACTGTCAATTAGGTAACTAGTAACGAATTTATGGGTTTACATTATTTAACAATGTAAAACTTTAATAACACATATTTAAAGTATTACACTATTATGTAATACTGTCAATTAGGTAACTAGTTACGAATTTATGGGTTTACATTATTTAACAATGTAAAACTTTAATAACACATATTTAAAGTATTACACTATTATGTAATACTGTCAATTAGGTAACTAGTAACGAACTTATGGGTTTACATTATTTAACAATGTAAAACATTAATAACACATATTTAAAGTATTACACTATTATGTAATACTGTCAATTAGGTAACTAGTTACGAATTTGTGAGTTTACATTATTTAACAATGTAAAACTTTAATAACACATATTTAAAGTATTACACTATTATGTAATACTGTCAATTAGGTAACTAGTAACGAATTTATGAGTTTACATTATTTAACAATGTAAAACATTAATAACACATATTTAAACTATTACACTATTATGTAATACTGTCAATTAGGTAACTAGTTACGAATTTATGAGTTTACATTATTTAACAATGTAAAACTTTAATAACACATATTTAAAGTATTACACTATTATGTAATACTGTCAATTAGGTAACTAGTAACGAATTTATGAGTTTACATTATTTAACAATGTAAAACATTAATAACACATATTTAAACTATTACACTATTATGTAATACTGTCAATTAGGTAACTAGTTACGAATTTATGAGTTTACATTATTTAACAATGTAAAACTTTAATAACACATATTTAAACTATTACACTAATATGTAATACTGTCAATTAGGTAACTAGTAATGAATTTATGGGTTTAAATTTCTTAACAATGTAACTACGTAACTGACTTAATATTATCAAAAAAAAAATATACTTATAGTTTTACGAAGCAAATCAATATAAGTCAGATTATAATATTAAAGTATATTTGTACTTTTATTAAAAAAACAAATAATCAACAAGAATAAATCATAATCAAAACACAAATGAAATATAAAATTATTTCTACTTTTTGCTCTCGCAAATGTCATTGCTTGATTGATAAGGCATTCAACGTTTTATCAGCTAAGGAGCTTCTCAGTTTGTTGCAAAAATAACTGACGGAACAAAAAGCTCGCTCGGCTTCAATACTTGAAAGTGATAAGATAATAAACAATTGTACGCAGCTACTAGGTAGATGTTGCATTCGCCTCAAGCAGCACTGTCCTAAATGCACATTTAGACTCAAATAATAGATTCTAGATCTATATTTTCTCTAGCATCGCTTTGTGTATATGCTTTTCCAACTGTGATGGTTAACTCCTCGTCCCGACCATCACTACTTGTAGTTACAGCTTCCATTTTGGGATCATCGCAGACATCATCATGGACTCTCTTGTGTTTGCTTAAATTTTCACCTTTCTAATAATTGTACAACAAATGTACTGATTCCATCTGACAGCAGTTTTCCGAATATTTCTTAGTTGTGCAAAATTCTTCATTGTTATACAAATATTGTAATACACCAGATACAATTGTGTGTCTTTCTTTTATTCTCTTTCGGAGAGATAAAGTTGTTCACCGAGTTCATTGATAAAACATCTAATTTATTAAGCATAAGCCATAAAGCAGCGTCCTCTTTTAATAAACTTGAATCGAGGCGACACAAAGACACCACAGTTGTTTTTATTAGATTTAAACTAAAATGAATGTTATAAAGTCTTCAATTTCTTTATCTGAAATTTCTTGTTGGATTTAACACAGTTGATGGTGGCCGTCAAAATTCTTACACATTTGAACCATTATACTGGCTCTGCCCGTAGTGAAGAAAATATGTTGTCGAGATTAATGTCAAACGCTGTTCTAACAATTCTAACTCAAAAGCTGTCATAGAACGTTTTATCCTCAATAACCTCAATTTTTGTACTTATTTTGGACTAATACTTTGTTGTGAATGTTTATATTCCAATACCTTCTTTTCCAGGTGGAGGTTCAATCGTCAAGAGTAGTTTCATTTCTTTAAATTGTTTAATTAATTTGTTTTTTGTTTAATCATTGTGTTCTGGAACTATCTTGGCTATGAGACATTTCAGTGTTTAAAGAGTCTAGCTATGACTGTTTAAACAGATGTCTCAGGATCTTCAGAAGTACAAAATTTATTAAACGGAATTACATGTAGTGCTACCATTCTGGTCACATGGGCCTCCATAGATAACACACTTGAATAGTAATCTGTAAGTTTAGTTTTCTTTGTTGGCAGTTCATTCCTAGTGATTCTGAAGTGATCTTGAGCATTTTTAGCAGTAGTTGAAATACTGGCTCTTTTAGAATCTTGTTCTGGCATTTCATTAACAGGCTTAGCAAGCATGCAGGTATGTAAATCTCCTGCTGAATCACCAGGAATTTTTAACACTTTTTTGCAATATTTGCATTCGACACTTAATCCAATATCTTCTCTCAAGAAATGTTCCCAAATCAAAGGTAGTGCGCATCTGTTTAACAACTCCTTGTATATGGCTCTTTGCTGATGATCTGAAAAAATTATTAAACAAAAATTGAATTCATTGAAAGCTTTAAAAAAAAAATTTTCATTGATTTTATTGAAGGAAAGCAGATATTCATTTTCAAATTCAATTTAATTACATTATTAGGTGTTGGAATTAATTCGTAGCATTTTACGAGAGACGGCTTGGGTATTACAGTATTCTGTTCTACATTCAAAAACAAATTTATCGTAAATCAGCTGTTATTAGGTGTTATTTTTACGACACAGTTTATTTTTCAATTGTTAATAACAAGTTGCAATTATTTAAATATGTCGAAATTTGTGCCAGATAAAATGTTTTTGCAGGAAGTTTTTCTACTTTATTTTTAATATAAATAAAAGTGCTATGGAAAGTCATTGGATTTTGGAAGAAGTTTATGGTGAAAATGCTTTAGCTGGAAAATGTGTCTGAAGTGGTTTGCACGTTTTAATAGTGGTGATCTTAACTAAGAAAAAGATGGAGAATTGGAGGAATTACTTGAAGAAAGCTTATCTCAAAAAATTAGAGAGTTGTCTACATCGTTTGGGGTTGATTTATTTACTTTAGGAAAACGCCTTAAAGCTTTGGGAATGATCTATAGAGAAGGAAATTGGGCCCCATATGAATTAAAACCGAGGGACATTGAAAGGCATTTTTAACCTGTGAATTCCTGCTTCAACGGCACAAAAGTAAAAGTTTTTTACATCGAATTGTTACTGGTGATGAAAAGTGGTTACATTAGGAGAATCCTATGCATAGAAAAACCTAATGACAACCATCATCATAAGTGGCAATATGTAATATTTATGGGTCTAAGCTCCTCCTTTGTATTTGGTAGGATCAACAGGGTGTGGTTTATTATGAACTGTTAAAACCGAGTCTGTTAAAATCAGTGGGGATCATTCCCAATTACAACTGATGCGCTTGAGACATGCATTGAAGGAAAAACGTCGCAACACCAATGCAAACATATCTACAAACACTGAAATTGGAAGTCCTAAACACATCCGCCGTATTCTCCAGATATTGCCCCTTCGGACTACCACCTGTTAAAATCGATGAGCCATTTTGTCAGGGGAGCATTTCATTTCTTATGAAGATTGTAAATATTAGATCGATTCATAGATTACCTCCAAGGACGAAATGTTCGTTCGATGGGGTATCCGTCTCTTACCCGAAAGATGAGAAAAAGTAGTGACAAGCGATGGGCAGTATTTTCATTAATGTATTTTTTATTTTCATTTAAAATAAATCATTATTTTTTTCCAAAAACGCTACGAATTAATTCCAACACCTAATATTTATTAATAAGAGAATAGATTCTTTTATAGAAATCTATTTTATGATATTGCACCATTAACAAAATTCCCAAAACATACTTAATTCAAACGTATAGCTCTATTTCACTATATTTTATCACTACACTCAAGCAAATGTAACTTCTACAGGTATAAAATTAATTATCTGCTTGGTTGCTACTTATAAAATTGCTGTATAGAGTAAACAAGTTAGTCAGGAGGTAAACAAAAAAGTTTAAATACTCACATTTTAATATCATGTATGTATAATTTATGATCCAAACGAAGAGTCAACACTTAGTCCATCCACTTATAAATAATTTATAATTTCGAGACAATGGCCAATAACTTCACAATCACAAATCACAAGAAAGTCTTTAAAAAAAGAAAATCTTTACCAGAGTAGGAAATCTGGACGGTAAGTTATAATCTGGTGGTAAGTTAGGTCGTTAGGCAATATTAAACTCTATTCTTTATTTCAAAAGACTAATTTTCTATCAATATATGTTCATGTACAAACAATCCGAGTTTAAAATAAATAACGTGGATTTACCGCAACACAACTACTTTGTACAGACTGAAAGTGCTGCCTGCTAATTTCAAAGATATTACATTACAACATACATTGATATGCAATTTTATGCGTTTTTAGCATATCATGTAATGTAAATTGGTACTCGATAGGTATGTTACTTTTATAGTTTAAGTGAAAATACATACTTCTGTAATTATGGAACTTTACCTTTGAGTTATGGATTCATAAAAATTTAAAATCAGTCTGTAACTACAGACTGATCTTAAACTTTTTATAACACATTTAGGCTTTTATAAACACATTATAAAAGCCTAAATGTGTCTTAAAAAAAATCAATAATCTGTGCACATTCAGAATAAACACATTTAATGGTACATAATATATCTAATAAACTATTTAAAAAATTATAATTTTTTAGAACAAAAATATTTACCTACTATACCTTTCACAGGTCCACATTTCAAAAAAATGTGTGATTCCACACTGAGTTAGAAATATTTGATTTTTGAATTTTTGCCTCTTACTTATACTGTAGACCCTCCGATTATACCAACTTTCAAGATTGTAGATGGACAGGAAGTACCTTATAGGTTTTGAAGAGTGTATAAATGACAAAAAAAACACTTTAAAGTTCCATATCTTTTTATTGCGTGAACCAAAAAACTTACAACAATATAAGACCATAGACCTCAGTATACATTCAATTTGATATCTCAATCCCTTTCTGAGATAGACGGAAGGACAGATAACAAAGTGATCCCTATAAAGTTTCATTTGTTCATTTTGAGGAATGGAACCCTAAACAAATAATTATGACCTGTAACTTAAGTTTAACATATACAATGGTATATGTTTACAAACTCAAACATATATGTTATAGCGTACGTAGATATGTGCTTTACAAGCAGTAAGGATAGTGTATAATAGTTCATTCTTATCGAAAGCAATATAATTGAATAATTTTTACATCTATATCTATATTTCACTTCTTTAGCCAAAATTTTATACCAAAAACATAAAAAAAGGTCTTATTTGTCTTAATTGTTAACTTTATACTCAGAAATCAGTCAATCTTTTCTTGTAACATAAATATTATGGAGACAAATACTTGGTTGGCATTAAGTGTTATATAATAAAATTTTATTTTTTACATGTCAGGAATACTACGCATGCATGTGCATAACATACCTCAATGTGTTAGTTAAATTATAGTAAGACAACTTTGAGTACAAAATGTTGTTATTATATTTAATAACACATAGATTAAACATCAAGGAGGACTTTGATTACACTGAATGCAATATTGAAAAAGTGCTGATAATATGCAGGCAATTGTTATTTGTTATTTATTTATAATCGGAAGACCTTGAATCATTTGTATCAAGAATATGGGTACAATTTATAAGTATTACAAAAACTTGGTGATACTAGTTACTTTGATGTAATGACCAATGTGCATTTCTATTCTTTAACTGATTTCAGTACCGCTATAATGTATGAGTACATATCTGTTGATTAGGGAGGGTCTTTCCATCCCCTATGACGTATTTACATATAATCAAAATAGTCTTTTGAGAAGATCAACCTAGCTTTATAGTATAAGCGAATAATTAAAACAGTCAACAGTGGTGTGTTGATCTCAACTAGGTATTATTTTATAACAACGATTTCATAAATTCAATGCAGAATTTCAAATAATTGATTAAATCCTATCATCTGGACCCAAATGGCAATAATTACTCAAGGTAGGGAGAAAAAAAGATATTATTAGGGAAAATGTCATAAATTATAGCCATTTTTGTATGTGTATTATAGCTCTAATGAGCCATTATGTAGAAATGTAATTCCACCATCAAGATGGTCAATATAGGTTCAATGATAGTGAATCAAAGTTAGATACCAGGCACAAGTATGAAATGTGAATTTTTAAAAAGAAAAAACACATCAAATTCGGTAGACTGATAAAAAGTGCTTTATCAATGTATATTCCGTCGCTTGTTTAATTTTCTCATCTTTCGAGCAATTCGAAAATGTATAATTTTCTCATCTTTCGGGCAATTCGTGAATACCATGCCAGTAAAAATCTTCCCCTTTTGCCACGAACTGTTCATCAAGCCATTTCTTGACATCTTCGTACAAACTAAAAAGCAGCTCAGAGAGTGCGTGACCCATCAAAGCAAACAAGTGGTAATCGAAAGAAGCCAAGTCTGGAAGTTCCCAGCCACCCATCAAACGCGGAGCATCGTCTTTCTGCCAAAGCGAATTGGTCTTGCGATCAATGGGGATGGAGCGCATAGGTCTACCCATGATTTTTTAAGCTTAGGATTCTCTTCAAAAAAATCATCTTCGATCTTTCAGATCTTCATATTTTTTTGATGGCTTTCCATGTACCTTGTCTGCAACATGGAAGTCACCATTTTTGAAAAAGTGAAACAATTGTTCACACATACCTTGCGATGGAGCTTGGTCACTATAAGCTTCTCGAATCTCGATACGATTCAGCAACAGTTTTCTTCAAATGAAAACAAAAAATGTACTGACCGCGAATACTCTTTGTGCGGTATAAATTTCAACGTAATGAACATAATTACACAATACTATGCACTCGATTGTTCAATTTAGCACTAGTGGGCTTCTGACACTTGTTGATGATACAAGAAAATGGCACAGAGTCAAATCATTATAACATAAACCGCATTGGAATACTATCTGTTTCATACTTGTACACCTGGTTTATGGTTCAATTTGCTTATTGATCATCAAAGATAATGGATGGATTTATCAAAGGGTACATCATGGATAAAACTTTGACAATACAAAATATAAATGTGATGAAGAATAATATAAGTAAATTCCACAAAAATGCAAAACTTGCCTGTTCTGTACAAATAGGAAATACTAAAAGGAACTTCTCTACTTAGAGCACCAGAACTTTACACACTAGAATAGTGCTTCAATGAGAAATTGTATCATAATTTACAATATTCAATTTCGTTATATTACGACATCTTTAGGTGGGCTATTCTTATTCTGCAAATCTTTGCTAATATCCCACCTGAAGATATTGTAATACAACGAAACCTAGGTTGTGGTAAAGAAATTAAAGAAAGTAGAAATAATACTACATCACGTAGTTTCATTTAATTGTGAATAATGAATTTCTACAAAATTAACGCCAAATATATTCAATATTCTTCATTGTGGATAAAAATGACCAAATAATTGAATAAACCGTAAGATAATATAACATAACAACAACCACCATTGTCCCAAAAAAATGTTTTTCTTAAGATAATAACATATGTTATAATATATAATAACATATGTTATAATATATAATAACACATGTTATAATATATAATAACATATGTACGCAGTTTGTTCAAAAAGAATCACAAATTTTGTGTTTTTTCAAAAATTATTTATTTATTCATAGATTTATATTTTGTCCCCTTCAAAGTAATCCCCATCAGATATTATACAATTGTGCCGACGATTTTTCCAATCCTCGAAGCACATCAAAAAATCACTTTTTGTGATCTTGTTCAGCTCCTCCTGGTGTAGCGTTGTCCTTTCATGGGCCTCTTCAGTTTCGGGAACAAGAAAAAGTCACATTGAGCCAAGTCAGGGGAATACGATGGCTGCGGCATTATTAGTGTTATTTTTTGCCAAAAATTCGCACACAAGCAACGATCTGCGACTAGGGACGTTATCATGGTGCAAAAGCCAATTTTTGTTCTTCCACAAATCCAGGCGTTTCTGGCGAACTGCTTCGCACAAATTACGCATAAGTTGCAGATAATATTCCTTATTAACTTTGAATTTGGAGTGCTTTTTTCGGTCTTGGCTCGTGCGGCAGCTTCTATTGGGATGATTGAGCCTTGGTTTCCACGTCATAACCATAAACTCATGATTCATCACCAGTTATGACCCTCTGGACCAAATTTGAGTCATCGCGGACAGAGTCCAACATTAGCAATGTTAATGCCATGCTGCTTTTGATCGAAATAGAACAATTTTGGTACGAATTTTGTGGCGACCTGTCTCTTGCCCACATCATTGGTTAAAATCGAATTGGTTAAAAGCCAATCGATATGTTTAGGTCCTCAGCAACTTCTCTAATGGTGATTCGACGATTGGCCAATACTATTTTCTTCACTTCATCAATTTTTTCATCTGTTGTTGACATGCTCGAGCATCCGGAACGCTCTTCGTCGTTCATATTTTCTCGGCCCTCTGAGAACATTTTGTACCACCGATAAACATTGCTTTGGTCCAAGGTAGCTTCACCATATGCCACAGTCAACATTCGGAATACGTATACACACTTAGTTTTGTTTTTCACACAAAATTTGAAACAGTTCCTTTGATTCATTTTTGGAGTAGGCAAAAATCGAAGACGACACAAAACACGTCCAAGCAAAATAGCTGTAAAAAATTAACTGAAAATTCAAAATGGCCGAACTTAACAGCATAAGTGAGGACAATGAGTACCAACATAACACCACAAAAAATCGAAAATTGCATGTACATAGCTCGTGGAAATTCAAAATTCGCGATACTTTTTGAACAGACCTCGTATATCATAACTATATATATACAAAACTATTCGAAATTGTCATTTAAATGATCAGTTTAAAAGTAATCAGTAAAATTTTTAGAACCGTCCTTAATTACACTGCCAAAATTGAGCGTGACCTGCCAGCAGCTGTCTTAATAGGTCAACCTCAAAGTTGTTCTGTGAATTTTACTATGGATAAATTAGTTGAAAAAAGAATTTGCCTTAAATTTTGTGTCGCAAACAAAATTTCCTATGCCGAATTGTTAAAAATGCAATCCACAACATCACCATCAGCCAAAATGATATGATGCAGCCTGCAGCCTAATGAGATGTGGGCAGTAAGTTTTACTCTGCAGTCAGCTAATTTAGTAATTGACCTATACAATCCACAGCTCTTTTAAGCAGAACTAGGCTGGACGTAGGGCGAGCCTACAAATAGCTGGAAGAAAGATGTATCCACTGAAGCTTGGCTGTATGTAAATGTGGGAAAAACCAAGTACATTATGATGACATACAAGGACCCTGTGACAGAAGATGGCAAGTGTATTCAGACAGCAAGTGGTTTGAGAGACCCTCAGCCCTCAAATGTCAACGCTTTGATCACTGAAAAAAATGACTCCGTCTGTGGGAACTAAACTAAACTTATTTTAGGACGGTCCGCCTTCTCAGATTCAGTGTTGAAGTGTTTAAAGAAGTAAATTTTCAGAACCATGATCTGCTTCATATAACATAAAGTAACGAGATATGGTCCTCAGAAAGAAGGGTCAGGATCTTTTGCGAAAAACTCTTTACACCTCTGTGCTAAGAGCCAAGAATTAGCACAGAGGTGTGGAGAAAATCACTATGATGGACCAGACACATTAAACACATACTGAATCCAAAGCCATGAGACAGGTCATCAGAAATAAACCGCATGGGGTAAGATTGGTGGGTGCTCTACAGAAATGTGAGTTCGACAATGTGAGGGAAGACCTTTGAACACTTGGCCGTCCAGGGCTGGAGAAGCCATGCTTTGGACTGAACCATATGGAGGTTATATATGAAAGACCCCACACCCTTCAAGAAGGAGAATAAAATAAAACTCTATTCCAATTTTTTGACTTCAGATGACCTGAAGGATATTGATTGATAAATAGGTATAGGAAACATTGTGCACATCATCATGGTCATTTATATTGATATTTTTAGATAATTTTATTACAAATATTCAAATGTCTACTTCAAACGTTACGTTTTATCGAATATGAAAAGATGACTGGAACAAAGGCCCAGATCGTGGCACCGAAATCTGAGATAATGGTTCAATAGATCATAAGCAGCCCGTTTCTGAGCTGCTACCAAGAAAATTATTATAGCTAAGCTAGCTAACAATAATCGGGCAAAACACAGAAAGAAGACAAAAAAACAAATTCATTTTTAAAACAGTAAATTCAATTTATTTTAAAACAGCGCTGCTATTTCTTTAATTTATGGTTCTGTTTATATACTTGAAACAAATTTATATAATATAGTGCACACTTTGCTATAAACATGTGAATTCTTTACATAATGTAAAACGTTACAAGCTAAATATTGTTTTAATGATCAGAGTTTCTGGAATGTAGTTGTGATACTAACTAAATTCATTACATTTTCATTTTAAATAATTAAATAGTTGGCAATAAGAATATTTTCAGTAAAGGGAAGCACGTTTGGTAAATATAGACTCCATCACCAACATAACATTTCTAAGTTTAGATCACAACTTTAACAGGTGGCAATTCATAAACAATATTAAGATTGAAAGAATATTAAGATTGCACAATCTTAATATTCTTTCATTGCTTTATAACATTTTACACAATCCATACAGGCCTTCTGACCTCGGGGTCAGATTCACAGTTATCACTGCCTAGACTGTGTTTACATTCGAAAACCTATGCATGTTCCTCATTCTTAAAGATTGTTAATCCTTTTATGAGGATTCCATCACTGTTCAAGCCACCAAATTATATAATTCATTAGTTCCAAGCATCACAAGTTCCCTGCTCATTTCAGCTTTCAAGTCATCGAAAAAATTATGCATATTGTAACTTTGCTCGCGCTATTTTCAATCCATTTACATCCTGTTTTTCTTGTATGCCACTTTTCTTTTTACTTTTATTTTAAAAAGTTTTGCCAAGATTACCATAACGCAATCTTTTGCCACCTTGTCCACCTTGGAACTAACTGATGACAATCGTCGGAACTAACTGATTACATTTCCTTAGTTGTGGTTGACTGTTAGGATTGCTCTTGTATCCATACATCTGCCACACGTACAAGTCTCGATGAAGTAAATAAATAAATTAATACTCCCATTATTTTAAATTTTTTTTAACCAATAGTATTCAAGATCATGTGAGATTTGTTAGAAAAAAATGACATTGAAAAATTTAACAATAAATTTTTAAATTTTTTCTTTTGCATCATTTCTCACCCTTCTCTCAAACCAGTCCCTCAAAATGGAAATCGAGCATTTTATACATAACGTCTACAATTGTGTCACAACTTTCTACAATTGTGAAACAACTTCTCATGAAAACATTTTCTCATGAAAAATTTTCTCGGGAAAGTGGAATGTTGAAATTTTTCTATTAAGAAAAATTTCCGCATTGTATGTCAAATGGTTTCTGAGAAAAATGCTTATTACAAATGGATAGACCAAAACGAAATGATTCCGTAAGTTTCGTTTCTTGAATTTTAGTATGGACCTTTAAAAGACGATGAAGCATATAAAAGCTATTATATATAGCGTTCTTACATCTATATGTGTCAATTGAAGATAGGATGAAATGTCAAAAATATACGTTTGACAAGTATTCACTTTGGGATGATTAAAATTGTATTCACCTTTATAATTGAATAAAACATTAGCCCAATTTTTATTTTCTTACATCGCTTGTTACTCTGATTTTCTTTTAGAAATTGCCAGTATGTATTCAAAAATCATCTCATTAATTACTAAAAATATTTTATTTAGACTTATTAACAAAATATTCATTATTTAATTGTAAGTCTACATTGTTATCTTCTTATATCATTTATTAAAAAATTATAATTTTAATTTCTTTACTTTGATAACACGTTCAATATATTCGGAAAAACTGTTAAAATTTTATTGCTGTAATAAATCTGATACTGGTAGCCGCCATTTTGTTTTCCTGAATTATTACTTTATCTAGTTATTCACGGAACTGAGATGAATATATGGAAATCTCATCTACGTGAAAATAAATAACTTATTTCAAACAAACAATTTTGGTGTATGTGGTATAAACTAGTCATAGGTTGTGGAAAAATTAATGTTCAGTGTCAGCTGTTACCAATATATATGTAAATATAACAACTTTTGTTTAGTTAATCTTATTGATGGAATGAAAAAATGAGACTTTCTCCAGATATATACCAGTTATGAACTCCACAAGTAATCATGTCAAAAATTATGTGAAAACGCACATTATCAAAATTGCTAGATAGTACGTTAGTAGAGGTTACATATTAAATACGGAATAAAAAATATATGAACATAAGTGACACATACCATTTTTTAGGAGAGCAAGAATACTTCAGAACCCTAATCCCTAAAGTTTGTAAAACTTCATTACACAAGCACTAAAATATCACCAGAAATCTTTAAGAACAATAAAAAAATAAGAACAATTTGATACACGGATCATATTTCAATTGTAGTTTAATTATTCAAGGTAGTTACGGCAGTTGATCCGAAACGAAGCTTAAGAAACACACACATTGATAAGCATTTCACATCGCTTTATCTCCGCAGTATCTCAAGGAGATAAAACAGTCTCATATTGGAGATAACTCACTATTCGATCGGTTGTTTGCACAGTTAAGTATGAAAGGTCTAAAGCAAATTGAAAAGGAGAGATTTGGGCGAAGTTGTACACAAAACGTTGTCAAAACTTTGTTTACACAATTTTGTCAGTATCCACAACATTATATGAAGAATTTGAAAATGTTACAAAATAAAAATTCAGTAACTGATAGAATATAAAATTTAACAACCATTCTTTTAGCCTTCGCGTTTCAAATGTGCCACAGTGTTCCTTTCTTATATTCAAATAGTAGGTAGTTGTACAAGCATCTTGGGAAGAGTGCCTCATACAATTTTGCTTATGTGACGCCCTCTATATAATCTACCCTATGTCTTAAAATATTTATTGCAGATTTATTTAAATTACTTTTTCATTTGTACAAAATCACAAAATACCACATCTCATTCATAAATTAAGAGTTTAGACCACCTTCAGTCTTAATTTAGATCAATTTATTTCTTTTATATAAATTGTTAATTTTACATCTTAAAAATAGGAAAAATTTGTTTTATAGCCTAATATCATGTCAGTAGGGCTGTTACAGATATATTAGTGGAGCACCTCAGTCTCCTGATGGATAGCTCTAAACCTTATGAAGAATGCTAATGAAATTCACACTCTTGCAGGTATCGACTTGTCGAAGAATGGTCCTCGACGAACCTAACAGTCATCACTGCAAAATCAAAAGCATCAAGTTTTCTATTACTACGATGCTGCATGTGTCAATGTTATGTGTAACATACTTTGAAAGTTCTCATAAAAATTATAACAGTTTTTGAATGACTGCAATGAAAAAAAGACATAACATGAAAAAATTTCAGCTATTAGAAAAATAATACAAAAACATGAAAGTATTAAATTGATATTAAATGGGATGAGAAACTGAGAGTGTTAGCAACTCCACTAAAAAATTGAAAACTTCATGTAATAATTATGATAAGACAAATATCTCCAATGCTTATATATCCTACGTATGACATCCATACAATCATGGTCAAAAAATGAAACATTTTCGGCCAAAACTGTTTAAATGTTTCAAGCTAGTAATGATTGGTTCGGTTAATTCAAAAGTCGTAATTGGCATAGCATCGCAGAAAGCAGAGAGGCGGCAAGCGCTGATAAAGAATCTGTGTCTTTCTATTCAGGGAAACTCAAGCAATCATAGAAGAAGGTGGTTATACCAGCCAAACCATATCCAACATAGATGAAAGAGGTCTTTTTTTGGAAAAAGATGCCAAAATGAACTTTTAATGGGCGTGAAGAGAAAACCTTTCCAGATTTTGAAGCCGCCAAAGATAGATTGACAGTGATAGTTGGTGCGAATGCAGCCGGTTATTGTAAATTGCAACCTCTCTTCGTTTATCACTCAGAAACTCCAATAGCTTCAAAAAGTAAATCTAAAGCTGGTTTGCGTGATTTGGAAGTCAAATGCAAAAACAGTCAATGTAAAGCATGATTTGGAAGTCAAATGCAAAAGAAGTCAATGTAGAGCGTGATTTGGAAGTCAAATGCAAAACCTTGTATTAGAGCTTTTCTTTTTGAGGACTGTATTGGACAACATTTCATATGTATAGTCGAACATCATTGCCAATTAAAACAAATCCCATTTAAAGTGATGCTATTTATTGACAACGCACCAGGTCACCCTCCTGCTACTCTAATTTCGACCATGTGTAAAAGTTGTATTTTTGCCACCGAACACAGGTTCAGTAGACAAGGGTGTCATTAAAACATTTAAAGCTAACTACGCGATCGTTTGCATATCTACATGAACCTATGAGGCATTACAAATAGCTCTCTGACAAGGACTTTTGAAAGCAATTCAATGTTTTAGATGCCATGAGAATTATTGGACAATCTTGGAATGAGATTTCATAAAAAACTTTGAATGGCATCTGGAAAAAACTGTACTCATTTTTGTTCACCACTGAAACCCAAGGAGAATGAGCACCAGATCCTGTTTAAATTGATAATGTGATTGAAGAGGTGGTCGATCTTACCAAGCAATTAAATTTAGGGGAGAATGAAAATTAAAAGTACTTGTTTGTATGATGCCACATGTGTTATTACGATGCATAAAATATTTTCAAAATTCTCATAATAATTAGAAGTATGACTGCAAAGAAAAAAGTTACTTACAACAAGAAAAAATTTCCATAGGTAGACCTAGACAAATAATATAAAAACGTTAAAATGTTATTAAATGGGATGAGAAATTGAGAGAGTTAGCTACTCTACTAAACAATTTAGAACTTTATGTAATAATTATGACACACAAATATCTACAATGCTTATATATCCTACGCTTGACATCTTGACATGTACAAAAAATTCAAGAAATACTGGATTCACAAAATCAGGGGCGATTTGTGAAAATTGATGAGCTTATAGAAATATGTGAGCAAGAGGAAGAAATTGGACAAACTGATTCTTCAGAGCTAGTTGAATCAAAAGATCAAATGACGATTGCAAATTTAACAGAAGGCCTTAGTACAATTTAAAATGGGTTATAAATTTTTGAAATAATAGACACAAACGAAGAGCGTGTTTCTACTACAAACGGGAAATAAACAAATTTACTAGCACGCGATGAAGAAATTTTATTGTGTGAAAAGAAAAAAATTTTCTTGTCAGACGACATTCTTCGAATTTATAAAGCTTATTAAAATAACTTCAGTTTACATTTTTGCAATTCATGATAACATAATTTGTGGCATTATCTAATAGCTTATTAAACATTTGACTTCTAAATTATTGTTTCCTTTAATCTCTGATCCCAATTGAACATAATTTGCATGATTTATATGTAAAATTAGACCTCGACTTATGCAAATTTGACTCACACGGTTTTTGCTCGGTTCCGCCTATCGAGTAAGTTCGAAGTATTACGGTTTATCATTACTCATATATTATACTGTTTTCAATTTAATTTTTAATAGAAAAATAAAAGGGATAGTTTACAAGTTATATACTATTAAATAAAGGTTGCTTCAAGCAAAGAAGCCTCACGGCCTATATACCTTAAAATTTTCTTTGAATGCTTTCTTAAACTAAATAATTGTTACTATTGTCAAACATAGCTGAATTTTTTTAACTTTTAACAAGACGATAGCCTCTTGAATATTTATGACTTTTTGTAATAATCTGGATTTTATAGTACCTAAAATAAAATCAAAATTATCAAAATAAATAGAAATACTATACTTAATAGAAGAAACTACACTTATAATAATGTTGATAACATTTTTTTCAATTGGATTAAAACTTGTATTTTAAGTGTCAAGTCAACCAATTTGAAAAAATTAATTTTGAAATAACAGTAGTATATAAGATTAGTATAGGTTGTATTAGAGGTTTCTTTTCCACTACTCTCGATAAAGTCAACTTATATTTTCAGTCACTTATATTTTTAGACGCAATTGATCTACTCGATTTCATATTGTTATTGTTAACTTTTCGGAGCATGTTTTCTTACGATTAAACAAGCCCATTAAAAGTTATAATTAATTAACTATTGACAAGATTTACTAATATAAACTCCTAAACTAATAACTATGTGGACCATTCTATTTACCCCTCCATGAAAAGTTGGAATTTCATCAGTTCTTTTAATTTTCAGTACACTTTTTTCTTCAAAGTATTTACTTAATAAAAATAACTTATCATGAAATATTCAAAACACGTATCAAGTAATTAAAATGAAATGCAAACTATGATAAAACTGTAAACTGATTGTTTGACGACACCTTTATCAACCTATTTAATAAATAAATAATATTCTCGGCTCTGATTTTTAAACTCTTTTTTTTTATTTCATTATTTATTTTGTATAGATAAGTATAACATATTTTACAGTAAGACTTATATATTATATTCAGGTTAGTTACTAACTTTAATAAAGTCACTAACAGAAGATAAAATCACAAACACAGGTAAATATTTATTAAGAAAACGTTTATGCTAATGAAGTAGCTAATGTATAAAACAACTTGATTTATGGTACTCCGTCGCTACCTCAGTGACCCATGCTGAGACTTATGAAGCAAACGAAAATGACACAAATAAATTTTTAAAATTAACTAAAACTTGCTCGAGATTATTGAAATTATTTTTCCACATTTGTAATTACATGTTCATAAACTGAAAACTGAATTAACTGTTGTTTGCTCTAAAATCCTATTTTATGTCTAGTTTTATTATATGCTTAATTTTTATGAGATTTTAATACAAGCGTAATTTGCTAAATAAAAATATAAAAATTTCTCATATATTAAAATTTTAAAAATAAACAATCAAAAATTAGTTACTCCCATTGATTTGTTATAAGAATAATAAAAAAAATTATAAAATATGTTTTGCCACTGCTCAAAAATTAAAAATATAAATTTTGAATTGTATAATAAAACCAAAAGAGTCTTTAGTGCAAAAAAAGATTTCTTACGACATTATATAAGAAAAAGGTAGTAATGACGTATGTAAACGAACTCCATATAATCAAAGATAAAAATAAAGAAAGTTGTAATTTAGTAAGCGTTGTAATTTAATACTATAGATATAACAGAAGGGCTAATAAATAATTTATACTAGATATAAACATAATATGAAGATAATGTTTACCTTCATAGAGCCGGTATTATAAGAAGGAGATCCCATGGACCCCAAGCTTCCCTTCAGCGGATATTTCTCCATCGTTTTATAAAATTATGTACCTAAAAATAAATATCCGTTTATGCATTGAGCCCTTAGAAGCAACAAAAAATATAATGGTTTTTTTTAAGTATGACATTTTGTCATAGTAACACACAGATATTCAGATTAGTCACAAAGCTTAATACGGTTACTAACGAAAGATATGATCAAAAGACAGGTAAATATTGATTAATATGTTTTGTTTATTGTGATGATATAAAATGATATAGTAATAATAGACAATAGTATCAAGGAGTTATGTGTATTCCACGATAGTGCCTCATTTATCAGTAGATAAATATATATTAACAATGTAATAACAATTTACCTTTTTCAAACACGTCTTTCTCAATGAACTTATGACTAATTCTTGTTTAACAGGCAAATTTGAAATTCTAAGTTTATAAAATTGTGTTAGAATTGTAATAGAGTAATTGTTTCATAATCTTCCAAAGTCGAAAGTCGTATAACAAATAATAAAAAAAAAATTGGATATTTCTCTTTTTTAACCCAAATAAAATAAAGTTCACACGAAGATTTTGTAACTTCCGTAACTATGCCTCGTTTAAATTTTTGTAAAATTGTTTTCCAAAAAATCAGTCATTGTTTAAGCCGGAAAAATTATTATTTTATGGAAATATGGTTATAATGGGTAAATCTAAACATGTTCACATTAGAAATCATAATATTTACTGTTTGTTTCCAAAATAATCACAAGAAAACATTGAAATCTCCATGTCCGATGTTTATTATAAGCCGGAAAAATTTGATATAATAACACTACTTAACTAAGATGTTTTCAAAATGGCGGACAATCCAGCATCCTACTTGTGTCCTTACCACCATTGGTCACAATCAATGTTTGTGTAACAAACATCCCAGTAAATATACAAGATTTAAATTGCATGTCATCTTAAGTTACATTATTTCAATTAATTAAAAATAAAGTAAAAAGTTGCTTTGAAAATAGATAATTTTTTTTACTATACAAGAAGTTATGTAACTTCCAAGGTTTCGTTTCTTATATAAGTGTTAACAGAATAAACAAAAAAAATTTATTCCAAATTATGTATTACGTTCTGAAACATTTAAGATATCTGTAAAAACATTAAAAACAAATTTTTAAATATTTTTAAAGGATGTTGCATTTTTTAATATTTCTCTGGTAAAATCACCGATTAGCTGAAAATTAGTATTCTTACAGAAAACTTTGAGTTTTTACCGCTTGAAAAAGTATCAAACCAAAAGGATAAAGTAATTTAAATCGAGTTTATAAAAAGAATAACAACTCATTCAATATGAATATCAACACATTTTTCATGGAAAATAGTTTTTTAAAAGAAAATAGTTTTATTAAAAAAAGTTTTTTCCAATTAATGTCGAGATGGCAATGAAGAATGTGTTAATTTATTCTAAATTAGCAACTAAAATAGTCATCCAATTAAAATAGTCATCTTCACCCAAAGTTATATTTTTATTATCTCCTACAAATTTATATAAATAAAACAAAATGAGAACTTAATACTGACTGATTACTAAGCAAGAAATTCTGAAAATAATGTTATATAGTCTTGAAAGTTAATAAATTACAAATATACTATCTTTAAAAATCCTTCCTAATAGCATAATACTGATTTTTCAATTCACAAAGGCGATCCCTTCCATATGACCGTGCTATGTGTTGGAACGAAAAGAGTGGCATTAATTTGTCACAATATCAAGTTCCTTACCTTCGTTCACATCCAGTAAAGTTGTTTAGTAGTAAACCAAATATAACTCAAAAATATTTAAAAAATGAGATAATTCATAGTTTTATTTTGTACATACGTTCTGATATAATTTCTGATATAAACCCTTCATTTTAATTTATATTATAACCAATTCAAATATTTAAAATAAATATGATATTAGCCAATTATAAATTATTAATGGTTTTTCGACGTATCAAGGTGAGATATGGGAAAGAGGCAACAATAAATAAAGTTAAATCACTCATTTTTAGGGTTCTATCTCTGAAAATAAAAAACAAAACCCTTATAGGATCACTTGGCTGTCTGTCTCTACATTTTTCTGCCAAAACCATTTGTCTCAGAAACGGCTTGAGATATTAAGTGAAATCAGTAGAATTACGTCTTAAAAGTCAGCATAATGGGAAGTCTTATCGGACAAGTAAAGGAAAAAATAATGATTTATAATTCCATGTGGATTTATACACTTTTATAATTTGTTTATTTTTATACCCGCAATAATAAATATATTTACGTTGCAACAAATTAATATTTATAGTGTAATTAGATATACTATGTACCCTTAAATGTTTATAAGTGCCTAAATATGTACGGAACCCTTGTGGTGCGAATTCTACTCCTGGTTGACAAGTTTTTTTAATTTATTACAAATAGATTGTGACATTTTATGGAAGCGATAAGAACACCATACTTATATTTGGAAAATGTGTACAAACTTTTCGAAGGGATCACCACGTTCATTGAAAGATCTATACAAGAGTTTAAACAGGGTGTTACTAATTATAGATATAATTTTTAAATAATAATAACTTAGTTGCACTTCACGGAATTAATTCTTATCACTATAAGTTAGCCGTTATTTTCTTATCACAGTAATGCACTAAGATTAACTAATATTTCTCATGGACTCACTCTGTATAAATATTCGACATATAAGAAAAGTATAGATTTGCTAATTATTTTGGCTATGACAAAAATTGTTTTGAAAATCAAATAGTAAAGGATATTTTGATTCTTTGTAGGAATAGTTTAATAACAATAAAGCAAACATATTTTAGGTAAGCAATAAAAAATATTCCTTATAACTAAGAAAATATATAACAGAGATAAACGATCGATTGAATAATTTTGTTTCGGATAAAATTTTCATATCCACAAAGTTATGGATGGAAGCGTACAATAGTCTCACCATGATAAGCCAAAAAATTTTGATATTAAATTTAAGACAAAAAGAAGATTCTCCACGTGTAATGGTATAACTCCGCATTTTAAAACATATAATTTTTCATAAAAAGCTACATTTTTCATAGGAAAATATAAAAAAATCAAAGCTTTTGGCGTAAGCAGTCGAAGTGTATTGAAAAACATTCAAATAGTAAAATTAGCACGACAAACTTGATTATTTCAACCTTGTAAATAAATTATTACTGTTATATTTTTTGTATTTTCTATGGAAGTTTAACATTTGAGAAAGTTACACCTTTACACTATAAAATATACTTTTATACATTGTTTATCTATATAAATTATTAACTAATTAAAAAATAGAATAGAAAAAATTCAAAAATAAAATTACTTTTATCTTAATTATAAATTTGCCATATTCTAAAGATCTAATAATATACATAAAATATACATCATACTAGGAATTTCACAAAGTTATCAGATAAAAATTAGTTCGGTAAACAAACAATTGGGAAACAAAATATTGTATATGAAAACGACTGATTTTGAAAAATTCAAGTCACATTAATAAATATCACCAACCAAAATATCGATTTCCATAGGAAAAGTAGTACGATTCAGTTATATAATTATTGTACTAAAAAATGGGATATTCGTTCAGGAATATGTTTTCACCCAAAATTCAAAATATATCATGCGTAATTTTTTTCGCTATCTCGCGTGTAAACTATTAAAAATATGGAAAGTATAGGAAGATCCACGTATGCAGCTAAAACTTTCTTGTATCATTTCTTGATGAGTCTTCATAAAATTGCAACGAAAATAATATTGACAAACATAAGATTTAAAACTTTCAAGCTAATTTGAGAACTTTGACTTATCGGATAAACAATTTTATTTAATAGAATTAAGTAAATATTTCTTACCATTGCACTTTATTTGATACTAAACATTTGTTGGTATCATCGTCTAAACTCGAAAAACAATTATTTAAACTTGTATAAAGATTTAATATAATAATAAAAGCGTGCGTGCAGGCGAAACAAACTTTATAAAAGTATTATCGTACGTAAGTTGCAAGTCGTCTATGATACCATAGATAATACAATTTCTAAATAAAGTTTATATTGGAGAAACGTCACTTGTCAAATTAATTCCATATCATATCAATTGATATTAATAATTCAATGACGATTCGATGAGGTTGCAAAATATTACAACTTTTGTAGGAAAAATACATGCTTTGTTGTAAAATAATTCGTAAATGTTATTAATTGTGACAGTATTATTATTTTAAAGCATGGATAAAAAATATTCTTATATTTTATAAATTTCTAGCGCGGGAAACTAAATGAAACAACATAATTACACTTCTTGATAGCCTTCTTATTAAATCTTAAATATTAGTTATTTAATATTTAGTTTATTAGTTTGAATACATCCAAACATTTCGCGCGTAGAAAAATTACTTCTTCAATTATCTCATATCCTCACGGCAGTGAGTAGGTGAATCCACGAGAGGCAAAGTGAAGTTTTTATAGAGGTTCAACAATTTAACTGATTAGCAAGTTTCTATTTTATTTATTTCCATAACAGTTTTTTTTTATTTTTTATTAATGAGAATAAATAGAAATCGCATAGCATAAGATCGAGACAATATAGCGGATGACTTATAATTTTTATACGTCTAGCTGAATTTGCAGAGATAAAAGAGTAATGAGGATTCCGTGATGAAGGACGGTTCTACTGCAAAGTCGCTCGTCTCGAGCTTTTTCCCAAAACAACAGTCGGTGCATAATAACCCGTATATCCAAAAATCGAGGCACCCATTTTTTCCGGCACTTCGTTCTTTCTTTACCTTTGTAAGCAACTCCTCAGAAGAAAAAACCGATTGCACAGCTGTCTGATAGTTTCAAACTCATAACAATATATCCAGAGTTGCCAGTGACTATGTCTAATCCATTACACAGGTCAACAAAAAAATATTTTTTTGAGTCTGTTATTTAGTAAATATTTTCTGTTTGTATACATCGAATATTAAGCAGAAATTCCATAAATAATAAATAAAGTTTGTTTCTGTCATTTATATAATGAAAAATAAATATACGGTATTTTGGCAGATTTGAGGAGCCGTTGCATTTAAGATGCAAGAGAGGGGGAGGGGGGACTGTGGGTGTGAAGCGGGAAGTGGCAGACTGACACGGTAGTGTGCGCATGAGCATTGCAAAGGAATAACGTATTTTATGTGTCGCGAGGCCTAAAAATGTCTTCCAAAAAGTGTAAAAATGACGTGGACTCTTTTTGCGGCGAATTCATTAAAGTGAGAGCCAAAAAATTTTTGTTTGACATAAAATATAAAACTTTGTGAAGCTTATTTTAACTTACCCGTACGAAGTCAAAATAAAATATGGGCACCTCATTTCTCATGTAATAACTGCAAAAACACTTTAGAAGGTAAGAAAACACATCATATATTTAAGGAAAATATACCTATATATATTTTTAACACATGCATTAAATGAGTCATTCGTTAATGAATGATGTTCATTTTTTTCCAGCCTGGTACCGAGGAGAAAAAAGTATGAAGTTTGCAGTACTAAGAATATGGAGGATGCCAGCTGATCACATCAATGACTGCTATTTTTTTATAGTTAATCCACGTAAGCGTCGCGCTGGCAAAAATGCCAAAAAGATTCAGTACCCAAATCTACCATCAACGTCTACTTCAGTACGCCACAGTGAAAATTTTCCAGTGCCTTCTAGTCCAAAAGGCGCAAGAGCAGCCACTACCGCTATCACAAATATCTAGTAATAGCGAAGGCAACGATTTTGTGATCGCATCATCGTCTGTTGAACCACAGCTCAATAATTCGGAAGAGTTTAATGACTTGGTAAGAGATTTAAACCTACCTAAACTTAAAGCAGAAATATTAGCTTCACGGCTAAAACAGTGGAATTTGCTCAAGAACGATGTTAAAATGAGTGACCAAAGAAAGCGACATGAATACAAAAGAAATACCAAAACTATTAATTTTTAAAGTTTTTTTTGTACAATCTGGCATTTTGCCACAATCTGGCATTTTTTTATTGTCTTCAGGATAAACATACTCACGAGAATCAAAATGTCAACTGAAACGAAATGCTACTAATACCGCCATTTAGCTCCGTTTCTAGTGGGACATTTTTCGGTTGCTATGGACCTGTCCTTACGAAGTAATATAAGTCTATAGTTGAGACCGCAACAAAAGTCTTAAACATAACCGAAGATTTTTGGAACGAAGTTATTTTACTCGGCTTACAGTAGAGCGAACTGGCAGAAATCGTAACGTAAGGAAAAAGCGTTATGCCCCCTCCAGGCGACCTTTCCCTCTGTCTCTTTCTATTATATACGGTTGTATTTGTGTGTGTTCATGCGATTATCGACGTTCGAGCAGCATGCATTGTGCGCGGTTAGCTGTATAATCTCAGTTCTAAACACGTGTAAACATTATTCGAACTTATTTTTTTTATTCTATTGTAAGCCAATCATCTACCAGACCGTTTCCAATTCGGTATGTATTTATTTGCATTAAAAATTATAAACTATTGCTATATCATTTACTAAATATTAACAATTTATAAATTATAAAGAATTTTCGGCCAATTCATTTATTTTCATTATTACTTTATTATTTATTAAACACTTAAAATTACTAAATTACAATGAATTGTCAGCTTATTCAATTATTTTTATTAACTGGTTAAACTTTATTTAGATAGTTTCAATAAATTTAACAATTCGTTATATTAATTTAAATTTTTGAAATATTTAAATTTAAAATAAAAATAAATAAGTTTTAATTTCCAATATAAATAAATTTAATTCTAAAAGTAATTTTAAATTTGATTACTTTATTAAAAAAATTAGTATAACTAACCTTAAAAAAATATAAATAATAAAATTTTAATTTTCAAGATAATTAAATTTAAACTTAAAATTAACTTAAACTTTGATTGATTTATTAATAAATTTTAATATAATAAAATTAGAAAACATTAAATTTTTACTATAATAAAATTTATTGTTAAAATTAATCTTAAACTTAATTTATTTTTGAAATAACTAAAATGAAAATAATTAAGTATATACTTAAAATTAACTTTAAATTTAATTTGATTGATTTAATAAAAACAATTATAATAATAAAATAAGAAAAAATTAATTGGTAGAATAATACAATTTAATATTACAATTAATATTAAATTTAATTTAATTTTGAAATAATTGAAATAAAAATATTTTAATTTTAAAATGTTTAAATTTTCATTTTCAATTGAATTGAATTTAAAATTAATTTTAACATGAAATTTTATTATTCTAAAAATTTATTTTTTTTATTTCACCAAACAATCTAAATAAAGTTTAATTAACAATGAAAATAAATGAATATGCTGACAATTTATTGTAATTTATTAATTTTAAGCATTTTGTTATTGTTTTTTTCTGATTTAGATTTTTTTTATATGTAATTTATAATTCACTATTTTATATTAATTTTTTTAATAAATTACTATTTTTCCTAAAATATTAAATAAAATTTATTGATTTAAATCCTTTCTTTACATTTTTGGTTCGAAAAAATAACATAACATAAAATACATAAATGATAAAAGATAACATAAAATATACAAATTAGAGAGAGAGTTGAATAAAAGAGGGCTGTGCTTTTTGGCGTGACAAAACTACACTAATATAATTAATAGAAATCTACATATTAAACCACGTTTAGAGTTGAAAAAATAATGTAAGGGACTTCGTTCCTGGAAGCGAGTTTACTTGAAAGCGAATCACATATTAGCTATATGCATGGTATATGTTGCATGGTAGAAAAACTAACAGAAAAAGGTAATAACAAAATATTAAAATGATATAAATCAGCGTATGTTATGTTTGATTGCGAAGGTCTGTGGTCTGTAGAAATAAATAATAGTGCGCGAATAGCGCGAGTCAAACACTAGTGATTAGTGAAATGCACCATAAACTAGAAATATTTTTCTACATCATGTTATTCTCAATTTTAAAACACACAGCCTGCATTTCTTATTATTTGTTCAAAATTTCTAGGTGAAAATATATAGGTGCAGGCGTTGTTTACTTATAATTTTTTTCCAATTTCTCCTAATATAACTTTAAATTTATAATTAGTAACTACATATATAACAAATACAAATATGAATGGTGACAATAAGAGAAAATGTTAAATAAGAGATAAATATAAAGTAGCAAAATAACTTTAAAAAGATGACTTTCATCTCACTTAATATTAGCAAAACTATTCTAACGACCTTAAAAAATTACTATTAAATTTATAGATCGTGATTTTTTTAATCATAAAATAATAATAATTTCACTGCTTATCAACCCAAAAAAACAAAATAAGTAAAAAATTTAAAGTATGAAATTTAAAAGATCAGGATATTGAGGATTCAGGAAATTATAATATAAAAAAATTATATATCACAAACTAAATATTTAAACAGCACAGTCAAAGCCTTATAAATTAACACCTTGTAAATTGCTATCAAAACTAAGTCCTAATTTTTTAAATACGTTATTTTTTATGTATTTACAGAATATACTTAAAAAATCACTAAAATTAGTATGTTTACTGTACTGAACTCATACCTCACTTTTCACACATTAAAAGCAAATTTTTGAAATGTGACACGATAGTTATTGTGTTGTAAATTGTAAAAATACTTAATAGCAAATTCAAATTTCACAGAAATCAAATAGAGAATTGGAAATTAGATTAAAAAAATAAATGGATAGCTGCTGAAAAATTAATTCGTTCTTGTCAGAAGAAATGTATTTTGTCCGTGTTGGAAAGTTATAATATTATATATTCAAACAAAAAATATTATATATTCTGGATACGGACGACTAAAATCTTGTTATTATTCGTTAACTTATTACCTAAGCATTGATTTAAATACTTTTCTCTATTTTACAATAAATAACAAGGTAAACAATCTAATATAACTTAACATCACTTTATCTAAATCACAAATAATATTTACTTTTCTTCGATAAAAATAACAAAGGTACAACTGATACGTAGTTATGAACTCAATATGAAAAAATACATTTAATATAAATCACAATTGACATATTGAGTTCATAACTATGTATCAGTTGTACCTTTGTTATTTTTATCGAAGAAAAGTAAATATTATTTGTGTTTTTGACAAAATCATGTTAAGTTATATTAACTTGTTTGTCTTATTATTTCTTGTAAAGTAGAGAAAAATATCTAAATAAATGCTTTTATTATCGAATAATAACAAGATATTAGTTGCCCGTACCCACAATATATAATATCGTTTTGCAACTCAACAAAATGAGAACAATAATCAATATATTACCAATATTATAACCTTCTAACCGCAAACAATTTCAGAAGTGCATTTTACAGCAGCTACCCAACAACTTTCTTGTATCTAATTTCCAATTCGATATTGGAAATTTATAAACTTTGAATTTGCTATTTGTTGAAGTATATTTACAATTTATTACACAATAGCTATCGTGTCACATTACAGAAATTTGTTTTTAATGCATAAAAAGTAAGGTATGCGTTCTGAACAGCAAAAATGCTAATTTTAGTGATTTTTTTTAAGTTAAGGACAATACATAAAAATGACGTATTTAAAAAAATAGGACTCAATTGTGATTATTTTATTATGAAAATTGATTTTGAAAACATTTACTAACAATGAATATCTTCATTCTCAACAAAAATCTAAACAGAAAATAATAAAAATTTCACAAGAGAAAACTTACAAGGTATTAAAAATGCAAGTAATTATGACGTTTAAATATTTAATTAAAACAATTTATAATTTAAACAATTTAAATTATAATTTCATGGATCCTCTTTATTTCCTTTGAATTTTATGTTTTTGTATTAATAAGCATTGAAATTTCCATTGTTGCTAAAATGCATTTGATCCCAATTATTAATTTATGATTAAAAAAAATCATAAATTAAGATTTAATAATAAATGTTTAATGTTGGTAGAATTTAAAGTTTTTGTAATATTAAATGAGATAGACATCATCTTTTTAAAATTTTATAAGTTTTAATTAATCTCTTGTTTAACTTGCGAAAATAGTAAAAAAATAATTACCAAAACAAAAAATGAAGGTATTATCGTGAGTATTTTTTTATTCAATCAATTTCATAATAAACTAATCTCGATCGAGACCTATTTTTTGAAATACGTCTTCTTTCATGTAGGTATACTTTTTAATTAAAATTTTAAATTGATTTACGGAGGTAAATTTCTCGATATTTTGTCTAAATGTTGACGGGAAGCTGAAAATTTATTTTGCGAATGTAACAGATATATCTTTTTTATACAAATCGACAAACTCTGTAGCATTCTCTAGTAAGTTCGAATCATTTAAAAGAGAATGTGCAAAAATGTATGGAACTTGGTCTAAATTTCCACCAGGTAGGAGATGGTATGTTATTGAGTTGTTAGTAAGTCCATTACATATATAATAATTTCTACTGAGACATCAAAAAAATATAAAAAAATAAAAAACTTACGGCCGATTAAAACATTAAGTTGTTTTGTATAATTACTTTCTTTTTATTTTATTCAACGTTAAAAATCGGACCTCTCGCGGGTGTTTCACATGATAGGCGCGTGCGTTAAGTGTTCTTTCTTTCACTACAAGCGTCATTACGTTTTGAGGTAGGTAATTAAACGCAATAGTTACCACCAAAAGCATATGTTATAAGCCTATTGTGTACATCTTTTTTTGTAAATTACTGAAACGGAAAATAGTTTTGGTTACTGACTTAATATTGAGTTAATTATAAAAATAAAAAGACACCTATTTTTTTGGATTGTATATTATTGTCTGTCTTTGTACAATACAATAAAATATTAAAGCAGACTCTTATTCATTTTTGTTTACAATAATGTCATCAAGATCTATAGCCGGGAGTCTGTTTGTATTCTTTAAAAAGGGCTGCTATCATCCATGCTTTGGCTTCGCCCTCCAAATAACTGGGAGCATTAAGCGATCTTTAGCCATTTTAAAGCCAAGAATTGAGTTCTCTTCTTGCGATATAAAAGTCGTGTGGACATTATCTTCCAAAATAAACCGATTACATCAACGTTGAAAATTTGTTTCGGTTAAAAGTCCCCGCTTTCCATTATTTTCTTTAATATGGCGGGAATACTTTGAACAGCCACATGATTGGCACTAGCAGCCTCTCCTTACACTCGAATGTTATGAAGTGAAACTCTCGTCTTAAAGCGCACGAAACATCGGTAGCTAACAGACATTTTTCTTATCTTGATTGCTATTCTCATGATGTTTTGATTATACAGAGTGTCTTTTGAATCATTACGTGTCTAACAGGAATTCGGTGCTAAGCTTGGTGGTCTTGAATTCAAGTGTGTAACAATTTTTTATAGGTGAAAGAAGCTTATATTCCAAGATTAAAGTTCAAGAAAAATTAATGAAGTGGATGAAATGCGGTATTTAAGTTTTGAAATATTAAAAAGGGAAGATACGGTATACTCTTACTTTACGTAAATATAAAACGGGCATAGGTCAACTACAGCCACACAAACTTTCACAGCTGCAATCACAAATTGCCTACATGTAAACTTAACCGAAAGAGACAAAGCGATGCATTGTGATTGTAGCGCGAGTGAATCAAGGTATTACAGCAAATTGACGATTGCACCGAACGCACTGCTAGTACTAAAGTTTCTCACGGTGCATCGTTTGCGCATGCGTTGTCTTTCAAACTTGACAGTAATAAAAGAAAATATTTTTTTGAAAACTTAAATCATTTTTATGTATGAAATATAACTCCATGTGTCTTTGTTTTATGATGGTTAATACATGTGGTAAAAGCACTAGAAGACATTTTTGTATTGATTTGACTAAAAATATTGTCAATTTTAAATTTTAAATTTCAAGAACAGCGCGTCTTTACGAACCGCCGGTCTGTGAACGACTGAATTGAACAAAATAAAATCAGGTCCACTGGACCTGGTTTCGCGGACTTGAACGGACGGAGATTAAAGCGTACCGTGTCTTTCCTTTTTTGTTCTAATCGTAGTGTTTAACCTTCATTGTTATTGTGTTTCTCCCTTTTTTCTCTACTTCACTACTACTACTTTTAGGTGGTATAGTAGTAATTCAAATTCAACAATTTCAAACAAATTTTAAACTAGTAACAAACAGAAACTCTCAAATAAATAAAGAAAACTATAACACGTTTGATCGCCCGTCGCATACTACAGTGATATGGCGTTCGCTCTTTGACACAAGGGATTCCCGCACGTCGAGACCCGTCACCCGAACCAAAGGAGTTTATATTGCCCAAACCTGACACGACTACAGCGTGAAGTAAATCGTAATAAATGTCGCTATTTCGAGGAAAGGTGTCAAAACATTTGTTAACGTAACTACAAACGACTCAAGTTGGAAGGACGTAATTCGGGTACTGCCTGTACTTTATTAATTCCCCGTTACCCACTTCTATATTCGCTGCTAATTTAAAACCGCACGAATCATATTTGCATCGCAGTGCTCGCTAAGCTTAAACTATAGAAATAAAATTTGTATTCTATTCTTTTCCGCAATGAGCGCACTTCGATGTGATTCTACAGTCCAGTAGTTAGATTGTTCGAAAAACATACGCGATGAATTTAACTGCAGTAAAGAATTTAACTGAGTTTCTGAAATAATAAAAACATATATCTGCTATAGTATTTGTATGTGGCATTAAATTGTGTGCATTGCATTCAATGACTTAACAGGTCAGCTTATCGATAAATAAGTTACTACAGCATTTATTGATGAAATAATTCAGCTGTATGAGGCATCATAAAAGTATAGCTCTACTATTTGTAAGCGTCCATTAATTCAGATACTGATGCGAGATTACATCAGTAATTTAATACTGAATGTACCAAAAAAGCACATTAAAACACAACGTGTTATCTAAAAACCGGAATTACGCTTAAAAATTATTATAAAAGTGTCGGTTTTTGATGAATTTGTATTGTCTGATATCTAAACTTGTTGTTCTCGAACTTAAAATTAAACAATATAAAGCAACTGTTGCAGCAACTTCTTCGCAAAATAAACTTCAGTTTGAGCACTGCAAAAGAAAACATTAATAAGACGATGTCATGACATTACAATCATAACCAATTATATACTATTTTCAGTCACGTTACTACTCTTGTTTTTCTTAATTTTTTAAGATAATAAATTAATATTTTTAATTGAATAGTCAAATTTGATTAATATCAAATACGGAACTATTGGCGACTAAGGCGATATGTTCCGATACTAATAATATATAGATGAACGTGTAAACACCTTATTATCCTGATCAATTTTCTCATTGGCAAACGTAGGACAATATTCCGAATTTTCGCTTAATATTCTCCTGAAATAAATTTCCACACAATAATCATCTATTCTATTCATTTTTAAATTATAGAAATTAAAAAAAATTGGTTATATTTATTAACAGTTTATATCTCACGCGTATATTTCATCAATGTTTCGAAAGTCAATCATTACACTTAGACATTTTTTTAATATAATTGATTTAAATGAAATAATTATGTAAGACTCTTTAAAATCTATGCTATATAGATTTTAAAGAGTCTTACATAATTATTTCATTTAAATCAATTATATGTAGCAAAATATTTAAATAATTGACTTAGAGTCTACTCAGCAAGAGCGAGACTGAAAATAAAGTTGGGTTAGTCATTACCTCTTTTTGGTTTAATATACTCCTCATATTAGCTTTTTTCGATAAACGGTTAGTTTATTTTTACGTAAACCATCTGTTAAAAAAATTAATATGAAATTAAATTATAAAATTGGTGGTTTCAAATTATGAGTTAATTTTATTATGTAACTCTTTTGCCACAAAAAATATGAAAAAGCAATACAAAAATGTTACATTATAAATATTATTTTAAAAATACTTAACTTGAAAATGGCCAGACCGTAAACGCTTACTATAAGTTAGCGATGAGCCCTAATGCTAGTTTATGTTAATTGTAATCCTGCTAACGTATTTGCGTTTATAATGCTATTGCTAAATGCTAAAGTACCTAACTACATTTCTTTACTCGTAGAAAGTAACAAACTATTTTTTGACAGCTGATATTTGCGAAGTGTATTTATTACGCGTATTAGCATTAGCACACTTTATAACATTAAATGCTAAATTAACGGACTATTTTTGTGACAGATGCTCTTTGTGAACTGTATTTTTATTACGTGTATTAGAGTTACACGGTTTATAGTATAGGTAGTATAATTACGTCCAATGATGAAACAGTAAAATCGGACAAAGCGACCTAAGACTACGTCGCTAACTACGTTCAGCCGTCAACTGATTGTCTCTCAGTCTATTTCTGCGGCGGTTTTATATAAATTTCAATGAACGTTTTCATACATTCTTATAAGAGAATTTAGTGCGTAATTTTGGGTGATTTGAATTCGTGTTTATGAAATAAATATAACAGCTATTGAAATTTTGCCTGACAACTTTAAAGATAACTATGTTCTTTATATACTGAAGGTAACTTTTTATCTTAAATTAGCGTAACGGTTGAGATTAGGCATCCTAAAATACACCTACTTCACGATTCTTTTGAAATTAGATGACTCGTACCTTCATTAATAAACTTTTTTTCCTAAATCCTGCCACTTCAAAAAAAATAACTTTATAGAGAATGAGTGTATCTTTCTAATGATATATAATTTATGAACATGTGCTGCGTATTCCTAGATATAGATATAGCTTTTCTAATTACGCCTGTATCGGCATAATTCGAGTGACGGCCCCTTAAAACGTATTAATATGCTTTCATATATTTTTGTTGCCGCTACTGCCACGCCGGTATCGATGCCGACTAGTGTAATAACACACCCCAATATAGAGTTGTGTAACTCGTGAGTGAGAGATATAAAAGATATAGCTCACATGTTACGATTATATCGATCACTCGTTCACTTGAAATCAAAATGTATCAGTATATAACTAGCTCAGGAGTGATCGGCGTCTTTTTCCTTTCACCATATCAATCATTTCACTCACTTGTCGCGTCATGAAGATAGATATAAAAGTATATGTTTTGACGTTACACGAAAGAGAAAGAAAACAATCGAACTGTTTAGTCAAATATGCAACTGAATCTATGTAGACGACGTAGCTACTCGCGGTCGAATGTGAAAGCTGTGACAAAGTATACTTTAATTCGCTCAAAATGTTTACGTAAACACTTTTTGTTTCATTTCAAAATTCTAATATATAATTGTATAAATACGCCAAATCTATTCCAATTTAAATAATTATCATTAAAGTAATTTTATGTATAATTTGAATCTAAATTGATAGTCCTAAATCCTGAACTTGTAAAGTATTAAGAAAAGTGGATACTCTCGTAGAATTTATTCTTATTTTCAAACAATAGTGCGTAATGTTCAGTCATTACTATTTATCACCATATTGAACAAGGGTCATATGCCAGTGTCCAACGGTACAACGTATGCGTAATAAATAATTTCGTTAATAACTCGGAGTACTCGGATACTGATCTACTGAGCTAAAATATAAAAGAATGATATATATATATATATATATATATATATATATATATATATATATATATATATATATATATATATATATATATATATATATATATATATATATATATATATATATATATATATATATATATATATATATATATATATATATATATATATATATATATATATATATATATATATATATCTTTCCAATCAAATGATATATAACACTCTTTTCTTTTCACTGATACATTTTGTGCACCACTCCCGACACTCCATACTAGCGACCAGATTTAATCGCCTACACTATTACATACCTACTCACCTATCCGTATCCGTATGTGTGTGCGTAAATTAATGTAGGGCTGTCAGCAGCGTGCACTGACAGCAGCATACGTCAGCAACATAGCTGTTTCTCTTTCTAACCAATAGCGTCGATCGAACGACTATCTTGATAGCATGCTTGTGCAGTAAATTTGAACTGGTGCGCACGTCTTTATTATTACCGAATTGTAAAAATGAATTTATATAAATAAATATTTTATGATATACATTTAATTGAGTGAAAGTGATTTGATAATAATAATATTAAGATAGAATTTGAAAACAGGTATTTGTGGATCTAAGAAACGAGATAAAATTTTAAACAAAAATAAATTTTGTTCAGTTACAAATGTGATATACCGAAATAAGGTCTTCATTGTACTTTTGATTCTTAATATATATAAAATTATAGGTACTAACCAAAATAACGAAATTATTTGCAACAAACAAAAAAGGGAGACAAAACAATCTCCTAGCCTTATTGATTTTATTGCTAAGAAATCGTACACAACGCAATGACGGACCGTTATATTGAATTATATATATATATATATATATATATATATATATATATATATATATATATATATATTTATATATAACCTAGAATCACGTACTCTTGATCGTACTCATTATCTGTGGGTGACGTTAAACTGGCGGGGGGAGGTGAGTGTCGCTTCTTTACGCAGTAATAGTTATACTTTACGCAGTAACAATATTCTTTGGTTATAATGCATGCCCTATGGGTTCTTTTGCCCTATGGGTTTTTTTGCGCCTGAACTGTACCGGTTTTGCCGGCACTATCCAAGCTTCACGTTAAGACCATTATGTGGTAAAATGTTTATCAAAATATTTAAAAAGTGGTATTTAAATAGGTTATTGTTGTATAAAAAATTTAATGAAAGTAGGTTTCTTACTACATCATTAGTTGAGTTGGTAAACGTAGAAGCAATAACTTTAATTTTTCCAGGTTCCTTAGTTTCAACGTCCTTAGTAGGTAATCAAAGGTACTTTTATTAATGTGAACTTATGCGAATTACAAAACTTCCGGACGGGCTTTTAACTGAAATTTTCAAAATCTAGAATCGAGTCAAAAAATATTTTGTATTTTTTTGTATGGATATAATAAAGAAATTCGACTTTAATTGCAACTCGTGTGAGACTCGCTCACATGGAGTGTAGGCTCACAGGAGACTATTGCGATGGTCTGTGTTACGCACATCGCTGCATCTTTATACGCACTATAATGATGAAATTTGAGGATTTGGATGAGGTTATTGGTTTTAAAATTGGGATTGGGATTAAAGTTTAACAATCCGAGAACTTCAAACAATTCAAAGAACGTAATCAAAGATTTGCACAGCTTCGCCCGGCCGTGTTCAGACGCGTCTGCGGACATTCTGCAGATTTGGAACATTATTGTAATATTTTGATTTAGTGTTATATAAAGATTCTTATTCGCTAAATGTGTCAATTAATTTTTCGTCAGCCATCATTGTATATGAATCACGGCGTAAAACGTCTACAGTGCTTATTACATCTAAACGTGCCAACTATCAGTATTAAGTCGCGGATCAGTCACGGACGCATCGGTCGCGCGTGCACGGGATTCGGACCTGACAGCGCGATTGACAGTCGCCATCTGCGTTGTAGTGTAGACGTTTTTTGCAGCCATTGACGTACAATTATGGGTGACGAAAATTCAATTAATACAGTTTACGAATAAGAATATTTATATAACAATAATCAAAATACTACAAGAATGTTCGAAATCTGTAGAATGTCCACGCAACACGTTACTGTTAACGCCCGTATGCACCGCACCACACGCGGTCGGGACTCTCAGTCGGATTTCCTGACAGTTAAACATGTATTTTGTATGTATAGTTTAAGAATTCGACTGTACAACAGGCTACGGTCGCTAAAGTAGACTCTTGTTCCGACTCGACTGACAGTTGACACGACTGAACACAGCGTCCGGACGCGGCTGTCCAAACTGAGTAGGTCGCGACTGTCAGTCACGACTAAGTCGCTGCCGTCGGTCGCGAATGTAAGTCGCGTCCGATAATATATTCCGAGATTAAGTCATTCCGTCGGTCGCGTCCAATAATATGTTTCCAGCTTAAAACTTGGGACAAATTATCGGACGCGACTTAAGTCGTGACTCACAGTCGCGACCTACTCAGATTGGTCACCGCGTCCGGACGCTGTGTTCAGTCGTATCGCGCGGACATTCTACTCGGATAGTTCTGTACAAAATAAATTGCTCAATCATCAACAAGCCAAAATAAAGATAATATTACAACTCCGCCGCAGAATTCATCCGAAAGTCTCATTTAAAGCGACCCAGGCAAACATGATTATCAGAACCATGAAAATTCGTCAAAAATTTAGCGCTGAAGCTTTGATCGATTTAATAATCTTAGATTTTCAACCATTTGGTTGTAAAAAATGAACGTTTTCGAAGATATTCGAAAATATTAAATTGTGACTGTGAATTTGTTTCTAGAAAAAACTAACACAATTCCTATAGGAAAGAAATATCAGCGAGACAGAAGTCGTTAAAAACCAATGGCAGAATATTAATTATATCCTTAACATTGGATATTCGGACATTAGATAATAATAAATCCTTTATAAGTACAACAGTGCACTATAAAGGAAAACAATTTAGAAATCATTTGTTATTTCCACTTCCGAGAGAGATCAAACAAGATAATCATACGGCTGAATATGTAGCAAATGCAATTGTAACAATTTTAGAACAATGGCAAATAGATACCAAAATAGTAACTTTGTCACCGATAACGCCTCATCAATGAAAAAAAGTAGTTAATGAGCTCTTAAGTATGCAAAACCATTTCCGTGTAGATCATACATCAAAACTGGCAGCTACAGATTGCACAGAAGAAAAAAGAACCAATTTAAAAGACAATGCAACAAATTATCAGTCACCATATCTTTTGAGTACTGTCTCAGCATTGTATCACATTTTAAACATAGAACAAAATCTACCTATTGAATATATTTAGCGTTAATTTTGTAGAAATTCATTATTCACAATTAAATGAAACTACGTGATGTAGTATTATTTCTACTTTCTTTAAGTTCTTTACCGCAACCTAGGTTTCGTTGTATTATGACATCTTCAGGTGGGCTGTTAGCAAAGATGTGATGTAGTAAAAAAGGTTCTGGCAGTGCGTCTAATGCTGTTGAAGCTCGAAAATGGGTAATAGATGAATTAAAAGATTGCCTTATGAATACTTTATCAACCACATATGTTCAATATAGCGAATCAAGTACTTCAAGTGAGACTGAAATAAATTATTTGACTTATCTAAATAATGAACAATTTATTACAGAATGGCTCATAAATATTTATTATGTAAGTTGTGAGTATGCACTCACCTGTGTCGGACTGGCCATATAGTTGAGGTAGTGTTTGCCAGCCGTGCCGTAGCCTAGAAAGGCCCCCGACCCTACCAACCCCCTGGCTGATGACTTACATATAAAATGATTCATACATACTTAGAGAGAAATGAAACGGAAAAATTTGAAAAATGGTAGACCCTGAGGCCACCTCTGAAACTTACCGCTGTTTTCGAACTCAAAAATATTTCTGGTTGTAATTATTAAGCTCTTCGAGCTCAAGGATATGACTTTTGTCAATAACGAAGCTTTTTTGTTTTTGAAAAACCATATTTATTGAGAGATTAACTCAATTTTGCATTTGATGCTGTTTTTTTGCATGAGAAATAACGTGTATTCAAAAATATTGCTCCATCAAGATATTTCAAAGTTATTTTGAAAAGGCACTTTTTTGAAAACTTTTTATGACTAAATTAATTAACCTATTTTGAGGGCATTCAACGCAGTTTTTTTTTTTAAGAACTATATTTATCTAATAATATATACCATTGAAAATTAATAATATGTATATTCATTGTTATCTAATAGTATCCAATTTACCCTTACCTCAGGCTTCTCAAGAGTCACCCGGGTCCTTCCGGCCCAGTCCAACCCTGCCCACAGCTTCTGTGTCGTCGAAGACATCATTCTCAAAAGCCGGTTTGTTACGCAATGAACGAAGTAATTGCCTACCTGATTACCTATCATTGAGCTCAAACACTCGAAATCAATTTACAACACTATCCAATGATTATGTTTGTTAAATCGACTTGATCAACTTGGTTTACATAAACTTTTATATATACTCTTTTATACATGACACAAGTAACTGTCCGGGAATCCTAAGCATTCACTGAACATATTAAAAATGTCTTAGGACCATTAAATGAAACTACGTGATGTAGTATTATTTCTACTTTCTTTAAGTTCTTTACCACGACCTAGGTTTCGTTGTTTTACAACATCTTCAGGCTCCCACCTTATTTTGCTAATATCCCACCTGAAGATATTGTAATACAACGAAACCTAAGCCGTGGTAAAGAACTTAAAGAAAGTAGAAATAATACTACATCACGTAGTTTCATTTAATTGTGAATAATGAATTTCTACAAAATTAACGCAAAATATATTCAATTTCTTAGGAATTATTCTCTATATGTCAGTGCAACAATTTCCTGACACAATATGTTAATGGTCTCACAATTTGAACATGATTCTGTGAATAATACAATGCCTGTCAGAAGGGGAACCAGATTTAGGGCCTAAAGGTAAGATATTACTCCTCTATTAATTGCATTAAATCTACTATCAATTTGCGCTTAAAAAGAATAATAATTGTTTTATGAAATTTCATATATGATGAGGTATCTCATCGTGTATGAGCAATGTTGGAAAAATCCAATATACCGTTTTGTATTTTAATAAATACAAAAAAGTAAAATGGAATTTTCAAAATTAGTTTTCCTTAAATCTAGAGACTATCACTTATCACATTTGTTTTAGAAAAAAATCATGCAATTAAGGGTTAAAGGAATGGAGTTTTAAAATTAATATTTCTCGCCTATGAATGTTGCAGGGAAATTCATGAAAGTAAAAAGTGCTTTTAAATGACTTTACAAAAAGAGCATAATTTCCATAAATATCTTATTACTGTATTATAGTGTTCATTACTTTGTTTCTTATGACATTTTCATAAATATGACAAGTCAAGTTTCTAAAAATATAGAATTTTTTACACCAAAGAACCTAGAGATACTTTTGTATACTGATATATAGAAAAACATGTTTCGTTTTATTTTACAGTATATAACTTGATATAAAAGCAAGGTTTGTAAAAAAATTATCAACAAAACACTGTATACAAAGTATTCATAACAATTATTTCTCATCTTTTTTATTGAAATACCTATCTACAAGGTGATTATGTGGAATTCTTCTGTCACAATGATATCTTGCGTTAGAGCTATCTTTCTTAGCTAAATAGACTGTAAAATTAAAAAGATGAAAGAAACAAAAGACAAAACAAGATTTATATAAATAAATAATGCAAAAATATTAAGTGAAATGTCATTGAATGCTAATAGACCATGTTCGACTGTACAAAGTCTTATTGATAAGATTTGTTTATTAAAAATATTATAAGTCTGAAGTGGTCACTTATCAATATTAAGCGATTATGACAAGAAAAATATTGAAAATTAGATATCGGCCAATACATCTTCACGTAGAGATGGCCCACAACATACACTGCTGGCCAAAAGTTTGAGACCACCCTAAACTTGGAAAATTAGATAAAATTGAAACAAATGAGAGTCTATGAAGAAAGAGGTTTAATTATCTGATTTCATTATTCATTCTTCTTCTGAGCTTCATTTCCCATGGCTTTTGGGGCCGGCTCTCCTTATCTTAATGCGCCATGTTCTTGGTGTAATTGAGTCATGACCAAATGTAGTCCCATCATCTTCATGTCCCTTTCCACTTTTCCCATCCACATGGTTGATGGCATGCCACAACCTCTTTTTGGTTGTTCTAATTCCATAACAGACCTCTTCATATTTTTTGCGGCGCATAAGGTGAACATACCAGCGCAGGTGGTTTTTTGAAATTTTAACTTGAATTTCTGTCACTTTAAACTTTCCACAGATAAGTTCATTTCTAATTTTATGTTTCATAGTTAAAAATGAAATACTTAAAAATATTCACAAAGTATCAATCACTGATATAAAAAATGGCCATAATAATCTAAACAGCCTTTTCATCAAAAAATTCTCCTTTGCATTTAATCATATTTTTCACGAGTCCCAGCATACGAGCAATCAGTTTGTCGATTATTTCTTAGGGATTATTGTTCCAGCTTTCAAGTATCCACATCTCTTTTTGTGAAGAGGGACATCAACCTCAAGCTCTTCCCATAAAAGTTCAATCGGGTTGAGATCAGTGCTCTGAGGCAGCCTGCCATTTTTAACTGTACCAACCCTTCCGTCTCTTTTCGTTCTAAAGAACCTCTGCATAATTTAGAACTATGTTTTAGATCACAGTCCTGTTGTAAAATTAACCCCTTACCAATTAATCTTATCCCGGAAGGAACAGCATTTTGCTGTACCTTATATATTGCTGTACTTTATATTGCTCGGTTTTAATCATTCCTTAGATTTGGACCAAATCACCAGTAACATGGCTCGACAGACAACTCCAGACCATAATGGAACCACCACCGTGCTTCACGGATGGCACTACACAATTTGGCTTCATCATTTCTCTGGCGGTGCGTCGAACATAAATTTGCCTTATTAACCATATATTTCAAACCTCGATTCATCGGTCCAAGGGACTTATTTATAATCTTCTTTTTTCTAATCTGGATGGACAAGACTGTATCCGTTTTTTTTGTGGCCTTAACAAATGTTTTTGGACAAAAACATGACCAAACAAGTTAGCGCCCGTAATCGACCTTTTACCGTAGTACACGTTCCGATAGAGATTTGTTAACTTTGGAAACAATTTCTGGCACTGTTTGGCGTCTTTTCCACTTGCTGGTGACGACAATGAAATTGTCCTCACTAGAAGTAGTCACTCTCGGTCATCCTGAACGTGAATGATCTTGATCACTGCCAGTTCCCATGTCGAATACTTGTGCGATGAACACAAATCTTCAATATTTTAAGTTGCGGGGCAATTGTATACACGGATTTGGAAAGCTAAAAAAATCATATATTTTGGTTAATTTTTTTTTTTTTTATTTTCTTGCAATCAACTTAACAAGCTCTTAACAGATTTGTTATAGGATATCTGGCAAGGGATAACTGGCCCTCCAGCGAGGAAGCTGTCTCTTAATTATTTAGGAATTTGTTATTTAACAAGATCCCATATGTGGTGTCTTTTAAGTCGTCGTTTATTTATGGGATTGTCTAGTGCTGTTGCGAGGGTATTAGTGTGAGCTTTTATGCGGTTTCGATGGGATTGTACTTTGTGTTCTACTTCCTCCTTTGCGGTTTTCATTCCTCTGTACTTATGTAATTCATTGTTTGTGATGAATAGAGTTGCATCAGATATCATTCGGAATGCTTTATTTTGAAAACGTTGTAGTATTTCCACGTTGGCATATGCCATATGTCCAAATCGGCTTGATTGTGGCTTTGTATATAAGTATTAGGTTTTCTAATTTATGTTGTCTGGTTTCCTCTTCGATATCTTTTAGGTACTGTTTTAGTTCAACCGCTGCTTTATTGAAATTCTTTTTATCCTGAGGATGTCAACTATAGTGACACACTTGTCTTTTTTCCAGGATCTTCATTTTTATGTCATTTGGTACGTTCTTACTAACTTTAGTCATTGTGTTGTCAGGTGTGCATGTCTATGAGGCTATTTGTATAAGATTTGTTAACGATATTGTATAATTTTCAATGTCTTCTTTAGTTTTAAGTTTTATTGTCTGGTTCAGGTTTTTGTCAATGTAGTCTCTAAATACGTCCCAATCGGTTTTTTTCGTATAAAGTCTTTCTTTTACTGGTCTTTCAATTAAGGTGTTTCTTATTGTAGCTATTACCGGTGTGTGGTCTAAGCTGCTATCCTAACATGTCTTGACACTTAAGTAGTGGTCCGACAGTCTTTTATAAATAAAGAAATCTAGCCGGTTTGATAATTTATTTGGGTCTGTAGGCCAGTATGATGGTTCACCTGTATAAGTACATATAATTTGTTTTTATCCATGCTTCTTTTCATTTCTCGGCCTCTGGGTAGAGTTAGTCGGGATCCCCAGTGGATGTTATTGGCATTCCAGTCACCTCCACATAGGAATCTATTACCAAGGGTTTTAAAATACGTTGTGAATGATTCTTCTTTCAATGCGTGTTTCGGTGGGCAGTATACAGCCAATAATGTTATAGACCCTGATTGGTCTTGTACAGTTATCGTAGTTGCCTGTATGGACTCCGTTTTATATTCCTGAAGTAATTCATGTTGAATGTGTTTTTTGAATATTACAGCTGTACCTGGTGAGCAGTTCCGTCCGGGTGGTAAGTCAAATGAATGTCATAGTTTCTTATAGTGATCTTATGATTAGGTGTTAGGTGTGCTTCAGACACTAGAAGTACGTCAATACTTTAATTTCATATGTCAATAGAGTTTGTATGTCATTCAATTAATTAGTTTGGTGATTACTGTTGTTAGGAGATTGATCATTGTCGACATTTGGTCTAATAGTTTATCTAGCTTTAGAGCTTGTTATGTGAGTATACATTCTAAGTTATTGCTATAGGTTGTAGGCTGTATTTTTACAGTGTCTGCATAGGTTCGTTTCCCTGTGTCGGTATGTTGCGTTGTCTCGAACCCTTGGTGTTGTTGTTGTGATTCAGCAGTAACAGTTGGCTGTCCTGTATTTTCTGTGTTACTATAATTCATACGCATCATTGTTGGCCTATGTTTACTGGTTCTTCTGGACACTATTTCTTTGTAATTAGCGGGATGAGCACCTCCACATAGAACACAAGAGGCTGGTGAGTTCCTGTCTTTTTTGGGACAGTTCGATGTCTTGTAACCTTGCACACACTCTACACATCGGTATGGCCGCATAAAATAGTTTTTGGAATGTCCGTATTGTTGGCATCTTTGGCATTGTGGTAGTGTGTTTCTTTTCCTGGGCTCTTCAATTTTGACGAGTTGTTTATTAATCTTTTTTATTGCTTTAGCAGCGTCGTTATTTGGGCCATTCTTAATATTACCAAAGAATGTCGACGTCGGTTTCTTTTCTGCATCATATTTTACATTGATGATTTCACCATGGACTTTATTTCCTGTACTTTCGATTTCTTCAATGATATCACTATGTGAAGTTGAATGATGGAGATTTTTTTCACTAGGCGGCAACAATGTTGGTCTTTTATATTAAAAGTATGACCTAGAAGTCCATTTTCACGAACGATGGTAATAATTTTCCTGTATGTCGCTATATCTATGGAAATTAATCTTAAGTGGTTTTTGTTCACAATTTTTATGAAGAATTCGTCCTTTTCTGCAATGGTACTAATCAGTTCAGTTAGCTTGTTAATATCTTCAATTCCATACAGTACGATTGGTGGTGGTTTATATGGTGCTTTTTTAAGGGTATTGTTGGTGTTCCCGTCCTCTATTACATTCTCGGCAAGTACACTGATTTGATTGTTGGTAGGTATCCTCTCAGGTGATGGAGATGAATGTTTTTTCCTTTTAGGATTTCTTAGGGATGGTGCTCTTTGCCGGAGGATTGTTATTCCGGACAGTTAATGTTTCTAGTGTGGTGATGTTTTTTCCGATGGAAGAGCCGAGTGATAAGCTCCTCGGTCTATTAATGAACAGGCTAGGATGAAACACCTGCTGGACCATCTTCTTGCTTCCTTTATTCTCTGTAGAATCCACGATGCAGCACATTGCCCCCCCCCCTAGAATTCGAGGGGCTGCCTGAGCAGGGCTCAGGGAGGGATTCTCCAGCTCAGCCGGTACCCTCCCGGGGTAATTCTTTTTCTTGGTTAATGTAAAATTTTGGTTAATGTAAAATAATTAGTAAAGAGAAGGTCATAAAATATAACAATTTCTCTACCCACCTGACTATCGCTCAAAGTTCTTTAATGTTTTGAAACAAAACCACTTTAATGCACCTTTACTCAAAAAATACACAAAACAAGAGACACTTTGGACATTTCGTAGTAATAATAAAATACACAGATGTGCAGATTTGTATTTTATTACAATTTTTGTGTATTTAGAGACAATATAAGTATTTTACAAGTGGATTGAAACTTTTGGCCGGCAGTGTATATTTTAATAAACTTCAGATTCACAATTAAAGGAAACCACGTGATGTAGTATTATTTCTACTTTATTTAAATTCTTTACCACAACCTAGGTTTCGTTGTTACTATTGTTGTTTTATTACAATCGTTTATTTATCATTGTTTTATTACAACATCTTCAGGTGGGCTATTAGCAAAGACCTAATAGGTCAGGTGGGCTATTAGCAACATCTTCAGGTGGCTATTAGCAAAGATAGTTAATATCCCACCTGAAGATGTTGTAATACAACAAAACCTAGGTCGTAATAAAGAACTTAAAGAAAGTAGAAATAATACTACATCACGTAGTTTCATTTAATTGTAAATAATGAATTTCTACAAAATTAACACCAAATATATTAAAAACTTCAGATTTCCGATCACCGGTGTCAAATAGTTAAACACTAATTTATTCCTCTGTTTATGATTTAAGTAAAAGAACCAGCTGTATTTTTTGAATAATTTTATTCGACATTATTTTAGTTACATGTTAACAGTTTTGTGAAAATGCATTAGGTCTTTTACCGCTCTTTTGTTACCATTTTATTATTTTATAACGATGTTTTTATTTTAGTAAACAAAGTCAAATGTCTACAAGTCTAGTGGCTACCAGATTTCCCTTTGCATGTAAAATAAAGTCTAACTTTTTGATTATAAATAAATTCTTTTCTAATCTACCATTATGTTTATTTTAATTATATTTCTTTAAGTCTTGAAATTTAAATATTTAATAAGCAGGGTTACGACACTTTCTTAAAAATTAAATAGGCAATGACTTGAATTGTCTTCTCGGCAACACTTGTAACTGTGTATAACATATATAATGAGACATTGTTATCTCAATACGTTTATGATTTAATTTATTGACTAGCCACATAAAAATAATTTTTTCGAAATAATTTTTCAGTATGTTCGCTATATTATTAAAACATTCTAGAAACACATTGACGATTTCATGAATTATTCAGTATATTTCAAAAGTGAATGAATTCATGGATTTTTCTGAAAATTTCATCGATTCCATCAAGAGCTATAGTAATACTCTCTTGTGAAACAAAATTGCACATATCTTTAAATATAAGAGACAGACATTGTGATGATAGCCCGAACAAACATTTTATTTGTTAATACTGTGACAAATAGAATATAAAAACTGAAATATTAAGGGCTAAAAATTTCTATGATTTATGGTTTTTACAACTCGAAAAATATACATAGGCAAAATAGACATATCGCAAGTGAATGTAAGCAAGAAAATAAAATTCAAATGAAAATAATTTTTCTTTAATTTAATATAAGAGGAAAGGAACCTCAGTTACTATATAAAATCATAATAAACTTTAGTTTTTATACAAGACTGACTGCAACTTTGGACAATTTTTAATAGAAGTTGTTTATAAAAATTAACTTTTTTAATTTCATAACCAACAATCTTAATAGTTTTAGCTTTAGGTTCTATCATTCATTTTCACATTTGCCTAAACACTATTTATCCATATTTGTCTAAGCTAGCTTTTGCAGCAATTAAGGCCGACTTTGTGATTCACATAACATTACACTCTAATCAATTACATGCAAAGGGCAGTCGAAATAAACATTTGAAGCAATTCACCGTAACAAATGAACGAATCACATTAAGAAAAAAAATATACATTCTGTTTCTTATTCTATTTGACAGTAAACAAAAAATGTTTGATGCACATATAACAGGAAATAACATAGGGACAGTTCATTTACATTTTTAAGACAGTCACCATATTGTATGAATGACAGTTGTTTTTGAAAAAAGAAAATGTATTATCAATTTCTCTTCAAACCTTCCAGTTATGATTGATTTTTAATAATTGCATAAACAAATTTTTAGGAAATAAAGATCACATGTATTAAATTACATATTCTGTAAATGTTGATTTAAATCAAATCTCTATTTAATGTTTAGCTTAATAGCAAAAAAAGTATAAATGTCAATCATTTTAGAATCATTTTTTTTTTCTCAATGCAAATGTCATTATTTCTATGGTAACTACCTTCAATTTTCAAATCAATTAACAGTAAACAATCATTTTAAAAAATCCTAGTATCAAAACTCATGACATGGAAATTTTCTAACCATTAACAGTAAACAATCAATTAAAAAAAACCTGGTATCAAAACCCATGACATGGAAATTTAATGGACACTTTTCTCTAACCTCTTAAAATGTTGACTTTTGTCTAATTCGGAATCATGTACGATTTCTTTTTCACTTTATTTTTTTGAACCTTTTTCTTTTTAGAGAATTTTCTTTAAGGAAATTATGTTATCGAGTCCACTCAGATGTGGGAAATGTTCAAAAATTGCACTCTATCTAATAGGTGGACCTCTTACGAGAATTAGAACTCGAAAACATCCGTTTTTTGAAGTTTATAGGAAATGGATACGTTTTCAAACTAGCAAATAAAAAATAGGAAATTGTATGATTTTGCACAACAAAGTTGCAAAATATTCACAATTATTGTGCTCTTCCTCACGTCTTCAAAATAATAGTGATACTTAATAAACTTACAATTAGAAAATTGATTGCTGTTGGTCCTACCTCACTAGGACCGACGGTTTTTGAGAAATCAATGAACAAAATAGTCCGACTATTAGTCCCTAATATGTATTAGGATTGACAATTTATATATAGGATTGTCAAGTATAGCATATCTCTTATGTACAGGTATGGTGTGCAGAAGGTACAGGATACTGAAAGCGTTCAGAACCTCACAAGCATCCCCCTTCACACATACCCATCAATAGTCGAGTATAGTCTCATATCTCATATGTGGATAAGAGCTGTATTAACTTAACTGTGTTGACTGGATACCACCATGAGCCTTCAGCTTTTCTTTACATTATCACCTCTGAGAAATTTGTAGACTCCATGTTGACATATAATGGATTAATGGAGTGATCTAATTTGACTCGTCATTTCTAACATTCTTAATCGTTCTGATTATGGTGCAAAGCAGTTAACTCTGTCAACATTGAAGAAATAATACCTTACAATGCAGCTTCATTTCGTTATGTTCTTATTTTCTTGCATTTTGGACGTTTATAATTTTCAGTTTATATTTTTCAAAACGTATTTCATTTTGTGGTTTACCATTTGTTTTTCTTCCCGCCACCGTTTGTGCCATATCAAATTGGGATCACCAAACTCTTTATTGGTAACAAATTTTAATGTTTATTTGGACTAAACTTTTTAAATTTTACGTTTATGTATAATATATTAGCAAAAACATATTTCAATCAGGTTTAAATACATTAAACATTTTTTGCTTAAAACAAATAGAACAGGAAACAGAATAATATGAATGGTTTCTTTTTTCTCCATACAATTGTTTTCAACTTTATCTTTTTATTTAATGGCATTCATTTTCTTTTAATGAGAGGGCCTTTGCCAGTGTCAAGTTAAAAGGTTAAAAATATGAACTACTGAAAAAAAGAAAATGTAAGTAAGATATAACAGATATAAAAAAATAAAAAAATATTTAGGCACTATTTTAAATGCAACGGGAAACATGCGCATAATACATTTTCTTATATATTGTATCATTATTTTTGAAATGAGTTTATAGGCAAACAGTAAAAATGATACAATATTGAAGTAGAATTTTATAATTTAATCATATATACATAAACAAAAGGAAATTTATTATGCAGTATGACATCACTGAGATCTCTCTCCCTTTTACCACTATCACAGATTGAAAAATACCCAACACACAGCATAGCTAAACTTGTACGAATAGATCAGGGACCCAAATGCATGCAAAACATCACTAAAATGTCTTTTAGGAAAGCATGTGTTTTGAGAACCAAGATTTGTGGGTATAGATCTTTCCCCTCCAGTCTGTCAATCATACACCATTCAAGAGCGGGCCAAAGGAAAAAGACCATTAATTAGATTGTAGAGGCAACATGGATCCCAGCTTAAAACGGTGAACCAAGCTTTTGCATCATATTATTTCATTACCTATATATACGATTCTGATCTCCTGAAATAAAGCGGAAACCACTTGATGGAAAATGGATTAACCAAGAGGGGGACTGTAAATGACGTTGATTGCTATAGTGACTGCCTTAAATATTCAGATCAACTGTCACTACACTAATTTTAATGCAGTTTCTTGTCAAATTTTTTTTAAAGCTTAAAGCATAATCCTTTATCCACACAGATTTTCATACGAAAGTAATAAATCATTTTATTTTAATATAAAACAAGATAAAAATATTTTTTAAAAAAAAAACAAGTTAAGATAAAACTCAGGAATACAATCTTTTATAACTTTTGAATTTTGTTATAGAAAACGTTTTTTTGACAAGAAACACCTGTTTTGTCTCTCTTCTTTTACATATAGTTGTAAATTATGGGTCTTTAACGAAGTTATTCGTGAAAAAAATTAAATCGTGGATTAAAGCTTCACTAAATTATCAATAAAATTCTAAAGTATGATTGCACGGAATTTAATATGCAACAGGACGGCTGATTTTTGGGAAATAGCATTTATAAGATGGTGTAAATTAACGTAGAACTACTTGTATTTTTTAGTAAAATGTACTAGATTACCATTTAAATTACTGATATAATTTTAACAGTTCTACCAAAATAACTGAAAGCGATTTCATTAATGCGATACAGTCATCACAGCTCATTAATATTGTGAATAATTAAAAACAATAACTAGAGAAAAATCATTGACCGATGCAGCTCCAATAATGTCATTGTTGATTTAGACTAGAAGTGCGCAAAATGTATCAGTGAAAAGAAAAGAGTGATATATATCATTTGATTGGAAAGATATTTATCAGTCATTTATACCTTTAGCTCAGTAGCTCAATATCTCAGTACTCCGAGTTATTAACAAAATTATTTATTACTGTTGAACAATGGTATGACCATTGTTCAATATGGTGATAAATAGTAATGACTGAACATTACTATTGTTTGAAAATAAAAATAAATTCTATAAAAGTATCCACGTTGCTTAATACATTATAGGTTCAGGATTCAGGACTATCAACGTCGATTCAAATTATACATAAAGTTACTTCAATCATAATTAAATAAATTGCAATAGGTTGACATATTTCATGTTTATACAATTATATTTATACAATTTATACAATTATATATTAGAAATTTTAAATGAAACAAAAAAAGTGTTTGTTTACGCAAATATTTTGAGCGAACTAAACCATATTTTATCACAGCTTTCACATTTGATTGCGATTAGCTACGTCGTCTACAAAGACCCAGTTGCATATTTGACTAAACAGTTCGATTGTTTTCTCGATTCAATTGGCTTTCATGTAACGTCAAAACATATACTTTTATATTTATCTTCACGATGCGATGAGCGAATGAAATAATTGATATGGTGAAACAAAAAATACGCCGATCACTCCCGAGCTAGTGATATACTGATACATTTTGATTTTAAGTGAGCGAGTGATTGATATGATTGTAACATGTGAGCTATATCTTTTATATCTCTCACTCATGAGTTACACATCTCTAATTTAGACTATTAAAGCAGCAAACAGTTCTTAATGGTTTATATAAGTAACGATAGTCTCATTGAATTATTGACAGCATTATTTTTTTTCTAAAATTTTATTGACACAAATAGTCACCTATATTATTTACAAAATGATTTATACATTGCACAATATAAATAATAACATAATTTGGAATAGACATTAGACATGATTAATATTTGATTATCTTTTCGTGCCATTTTTCTTAATGTAAAAGACAAAATGCATTTTGTGGAGTACATATAATTGATTTATAGAAATGTTTGATTGAAAAGGGTATACAGCAAGTGTAAACAGGTTTGAATGCAATCATTTCAGCGTTTTACAAAGCATTTAAATGATTTTCACAGCTGAATTATACAAAATAAAATATTATGTTTAAATGTTATGAAATGTAAAATAAAGATTTTTTTTTTTGTAAAAAGAGGCTTGATTAAGCAAAAAATATTGAAACAACAATATATTCTATTTGTTTCAGTTAAGTTCTGGTGATAAAGAAATATTATTAAATATCTCTATGAAGTTAAATTACATTACAATCTTAGATGATGATATATGGTAACTTTACAAGTTCGCCAGTTACCAGACTTTACAAATTACCAGTCTCGCTTTACCGCTAAGCCGTCATATACAATCTTTTTCCACAAGACACTTTGGAATAAGTTTACTATCACACTAAGTGATTGCTTTCAAACTTAGGCCATTTTTATATGCATAGACATCGAATATTATTCTAAAACGCATAGAATACCTTAAAAATATTACACAGTAAAACCTTGCATTAATTATAAACATTTTAATACATTAAACAATACTGATAAAGTTCAATCTCAAAATGGTAACGAGAGATTTAGACAGCTACATTGGAAAGTTACAATGCTATAATATCAATTTTGCAGATTTACCATAAAAAGAATCACTTTAATTATTAATCAGCTAAGAATGCATACATACATATATATATATATATATATATATATGTGTATATATATATATATATTATACCTGTGTTTCTTTTGTAATATTTTAACTCAGACGATCTTTGTTTGATGGCATTGTTGCCCTGAAAGACGCATTATTGTAAATAATGACATTAATTAAAATCAACCATTAATGTTGTGTGAAACAACGGTGCTAAACACGATATTTTTTTCCCTTAGCACGATTGTCTCGAAAATATATCAATTGCATTATGCAGGGTATTATTGTCAAGTTAAACAATTTTATCAAACTATTATTATAAAATGGGAAGTTATGTTTATTCATGCACAAATCATTCAACATGAGACTCACCAGTGTTCCTCAAATTGCCATAATTTGTAGGATGAATGTGGATACCAATATGGTTTATTTACACTTAGTCGTCAGCCGACTATTCCAGTCGGTTGCTGCATGTGGCCATCGACTAATGTAAATAGGCAAGCGTAGCGAACAAGTCATATGGTCGGTCGACGGCGACTTTGTTTAGTTTTTACACTCAGTATAAGCGCACGTCTCAACAAGTTACCTTGCTGTTTTGATGAAAACTCAGAGAATGAAGTCATTATGTTTGTTTTATAAAAACCGTACAATTTAGAAAAAGAAGACATTCTCCAAAATAAAAAAGAATATGATGTGTTTGTTAAATATATTGCTTGTTATGCAACATGTGTAGTCGATCACAGAGTGCAGCTGGTTGCCTACTTCGGCCAATGACTAGTGTAAACAAGGGTGGTCATTCGCTGTAGTCTTTCAACAAAGGTCGTCTGTCGAGTACAGCGGACGACCTAAGTGTAGATTGTCCCTTATCGATTGTTTGTTCCTATTGTTTTCCAGGCAAACTTGTATGGCATACCGCAATTATCAAATTTGTAAATATAGAGCCTGGCTTATTTATTAACAGATAAGAATACATTGAGAACCCCATAACATTAAAAAAATTCATAATTTTGTTTTATATATACAGATTAATTGGCAGTATAACAATTTTTCCGAGTCCTCTAAAAATATAAGATAAAACATTTTTTAATGTGAGTCTTTATTGTGAAGAAATTATTTATTTTTCAATAAAATTTTGTTTATTTCTAACATATTACCAATCACGCTGCCTGATGTGCAGTACCCTGCACTGCATTTAACCCTTGTGCTCTACAAATACACTTACTATTCAAGTAATGTATCGTCTTATTATGTTTACAGGAGCATACAGACTTTGCTATGACAATTTAACATACGTGGACCCCTCTCGAGTTTACTCCAGGACAGCCAAATAACATCTCTTTGAGTGAGACTTTAATACAATCCTAAGAGCTTAATTAAAGTTTTATAACTTATATAGCTTCCACATTTCAACAAATATTCCATAAATCTCATTATTTTTATCCCACGTACAGAAAATTTCTAAATTGTTATCTTCCCCCAAGCCACACCACACCCATTTTTTGCCTTTAAATCCTTTTATAAATAACTATATTACATACCATTTATCGCAAAAAATCGCATGTGCATTAAATTAACATTTTGCAGTTCAACAATGCATTTTGCCATAAAAGTTCTTGCGCAAGCATTTTCCATACATTTGATGCAAAAATTTTGAAGAAGCAATAATGTAAATCATTTATATAATTTAATTCCATGAAAACACGCCTTAGCCCATTCCATATATATAAGAAAAATATAAAAATAACAAAAACAATCATGAAAAAAATTCATAAAGATGACACCACTACAAATGTCACCGTGCCAAGTACAAAAGTATCAAATCCAGCACCATGGCTCTGGAAAAGTGCAAGTGCTACAAGTAGCTCAACACACAGGAAGCTGAATCACATTCTAAAACCATTAAACAGAATGTACTAGTTTGATTAAAACACTTAAAATCAGATCACTTAATAAATCATTTTAACACAATGCCTCATGGCCCCAGCTGCAGCCGTTGTCTTGTGTTAAATGCATGCGTACACGTGTTAAATGCATGCGTACATGTGTTAAAAAATTTATATTATAAATCCAAAGTTAAGCTCTCATTTTACTTAGATGTGTTTTGAGAAATATGATAAGTTTACACTATGGACGAACACAAAAATAGCCTTTATTTCTTCCTGGATCTGAATTATGAATAATATTCCAAAATCAACATGAACAAAGACAAAATTTAATAGTTCACCATTTTGAGATTGTACATCAATTCATTAATTGCCATTCTTTATTCATTAATTGCCATCTTCATTAATGGCAATTAATGAATAAACCAAAGGACTACATTAAAAAACTTTTAAAAAAATTATATATATATACATATTTATCAATACAAATATACAAGTTTTTTAAATATAATTTTGAGTGCATATTTATATATACTCACATGTATGTGAGTATATTTATATTATATACATTTACACATACACATATGTATATATATTTATACATATATATTATGCATGCAAGATTTTATATACATAAACATTTTTAACTAATGATTAATTACCCTGATCAATTTTTCAGTCATTTTTCTTTTAATTATAAGTGGTAAAAATAAATACAAACTATGAAATTGCATTACAATTTTAAATTATAATATTTTACAGGAAATATATAGGAATAGGCATAATTTTTTGCTTTTAAACTAAATTGGTCTCGTATAAAATACCCTTCCTTGCAAAAAAAAAGAGACACTTCTAAAATAAACGGCTTTAGAAGTATCAGAAGTTTCACAGCCATATTGTACTGTAAACTCTTGCATTTTTTGAATTTGAATTAATATAATATTTTGCTCTTGAATTAATATAATATCCAGTTTTTTTTATTTTCTTTGTGTAGTTGGATAAAGGCACATTTGAATTGATTCATGAATATTTCATTTCACAAAATGAAGTTTCTTATGTGCAAAGTTAAACATTACGCTCGAGTTCCATTTCAAATTCCAACAAGTCGCATGATGGTATACAAATAATAAATTTGTGTGACATTATTTTAAAATAAACAATAAAGTAATATGGCTAAAAGTGATACGTTTCACAACTAAGATCGAGCATTGTGATCATTTTCATATCATGCAACGCTGACCAACATCCCCAACTTTTTATAAATACCGTATTTCGCACTGTATATTATTTTATTTACACTTAAAATATATATACAAGTGTCTCCGCATTAGATGTGGTAAGGTTTAAAGTGCAATAAACTATATATTAGTAAACCGTGATTTGTTAATGAGGACGTATTTTATAAAGATATTTTGTGGCATATCACAAACAGCTACCGACTTCTTATCACTTTTCAAATGTTTAATCATTTTATATTCGAGATATTTTCTAAAAATAAAAGTTAATCACTAGGCCTTATTGTAAAATTGTTTTTTTTAATGTATTTTAAACCATAAGTTAAACTCTTGCAAAAATATTTATAAATTTTTAGATTTTGTGCAGGTTTATTGAAAAATGTATTTCATTGAAATGTAGGAAGATTCATTAACTGTTTACAAGTAAAATTTGTTTTTCTGTGATGTAAAATGTGCTGTTAGCACTCATGGTATACTCTGAAGAATGTTTAACTTTTTTTTGAAGCACGCTTGTAATTCCAGAGAAATTTTATTTAATAAATTTCACTATGCAACAACTGAAATGTTTTGTTAATATTGCAACTTTATAATAAATATGACATTACACTGACACAATTTGGTAAAACAATTAAATTTTTAGAAAAGGAATTTGCATTTTTTTTAAATTGTGGAAAATAAATCTAAACACATTTTTCTACTTATACATCAATAAGCCATAAAAATTCTATCAGTTGCCCAGAGGAAATACATGAATTTAATTTTTATTCAACTTCTGCACAACACAAAAGTTGGAGCGAACCATGGCGTTAAAAAATAATTCATGTGTTTAAATAATAATATAACTTGCAAGGTCTTACTGCGTCACAATATTTAAATGAAATAACAAGGGATTTTACAAATACACAGATATACATATATATGTATGTATGTATATGTATAAACACACACACATGAACATAGGTACATAAATTAATACTTATATAATTAGATAATAATACTATTTCTATACAGACGAGTATTTTGCACGATAATAAATTCATAAAATAAGACCTATCTTACAGTAACAATCACATTTTCATTAAGATTAATAATTAAATTTCTATTAACAAAACTTACAAAAAATACATAATTACAATTAATTTAAACGTATAATTAAAGCGCAACTTAAAAACACAACACAAAATAATTGTCAGTCACCTGTTCAGAGAAACATGTCATAAAATAAAATCACTTAGTAAATTTTTTCATTCTGTTGTATAAATTAAAAAGTCTAAAAATAACAAAATTAGGCGTTGAATTTCAAATTATAAAAATGCCCAACGAAGCACATTGTCTCAATTAAATATTCATTTATATACATATATTGTATTGATTCAATAAATAAAAGTGTATTGTGCACAATATGTATAGCTATAAATAATTGTAAATGGTAACGACGCAGAAAACACTCAGCCAATGTGGTAAAGTAGAAAAAGTTAATGATTTGAAACACAAAAATTCGAGGTAGGAAATAATTGGGATTACATGTGTAGAAAGGAAAATCAATTTTTAAATAATTTTCATATCTAGTAAGAACACTTTTCTTAAGAAAATTAAGAGATTTCCTTTATACATTAAAACTTACCAAAAATTAAAAATGCACAATAAAGGCCACATATCATAAGACATTTTTGTAGCTACTGTTTCGTTCTGTAATTTTTTATTTATTTCCGAATGGCTTTTAAAGAACCACAAAAGCAAGCATTTCTATGTGGTTATCATGAACAATACTTTATAACCGTACATACGATGGTAGCACCAAAAATATTGCTTAAAAACTTCACTCGGGTAGAAGATCGAAGTCATCTGAAACATGCACCATAGGCACGTGAGCCATATCGATATGCGGTGTCGTCTTGTACTCACACAATCCAAGCTCTTTGAGTTTCCATTCCCAACTCATAGACTGTATGGCATGAAGAGACTCTGCTTCCATGTGATGACGTTTCACCATTCCCTCCTGTAAAACAAAGTAAATTATAAACAGGAGATCTCTTTTAAACTGAAATACACCCTTTTTAATTTTTTTAACTGTACAAAAATATTCAAATACAGTGTGGCAATAGTCAAAACTCAAAATAGAGCCAATTTAAATACAAGTGTTACAACAACTGTACTCGTGTATTCAAATGTTTTAAAAAAAAAGCATAAAATGAACGAATTAAACATCTGCACGAAGTATCTATCAGTATAATCATTCTGACCCGCTAAACGTACAATGCACTTGTTCAAACAATTAACGTGAATCATTAACAGAGATATGTTAAAAATACCTTAATTTTCTCCCACTTATCATCAACGTCTTGCAACCAAGATATAAATAAGCGACCATTATAGCGTGAACGTTGCGCATTTCTCTCCTTTTCTTCCTGTTCAGGTGTTAAAACGTTGTAGACCTCTTTGTCGCGCAGAAGAGTACACACAGAAAACGGAAGAGACTGTGGAATATAAGAATTACATTTTTGTACACGGTACTAAGTTTTAAAAAAGAAATAAACATATTAAATTATGATTTCGTCAATCGTATAATTAGCTCAACGTCAAACTTTATTTGATTTTATTGTCCATTAATGCCAATCATATAAGGCATAAGAATATCTTATATCCGTTGCGTTCAAACTTTAAAAGTTGATTTCTTACCTGGTTTGCTAAAGCTCTCGCAGCCCTTCCGTGAACTCTGAGGATTTCTTGCTCAACAGCGAGGACCAATTTTTCTTTCTCTACTAAATGTTGAATTCTCAATTTGTGCCTACAACGTACGTAATGTATATAAGCTCAAATCATAATTTTTAATTTAAGTTTACTGTACAGAAAAAAAATTAAATTTCTACACACATTAAAAAGCAGAATTTCCCACTTAAAGTGTTAATACATTTATAAATCATTCATCCTCAACCATTTTGGTGTAGGCCTCCTTCAATCTGCACCACTCATTTCTATTTTGGGCTGTCTGGATTCAGATTGTTCCCACCATTTTCATTATGACATCCTTAAAGTTGAGTAACCTTGGGGAAAATTGGGTGTAAACCCAAGTGGGAAATGCGGTCATAGAACAGACGAGACAGGTGGGATCAGTTTAGCAGATAGAGCTGGCTTGCCGGTCTAGTGGCCTTCAGAAGAGGAGGTGTCACTTAAGGCGACAATGGAGGAATCTTTCATCATCAAAAGCAGCGTTGGCGTTTGTAGTTCTAATTAAATTAATTACTCCTCACTCGTCAGGACGTATTGGGCACAGAGTTGTGTTCAATTGCCCAAATCCTTCAATCAATATGAAAGAAATATTTAAGGATAAAGAAGTGGCAATAAACTGAATGCCGCGTATGTACTCTGTGAAGCATATTTCAGAAGATATTCTTAAGTCATGTTATAGAAGACAAAGTACAACCATTTTAGAAGACTTGAAAATTATAGATAATTTTATAAAGACATTTTATATAGGTTAAGTTCTAAAAATTTGTGAAGGAATTCGGGACAATGCAATATCACAATATTAAAATTGACTTAAATTCTTCACGGAATCTGTTTTAATTTATTTTGTAAAAACTACATCGATAATATTAAAAAATACATCAACGAAACTTCCATTCTTATTTAATTACCCGAGTAAAGTTAAGATCCGCAGCTAACAAAACTATGGAAAATGGGATAACAATATTTTTTTATTTACATTCTCTTATGGTAAACTCGCAAGTTAATATTGAAAAGAGAAAAAGTTGTTTGTCATTATAATATTCGAGTGCCATGATAATAGAGTACAAAACATAAGTTGAACTGCCCTAATTCGAGGACACTACACATTGAAAAAAAAATATGGCTAGCAACAGGATTTGATAAACCATATATATCACAATAACAAATTCAATAGAGATAAAGAATAAAAGATAATAATTACCATTGAAACAAAGATAGTATTGAATATAGTAATAAAACATGAACCCCACAAGTGTATATATTGAATACATATGATACGGTATTGCTTTTGTTCTTTGGAAATAAGATTATTGTGCTGGTGGATCAAATCATATCATTTACGTACTTCCCAAGTTTTTTTTTCTTAGAGAACTTCAAATAAGTCAAGGAAGACATAATTCACATAATTTCCTCATTATACACCATCAAAATAATAACCTTTATACTGCGGGAGTATTACATGTGATATTGTAATACTTCTTGAGAGCGGCAGACACAATAAGGGAAAATACTCACAGGAGCCGAGACATTCTGTTCATTTTATCATTAATAAACTAATATTATTTACATCACAAGGAGTAGTAAATACTGTATAATAAGAATTTGCGGTTTTTCATGTAAAGACTACTGATGACATTCCAACCATGTTCCACAGCGATAGGGTTAAATACTATTTTATACTAAACTATTAGACTGAATACAGTTTTGACAAGTATAAAAATAATTATCTTTACTGCTTCCAATAGGCTTACAGTCTCACATCCCAATGTAATTAGATTCTTTAAACAAATTCTCTTTTTGCAAATAAAAAATACCCACAAATTAACTAAGTGTACATTTTGAAAAAGAAAATGGACCCGAAAAACCTTACCTTTCCTTTTCCTGCATCGCGTACTCCTCTCGCATCTGCAGAGGTATTGTTGGTGGCGCGTTGATAATAGGATCTGGCTTAACATTTTTCTGAAGGACGTACGTGCATTTATTCATCAAATAACCACGGAAGCCCTGCGGTGGTTTTGGCTGTACAGGGAAAAGACTTTTCTGTCGTCGTTCAATCTGAAATTTGACGTTATGTAGTTATGTGGACGCTCAATATAATTTCATATAATCACTCAACTTGCCCTACTTACAATAAGCCCTACATGAAATGCATAAATAGACAAGGCCACTGTTAACTCAATTCCCTAGCAGTTTGCTACAATACCTATGCATTATCTATAAATTTATTGTCACTTTATTGTTTTTACATTAGAATCCATAAAAAAAAAAGTACGATCAACTTGTGGGTGTCTCTATCACGTGTCAAAACGTCGAGTTCAGATTTGACAAGATATCATTACTTGATTTATTGTGTAAACAATAAATTTATGTACCTAACATGTATCAAATATAATAATTAATCCCAGGCATATACACACAATCTATATTTTTAAAGCATATTTAAAACAGTTTATCAGTTTTCTTATCAGTGATGAAATTACTCAATGAGTTCCTATCTTGAACAAATTGTAATATAATAAATTAAGAATGTAATATCAGACAGTACATTTTTAACAAAAGAACAAATTAAACATTTTTAAACTGAAACTATTATAAACCACTCAAGTCTTAAAAAGACATATAACATATTCTATAAGATAAGTCTAAAATTGCATATAATTGAGCAATATTATACACAATAGGTATACTTTCTAGAAGGTTGATTTTGCATAATCAGCATATGTAAAAACAAATCAATTATAAACATTTTATTGAATTAGATTTTAATAGAACTCATATGTAATTTCATCACGGTAAACATATTCAGAGAGATATGATATAACATATCAATGAGCAAAAATTATATGTGATAAGATTGTCCGTCCGTCTTGAATGTGACAAAATGCAAAAAAATTTGGGCAACTAACCTGCTTCTGTATATGGAGATACATTTGGTAAGGATTGGAATGTGTGTGAGCGTGAGAATGCGACGTAGAATCACTCGAGCTGCTACCGGCCATATTGGAGTCTGAAGAGTGATTGTTACTGTGTGAATGACTATCTTTGGATGCTTTTATTTTTCTTTTTCTAGGATGGAGCTCGGTCACTGAAGTACTCGATGAATGACTTGTGCTTGAATTTGCTTGGTTACCACTTCCGCCGGTTGAACTGTTGTTATCGTCTTGATTCTGAATGTATCAAAATATATAAATATTGATATCTGCAGAAAGATACATAGTCTAAAATCAAATACAAATGTTCAAAACGTTACTTCAGATTTTTCAGTTACACTTGTACAATAAAAATAGAAACTTCTTCTACAACTAATTTAACGCCTACTATTCTAATTTCATTCTAATATGTTCCTAATATATATCAATAGCTCTCGCTTGCTTATGTAATTTCTGGTTATACTTCTTTTGACTAAATCCTATGCGTTCAATGGGATTTCAATCTAGACTTTGGATAGCCCACTAACCATAACACAATATACACTATAACACATTCTAGTGCAAACAGACCACTATAATGTGTTATATGTATATACCACTATAAAACAATTCCTTGGCATCTCTAATTGCATGGACTACAGCACCTCTAACTGCACTGGCATTATTATACAGGGAAATGAAGCCCAACCCTACACACATTGAGAAAATAGCCCAATATCAGGTCTGACAACATAGTTGTCTTCTAACTAGCTGTAATCATGGTGCCCCTACTTGGAATACGAAGCTAATTTTGCCCATTAGACTTACTCAAAAGATTAGAACGAAGAAAAGAATCAGTTTCGTAGACGTATGAATATCATTTTTAGGTCTTCCTCATATCCTTAGACATTGGTCTACTCTATAAAATTTGACATTATTCAGTCAAATTCTCTGGTTACCCATGATCCACTTAATAAGCTCACATACGAATCTAAAGCTAATTGCTCAATAACCTCTAGTTAATTGTAAACTAACACAGCATGCATTCAATATCATTGCTAGTCTGTGTAAAATATTCCTGTTAATTCAATTGCTTATATGAATTCCAGTAGCTTCTAGTAGGTGATTTTGTAAAGTATATTAAATTGCAGTCCGTTTGGAACATGCCCTTAATATGATATAGTGATTTTTTCATGCTGTAGATGTTCGTACGTGGTCAGAGTCGCATTTCTTGATTTTACTGTCGGTCTCTTGATAATAATACCACTCATACCAGATGGTCTGATGAAACACACATACTTCTAAGGTCACGAATTTCTGAGAATTCTCTCTATTAAAACAATTATTTTTATGGCAGTTTTTATATGTATATGCCGATGAGGTGTTGTCTCTTCATCACCATATGAAGATAAAAAAAGTTATTTTTATATAAAATGAAAAGGATTATATGCATAGCAAAGTCTAAAATTGGAGTAAAGCATGAAGTGCATGGGCAGTGGCTTCAGCACTTTTGCTTGTTAATCATCTCATGCTTGTCATCTCATATTAATAAATAATCTTTTAATGAGATTGTATTTTGTTTTTTGTAGTACATATTCTTAAATATATAAAAAAATTAATGTTATTAGATCTATTAACGTTTCTATTGCTGAACCAAATATAAGAGTAAAAATTGTATTTCTAAAAGTAACATAATCATTGTTAGGTAAAGGAAAAATTAAACAGTTATGAGGCCACACCCTTTTATTTGTGAGTACTTTGCAATCAGCTTCAAATGAGCAAAGTAATACACATGCGTACATATATTTACTTCCATCCTTTTGTACCAATTTTTTTTATATAAACTACAAACAGTTCCAATTTAATTTAACAGGAAGGAATTCGGCCAATTGAGTCATAATTTTTTATTAAAACTCGATTACAATGAGTTATTAAAATTTTTAATAAATTATTTTTCACATAAAGAAAATATTTGTGTGATAAAATAAAGAACGCATATATACGACGAAGATGCACATAACGAGAGATACAGATTCAAAAAATATATTGTAGTTATTGATTACCTTGTAGATGGTCATCTTTATTATTAACATAATTTTAACATTGATTACAATACTCTAATAACATACCGAAGCCTTAAATACATACATAAGAAAAACAATAGAAATGTGTGTTAAAATCAAATAAAGAAACAAAGGAACAGCTACCATGAATATTATTGTTAAATTCATATTTATGCTCAAACACTAAGTTGAAAATGTACTAGTCAAATACAATGTACTTGAACAAATGTCTTGGCATATTTCAAGTGATACAAGCGTATATTTGTGTCTCGATCAAATCCTCTTTCATGTTTTCCCATTACATAGCCACAAATTTTTAAAAGAATTGGTTACTTTCAATTTCTTGCAGAATTCTCCCTACTCATTTCATAAATACTTTTTGCTTTTATTTTAATAAAAACCAATCTCCTAAAACTAGTTTACTTGCGGTTTTGTGTAAATTTTTTCAGAGCATTGTAAAGATCAAAAATTTAAGCATTATAAAAATTTACAAGTAGTCTTCTAACAATAACAAAAATTTTAAGTGCCAAAAGCAATTCATACTTACGGAATGAGACCCATGTGAAGGCGGAGGTGACTTGGTAGAAGATAAAGCAGCCTGTGCGTTAGGGCTGACAGGTGTAGAGTGTGGAGATGTTCTCTCTTTATCCTTATCCTTGTCTCCGTCATTCGTTCTATGAGATCTGAGGACACGTTGACCAGTTGTGGCTGTTTTTTCATCATGTCCATTTCCATGCTTTTTATCATCTTTACCGTTATCCCCTCCATCATGATCATTGCTGGAGCCCTCGCCTGGAGTGAACGGTATTACATAGGGTAGAGTAGATGATATTCCTCTTCCTTTCCCACCACCACGTTGACCTGATCCACCTTCACCTTCTTGCTGGTTACCTGAGCCGGATGCTCCTACCCCACCAGGTATAACAATTTTTAGAGGAGGTACCTTTGGTCCACTCGATTCTTGCGTTTTAGTATCTTCATCAAATTCATTGTTGTCTTTACTATGTGAAGGTTTTGGACTCACACACGGACTTTTTCTGTCTTTAGAATTTTGACTGTTGGAGACAGACAACCCACCTTTTCCCGATCCGCTTGCTTTACCCTGATGACCTTGGCCACTTGAGCCTGACTTATTAGGCCCACTCGAGGCATTTGCTCCCTTTGAACCTTGAATATTATTATTTTTGTTCGAAGCAGTGTTTCCTCCAGCTTTAGAGCCATTCGAAGACCCATTTCCACTTTTGTTTAATGGAGTTGCACCAGTCTTACTAGCAGGTCCAGGCGGCTTAGTCCCAGCTAAAACTCCCCTGCAAAGTAAATGTAGCATTAAACATATTTTTAAATATAAAGAAATAACCAAGAGATTCATAACATTTTATAACAAACCTTCCAGAATTAACTCGGGAGGGTGGCAGTTTTGCAATAACTTCTTTTGGGTCATTATCTTTTCGCTTTTTTCTCTTTGAAGTATCATCCTCATTACTATCATGTTCAGCAGAATCACCTTCGAAGAAAGCCCTTTTAGAGCCGGTCGTAGTAGGTTCATCTGTTGATACAACTGTACTGCTCAACTGGGAGTGAGAGTCTGAAAACATAATTACTGGACCATTAAAGATATTCCATTTATTTATTTTGCTGGTTTAAAAAACACAATAACACAATTAATATTTCTAATCTATATCTTTAAACTCATACCATCTTTACTATCACAAGTAGGAGCATTGTGCTTATCGGAGGCAGTAGGATTTTCTTTGGAATCAAAAGGCTCACTGCCTTGTGTTATTCCCTCCATATTTGCAGATTTAGTTCCGACGTCTGTGTTTGGTGATGAATTTGCATTGCTAGGTTTTTTGCTATTTTCATCCCTTGCTCTTGCCCCCTGTGATGTTCTTTGATTGGTTCCGGTATCTATATATTGACAACTGCTTTATAAAAACTTAAAACATTGAGTCAGGCCAGCCATGGGCAAACTATAACTTGAAAATCTGACCTACAAAGAGGTCAATCCCCAAAGGGACTCACAACACATAAAATAATCTTAAAATAATTAATGAAAAGAAAGTTACATAAAGCTGATCGGAGTTACCTTATTTATATATATTGACACAATTTTACAGAAATAACACTCAGATGCATCATGGCCAAATAACAACTTAAATACTAATTAAAAACATTTATTTTACTATCTAAAGTTACATTATATTAAACATAATAGTTTGCCCACTACTGATAAAAATACAAAAATTAAAATATATGAAGACAGGATAAGGTGGTAACGGTAAGCATGCAAATAAATCAATATTAAATTGGTCTCATGTCATCTAATAAACCACTTAAAAATGCTAACGATTGCACAATTATGTGATGCGAGATCTATTCTAAACAGAGTATAAATGAAAACAACATTTAATTACAATGAAACAGAAGAAATTAATAAAGGCGTATGCGCCCTTAATCTAAAAATAATATCGAACTGAAATGTCAATTATGGTTAGAATAATGAAGGCCTCTTTGTCATACTGTTTGCTCTCGAAATCACACATAGTAACTGTCAAGGAAGTATTTTTAGGTATCTGCATTAATAAAACCCGCTAAGCATAATCATTATCAAGTCCATAAGAATGTAGTAATGGCTATCACGCGGAAGTACCGTTGGGGTACTTTCTTCTTGCTAGTATTTTATATGTAATATATACTAAATTAGAACAAAGTTAAGGAAATAGTACAAGCAATCAAACATAACTGCAATATCAATATCCGAGGATATAAACCTATAGTAGACATTAACATTAAACTAATTTCAGCGAACGATTGTCACGTCAAAGTGAGGTCATTATTACTTTAGTACGAGTAAACGTGCTTAAATATATCACACATTTTATTAAACCTTATAATAAATAATTGCATAATATAGAGGTATATGGCAAAATTAAAAACTCCCCTTTTGTATGAGAGGGCGTCCTCCTTTGCATTTCACGATTAGCTTTAGTTGAGCAGCGACACTGCCAAGCGACAAGCGCAAGATTCGCAACAAAGCTATAGTTGGACTATCTTGAACTTCGTGCGATGCGTCTTCGTATTATTCGAACCAGCGTGTACGTACGCAGCTAACCAAAGTTTCTTTTTGTATGTTTTAGATAGTCTGCGCCGGTTTACACAATATGTTATTTTATTTACTACTGAACACAGTCGGTCGAACAGCTGTTCTGGGAGAATAAAATCAATACCCACTTATGTATTGCGCTTTATATTATATACCGAGATCTAGTTTGTCATATTATGTTCTTGCAATAAGAATAATGAAATGTCGTTTTATACATTAAACATGATAAATCTGTTTAAATTGTCTATCGGTAAATATAAGTTTGAACGAAAAAATATAAATATTCCTTACAAAATGTTTTAAGTATTTTTTATAAGACTCATTATTTATATCACTCCACGCTTTTAAAGAATATTCAATAGAAAAAAAAAATTATTGAATGAATGTTACGCATGTTGATTATATATATAGACTAATCAAATGCTCTACGTATAATGTATTAAAAAAAAACACGGGAAAGTTATGTTTGCAATATTAAATTATACAATTAAATGTAATGTTAAAAAATTTACAAATTTGATTGGGGCTATGTAAATTTAAAATAAATGCGCGTATTTCTTAATGTTTTTAAGTTTGTGGAATTATTGCCTTCGTGTTTATGACTAAGTGATAAATAGCTTCGATTTATCAATCAAAAACATATTTTAGTGCAAACAAACACATCATTGATACATATTACAATTCGTAGTCCACGAAATGTACACATGCGCATGAAGATTATGTACTTAACCGCAATCTAACCGGCGTCGTCCATTTGTTTTTGTCGCTGCTCAATCCATAGACATGTGTTATCTCCATTTTAGTGGCGCGAAAAGAGAATTTTTCGTCAAAGTTGGCGGCACTTCCACAAACACGTCGTTGTTATTTGTAAACGGATATAATCAAAAAGATATGACTCGCAGTTTTTTTTATAATCAACGGAAGGTCCGGTTTTATTAGCGACTAGACTTAAATCTATTTCATTCATTGTAAATGAAGAGTTAGTTTTTAATCATACGTCATAACTGTAGTATGGCAACATTGAGTACTTAAAGTAGTTGTCATTTGACTGTTGACACTTTCTATCTATTAATTCACTTTAACAATTTTAATAACTATTTATTTCTTGTCTTGAAACTTATTTTAATTATAAACTTTCCCTAAATATTATCAACCAGTTATGAAGGGAATGAAATGTTATAGAAGCGTAATTATTAAATAATCGTATCCTGACGTTTTAATTAGATTTAAAAGACGCTTTCAATTTGAAACGTCAAATTGTTTCAGTTAAACTAAGTATTTTTCAAGTAATGGAAAATAAACGCTATTTTATCTCATTCTATTAAACGCTGTATTACCTATTTTTATACTCAAAGTCATTGTCCGATATATTTATTAAGATTAAATAAGATATGAAAACTGTCAATGGCGTGCAGACCGCGGAGATTGTACACGTGTGAAATATACACTATAAATATGGGTCTATTCCTTTCGGTGTAATTTTGTGGGGACGTGGGCGATAAGAGGCACCAGTCAAACAATAATTTAAAATTTCAGGGAAAGTCAACTCGTACAAGTGAAAAATATAGGCTGTAACAGTTGGGTCGATCTACTAATTTCGATGTAATTTTTTAGGAATAGGGCGACTTGGGCGATAGGGAATTTTTTGATATATAATTTCGAATTGAAAGAAAGGTGAAAAATTTCTAGAAATTAATTCCATTTTCGGAAATGTTTCATATACAATATTTTTATGGTAGAATAATAAATGCTTTTAATGAATCATCTTTTGAACTATGAATCGAAAAATAATGATGAATTAGTGGGATATAAGACTATTTGGGCTAGTAAGCAATTACAGTTAATAAGGTTTCAAATGTTTGACAAAACTTAAAACTGTTATGACAATGATTTATTACTTAGTTGTATGAAGAAGTGGCTTGGAATAAAATTTCTGCTTATAAAATTAAATAGACCGTTAACAACTCGCTCATCATTTAATCGCTTTAAATAGGTTAATCTCAATGAATGTTGATAATACAATTTTAAACCTCGGAATGAGTCTTAAAAGAAGATTTAAAACTTCATTCCCTAAAATTTTAGATGAATAGAAGATAGACTTGTAGTACGTATTTAAAACATTTTACTGCAAAAAGGTGAAATGTAATAAATTAAACAAATGAAATATTACAATATAGGCCACAGCATAAGTCTCATCATATGAACAAAGTATTTATTGTTTCTCAAGACAATTTCCACCACATTCAACGTCACCACACGCAAGAATCGGACATCAGTAAATTATGCTTTTTAATAAAGTTTCCTTAATTATGTGGATACCCCACCTCCACCCCCAAATACCTCCCTCATGATTGTAGTGAAACTGTGTGGAATGTAGTATTTCATAGCCTATATAGAAAATCGGAGATTTATGCTATATCATATTATAGTATAAATCCCTATCATAAGAAAATAACCGATTGACAATTGTAAACAAAAATTAAAAAGTATTCCCTGAAGAGACTGTCACGACAGAAAGCCAACTTGTTTATAAAAAGGTAGCTTAACATATTCACTGCCCACTTGTCACAATATGATATCCTGATGGAATGCCAATCACATGATTGAATATAAGAAAACAGATTTGTAAACTACTGAAAATTTTCTGTTTTCTTACGGTTGTACGTAATACTTTAAATTGCATTTAAAAATTACAACAATACAATAATGCTACACATGGTGCGGCATGGGCAATAGGTAAAAAAACATTTTCAATATTAGTTGGCGTGAACTTCAAACGTCAAAACATACTCACAAACTAATTAACAAATAAAATCAATTATTTGTTATTAATATTTGTAATCTACCAACATTTATAGTGAAGGTTACACAAGAACATAAGAGCTATAAGCCAAGAGAAAAGGGGCGAAAGGAAGATTAGATCATTGAACAATGATACCTTGCATGAGCTTGCATGATGCTCAGTTATAAGTTGGTAAGTATTTCTCAACTATTAGACAGATATTTTTCAGAATTCAGAAAACAAATAGCGCAAGTACACCTCTACTGCGGAAGCTGGAAGTATTTATAAATTGTGAGTAAACCGGTATGTAGAACCGTTAAATATCATGCAGACACATAACAGTGTGTTTAATCAATGAGTGGAGGATAAAGTGATTTGCATAACTTGAAAAGTATTCCCCATAAGCACTAAAAATACTGACCAAAAAAGTAATGGAAGTCAATTCGACGACCATTGTAAAAATGGTTATTTTTGGCTAAGGGTCAAGAAAGCAGTCTTTTTGCGAAATTACTTAATTGGGTAAAATAATGATTGTAACCAGTCCACTGTCACCTACTCTGAAAGTCTCTAATTGTGTATGGACTTCAAAGAGATATAAAAGATCTTTAAAAGAACTTCAACTCCTATAAGTCTCGTAAAGTTTCCCACGTGTGGCTACTTATACATGAAATATTTTGGCGGTTCATTCGTTTTTTGGTGCAGTTTTAAGTAGAAAGAATGACAGGACTGAACAGAATGTTGAAACTAGTAAAGAGCCTCGATGCTTCCAGCCTGTAACTGACGATGTTGGAGACTGGATTATATTTTATGGAAAAGTACTCTAGTCTTTTAGTATAAAATAATTCTTATTGTTTGTTTGACAGTCACTTCTTGTGTCACTGTCAAACAAACAATAAGATTGGTATATATATATATATATATATATATATATATATATATATATACATATATATATATATATATACATATATATATACACATATATATACACATATATATACACACATATATATATATATATATATATATATATAATAAAAATAATAAGGTTATACAATTTTATGATCATCTAGATATGAAAAAATGTTTCGACTATTCATGTGGGAATCTGTAAGATTATGCACCGGTAAGATTAACTTCACTAATATTCGTAACTTGGAACAAAACTGACATGCACAGAAATATTTATGAACTTACATTGAACTTACATTGAACATACATTGAACAAACAGTCTGATGCAATAAGCCATACACAAGCACATTTATAACAAGACAGTATGATTACATGAAGGTAGTGAGAAGACATTAACAATTTGGGCTATAAACATATAGACACACATTTCAAAACATTTGTTTTAATATTAAGACTAGACTTACTAGATTTACGGGACTTTCGCTTGTGGACTGATCGTCTTGCTGCATGCGTAAATACAAATAATATGTCATAAAATGTACATTTCATATTTTCAGTTTATAAACCTCTTATCATCTAAAAGATTGATCAAGTCATAAAATAAGTAAAATATTCACTTTAACATCTCTACAATATTACAGTGTAGAGTGTTTGAATTTATAGCTCTATTGAATTTAAAACCATTTATGTTATTTATAAGTATTTATTAATTTTATATGGCAAAACTTTTTATTATGCACAGAAGTCCTCCAAAGCTTTTTAGTAATAATGCTTATTTAGCAATGTACTTTTATACTGTAATTTATTTGTAACGATACATGGGTGTCTTCTACATATAAAAATGTAACACGGAAATAAACAAATTTAATGGTAAAATACCCTATATGAGGTATCCTCCTTCATTAGAATTATTATTTGCTAACCACAGGTCCACCTAATGTAGTTATTGAACTTGATAACTTGCCGTTATAAAAAATATCTCAAAAGATAGGAGAATGTGTGTATAAATCAAAAAACTATAAATATTGGCAATTATTAATTATTTGTAAGTATTTAGTAGACAATTTAATATTTTATAGTATTTCTTCACTGCACTACAAAAACCAAACTGTAATTTGTATATTGAAGAATAATATATTTTACATACCAACAATATTGTGTGACAATGCCTCTTTCACACTTAACTAATAACTAACATTCAGCCCCGTCTTAATATTTACTTTTATCTGCGTCTCCGCTCAACACAAAAACTCGACTATACAAGTATTTATAATTTTTAAAATGTTTAATTAAAATGCATACAAATAGACACATCGTTTTATATATTTCATGAGATAAAATGGTTCATGAAAACAAATTAAAACAAGTATAAAATCAGACGAGGGCACACCGGAATATGCACAACGTAGGGTTCTGTAGTTGTCTATGTCGCCTTAAATTGTCTATGTTGCCTTAAAAATTTGAATTCATTTCATTTGAAATGTGCTAGTATCTAGTATTTCTACACTTTTTTCAAATCCATAGTTGGAAAATTAAAGATAGTAGACAGTGACGCTTAATATTTAATTTTAATTTCGTTTTAAAAGACCTGTGCAATGATACAACGCTACAATATGGGCGAAAAATATTTTTTCACTACCATTTACAATAATTCTAAAACTGTACAAATTGCAACTGTTGTGAAACTGTAGTATCAGACAAATAAGGATAGATGGACATGACAAAACAGAACTCTTGTACTATTTTGTTGGCTTATGTAATGTTCCAATATTTCACTTTTATGGATTTCTATAGAATTCAAATACAAATTTTCTTTTAATATCTATTCATATAATAAATTCGTAAAAAAGCTGAGTCAGTACATTAAATATTTTAAATAAAGCTAAGTGCTACCTAATAAAGACGCACTACTAAGCCTAAAATAACAGTTATAAGAATTTGATTAGGTTTCATTTCAATCGGTACACAAATAAAGATATATACATTTTTAGTTTATGTTTGTTGTGCACGCTAATAGCATAAACTAAACATAAACTAATAATTCCGAACCGATTTCGCTGTCAGCACCATCTATTGGCATTTTTCATAAGCTTTTTGTTCATAGAGTGCTGAGAGAAAAGAGAAAAAAAAACTAAAAAACTCCTAATAACTTTTCTTACTCCGAATTTCACACGAATGAAGTTAGCATAGTTAGTTTTGAAATAATATTTGGAACATTCAATAAATCAATGTTATTCTAAAATTTGTAGCTTTTTACAAGTATAATAACCCACTTTCAGAAAAATTAAAAATATTTTTTTTATTTAAATGGTATATAGCAAGAAATAAGAAACAGGCTTGCATGTAGCAATAAAAAAAAATTGTTATCATTTTGTTAAATAACCTAATATGACCTTTATAAAGAATTTTTTACCAATAAAATTATATTTGTTTTATTCAACTTTTCTTTTATCTTATGTGCATTAAACATATTGTATAATTAATTATCGGTAATGTAAAAGAATTGATTAAATGCCACGCACAAAAATCTGAACAGAATGATATTTATACCCAATCAAAAGCTAATTTTTCATAATTGTAAGATTGCAGGTCCTTTATAACCTTATGCCGGACCAGCTGACGAAGTGACAAAGGAAGCCAGTCCTTTGTCACATAGGTTTGACTCTATATATGTTAGTATTTTATAGTTTAGAAGTTATTTAGGTCTTATGGTACTTTTAGAAAAAAAACTCCAGTTTTGACTAAAAGTTGTATTGTTCTAGCTGAATTATTAGTACCTCCATGATTTTTTAAAGAACATACCATAATAATAGTCCTGTTATATTAAATGAATATTTTTTATTGGAAATGACAGGTTGTCAAAAAGTTTGTTACAAAAAAATAGTCTTTAAAATTTTACTCAAGTAATTATTCAGTACCTTACTGAAAAGATGTGGTTAATTTCCCCTAACTTTATTTTCTAGCTAAAAATAAAGAGATGAAAATATTTTTAGCAAATAACTTAAAAACTACTTTTCTAGCAATTGACCCTAAAAATTTAATTAGGATATATGTTTATAGTTCATATCGAACTCATGTGCAAGATAAAAAAGGCAAAAAAGCTACTTTTTAATTTTAGTGCAAAAATTACTTAAAACTTTTGATACATTTTGTAGGGGGTCATTATCACTCTCGGCAGATAGGAGAATAAGTTAGCACTAAAAAATGAAAACTTTCATTTTCCTAATTTACATCAGCCGTATTAAAAATTTTTTTAATGAGGCTTTTTTCATAATTTTCTTAGGTTTGAAATAAAGTACATAAATTTTACGTAGGAAATCAAGTAAAACAACTGGGATAAAATCAATGAAAATTTATTACAATATAATTACTTCAATTTTTCTAAGTGATAACATTTCGCAGCAATGAACGTGGTGTACCATGAATACATTGTTTCATGATTTATTTATTTGCTTCGTTCAATATTGTTCCCAATTTGTTTAATGAAGTGTATTCTTTGTGGTATATAAATTTATGCAGCGGGCCAAAATAAAAATATCAACCGGATTCAGATCTGGGGCCTTGTAAGTTGTCTGTTATCAGTCCACCATGTCTGAAAAATGTTGGTCTGTAAGGTTTTCCCCAATTCTATTATACTAGAATTGTGTTGCATCATTTTAAAAATATTCACCCTTTCACTCTGAAATTAATATCTTCTTATCACCCTTCTGGTAAAGCAGTTTTCAAAATATGCTACCCTTCCTCCATTAGTATTTCTCACTGTTCAATTTCACTGGTGATTCAAATAGAACAACCAATTGTCTGTCTAAGTGCATTATCCACAGATTTACCCCAATTTTGGGTTTTCTGCTAATGAAAAATGATTAGTGGAAATCAGACTGATCTATACAAAGAAAGTCATCAAAAATATTCTTTCTTCTTCCTTTCTTCTTGGCATTTGTTTACAAAACTAGATTGCCATGCATAATCAGTAGGCAGCTAATCTTGAACCTCCCCAAAATGTTGTGAGGATGGTAAATCTCCCGCACGGGTTGTGTTGTACCCTTCTATGTGGAATGCCTGTGTGACTACTAATTGTTCAGCAAATTTAACACGTTCCGAAACTTCTATCTACATTTCATCCTGAGTAGTTATACTGAGTAAGTGACCATCCGGGTATGCATTATGAATATATAAAAAGTTGCGATGATCTAGTTGAATAACATCTTCTTGTCCCCCTCTAGGTATAAAGTTGTCCCGAGACATTCTTGCAGCTAGCCGAGTGTTTCCTCTTGTGTAATCACAGCAATAATATTCTCTGCACATTTTTATTGCGAGTAAGGCATAGTGTCATGTAAACGTCACACAAGTCCAATTGTTGTGCGACTATTTAAAAATTAAATCCAGTAAACTTGCTGAGTTGTCTACCAAAATATAAACTATCCATGTAAAAGCAATCCAAACGTGAGCAGTCAAAAACACAGGCATAATTCACAAGAATATGTTGATATGACAGAATGCTTAGAGCTGACAGTAAAAGACTAACAAAAACTTTACGATAAAGGAACGAAATAACACGCTTCACATCGGCCAATCAGAGATAAGCAAAGAAACAATTCATTATTTCTCCTGTTTAGAATATTTATTTTTTCACCCTCCTATCTACATTTGAAGTTATAATAACGACACTGAAAACATATATTCATATTTATATAGTTTTAATAGTCGTGAAGTTGACATTTTTTCCTTTTTTCATTTTACTAATGTTTTTGGGTATAAACGTAATGGGAAATATGTAGGGTTAATCAATATATATTATAAAAGTAAGTGTACAATGTGCGTGCTGCTAAAACTACGAAAAGAGCCCGGTACGATCAATGGAGTTATATGATGTGGTAGCCCTCTATACCCCATCCATGAGAAGAAGGTCCCGTTTTTACCTGAAGGGCGTGCTTAAGGGCTGGAATTTTCGCGAACAGTCCGGAACATTCGAGAGCATTCCACAATATTCCAGAATATCTAGGAACATTCTGGAATGTTTGGGAATAGTCTGGAATGTTCGAGAACATCCCAGATCATTGTGGAACATTCCAGAACACTCTCGAATGTTGTGGAATGTTCTGGAACATTGTAGACCATTCAAAGCCTTTTTTGTTTGGATGGGCTACCCATTGGTAGGCATATATAAAGCAAGATTCGTTGTGGGTTCGAACGTCAGTTTCTTATCAGTGAATTCCAGTAAATGAACAAAAACAAACAGTGACTGAATATAAATAGAAAATAAAGTGTGAAAACTGTACTTAGTGTATTTCTTAATCAAAAATTAATTTGATTTATATTTTATACAATGCCTAAACGTAAAAGAGTTCCCAACAATAGAGAATGAGCACCATTAGAAGCAGAGAAACCGAAGAACAAAGAGATGAGCAAATTGAAGAACCAAGAATTGTGGCACAATCTTATAATAAAAGACTGTGAACACAAGCCACCCATGAATTATCCTACAAGAAGCGTGGACGAGGACAAGTAAACGATACAACCTAACAAATGAAACATTTCACTACAACCCGACGAAAATGCAAATTATGCAACGTGAAAAATTTCAGTAGAGAAACACAGGAATTTCTACATTACATCATTGAGGAAACTCCAGAATCAAAATACTTTCTTCAAAATATAAAAGCGTATGACACCTGCTTCCAAAAGACTTCTTTTGGTGTCACTTCGATCAACACTAACAGAGATGAAATCGATTATGTTTTTTCCATCTAAGAACTGATCTATCACAAAATGGGATCATTACTACCAAGAAGAGAAGGACTACAAAGCATTGCAGAGACAAACCGTTCATATGATGCCCTCCAATATCCAATAATATTTCTGCACAAAGAGGATAGATATCATTTTAATGTGAAAAAAATCCATACAGGTGCAGAAACAAACAGAAAAGTGCCTTCCAAGGAGTTCTATGCTTCCTGCTGAATAATCAGATAATAAAACATACAATCACATTTTCAACACTCGCCGTTTATTACAACAATTCCTGGTAGATAGGCTTGCAAAAATAGAAGCGGAACGGATGCTTTACATAAGACTTAATCTTCGAGGCATGATCATAAATGACGAAAACATTGGAACATACCCTCGTCTTACATAGAAAGTCCGAGACACATGTACGAATACACTCAAGATGCCATAATCTACGTAAGAAAATATGGACGGGACGACATTACTTCTTCATAATATTCACATGCAACTCATCATGGCCAGAAATCAAACATCTAAGATACGGACAAGCCCCTATTTTTGACACGACATAATAACCTGAGTTTTCTGACAAAAACAAATGAGGTTTATTGAAGTCATCACAAAATAGCACATCTTTGGAACTGTTAGATACAGGAGGATGTACACTAATGATTGGCAAAAACGAGGACCGCCTCACTCACACAATCTCATATGGCTAGACAACAGAATTAATTCCATGGATATTGACAAAATCATCCAAGCAGAATTTCCCAATCTACAAGAAGATGAAAACGGGGCTGTACAACATAGTTTAAAACCCAATTCGCCAAATATGAGTGATGGAAAATGTACAAAATATACCCAAAACCATACTTGGACTACATATAAACAGGATATGATGGCTATCCCAAATACAGAAGACGAGCACCCAAAAAAGGTAACTTTACAGCAAAAATACGAAAACAAAGCAGAGATGGACTGGAAATAGATAATCAATAGGTAGTACCATATAACCCACTACTTTCCAAAATGTTCCAAACACACATAAATGTAGAATACTGCAATACAGTGAAATCCATTGAATATGTCTAAGTATGTGAACAAAGGTAGTGACATGGCAGTATTTCAAATAGCCAAAGACAGCGAACAACAAAACAGAAACGACGAGTTCCTCATGTAACAAATGGAAAGATACATCAACAGTAACGAAGCAGCGTAGTGGATTTTCAGTTTTACTATACACAAACACGAACCAACTCTCAGCAGTACATTTGGAGAAAGGACAGAGAGTTTACTTAACAAAAGACACTGCCAGAAAAATTACAAACGAACCACTTAAGAGCACGACATTAACAGCTTTTTTTCAACTGTGCCAAATGGATCCATTCACGAAAATATTACTATATGTCGACGTCCCTACCTATTATACCTATTATTTCAGATTATAGAATGAGTCTTAAAAGAAGATTTAAAACTTCATTCCCTAAAATTTTAGATTGATCGATGACTTGTAGTACGTATTTAAAACATTTTACTGCAAAAAGGTGAAATGTAATAAATTAAACAAATGAAATATTACAATATAGGCCACAGCATAAGTCTCATCATATGAACAAAGTATTTATTGTTTCTCAAGACAATTTCCACCACATTCAACGTCACCACACGCAAGAATCGGACATCAAACCAAAACTTCCATTGTTTTTTCTCAATAGTATCATACACTAAATGACAGAATGTGGTCAACTCCTCCTCATATGTAAACTCGTATCTTTAGATAGGAAGAAACCAAAATGCAGAATGCCAAGTTATACAATACTTGGATATGGAACTCTCTCTAACAAACTGACTTTCTGTTATCTACATTATTACATTTTCCACTAAACCCATTTTCCGAAAAAAAGGACAAGAGATCTCTAGGTATCTCTCTTGATTAAAATTTTTTCAGCATTTTTGTACTACACCAATTTATCCACTGTATGTCATTCGACTCTTGGGGTAAGTTTCTTATTTAAATTGTTCAATATAATTCTTCCATTACCTCGTTCACAAATCTTCAGGGTTTCTGTTTATAACTAATATGTGGTTATTCTGTTTATCATTACAGCTTCCCCCACAAGTTCCATGTTATTTTCGGCTATGATTTGTGATGGCTGACTATCAGTGATTAATAATGATCGTCATGTCAAAGAGACCATGTCAGTTAAAAGAGTCTATGTTTTAAATAACATCTTGACTTTAATGGTGGCACTGAGTAAACTGGGTAGACATTCTGTGTGAATAAATTTTTTATTTCATATATGTATCACACTTTTCAGCTGATAAACTGTAGAAAAAAGTATAAAAAATAATAGAGTGGTTATAATTGAGACATTTTCAGAGAATTATTTCAAAAGTTACTAATTATTTTGTGTCAACAATCAACAGTTTATTTTCATAAACTGTTGATTGTTGACACAAATAAAAAGGGCATTTTGTATAAAAGTAAACAAAACAGCAGGGATGCATTGTTTCAAATTGTCATGACCAACGTACCATGTGATCTATCTACGTATAACAATATAAATAAAATAATATTAATATTCTTCAACAACAATAATAAAAACCATGTGCCCAGCACTATGATTAAACTCGCAAATAAAAACCATATATGCGGAACAAACACAGTGCCTTTTTAGGCACTGTTTAACAACTTTATAGAACGCATACTGTGCGTAAGGGATAATAAACAAGTACATCATCTTTTACTAAATGAAATAAATTCCTCATTGTGAAATAAAATTATTTTTGGGTCGAAACAAGATATAAAATTTTTTGGAAATAAAAATATAATTTTAAACGGCTGGACAAAAAACTGTATTTCGTAAATCTCATTTTGTTATTGCAAGACTATCGAAGTAAAGAAAATGTACTAAAAGGGTAAATGGCCACTATTTCTCTTTAATAAGTTTTTTCCTTGAATAACTTTCGTCTGCATTCTCACATATATTTTGTTTAATAAAATTAACTATACTAACTTTGTGACAACTTTTCAAACTCTATGCCAGAAAAACAAACCCATGTCATAATGGCCTCACGACAGTGTTTAATGGTTATTTATGTGTATTTTGTATAAAAATGTTTGCATAGTGATCATTTTAAAAATTGTTTTCCTATAGATCAATTATTATAGTTCAGTGAATTAAAAATTGGCAAACTGGCTTGGCAGTTGTGCTGTTAAAATGAGTAAAAGCCAGTTTGTATGTAAAGAGTATTGTTACTGATTAGACAAGTTCAGTCATTTAATAATTTAGGTACTGTCCTCACATAAGTCATTTAGTTCTGTAGTGAACTTATACTGAAGGTAACGTACGAGGATGCTTCGGCAGTAATTTTATGATTAAATATTCATATTAAATTTCGTGATTAAATTTCAACATTTATTTGGAATTGGAGGATATTATATAAACCTAAGTAAATTGGTCAGATATTTTTCTTTAAAAGAAATAACTGGGGTGCATCAAATGACTTACTAGAGTAGTAACCTGTTAAGATAAGAAAAATTTAGTGAGCAGTATTAATGATAAGAATATTTCAGAAATTACTACTCAATTATAACTACTCCTTTTGATGCACAACAACAAAAAACAATTAAGAAAATAATGCGAACACATTACACCACCACTGTTCTTGACTAATCTAATCTGTCTGCTGCTGGTAGAATAGCATTTTGGAGTAGAGTGGAATGTGGAATCTACTAGATCATATAACTCGAACATATCTATCCTTCTTCAACTAATCTAACTAACACTATCCTTCTTCAAATTCAACTAAATCAATCAACTAAAATGCAACGTTCAAATAATTTGAGTACTAACTTTAAAAAGTACTAACCTCTAACCTAAAATATTCAAAGTTTGCCAAAGGGACTGAAAGTAAGTAATAACAACATTTGATTGTGTATACTGACGCATGGCTATAAAGTATGTAGTAAAGACCGTTGTGTTCTAGAAATCAGTAAATTATGCTTTTTAATAAAGTTTCCTTAATTATGTGGATGCCCCACCTCCACCCCCAAATACCTCCCTCATGATTGTAGTGAAACTGTGTGGAATGTAGTATTTCATAGCCTATATAGAAAATCGGAGATTTATGCTATATCATATTATAGTATAAATCCCTATCATAAGAAAATAACCAATTGACAATTGTAAACAAAAATTAAAAAGTATTCCCTGAAGAAACTGTCCCGACAGAAAGGCAACTTGTTTATAAAAAGGTAGCTTAACATATTCACTGCCCACTTGTCACAATAAGATATCCTGATGGAATGCCAATCACATGATTGAATATAAGAAAACAGATTTGTAAACTACTGAAAATTTTCTGTTTTCTTACGGTTGTACGTAATACTTTAAATTGCATTTAAAAATTACAACAATACAATAATGCTACATATGGTGCAGCATGGGCAATAGGTTAAAAAACATTTTCAATATTAGTTGGCGTGAACTTCAAGCGTCAAAACATACTCACAAACTAATTATCAAATAAAATCAATTATTTGTTATTAATATTTGTAATCTACCAACATTTATAGCGAAGGTTACACAAGAACATAAGAGCTATATAAGCCAAGAGAAAAGGGGCGAAAGGAAGATTAGATCATTGAACAATGATACCTTGCATGAGCTTGCATGATGCTCAGTTATAAGTTGGTAAGTATTTCTCAACTATTAGACAGATATTTTTCAGAATTCAGAAAACAAATAGCGCAAGTATGAAACTCTACATATGGAAGCTGGAAGTATTTATAAATTGTGAGTAAACCGGTATGTAGAACCGTTAAATATCATGCAGACACATAACAGTGTGTTTAATCAATGAGTGGAGGATAGTGATTTGCATAACTTGAAAAATATTCCCCATAAGCACTAAAAATACTGACCAAAAAAGTAATGGAAGTCAATTCGACGACCATTGTAAAAATGGTTATTTTTGGCTAAGGGTCAAGAAAGCAGTCTTTTTGCAAAATTATTTAATTGGGTAAAATAATGATTGTAACCAGTCCACTGTCACCTACTCTGAAAGTCTCTAATTGTGTATGGACTTCAAAGAGATATAAAAGATCTTTAAAAGAACTTCAACTCCTATAAGTCTCGTAAAGTTTCCCACGTGTGGCTACTTATACATGAAATATTTTGGCGGTTCATTCGTTTTTTGGTGCAGTTTTAAGTAGAAAGAATGACAGGACTGAACAGAATGTTGAAACTAGTAAAGAGCCTCGATGCTTCCAGCCTGTAACTGACGATGTTGGAGACTGGATTATATTTTATGGAAAAGTACTCTAGTCTTTTAGTATAAAATAATTCTTATCGTTTGTTTGACAGTTACTTCTTGTGTCACTGTCAAACAAACAATAAGATTGATATACATATATACACATATATATACATTATATATAAATACATATATATATATATATATATATATACATATATATATATACACATATATATACATTATATATATATATATATATATATATATATATATATATATATATATATATATATACAATAACAATCCTGTTAAATAATGCCTTTATGTAACACATACATATAAAAATAATAAGCTTATACAATTTTATGATCATCTAGATATGAAAAAATGTTTCGAATATTCACGTGGGAATCTGTAAGATTATGCACCGGTAAGATTAACTTCACTAATATTCGTAACTTGGAACAAAACTGACATGCACAGAAATATTTATGAACTTACATTGAACTTACATTGAACATACATTGAACAAACAGTCTGATGCAATAAGCCATACACAAGCACATTTATAACAAGACAGTATGATTACATGAAGGTAGTGAGAAGACATTAACAATTTGGGTTGTAAACATATAGACACACATTTCAAAACATTTGTTTTAATATTAAGACTAGACTTACAAGATTTACGGGACTTTCGCGAGTAGTCTGATCGTCTTGCTGCATGCGTAAATACAAATAATATGTCATAAAATGTACGTTTCATATTTTCAGTTTATAAACCTCTTATCATCTAAAAGATTGATCAAAGTCATAAAATAAGTAAAATATTCACTTTAACATCTCTACAATATTACAGTGTAGAGTGTTTGAATTTATAGCTCTATTGAATTTAAAACCATTTATGTTATTTATAAGTATTTATTAATTTTATATGGCAAAACTTTTTATTATGCACAGAAGTCCTCCAAAGCTTTTTAGTAATAATGCTTATTTAGCAATGTACTTTTATACTGTAATTTATTTGTAACGATACATGGGTGTCTTCTACATATAAAAATGTAACACGGAAATAAACAAATTTAATGGTAAAATACCCTATATGAGGTATCCTCCTTCATTAGAATTATTATTTGCTAACCACAGGTCCACCTAATGTAGTTATTGAACTTGATAACTTGCCGTTATAAAAAATATCTCAAAAGATAGGAGAATGTGTGTATAAATCAAAAAACTATAAATATTGGCAATTATTAATTATTTGTAAGTATTTAGTAGACAATTTAATATTTTATGGTATTTCTTCACTGCACTACAAAAACCAAACAGTAATTTGTATATTGAAGAATAATATATTTTACATACCAACAATATTGTGTGACAATGCCTCTTTCACACTTAACTAATAACTAACATTCAGCCCCGTCTTAATATTTACTTTTATCTGCGTCTCCGCTCAACACAAAAACTCGACTATACAAGTATTTATAATTTTTAAAATGTTTAATTAAAATGCATACAAATAGACACATCGTTTTATATATTTCATGAGATAAAATGGTTCATGAAAACAAATTAAAACAAGTATAAAATCAATCAAGGGCACACCGGAATATGCACAACGTAGGGTTCTGTAGTTGTCTATGTCGCCTTAAATTGTCTATGTTGCCTTAAAAATTCAAATTCATTTCATTTGAAATGCGCTAGTATCTAGTATTTCTACACTTTTTTCAAATCCATAGTTGGAAAATTAAAGATGGTAGACAGTGACGCTTAATATTTAATTTTAATTTCGTTTTAAAAGACCTGTGCAATGATAGAACGCTACAATATGAGCGAAAAATATTTTTTCACTACCATTTACAATAATTCTAAAACTGTAGAAATAACAAGTATCGGACAAATAAAGATAGATGGACATGACAAAACAGAACTCTTGTACTATTTTGTTGGCTTATGTAATGTTCCAATATTTCACTTTTATGGATTTCTATCGAATTCAAATACAAATTTTCTTTTAATATCTATTCATATAATAAATTCGTAAAAAAGCTGAGTCAGTTCATTAAATATTTTAAGTAAAGCTAAGTGCTAGAATTTGATTAGGTTTCATTTCAATCGGTACACAAATAAAGATATATACATTTTTAGTTGATGTGTGTACAACAAACATAAACTAATAATTCCGAACTGATTTCATAAGCTTTATGTTCATAGAGTGCTGAGAGAAAAGAGAAAAAAGAAAAAAAAACTCCTAATAACTTTTCTTACTCCGAATTTCACACGAATGAAGTTAGCATAGTTAGTTTTGAAATAATATTTGCAACATTCAACAAATCAATGATATTCTAAAATTTGTAGCTTTTTACTAGCATAACTCACTTTCCGAAAAATTAAAAATATTTTTTTTATTTAAATGGTATATAGCAAGAAATAAGAAACAGGCTTGCATGTAGCAATAAAAAAAAATTGTTATCATTTTGTTAAATAACCTAATATGACCTTTATAAAGAATTTTTTACCAATGAAATTATATTTGTTTTATTCAACTTTTCTTTTATCTTATGTGCATTAAACATATTGTATAATTAATTATCGGTAATGTAAAAGAATTGATTAAATGCCATGCACAAAAATCTGAACAGAATGATATTTATACCCAATCAAAAGCTAATTTTTCATAATTGTAAGATTGCAGGTCCTTTATAACCTTATGCCGGACCAGCTGACGAAGTGACAAAGGAAGCCAGTCCTTTGTCACATAGGTTTGACTCTATATATGTTAGTATTTTATAGTTTAGAAGTTATTTAGGTCTTATGGTACTTTTAGAAAAAAAACTCCAGTTTTGACTAAAAGTTGTATTGTTCTAGCTGAATTATTAGTACCTCTATGATTTTTTAAAGAACATAACATAATAATAGTCCTGTTATATTAAATGAATATTTTTTATTGGAAATGACAGGTTGTCAAAAAGTTTGTTACAAAAAAATAGTCTTTTTAAAATTTTACTCAAGTAATTATTCAGTACCTTACTGAAAAGATAATTGTGTGGTTAATTTCCCCTAACTTCATTTTCTAGCTAAAAATAAAGAGATGAAAATATTTTTAGCAAATAACTTAAAAACTACTTTTCTAGCAATTGACCCTAAAAATTTAATTAGGATATATGTTTATAGTTCATATCGAACTCATGTGCAAGATAAAAAAGGCAAAAAAGCTACTTTTTAATTTTAGTGCAAAAATTACTTAAAACTTTTGATACATTTTGTAGGGGGTCATTATCACTCTCGGCAGATAGGAGAATAAGTTAGCACTAAAAAATGAAAACTTTCATTTTCCTAATTTACATCAGCCGTATTAAAATTTTTTTTAATGAGGCTTTTTTCATAATTTTCTTAGGTTTGAAATATAGTACATAAATTTTACGTAGAAAATCAAGTAAAACAACTGGGATAAAATCAATGAAAATTTATTACAATATAATTACTTCAATTTTTCTAAGTGATAACATTTCGCAGCAATGAACGTGGTGTACCATGAATACATTGTTTCATGATTTATTTATTTGCTTCGTTCAATATTGTTCCCAATTTGTTTAATGAAGTGTATTCTTTGTGGTATATAAATTTATGCAGCGGGCCAAAATAAAAATATCAACCGGATTCAGATCTGGGGCCTTGTAAGTTGTCTGTTATCAGTCCACCATGTCTGAAAAATGTTGGTCTGTAAGGTTTTTCCCAATTCTATTATACTAGAATTGTGTTGCATCATTTTAAAAATATTCACCCTTTCACTCTGAAATTAATATCTTCTTATCACCCTTCTGGTAGAGCAGTTTTCAAAATATGCTACCCTTCCTCCATTAGTATTTCTCACTGTGCAATTTCACTGGTGATTCAAATAGAACAACCAATTGTCTGTCTAAGTGCATTATCCACAGATTTACCCCAATTTTGGGTTTTCTGCTAATGAAAAATGATTAGTGGAAATCAGACTGATCTATCCAAAGAAAGTCATCAAAAATATTCTTTCTTCTTTCTTTCTTCTTGGCATTTGTTTACAAAACTAGATTGCCATACATAATCAGTAGGCAGCTAATCTTGAACCTCCCCAAAATGTTGTGAGGATGGTAAATCTCCCGCACGGGTTGTATTGTACCCTTCTATGTGGAATGCCTGTGTGACTACTAATGGTTCAGCAAATTTAACACGTTCCGAAACTTCTATCTACATTTCATCCTGAGTAGTTATACTGAGTAAGTGACCTTCCGGGTATGAATTATGAATATATAAAAAGTTGCGATGATCTAGTTGAATAACATCTTCTTGTCCCCCTCTAGGTATAAAGTTGTCCCGAGACATTCTTGCAGCTAGCCGAGTGTTTCCTCTTGTGTAATCACAGCAATAATATTCTCTGCACATTTTTATTGCGAGTAAGGCATAGTGTCATGTAAACGTCACACAAGTCCAATTGTTGTGCGACTATTTAAAAATTAAATCCAGTAAACTTGCTGAGTTGTCTACCAAAATATAAACTATCCATGTAAAAGCAATCCAAACGTGAGCAGTCAAAAACACAGGCATAATTCACAAGAATATGTTGATATGACAGAATGCTTAGAGCTGACAGTAAAAGTCTAACAAAAACTTTACAATAAAGGAACGAAATAACACGCTTCACATCGGCCAATCAGAGATAAGCAAAGAAACAATTCGTTATTTCTCCTGTTTAGAATATTTATTTTTTCACCCTCCTATCTACATTTGAAGTTATAATAACGACACTGAAAACATATATTCATATTTATATAGTTTTAATAGTCGTGAAGTTGACATTTTTTCCTTTTTTCATTTTACTAATGTTTTTGGGTATAAACGTAATGGGAAATATTTAGGGTTGATCAATACATATTATAAAAGTAAGTGTACAATGTGCGTGCTGCTAAAACTAAGAAAAGAGCCCGGTACGATCAATGGAGTTATATGATGTGGTAGCCCTCTATACCCCATCCATGAGAAGAAGGGCCCGTTTTTACCTGGAGGGCGTGCTTAAGGGCTGGAATTTTCGCGAACAGTCCGGAACATTCGAGAGCATTCCATAATATTCCAGAATATCTAGGAACATTCTGGAATGTTTGGGAATATTCTGGAATGTTCGGGAACATCCCAGATCATTGTGGAACATTCCAGAACACTCTCGAATGTTGTGGAATGTTCTGGAACATTGTAGACCATTCGAAGCCTTTTTTGTTTGGATGGGCTACCCATTGGTAGGCATATATAAAGCAAGATTCGTCGTGGGTTCGAACGTCAGTTTCTTATCAGTGAATTCCAGTAAATGAACAAAAACAAACAGTGACTGAATATAAATAGAAAATAAAGTGTGAAAACTGTACTTAGTATATTTCTTAATCAAAAATGAATTTGATTTATATTTTATACAATGCCTAAACGTAAAAGAGTTCCCAACAATAGAGAATGAGCACCATTAGAAGCAGAGAAACCGAAGAACAAAGAAATGAGCAAATTGAAGAACCAAGAATTGTGGCACAATCTTATAATAAAAGACTGTGAACACAAGCCACCCATGAATTATCCTACAAGAAGCGTGGACGAGAACAAGTAAACAATACAACCTAACAAATGAAACATTTCACTACAACCCGACGAAAATGCAAATTATGCAACGTGAAAAATTTCAGTAGAGAAACACCAGGAATCTGTCGCATGAATGAAAAAATTCTGTTACCACCACTGGAAGCACCACTGCAGGAATTTCTACATTACATCATTGAGGAAACTCCAGAATCAAAATACTTTCTTCAAAATATAAAAGCGTACGACACCTGCTTCCAAAAGACTTCTTTTGGTGTCACTTCGATCAACACTAACAGAGATGAAATCGATTATGTTTTTTCCATCTAAGAACTGATCTATCACAAAATGGGATCATTACTACCAAGAAGAGAAGGACTACAAAGCATTGCAGAGACAATCCGTTCATATGATGCCCTCCAATATCCAATAATATTTCTGCACGAAGAGAATAGATATCATTTTAATGTGAAAAAAATCCATACAGGTGCAGAAACAAACAGAAAAGTGCCTTCCAAGGAGTTCTATGCTTCCTGCTGAATGATCAGACAATAAAACATACAATCACATTTTCAACACTCGCCGTTTATTACAACAATTCCTGGTAGATAGGTTTGCAAAAATAGAAGCGGAACGGATGCTTTACATAAGACTTAATCTTCGAGACATGATCATAAATGACGAAAACATTGGAACATACCCTCGTCTTACATAGAAAGTCCAAGACACATGTACGAATACACTCAAGATGCCATAATCTACGTAAGAAAATATGGACGGGACGACCTTACTTCTTCATAATATTCACATGCAACTCATCATGGCCAGAAATCAAACATCTAAGATACGGACAAGCCCCTATTTTTGACACGACATAATAACCTGAGTTTTCTGACAAAAACAAATGAGGTTTATTGAAGTCATCACAAAATAGCACATCTTTGGAACTGTTAGATACAGGAGGATGTACACTAATGATTGGCAAAAACGAGGACCGCCTCACTCACACAATCTCATATGGCTAGACAACAGAATTCATTCCATGGATATTGACAAAATCAACCAAGCAGAATTTCCCAATCTACAAGAAGATGAAAACGGGGCTGTACAACATAGTTTAAAACCCAATTCACCAAATATGAGTGATGGAAAATGTACAAAATATACCCAAAACCATACTTGGACTACATATAAACAGGATATGATGGCTATCCCAAATACACAAGACGAGCACCCAAAAAAGGTAACTTTACAGCAAAAATACGAAAACAAAGCAGAGATGGACTGGAAATAGATAATCAATAGGTAGTACCATATAACCCACTACTTTCCAAAATGTTCCAAACACACATAAATGTAGAATACTGCAATACAGTGAAATCCATTGAATATGTCTAAGTATGTGAACAAAGGTAGTGACATGGCAGTATTTCAAATAGCCAAAGACAGCGAACAACAAAACAGAAACGACGAGTTCCTCATGTAACAAATGGAAAAATACATCAACAGTAACGAAGCAGCGTAGTGGATTTTCAGTTTTACTATACACAAACACGAACCAACTCTCAGCAGTACATTTGGAGAAAGGACAGAGAGTTTACTTAACAAAAGACACTGCCAGAAAAATTACAAACGACATTAGCAGCTTTTTTCCAACTGTGCCAAATGGATCCATTTACGAAAATATTACTACATGTCGACGTCCCTACCTATTATACCTATTATTTCAGATTATAGAATGAGTCTTAAAAGAAGATTTAGAACTTCATTCCCTAAAATTTTAGATTGATCAATGACTTGTAGTACGTATTTAAAACATTTTACTGCAAAAAGGTGAAATGTAATAAATTAAACAAATGAAATATTACAATATAGGCCACAGCATAAGTCTCATCATATGAACAAAGTATTTATTGTTTCTCAAGACAATTTCCACCACATTCAACGTCACCACACGCAAGAATCGGACATCAAACCAAAACTTCCATTGTTTTTTCTCAATAGTATCATACACTAAATGACAGACTGTGATCAACTCCTCCTCATATGTAAACTCGTATCTTTAGATAGGAAGAAACCAAAATGCAGAATGCCAAGTTATACAATACTTGGATATGGAACTCTCTCTAACAAACTGACTTTCTGTTATCTACATTATTACATTTTCCACTAAACCCATTTTCCGAAAAAAAGAACAAGAGATCTCTAGGTATCTCTCTTGATTAAAATTTTTTCAGCATTTTTGTACTACACCAATTTATCCACTGTATGTCATTCGACTCTTGGGGTAAGTTTCTTATTTAAATTGTTCAATATAATTCTTCCATTACCTCGTCCACAAATATTCAGGGTTTCTGTTTATAACTAATATGTTATTCTGTTTATCATTACAGCTTCCCCCACAAGTTCCATATTATTTTCGGCTATGATTTGTGATGGCTGACTATCAGTGATTAATAATGATCGTCATGTCAAAGAGACCATGTCAGTTAAAAGAGTCTATGTTTTAAATAACATCTTGACTTTAATGGTGGCACTGAGTAAACTGGGTAGACATTCTGTGTGAATAAATTTTTTATTTCATATATGTATCACACTTTTCAGCTGATAAACTGCAGAAAAAAGTATAAAAAATAATAGAGTGGTTATAATTGAGACATTTTCAGAGAATTATTTCAAAAGTTACTAATTATTTTGTGTCAACAATCAACAGTTTATTTTCATAAACTGTTGATTGTTGACACAAATAAAAAGGGCATTTTGTATAAAAGTAAACAAAACAGCAGGGATGCATTGTTTCAAATTGTCATGACCAACGTACCATGTGATCTATCTACGTATAACAATATAAATAAAATAATATTAATATTCTTCAACAACAATAATAAAAACCATGTGCCCAGCACTATGATTAAACTCGCAAATAAAAACCATATATGCGGAACAAACACAGTGCCTTTTTAGGCACTGTTTAACAACTTTATAGAACGCATACTGTGCATAAGGGATAATAAACAAGTACATCATCTTTTACTAAATGAAATAAATTCCTCATTGTGAAATAAAATTATTTTTGGGTCGAAACAAGATATAAAATTTTTTGGAAATAAAAATATAATTTTAAACGGCTGGACAAAAAACTGTATTTCGAAAATCTCATTTTGTTATTGCAAGACTATCGAAGTAAAGAAAATGTACTAAATGGCCACTATTTCTCTTTAATAAGTTTTTTCCTTGAATAACTTTCGTCTGCATTCTCACATATATTTTGTTTAATAAAATTAACTATACTAACTTTGTGACAACTTTTCAAACTCTATGCCAGAAAAACAAACCCATGTCATAATGGCCTCACGACAGTGTTTAATGGTTATTTATGTGTATTTTGTATAAAAATGTTTGCATAGTGATCATTTTAAAAATTGTTTTCCTATAGATCAATTATTATAGTTCAGTGAATTAAAAATTGGCAAACTGGCTTGGCAGTTGTGCTGTTAAAATGAGTAAAAGCCAGTTTGTATGTAAAGAGTATTGTAACTGATTAGACAAGTTCAGTCATTTAATAATTTAGGTACTGTCCTCACATAAGTCATTTAGTTCTTTAGTGAACTTATACTGAAGGTAACGTACGAGGATGCTTCGGCAGTAATTTTATGATTAAATATTCATATTAAATTTCGTGATTAAATTTCAACATTTATTTGGAATTGGAGGATATTATATAAACCTAAGTAAATTGGACAGATATTTTTCTTTAAAAGAAATAACTGGGGTGCATCAAATGACTTACTAGAGTAGTAACCTGTTAAGATAAGAAAAATTTAGTGAGCAGTATTAATGATAAGAATATTTCAGAAATTACTACTCAATTATAACTACTCCTTTTGATGCACAACAACAAAAAACAATTAAGAAAATAATGCGAACACATTACACCACCACTATTAGACAGATATTTTTCAGAATTCAGAAAACAAATAGCGCAAGTATGAAACTCTACATATGGAAGCTGGAAGTATTTATAAATTGTGAGTAAACCGGTATGTAGAACCGTTAAATATCATGCAGACACATAACGGTGTGTTTAATCAATGAGTGGAGGATAAAGTGATTTGCATAACTTGAAAAGTATTCCCCATAAGCACTAAAAATACTGACCAAAAAAGTAATGGAAGTCAATTCGACGACCATTGTAAAAATGGTTATTTTTGGCTAAGGGTCAAGAAAGCAGTCTTTTTGCAAAATTACTTAATTGGGTAAAATAATGATTGTAACCAGTCCACTGTCACCTACTCTGAAAGTCTCTAATTGTGTATGGACTTCAAAGAGATATAAAAGATCTTTAAAAGAACTTCAACTCCTATAAGTCTCGTAAAGTTTCCCACGTGTGGCTACTTATACATGAAATATTTTGGCGGTTCATTCGTTTTTTGGTGCAGTTTTAAGTAGAAAGAATTACAGGACTGAACAGAATGTTGAAACTAGTAAAGAGCCTCGATGCTTCCAGCCTGTAACTGACGATGTTGGAGACTGGATTATATTTTATGGAAAAGTACTCTAGTCTTTTAGTATAAAATAATTCTTATCGTTTGTTTGACAGTTACTTCTTGTGTCACTGTCAAACAAACAATAAGATTGATATACATATATACACATATATATACATTATATATAAATACATATATATATATATATATATATATATATATATACATATATATATATACACATATATATACATTATATATATATATATATATATATATATATATATACAATAACAATCCTGTTAAATAATGCCTTTATGTAACACATACATATAAAAATAATAAGCTTATACAATTTTATGATGATCTAGATATGAAAAAATGTTTCGAATATTCACGTGGGAATCTGTAAGATTATGCACCAGTAAGATTAACTTCACTAATATTCGTAACTTGGAACAAAACTGACATGCACAGAAATATTTATGAACTTACATTGAACTTACATTGAACATACATTGAACAAACAGTCTGATGCAATAAGCCATACACAAGCACATTTATAACAAGACAGTATGATTACATGAAGGTAGTGAGAAGACATTAACAATTTGGTTTGTAAACATATAGACACACATTTCAAAACATTTGTTTTAATATTAAGACTAGACTTACAAGATTTACGGGACTTTCGCTTGTGGACTGATCGTCTTGCTGCATGCGTAAATACAAATAATATGTCATAAAATGTACGTTTCATATTTTCAGTTTATAAACCTCTTATCATCTAAAAGATTGATCAAGTCATAAAATAAGTAAAATATTCACTTTAACATGTCTACAATATTACAGTGTAGAGTGTTTGAATTTATAGCTCTATTGAATTTAAAACCATTTATGTTATTTATAAGTATTTATTAATTTTATATGGCAAAACTTTTTATTATGCACAGAAGTCCTCCAAAGCTTTTTAGTAATAATGCTTATTTAGCAATATACTTTTATACTGTAATTTATTTGTAACGATACATGGGTGTCTTCTACATATAAAAATGTAACACGGAAATAAACAAATTTAATGGTAAAATACCCTATATGAGGTATCCTCCTTCATTAGAATTATTATTTGCTAACCACAGGTCCACCTAATGTAGTTATTGAACTTGATAACTTGCCGTTATAAAAAATATCTCAAAAGATAGGAGAATGTGTGTATAAATCAAAAAACTATAAATATTGACAATTATTAATTATTTGTAAGTATTTAGTAGACAATTTAATATTTTATAGTATTTCTTCACTGCACTACAAAAACCAAACTGTAATTTGTATATTGAAGAATAATATATTTTACATACCAACAATATTGTGTGACAATGCCTCTTTCACACTTAACTAATAACTAACATTCAGCCCCGTCTTAATATTTACTTTTATCTGCATCTCCGGTCAACACAAAAACTCGACTATACAAGTATATATATAATTTTTAAAATGTTTAATTAAAATGCATACAAATAGACACATCGTTTTATATATTTCATGAGATAAAATGGTTCATGAAAACAAATTAAAACAAGTATAAAATCAGTCGAGGGCACACCGGAATATGCACAACGTAGGGTTCTGTAGTTGTCTATGTTGCCTTAAATTGTCTATGTTGCCCTAAAAATTTGAATTCATTTCATTTGAAATGTGCTAGTATCTAGTATTTCTACACTTTTTTCAAATCCATAGTTGGAAAATTAAAGATGGTAGACAGTGACGCTTAATATTTAATTTTAATTTCGTTTTAAAAGACCTGTGAAATGATACAGCGCTACAATATGGGCGAAAAATATTTTTTCACTACCATTTACAATAATTCTAAAACTGTACAAATTGCAACTGTTGTGAAACTGTAGTATCAGACAAATAAGGATAGATGGACATGACAAAACAGAACTCTTGTACTATTTTGTTGGCTTATGTAATGTTCCAATATTTCACTTTTATGGATTTCTATAGAATTCAAATACAAATTTTCTTTTAATATCTATTCATATAATAAATTCGTAAAAAAGCTGAGTCAGTACATTAAATATTTTAAGTAAAGCTAAGTGCTACCTAATAAAGACACACTACTAAGCCTAAAATAACAGTTATAAGAATTTGATTAGGTTTCATTTCAATCGGTACACAAATAAAGATATATACATTTTTAGTTTATGTTTGTTGTGCATGCTATTAGCGTGCACAACAAACATAAACTAATAATTCCGTACCGATTTCGCTGCCAGCACCATCTATTGGCATTTTTCATAAGCTTTATGTTCATAGAGTGCTGAGAGAAAAGAGAAAAAAAAACTCCTAATAACTTTTCTTACTCTGAATTTCACACGAATGAAGTTGTGAGCATAGTACTATTATATACATAGTAATATTTGGAACATTCAACAAATCAATGTTATTCTAAAATTTGTAGCTTTTTACAAGTATAATAACCCACTTTCAGAAAAATTAAAAATATTTTTTTTATTTAAATGGTATATAGCAAGAAATAAGAAACAGGCTTGCATGTAGCAATAAAAAAAAATTGTTATCATTTTGTTAAATAACCTAATATGACCTTTATAAAGAATTTTTTACCAATGAAATTATATTTGTTTTATTCAACTTTTCTTTTATCTTATGTGCATTAAACATATTGTATAATTAATTATCGGTAATGTAAAAGAATTGATTAAATGCCACGCACAAAAATCTGAACAGAATGATATTTATACCCAATCAAAAGCTAATTTTTCATAATTGTAAGATTGCAGGTCCTTCATAACCTTATGCCGGACCAGCTGACGAAGTTACAAAGGAAGCCAGTCCTTTGTCACATAGGTTTGACTCTATATATGTTAGTATTTTATAGTTTAGAAGTTATTTAGGTCTTATGGTACTTTTAGAAAAAAAACTCCAGTTTTGACTAAAAGTTGTATTGTTCTAGCTGAATTATTAGTACCTCCATGATTTTTAAAGAACATAACATAATAATAGTCCTGTTATATCAAATGAATATTTTTTATTGGAAATGACAGGTTGTCAAAAAGTTTGTTACAAAAAAATAGTCTTTTTAAAATTTTACTCAAGTAATTATTCAGTACCTTACTGAAAAGATAATTGTGTGGTTAATTTCCCCTAACTTCATTTTCTAGCTAAAAATAAAGAGATGAAAATATTTTTAGCAAATAACTTAAAAACTACTTTTCTAGCAATTGACCCTAAACATTTAATTAGGATATATGTTTATAGTTCATATCGAACTCATGTGCAAGATAAAAAAGGCAAAAAAGCTACTTTTTAATTTTAGTGCAAAAATTACTTAAAACTATTGATACATTTTGTAGAGGGTCATTATCACTCTCGGCAGATAGGAGAATAAGTTAGCACTAAAAAATGAAAACTTTCATTTTCCTAATTTACATCAGCCGTATTAAAAATTTTTTTAATGAGGCTTTTTTCTTAATTTTCTTAGGTTTGAAATAAAGTACATAAATTTTACGTAGAAAATCAAGTAAAACAACTGGGATAAAATCAATGAAAATTTATTACAATATAATTACTTCAATTTTTCTAAGTGATAACATGTCGCAGCAATGAACGTGGTGTACCATGAATACATTGTTTCATGATTTATTTATTTGCTTCGTTCAATATTGTTCCCAATTTGTTTAATGAAGTGTATTCTTTGTGGTATATAAATTTATGCAGCGGGCCAAAATAAAAATATCAACCGGATTCAGATCTGGGGCCTTGTAAGTTGTCTGTTATCAGTCCACCATGTCTGAAAAATGTTGGTCTGTAAGGTTTTTCCCAATTCTATTATACTAGAATTGTGTTGCATCATTTTAAAAATATTCACCCTTTCACTCTGAAATTAATATCTTCTTATCACCCTTCTGGTAGAGCAGTTTTCAAAATATGCTACCCTTCCTCCATTAGTATTTCTCACTGTGCAATTTCACTGGTGATTCAAATAGAACAACCAATTGTCTGTCTAAGTGCATTATCCACAGATTTACCCCAATTTTGGGTTTTCTGCTAATGAAAAATGATTAGTGGAAATCAGACTGATCTATCCAAAGAAAGTCGTCAAAAATATTCTTTCTTCTTCCTTTCTTCTTGGCATTTGTTTACAAAACTAGATTGCCATGCATAATCAGTAGGCAGCTAATCTTGAACCTCCCCAAAATGTTGTGAGGATGGTAAATCTCCCGCACGGGTTGTGTTGTACCCTTCTATGTGGAATGCCTGTGTGACTACTAATTGTTCAGCAAATTTAACACGTTCCGAAACTTCTATCTACATTTCATCCTGAGTAGTTATACTGAGTAAGTGACCATCCGGGTATGCATTATGAATATATAAAAAGTTGCGATGATCTAGTTGAATAACATCTTCTTGTCCCCCTCTAGGTATAAAGTTGTCCCGAGACATTCTTGCAGCTAGCCGAGTGTTTCCTCTTGTGTAATCACAGCAATAATATTCTCTGCACATTTTTATTGCGAGTAAGGCATAGTGTCATGTAAACGTCACACAAGTCCAATTGTTGTGCGACTATTTAAAAATTAAATCCAGTAAACTTGCTGAGTTGTCTACCAAAATATAAACTATCCATGTAAAAGCAATCCAAACGTGAGCAGTCAAAAACACAGGCATAATTCACAAGAATATGTTGATATGACAGAATGCTTAGAGCTGACAGTAAAAGTCTAACAAAAACTTTACAATAAAGGAACGAAATAACACGCTTCACATCGGCCAATCAGAGATAAGCAAAGAAACAATTCGTTATTTCTCCTGTTTAGAATATTTATTTTTTCACCCTCCTATCTACATTTGAAGTTATAATAACGACACTGAAAACATATATTCATATTTATATAGTTTTAATAGTCGTGAAGTTGACATTTTTTCCTTTCTTCATTTTACTAATGTTTTTGAGTATAAACGTAATGGGAAATATGTAGGGTTAATCAATATATATTATAAAAGTAAGTGTACAATGTGCGTGCTGCTAAAACTAAGAAAAGAGCCCGGTACGATCAATGGAGTTATATGATGTGGTAGCCCTCTATACCCCATCCATGAGAAGAAGGTCCCGTTTTTACCTGAAGGGCGTGCTTAAGGGCTGGAATTTTCGCGAACAGTCCGGAACATTCGAGAGCATTCCACAATATTCCAGAATATCTAGGAACATTCTGGAATGTTTGGGAATAGACTGGAATGTTCGGGAACATCCCAGATCATTGTGGAACATTCCAGAACACTCTCGAATGTTGTGGAATGTTCTGGAACATTGTAGACCATTCGAAGCCTTTTTTGTTTGGATGGGCTACCCATTGGTAGGCATATATATAAAGCAAGATTCGTCGTGGGTTCGAACATCAGTTTCTTATCAGTGAATTCCAGTAAATGAACAAAAACAAACAGTGACTGAATATAAATAGAAAATAAAGTGTGAAAACTGTACTTAGTGTATTTCTTAATCAAAAATTAATTTGATTTATATTTTATACAATGCCTAAACGTAAAAGAGTTCCCAACAATAGAGAATGAGCACCATTAGAAGCAGAGAAACCGAAGAACAAAGAAATGAGCAAATTGAAGAACCAAGAATTGTGGCACAATCTTATAATAAAAGACTGTGAACACAAGCCACCCATGAATTATCCTACAAGAAGCGTGGACGAGGACAAGTAAACGATACAACCTAACAAATGAAACATTTCACTACAACCCGACGAAAATGCAAATTATGCAACGTGAAAAATTTCAGTAGAGAAACACCAGGAATCTGTTGCATGAATGAAAAAATTCTGTTACCACCACTGGAAGCACCACTGTAGGAATTTCTACATTACATCATTGAGGAAACTCCAGAATCAAAATACTTTCTTCAAAATATAAAAGCGTACGACACCTGCTTCCAAAAGACTTCTTTTGGTGTCACTTCGATCAACACTAACAGAGATGAAATCGATTATGTTTTTTCCATCTAAGAACTGATCTATCACAAAATGGGATCATTACTACCAAGAAGAGAAGGACTACAAAGCATTGCAGAGACAAACCGTTCATATGATGCCCTCCAATATCCAATAATATTTCTGCACAAAGAGGATAGATATCATTTTAATGTGAAAAAAATCCATACAGGTGCAGAAACAAACAGAAAAGTGCCTTCCAAGGAGTTCTATGCTTCCTGCTGAATAATCAGACAATAAAACATACAATCACATTTTCAACACTCACCGTTTATTACAACAATTCCTGGTAGATAGGTTTGCAAAAATAGAAGCGGAACGGATGCTTTACATAAGACTTAATCTTCGAGGCATGATCATAAATGACGAAAACATTGGAACATACCCTTGTCTTACATAGAAAGTCCGAGACACATGTACGAATACACTCAAGATGCCATAATCTACGTAAGAAAATATGGACGGGACGACCTTACTTCTTCATAATATTCACATGCAACTCGTCATGGCCAGAAATCAAACATCTAAGATACGGACAAGCCCCTATTTTTGACACGACATAATAACCTGAGTTTTCTGACAAAAACAAATGAGGTTTATTGAAGTCATCACAAAATAGCACATCTTTGGAACTGTTAGATACAGGAGGATGTACACTAATGATTGGCAAAAACGAGGACCGCCTCACTCACACAATCTCATATGGCTAGACAACAGAATTCATTCCATGGATATTGACAAAATCATCCAAGCAGAATTTCCCAATCTACAAGAAGATGAAAACGGGGCTGTACAACATAGTTTAAAACCCAATTCGCCAAATATGAGTGATGGAAAATGTACAAAATATACCCAAAACCATACTTGGACTACATATAAACAGGATATGATGGCTATCCCAAATACAGAAGACGAGCACCCAAAAAAGGTAACTTTACAGCAAAAATACGAAAACAAAGCAGAGATGGACTGGAAATAGATAATCAATAGGTAGTACCATATAACCCACTACTTTCCAAAATGTTCCAAACACACATAAATGTAGAATACTGCAATACAGTGAAATCCATTGAATATGTCTAAGTATGTGAACAAAGGTAGTGACATGGCAGTATTTCAAATAGCCAAAGACAGCGAACAACAAAACAGAAACGACGAGTTCCTCATGTAACAAATGGAAAGATACATCAACAGTAACGAAGCAGCGTAGTGGATTTTCAGTTTTACTATACACAAACACGAACCAACTCTCAGCAGTACATTTGGAGAAAGGACAGAGAGTTTACTTAACAAAAGACACTGCAAGAAAAATTACAAATGAACCACTTAAGAACACGACATTAACAGCTTTTTTCCAACTGTGCCAAATGGATCCATTCACGAAAATATTACTATATGTCGACGTTCCTACCTATTATACCTATTATTTCAATGACGAAAAAAAGAAATTCCAGTAGAAGATCATCCAGGAATCATGAAAACTAACACACTAGGCCGAGTATACACTGTACATCCGAACAACATCTGTCACTCCGGATGTTGGTACACGAAATATGGGGACCAACAAGTTTACAGATCTCAAGGCTGTTGATGGTTATCTATGCCAGATGTACAGAGAAGCGTTGGCTCGCTTAAGACTACTGGAAAACAATAACCACACAGGCTCAGCTAAACAAATCAGAGACTTATTCGCCATAATTCTAACATGTAACCCACCAAATCCAAAACAGCTACGGGACTCCTTCAAAGAGAGTACGAGTGATGACATACAGTACCAAATCCGACAAGCTCATCCAGAACTAGCCATTGAATTCAACAACAATATGCTTTCACGACAAGATGCTTTCAGTGTGCTAAACTTTGAAATTACAAAGGGAAAAAGCTACAACATCGACGAACTACTTCAATATATTGCTCACAACAAACCATTCCTCAATGACAATAAAAAAAAATAAAGTTATCATGGACTGGCTCAACAACAACATTGGTGGAATTATTTACACCATCAGGCGGCACCGGGAAAATGCTTTTAACAAATTTATTGCTGGCAGAAATACCTCCTAAACAATACATCGCACTTGCATTGGGATCATCTGGCATTGCATCACAATTATGGAAGGAGGGCAAACTGCCCATTCCGCCCTACAAGTACCATTGAATATAGCCGAAGAACAATTCCCAGCATGTCAAATCTCAAGAGCATCTGGACGGGGTGAACTTCTAAAACAAGCTAAAATTATCTTCTGGGATGAATGCACAATGGCACATAAAAAATCACTCGAAACCATGGACAGAATATTACAAGACTTGCGAGGAAAGTCTGAAGTGATGGGCGCTCTACTCATACTCTCAGGAGATTTTCGACAAATACTTCCAGTTATCCCCAAGTCAACACTAGCAGATGAAATCAATGCATGCTTAAAAAAATTACATTTCTGGCCATACATACAAATACTGTGTGACTAAAAAAAATATGAGAGTTGAACTATGGAAAGACGAAACAGCCGCACATTTTGTTCAAAAACTTTTACAAATAGGCAAGGCATATATCCTACTGACCAGATGACCGACCTCATTGAACTCAACAGTGATTTCTGCAACATAGCCCCACTAAGAACAAACTCATTGACCAAATTTATCCAAACATTGTTCATAACTATACCAATCCGGAGTGGCTATTTCGGAAGGCAATTTTGGCAACTAAAAATAATATTGTTGACATATCAACTTTAATATTCAAAAGGAAAACCCTGGTGACGAGAGAATATACAAATCGATCGACATGATGGTAAATGTTGAAGAAAGTGTCAACTTCCCTATAGTATTTTTAAACTCTGCAAGTACCAGGAATGACATTACACTGCCTTCAACTAAAAATTGGATCTCATATCATACTACTCAGAAATCTCAAGGATGATCGTCAAACAGTTATCGAATAACATCATTGAAAATGACGAAAATGATATTAAGTTCGGCAACTTATGGCTGGAAAGGACAAAGGACAGGAAAGGGGATAAATACTGAGTGTATTTATCCCCAGAATACCACTGATCTCTACTGAACTGCCATTCCAATTTAAAAGACCGCAATTTTTTATAGTTTTACAATTAACAAACCGCAAGGACAAACTTTAAAACATTGCAGCATCAACCTTAAAGAATCCTGCTTTCTCACGATACGTAGCTTGCTCTCGAGTAGGAAATTCGAAAAATTTGTACTTACATACTCCGGGATAACAAAATGAGAAATGTTGTTTATAAACAAGTATTGTAAATTGTTAGAATATGTCTTCAATAAAAATATTTTATCTCTTATGTTTTAAAGTTTAAGTTAAGTTTTCCAAAAAAAAAAAGAAGCTGGGTACCCCTAGAAGTTAGGGAAAGACTTTATAGTTAAGCAAAATTAGATAGAGACAATTTTTTTGTCCAAATAATTTCATTTCCAATAAGAAAATGTTTATTTAGTATAACAGGATTATTACTAGGTCCAAAGTATAAAAATTACAGTTTTAAAATTATGTATGATAGTGCTCAGTAAATATTTATCCCATCAAAAACATTAATGCAAAAAATCCAAGTTCCTCTTTAAAAGGTTAGTCGTAAAAATGGCTAAACTCTTATAGACCTTTGCCAGGGAAGTGTAGATGAGTGAACTAGAGCTTTGCATCTATATTTATAGAACATTATACCGCATTGAACTTAGCTGTGATTAATTCTTATTTCTTTATTGCTTTATCATACGATAAAATCTATAAAACTACTGGAATTATATAAACCCTTTGCATAACTCTATTGTTAATTCTTAAGTGATAAATATTTTAAAACTATCCGCAGCAGCCAAATTCTTTTTCTTCAGAATATTAGCCCTTCAACATATTGGATTTTAGCAATTCAAAACCCATTCATGGTCTTTAACTTTTTTGAGATGACACTTTAAATTATATGAAAGGCTGCCTTAATCCTTCTTAATTGGTTGTATTCGTATTAATGTTATTGTGATTGAAAGTAAATAAATGAATGCCATCAAGTATTATTTTAGACGATGTAAATTTGGCCATACAAGAAAAGAGTGGACTTGATGTTAATTAGGGGACTGTTGTGGCTAAGTCTCTGGCTTTTATGTATAATTATAGCCCATGCCACCCCCTCATTTAGAGGGTTTCATGTTCAGTACATCTGTCCCATAATGACTCTTTTGATAATCTCGAACTTTACCTTAACAAATTTCTATGAATGCACCAAACCATCATTGAAGTTAAAGAGTAAGAGAATCTCATTTAACATTCTCCTGTAAATTGACTTACGCCAATTTATAAACATCACGTTACCTGCTAAAGGTTATTCCTGAAGAAACGTAAATTTAATAATTTTTCAATTAAAATAAAAAACAAACTCATTGTTACGTAAATAATTGTGTAGTAGCATATGACCAGAAACCCTACTACAAATAATTCGTACATAACGACATTCGACCAATATGGTCGAACATAGTTTCGATCGATCGATCAATATTTTTTTATGTGCATAAAATAACAGGGTTATGTGTGGTGATAGAATGTGATTTGACAAAGTCGAAAGGAAAATTAAAAAGCTTATTTGTAAATAAAAAGAATTAAAATTAGATTGTGTCATTTTCAGAAAGAAGCAGATTTATCAATTATGTTCGTTGAAGAAATAAAGATATTACTTTCTGTTCCTCCAGTATATCTTCATTTGTTTTAAAACCAAAAAAGTCCATTCAAGTATTGCAGTTGTTAGTTATGTTTTTGATTATGAAATATTTAACACTATATAAATGGGCATTGTTTGCCAATTTGTAGGTAAAACACTCGTTTATTTAAATTTAACTATAAATGAGATAAAATAAAGTAACGATAGATGTAGTTTTCTGTAGATTTTTCATGAAAATGTTGGGATAAAATCATAACAAGTGTTCATATTAATATGTGATTTAATTACCAATCTCTTTAATGCGATGATTACAAAGAGTAGTAAAATAGGGTATGTCACTAGGCGCTGTAATGCGTAAAGCCTAATGGGTAAACTACGTAATTGCTTTGCATAGTTTTTTCATTTTATTTTTGACGATGTTGTAACTCTTTTTTTGATTTGTATTTTCTATAATTCTGAGTATATTTACGATACATATCTGATTTTTTGGAATTTTCCACTTAATACCGATTTTTACTTATATTCCGGTGAATATTTTTATTGTCTCCCTTTGGGTCATGATAGTACTCCGCAAAATCTTCAGAATGACACCCAAATCAACATCGCAGTTAAATGTGTTTTCCCACTAACTAAATTTATAACTTTATAAACAGCTCACCAGCAGGAGCCACTTTAAAGTACCTGATTACTCACTGTGGATCAGCAATTCTAGTCGAGACTAACATCAAACATTATCAGTCGACGTTCAAGTGACTGGCATTATTGTATCGGATTGGACCAGTGAATTAACCATCTCGGCACCTTACTGTCCACCAAGATATAAAATCAAGAAGGCAAATTTTGAAGAATACTTCAAATCGCTAGGTAATCAATACATAGCTGGCGGCAAGTATAATGTCTTGCATACATATTGGGGATCAAGACTAATAATACCATGTGGGTGTGAACTCTTGAAATGTGTCCACTACAATAATTTTGGTATACTCTCAACAAGGCAGCCTATAGGGCCATTAGCTCACAGACCAAAATAAAACACCAGACCTAATAGATTTCTGCGTAATCAAAGGAATTTCCGATAAATATATCTCTTGCAGTAGTTATTTGAGCGATCAGACAACTCACTCATTATTGTAGACCTGTCCACTACCCATATAGAACAAGAACCTAACTGCACCTGCAAAGCTGCAGGATTAACCTGACTATATTGGCACCTTATTGATACGCCATTTGCAGATCCGGTGAGACTCAAATCAGAACACGACATTACAGTTGCTATTGAACACTTTACCAACGCTGTACAAGATGCTGCTTGGGAATCTACACCACTGAAAACAAACACTGCCAATATCAAAAATGTAGCCAAACATCTATTAGTACTAGTATCTGAAAAAAGAAGGCTCCGGATGCAGGCAATGAGAAGTCCACAATTGAAAAAACAACTAAATCACACTATTAGAAAATTCAAAAATACACTCGAGCGGGATCGTGACACCAACTTTCAGTCGTACTTGAGCGGTCTCGATGCCATTCTTCAGACTACTTCCTAATGCTACAAAAAAGCTAAAACGGCCTATAACTTCTAAAGTGTATACGGCATTGCTATTGACTCGCATGATGCCAGTGATAAGAGATAAACACCATATACCCAACCACCAATTGTAGATTCCGGTACAAATATGCCACTATAGATCAAATTCACAGACGAAGTAGCAAAATGCTTCAAAGCAAAAAATTATTTTCAAGCTGCATTTTTGATATATCTCAGACTTTTGACCATGTGTGGCATGAAGTTTTTTTATACAAGATTAAATCAAGCATGTCCCCATATTTATATGCAACTGTCAAAGCCTTCCTAACAGATAAGGCACTTCTTGATTCAATGTGGAAATGAAGTGACATACCTGTGTCCAATATCAGCGTGTGTCCCGCTGGGAAATGTACTTGGCCCAACTCTCTACCAACTCTACACCTTAGACTTGCGTACATGCCTAACAATCACCACCGGAACATTCACAGAATTCACAGATGATACAGCCATTTTGGCGTCACACATAGAGCCAAAAACTGCAACAAAAATGCTACATGATGGGCTAGATAGTGTAGCTATTTGGCTAAAGAAGTGGCGGATTAAGGTGAATGAAAACAAATCAGTCAACGTCACATTCACGCTCAGACGAGACATCTATCCACCTGTTAAACGTAACATTGCTGAAGTACCTCAAGCAGACCACTTACGTCTACACCTACACAAAAGTCTAACTTGGCAAAAGCATATATTCACCAAACGGAAACAACTTGATCCTCAGCTCAAAAAGCTCTATTGGTTCATCGGGAGTAGATCCCAATTATCACTGTGAAATAAGCTGCTTCTCTATAAAGCTACATTTAAACCAGTTTGGAACTACAGTATTCAGCTGTGGGATACAGCTTCTCACTCCAATATTGAGATAATCCAAAGATACCAGAATAAAATGCTGCAGATAATTACAAATGCCTCATGGTTTGTAACCAACCAAAAATTGCATAAGGACCTACAAATACCTACAGTTAGAGAGGAAACTCAAATAAACGAAACTCGAAATAAACCACCCAAATAAACTTGCACAAAAACAGATGGATAATACCCGAACCAAACGCCGATTAAAACGTAGAATTCCTCAAGATGTGCAACAATAAAGGCACATAAATATAAAATTTCAAATGAGACATAAGTCGTCCTCCTAAACCTGTCCGAGCAATAACTGACAAACTTACCGCTTCTTGTCCCAGAATGGTGAAAAATTGTAGTATAATTAAGACAAAAAAAATAAAACACTAATTTGCAACATGCACCAGCACTAGTCTGATAATATCACAGACAAAACAAATACTGCATGACAAATATGTACAGATATTATTCTCTATCCGTTGTGCGCTCAATTATTATTAATGCATTATTAGTGTCATAGCTATTAGCAATTGAAATCCAACGGTATTTTGTAACACAAGTTACAAGCTATCACTGTACTTCATGAATGAAGAAACATTTTCACGTCAAAATTCTAACAATTTTTTCATTATGGACTAAACTCATCACATTCATTGTAAGCTTCCAAAACAGCCGCACCAGATTCATTTGTTGCCCGCTTCGTTTTCCACAAATCATATTCGGTGTTTAGTTGTTATATCATTCAATTTAGAACCAGTTAAGTCGCATCAATACAAATTTGCAACTTTTCTATAATATACAGTATGTATCAACGATAAATATCACCACTTGAATCCATTGACTCCATAAAACGTAAGAAATGTGGCAATATTGCGTAAACACCCTTCTTAGCGATCAATGCTGAATTTAACTTTTCTAACTATTCCTTTCATTTGCAGTTTTACAAAAGAAAGTTAATAAAATGAAAAGAATAGGGGATAACGAACACAGTACGTGTTCAATTTCAAGGTCAAGGTTGTTTACAATACGCAAATAAAAATTAGTGCCATTTGAAAATCTTAACATCTGTAATTCTCTGAAATATCTAAGATTATAAAAAGTACTCTCAAATATTTTTAAATTAAACTAATTATAATTAATACGATATTGTTTCATTTACCATTTATATCAATTATTTGCTTCTTAGTAATAATATTATAAGTATAATATAGTCTAACTTTAATTATGATTTTAAACTAAATCTCAGCAGTTTATTTATTATTCAATATGGCAACACTTATAAATATCATTTAAACCGATAAGAAAATTGAAATCTTTTTAAGAGATAGTTTCTGTTTTCCGTCAGCAATGTTGTTCTCACCTTGACAGGGTACTGAGGTTTGTGTGTTGTTGATTCTGAGCGCTACGCTGGCAGTAGCTTAGCTACTAGCAGGGTCACCCAAGCCGGACCGGTTGAAGGGGGAGACACCAGACGAAGCAGAACAACCTGGCCCTTCAGGTTAGGGGTTAAGAGATGGGCTAACTACCCATCTTCAAAAAAAAAATCAACTGTTCAGAAATCTTAAAGAGTTAAGACCGGAAGGAATCGATTCAGATGACTCGGCATGAATATAGATTTGAGAATTGAAACTTGGACTATTTGTACTCTTCACAGAAAAAGAAAGTTGAGAAATTTATTGGATATTGTTAACAAATACAGAACTGATACCCTGGCTTTACAGGGGATAAAATGGGTGGGCCAGGGAATCCTGGAGAAGAAAAACAGTAATGTATACTACAGTTGCCAGGAAAAACTCCACCACTTTGACACAGGCTTTATTGTTAATAAAAGAATCGAGAACAAAGTTACTGACTACGAGGCTGTTAATGAAAGGATATGTAAAATAAACTTAAAAGAAAAACTCCAAAATCTTAGTATTATTTGTGCTCATACACCCACAGAGGATAAATCGGAAAATGAGAAAAAGACCTTCTATGAACTACTGGAATCTACTTATAATTGTAGCCCTCACTGTGATATAAAAATAATAATTAGAAACTTTAATGCAAGAATAGAAAACTCAGGCTACCTGAGACCGATCATTGAAGACCAAAATCTACATACTGAAAGTAATTATAATGGAAATAAGATTCTTTGCATCTGCTAATATCCCTATTTAAACTGTACCATGTACCATATTTAATTGAACATACATAAAGCTACTTGGAAATCTTTGGACGGAAACACCACAAATTACATTGACCATGTACTGGTTGATCTTAGACACAACAGCCTGATGGATGTACATAGCTACAGAGGAGCAAATGCAGACTCTAACCACTATTTGATATTGTCCAAACTTAGATATAGACTGAATAAATCATATTATAGGGAAAAAAGAAGGTACAGTTAAATCACCAGATGTACAAGAACTAATTTAACCAAATGTAGTGGATAACTATAAATCCAAGCCAAGAGAAAGAATATACTCGAAGAGATAATCTTGACATATGGAATTCGTTAAAACAGGTAATAACAGAAACAGCTGAAGAGACTATTCCCAGCATCAAAAAGGATAACACAAGAATTAGTTTTGACAATGAGTGCTTAGAAGCCAATATCATGCTTCTAAAATAACGATACAATAGCATCATACTAGGAATACTGAAGAGATATACAGAGAGTTAAAAAAAACAGGAGAAACATTTGCTTCGAAGAAAAAAAAGATTTTTTAGAACAATTTAGAGATTTGGGAGTGTCTTGGGTTCTAAAATGAAAATGAAATATTATTAATTGGTGATTCCGCAAGTGATAAAAATGAAATATTAAAGGGATAGAGAGAGTATTTCATGGAACTTCTTGAAGGGAAAGTTGCTCCAAGACAGAGGAAAATCGTCTGCAAACAATAAAGGCAACTGATGAACCACAGCCTACCAACAATCGAATAAGAACAAACAGCCAAAAAGTTAAATCGCAGTAAATCTGATGGGCCAGATGGGATAAAATCTGAATTTGTAAAGATTAGTAAACCAGATCTGATGGATGTCATAATTACAGTTACATGTAACGTTTGGTTTAAGTAGAAAATATCCACTGAATGAGATAATGGATTCATCTGTTTTATCTTCAAAAAGAGAAATAAGTTTGAATGTGGCAGCTAAAGAGAAACTTTATTGAATGTGATATTTAAAATTTTTTCTAATATTCTTTTTAATAGGCTACTTCCCGATGTGACAAAAATCATTGGTAAATACCAATGTGGTTCCCAAAGAGGAAAATTTACTATAGACCAAATCCATGCCTTAAGACAGATCCTAAAGAAAACCATCAAGGCAGCTTATGACGGCATAAAGAGGGAAAAGCTATATGATGCGATGACAGAGTTTAAAATTCCTACAAAACTAAACAACCTTGTTAAAGCTGCTCTTTCAAGAGTTCAATATAACATCAAAATACAGAATGAATCATCCGAGCCTTTTTTCACTGTTAGTGGATTTAGGGAAGGTGATGCCCTCTCGTGCCTACTTTACAACATTGCACTAGAGAATGTCATCAGGGTTGCAATGATAACAAATGGCACTATATGCTACAGTGGCGTAGCGGAGTGGCCCCCTTTTTAGGGGGCAGCAAAATTTAACAATAAATAATAAAAATATTTTGTAAATATTTGAACCATTTTATATTTTTATCACAACTACAAATTCGGACCGATTGAAAGGAGCACGGAATTTTTCATTACTTATTTTGTGACGAATTTGGGGAATTCCTTTTCTTTGAATGATATTTTGTAGCGACTGGCAACAACGTCTATACTGACTTGTGGGAATTCCCCGTTTATGACTAACAATCAGCGAGAATGACTTCTATTACATATATACTAAGTTCAATATAGTTTATTACACGTACGGGGAAGCCCCTTTAAGGTACGCGGAATTACGTGCTTTGAGAAGTTTGACAATTCAAAGAAAGTTTTATTGATGGATCGTCAGTTGTCCAATACACATTGTCTCGTATTTTAATTATGTTACGCTTTCCAAATTGTGATTTTTGTGCAAATAAGTACGTGTAGTGGTTGTGAAATTATTGAACAACTTTCAACTGTGTGAGTATTAAATATTATATTTATCTAATTGTATGTTGGACTATCTGATATGTTGTTCAAACTTTAATTTATTAAAATAAAAAAAACCACCCAAGTGCATAAAGTGTTTTCACATTTTAAAGGGATCTAGAAAACTCTGATATAAATTTCAATTTAATATGTGTAAGTAAGTACTCGTTCCTATGAAAAAAGGTCTCGACAGACAGACAGACGGTCAATGAAATGATTTAATAAAAGTAAAGATAGATAAAGGTTCAATTTTTTCCTTTTAAGGAACAAAACCCTAAAAACGGAAAATTTCAGTAAAGCAAGGTTTTTTTAAATCTACTAGGTACTTCTTTTGAAATGTTCGATAGTTTTGTTTACAACTCTAACTTGTACTTTTATCATTTAATATTTTTTGATTTTAGCATCAAAAATGAAAAGAGTAGAAGAAAGTGGGGCATCTTACCGTAATAAGAGAAGAGCTAAGTTGGAAAATATTAGAGCAAATGAAGGAGCTTTACTTAAATATGTGAAAAGTGTTGTTCCTGAGACGTCAGATTTCTCGTTAGGCTTAAATTCATCACAGACAACTGGGCCTTCAAACCCAGAACAAGCTGAAAAAATACAAGAACTTGACACTGTTCCTAAAGATCAAATTCCAACAACATCTACTGCATTAGTGTCTCCATCTGTATGTCCAGACATGGACATGCATAGTTCCGAAACAGAGATTGATACGACATCAGCATTGTCTGCTATTCAATACCAAAATTTCGACGATATTGGAAAATGGCCTGAACACATAGACGACAATATCCGATTGCATCTCGTTCAGCAAGGACAGGAAATTATTCAGCATATTGATACTAATTTCGCTGAAATGTCAACAGTAACACGTTCAGATTCGTGCTCTTTAAAATCAAAAGGAGAGACAAGACGGCTTACTAAGGAATGGTTTTACCGTATATTGACTAACGGCGAAAAAGTTTTACGTACTTGGATGGCTTATTCTCCATCTAAAGCATCATTATTTTGCTTTTGTTGTCGTTTATTTGAGAACGTAAATACACCGAATGGATCTAAATTTTACTCATCTGATGGATTTAATACTTGGTGGAAATTAAATCCTAAGGTTTCAAGTCACGAATCAAGTGCACTACACATCCAAAATTATTGCAAATGGAAGGAGTTGGAGAGCAGACTTCAAAAAGGACAGACTATTGACAAAAAAGAGCAAGACATAGTGGCAAAAGAAATAAAGAAACGGCAGGAAATTCTTATCAGAATGTTTGATATTATAAGATTCCTTGATTCCTTTTTAGAATTGGTTAATTTAATTGCAAAATACGATCCTGTACTTCGTGAACATCTTGTAAGGTCTAAAATGTGTGGTAAAATTTCAATCACTTATATGTCACCACAAATACAATACGAATTAATTGCCATTTTGGGCAAATAAAAATGATATGATGATAAATAAAAAAGGCTAAGTATTATTCAATTATATTCGACAGCACTCCAGATCTTTCTCATAAAGATCAAACAAGTCAGGTATTAAGATACGTAGTAATTGAAAATCAGGAAGTAAAAGTAATGGTATATTTTATAGATTTCATTGAAACTAAAGACAAAACTGCTGAAGGAATTTCACAGATGATTTTGACAAGATTCAAGCTGATGGCCTAGATATAAGCAACTGTAGAGGCCAAGCATATGATAATGCTACTGTTATGGCTGGAAAGTATTCAGGAGTTCAGCAAAGAATTCAAGAAATAAACCCTAAAGCTGAATTCGTACCTTGCTCAAATCATTCGTTAAACCTAGTTTGTTTACACGCTGCCTCAGTTGAGGTGGATTCAGTAACTTTTTTCGGCACTTTAGAACGTTGCTATTCTTTTTTTTCCTCATCGACACATCCTTGGGAAGTTCTGATAGCAGCTACAGGCAAAAGCTTAAAAAGGGTTCAAGACACGCGGTGGAGTGCAAGAGGCGATGCTGTAAATGTGACATGGCATCATTACAAAGACATTCTCGTCACTTTGGAAAAACTGACAGAGGCAGGTGAAAGCTTAAACACTAGGACAGATGCAGGTGCTTTACTAGTTTCGATGCAGTCATTTTCCTTTCTTTGTTTTTTGGGCCTGTGGCAACCGGTGCTACATGAAGTGAATGATGCACAAAAATATTTACAAACAAGGGGACTTGACATAAGATTGTGCGCTCAGAAAGTAAATGCTTTGCAGATGATATTGACAGAGAAAAGAGAGGAATGGGCAAATGGCGCTGTAGGTTATGCAAAAAATATGTGTGAAGAACTTGGAATTTCCATAAAACCTCGGAGGCGGCAGGCGCATAACAAGAAAGCATTTTGATGACGGAACTAGAGATGGTAACTTGTCTTGTGAAAATGAGTTGAGACGAAAGCTGTTTTCTTCGTTAGATAGAGTTATTGTAGAAATTCGTGAGCGTTTTCAACAGCTACAGAATTTAACGGCTAAGTGTGCTTATCTAACGCTGGCTATATTATCAGATCCAGACAACACATGTAATCTAGACTACGCATCTGACGAAATTGACGAGCAGGATTTCAATCTGGAAAGACTTCGACTGCGGACTTTCGTTGCTGCTACAGGCAACGAAAATAAATTGATTAATGCAGACTCACTTGAATTATTTAAATTTATTGTTAAATCCAAGCTGGAAGATACTCTGCCCAATATTTTAATAATGTTCCGAATATTTTTCACAGTTGCCATAAGCAATGAGAGAAGTTTTTCAAAATTGAAATTTATTAAAAATTATTTAAGATCGACAATGGGTACTCTAAGACTAACTAATTTGGCTATTTTGTCTATTGAGCAAGAGGTGTGTGATGCGATAGACATTGACGGTGCAATAAAAGACTTTGCTCTTAAAAAAAGTAGACGTATAAATTTTTAATTGAAGACGGAAGTTTTGTTTTTAATTCTAACAAATATTCATATTACTTTTCAATAAAAATAAAAATATAACATTATAGTATCGTTCTAGTTCTAATTAAAAATTGATTTTATTTAATCTTGTCGATCGTCAAGGTGTACCTAATCTTAAGTGATAGGTACCTAAGTTATATCAATGTATCTAAGTGGTTAAAGTAAAAGAATTTTTGTATTAATAAACGTGATTGTAAAACTTAGATAAACTTTTTTATTTAAAATCTAACCTGTATAATGCAAAATAATGATGACTGTTCTCGCCGAAAAGTTCTCTATAATTAATATATGTAATGTATAGTATACATTAAATTAAAATACCTAAATAAGAGGGCGGTAAAATTGTCTTCCGCCCCGGGCAGCCGACGGTCACGCTACGCCACTGATATGCTACGAATCTACGACTGGGTTACGATCTTGATATTATTGGCAGATAGAGACGGGCTGTTAACGAAGTATATATGGTCCTTCAGACTAAGCTGAAAAAATGGGCCTAATCATCAATGAAAACAAAATTTATTATTGTGACAAGTCAAGAGACTGACAACGCACAACTGGTGGTGAATAGCCACACTTTTGAAAAAGTTACCAAATTTAAATATGTTTAAACAATTGTCACCAAGAGAAATGAAATTTACTATCATCTGATATAGGCAAATAGATGTCACTTTGGCTTCAGAAACTAATTAAGATCTATAAAAGAAATTTCTTTTTATAAAAGAAGTTTCTTTCAGAAACTAATTATGAGCAGTAGAACAAAAATTAATATGTATAAAATGCTAATTCAGCCAATAGCCCTCTATGGCAGTAGGACCTGGACAATGAGCAAGCATATCCAAAACAGACTACTAATTTTAGAAAGAAAAATACTACTCAAAATCTTCGATACTATCCAAGAAAATAAGGTTTGGTGAATTCTTTACAATTATGAAATTTATAATCGATATAAACAATCAGACATTGTTAAAGACATCAAATTAAACCGAATAAGGTACCTTGGAAACTTATTTAGATCAGAGGATAACATCCCGATCAAGCTACTAATCTCAACAAGTCAGGGGGTACCAGGAAATGGGGAAGACTTGTACTCAGATGGCTTGATGATTTCGGGAATGACTTAAAAATATGAAAGGTTACCAACTGGAAACATAAAGCAACTGATAAGACTCCAATGGAAAAACTTCTTTGGCTTGCTCTAGACTATAGGGCCAAGAAGAAATTAAATGTTTTTAAAATGTAGTTCCATGTTTATTGTTTGTAAAATGTGGATTTGTGTGTATCAATGCTTTTTGTTTAATTTTTGTAATACATAAATGATGAATGGAATTAGTGAACGTGTCGTTTTTAGTGCGAGCAAATATTTAGACATAGTGTATGCCGAATGCAATTATAATACTGGCGAAACCATTAGAATGTACAATGAATGGGACCCGAATCGAACTTAAAATTTAAATAAGTACAATACATTAAAAAAAAATAATTTAAATTTTAATTATTGTGTACGCGTGCACAATATAGTTTTCAAATACAAATATGGCTGTCACGAAACATCGTACATACTTAGTAAATTAATACATGATAAAAGGAAGCAAATGTATCGAATGAAGCGCACATCTTTTTATTTTATTTCGTAAATTTACTAGTTATTACCATTGTAATAATATTTAAATTAAGTATGCCAAATTAATTAGGAACGTAATTTATACTTTGTCTTCTAGTTTTTTAACAGATAAATGACAATTCATGTTGACATTTAACAATTTACAATACATTACACTTGCCAAACTAACAATTGGCACTATTTACACAGGCTACTAATTTGAACATAATTATAATTTCATACAACGTTTCAACTTTAATTATTTTATAAACTAGGCGACTGATTTAAAAAAATAACATCTTGCCGGATAACACAGGATTCATTGCACAATTGCTTGAAGTGACGATACATACTGTGTATATATTTGCTTGAGAAGTGAATCTATCTTTCAATTTGTTTACAATACAGAAATAGATAAAAATATTTCTTTTATAGTTCTGCTCAGGGTACTGACTGCAACTTTGCTTCTACAGGTTTGTTTGGAAACTGGACGAGAACCAACTGAATTGAATGTATAGCTAAGCATTCTGTTCAAAATCTGTAGAAAAATAACAAATTGATATTACACATGCCAGACATGAAATTGACAGTTCTATACTAGTGTGCTAACCGATTGCAGGGACATATTAAAATTGAATGTGTAACTAAGCGTTCTGTTCAAAATCTGTAGAGAAATTACAAATTGACAGTTCTATACTAGTATGCTAATCGGCTGCAGAGGCATATAAAATTGAATGTGTAGCTAAGCATTTTGTTCAAAATCCATAGAGAAATAACAAATTGAGTTCTATACTAGTATGCTGACTGCAGGGGCATATTACAATTGAATGTGTAACTAAGCATTCTATTCAAAATCCGTAGAGAAATAACAAATTGACAGTTCTATACTAGTCTGCTAACTGACTGCAGGGGCGTATTAAAACTGAATGTGTAACTAAACATTCTATTCAAAATTCGTAGAGAAATAACAAATTGACCGGTCTATACTAGTATGCTATCCGACTGCAGGGGCATATTAAAATTGAATGTGTAGCTAAGCATTTTGTTCAAAATCCATAGAGAAATAACAAATTGAGTTCTATACTAGTATGCTGACTGCAGGGGCATATTACAATTGAATGTGTAACTAAGCATTCTATTCAAAATCCGTAGAGAAATAACAAATTGACAGTTCTATACTAGTCTGCTAACTGACTGCAGGGGCGTATTAAAACTGAATGTGTAACTAAACATTCTATTCAAAATTCGTAGAGAAATAACAAATTGACCGGTCTATACTAGTATGCTATCCGACTGCAGGGGCATATTAAAATTGAATGTGTAACTAAGCATTCTGTTCAAAATCTGTAGAGAAATTACAAATTGACAGTTCTATACTAGTATGCTAATCGACTGCAGAGGCATATAAAATTGAATGTGTAACTAAGCATTTTGTTCAAAATCCGAAGAGAAATCACAAATTGACCGTTCTATACTAGTATGCTAACCGACTGCAGGGGTATATTAAAATTGAATGTGTCACTAAACATTCTGTTCAAAATCCGCAGAGAAATAACAAATTGACCGTTCTATACTAGTATGCTAACCAACTACAATATTAAAATTGAAAGTTTTATAGAAGGCTTTGTCGAAGCTAAAATGCTTCAATACTTGTTCTAGAACGGCATTTAACATTTTTGTAAACCTGCATCCAGCCTTGTATTTTTCAGTTCACTTTGTCTCAAAGACTTCCTTCTTGGAAAGTTCTCTTCAGAACACTATTTCATAAGGAAGATTGTCTATACAGTTTCTTATTGTAGATTCTTCTAATAAATTTGTAAGAACTAAATTGAGAGTATGTTCAGCAGAATGTTTAAAGTGTGCCTTGCTCATTTATCAGAGTGCAGGTCATTACTGCATTATCATCGTAATCAACGGAACAAACATCATCTCAAGAATCAAACCAATAGAAATCAGGAGTTCCGTTAGGGTGGCTGCTAATTCCAATCCTGATAAGTTGTTTCCAATTCAATATAGTCCACATAATTTTCCAAAAGCATTCTAAATAACATACACTCAAAGACGATTTTTGCTCTCTTTTGAAAGTGAGATATTTCTCATTCATTTTTATTTATAGAAAATTAATACGTGGTTGCAGGAATCGAAGGTTCATTGGAGGTTTTAAACTTTTCATGATTTAGATCTGTCAACATCATATTCACAGAGTAGAAAAGTTTCCGAGTGAACTGAAAAATAAATTGAAATGTAATAGTAGTACATTATATAAGTATATTACATATATGTATATAGTATATTACATAAAAATCAGAATTGCAGTGAATTATTTTAATTGGGAAAATACACACTGCTGATCATTTTTATTTACATAAATTTTGCAATTATTTATTAACAATATATTAAAGTACATTTTCAATGAATTTTTTACATTTGAACTGAAAGAAAAAAAAAATATTGTCAAGATTTACTGAAACATGAATTCATTTTCCAATAAGAAATCATTAGATAAAAAAATTAAAAATGTACTGTCATTAATTGTTCAATTTTGAAACTTAAGTTTACATTTCTACTATAGAACAAAAATTCTAAATTAAATTACAAATTGGACAAATAAAGCTGAATTAAACCTGTAGTATATTTTCGTGATATAGATAATTAATCCATATTTGAATTCATCCATTGAACCACATTACAGTACATACAAATAGAAGATTTTAAGATATGATAAGAACATTAAAAATCAAGATAATGGTATCTATAAACTTACTTACTTGCAGTTGAAAACACTGTGGTATCGATTGCGAACAAAACAGAAGTAGAAGAAGCTAAACATTCTTGATTAGAAACAACATTTCTAATTGGCGATACTCACATTTCTTCTTTTTGTTAAACAATTTTAATACTGATTTTTGCACAGTATGTTTCATTTTAAAAATACAAAATACAGCGGCAGAATTAATAAGATACACAAATACAATGAAAACGATATGGTATGCACTGCTTGCAAAGGATCAGAAATAATTCTAGAAATTTCCAATTCTTAGCTAATATGTCAATGCATATGTGCTGTGATGGCCGTCCAGAATGTTCCTGATACAGATACCTTGCCTTCAAAGCAGAGTATCTGTAATGCAAGCAGTCACATTCGATAATTGTGAGTTACCGATATTGTGAGTTAACGATAGAATACTGGAATACATTGTGAACAATAGTGAGTGTTCTCAATCCAATACGCTTATGTTGTAGGATTCTGTTTTCACGATTATTTAATGGTAATGTTATTAATGAGACAAACTCTTTCGAGTACTACCTTTAACTGTTGCATGTATTTCAACATAATATATGCAACAGTTAAACAACAATATCATTACAATGTTTTTGAGAATGGGATCTAAATACATTTTTGTTTGTAAATGAAGCATTGTCGAAAGTGTTCTCAAGTGACAAATGTGTGATGTTAGTACTAACATCACACATTTGTCACTTGAGAACACTTTCGACAATGCTTCATTTACAAACAAAAATGTATTTAGATCCCATTCTCAAACATATCTACTAAATACACACAAACATATGATTTCGAGTCTTTATTACCGATATGATTCTTCGAAAAACCTTTGAAAAAGCGAGAAGCAATGTTATAATAAGTGATCTTTCAAATAAGGTGATTGTATAAAATACATCAACAATCTCAATTTTCGCCATTACGGGTTGTAATTACATTGTTTTAACTGATGTTACAACCCTAGTTTATTAAGAATAAATTTGCAGATCATCTAGGTTCCTAGTCTATTCTTCATAATTGTTGAGAGCACTTAGTCGTTTGACGATAATCTTATCTACTTGCAAACATATCCACTTATTAATTTTAGCACTGCTGAGTTATATGAAATACCCTTCACATATATAATGATTTTTAATTCAAGTATCTGAAAGTCATATACCAAATAAATAGAGATCTATTTCATAATACGGCTTCTTTCTATATCAACTTTGCTATAATTGAGAAGCTCAATGCGAGTGAGGTACATGAGATATATATTTACGATCAAACCACGGGGGGAACAAACCCACACAAACAAAAAGTTTAATGGGAAGGGAACCCTTATAAGATGACTCCTGTGTTTCTTTCAATATCTAGTTTTCTCGAAAACTGTTGACGTAGGAACTTGAAGTTTGGCTAAAGGAAATTAACCAGTGCAAATATCTCGCATTAAAGCTTAAAAATATTTTATGGAAATTTTAGAGGCGGCGAATTAAATATGAAAAAGAATTTTTTTTAATTCCATGCATAAAGTGAGATATAATTTGAAGGGGCTAGTTAAAGGACTCAAAAAACATTTTTTGACAATTTTAGCTAGTATGTCTTCAGGAATATACTGAAGGATACGTAAAATATATCAGAGAAAACTACTAAACCTGAAATTATGACAAAACAAAGTTTTTAGAGAAACCTACACAAATAATGTAGGAAAACTATTAAGATGATTCTTGATGTATTTGATATATTTACGACATATATTTGTTAGGTATTATTAAATTATTTATTTTTTCAATGTAACACTATATTTCTGTAATGTTTTTGTACCAAATTATCTGTTTATAGTTTTTCGAATATATTTATATTTTTTGTCGTTATGAATTTAATATATAAATGACAAAAGAATGTAAGATAAACATAGTATCAGCGAAAAGATTACATGAAGGTGTTTGGAATTTGACATTTGACAGCCATTTGTCAGCAGCAAAAGAATTTTATAAATGGATTTTTTAATCATTGTTTGTAAATGATGAATAAATGTTTTTTAGGTGGATATTTTAATTTTAAAAAGAAAAACAGTGAAAATATTTTTCTAAAGTGTACTTATAACCTACAGTACACATAAATGTACGTGAGAATGTTAATGAAATTTGTTATTTTTTTATATGGAGAAAATTGTTGGAACACTGTAAAATTTGGGGCACATATAGGACTTTGGCAACATTGGTTTTATCGACACATTTTTGTCCAAGGAAGTAAAGCAAGGAAAAAATGTGTTTTAACAATACAATGTTATCAATACAACCAATTATATCAATACAGTGCGAAATTTAATCAGATGACAGATGGTAGCTAATGCTATAGTGTTAGAAATAAAAGCCTGTTAAAAAAATGTCAAAGTCTCCACAGTCAAGCTAGCTAGACTGTCCCAAGTATTATAAAGTCATTTTTGTGTCTTTATTTGTAAATCGGAATTCAGACATAATTACAGATTTTATGTATTAAGGTAGCAATTAATAATCTCAGTACATCAGAATTAGCTCATGTAGTAGCCAAAGAGAATATGTCTACTTCTTTCATATAGTGCATATTGAATGTTGCTTCGCTTGCTTTTCGCCCTAAACGGAATACATGACCGGAGATTGCTCTAAGCTCTCTCCGTGAAATGACCATATTTTGTTTGTTCTATACTCGTCGAAATTCAATTGCTAACTGAATGGAAGATCAAATGCCGCATTTTTATATACCATCGGTTTATTAATGGCCAACCTAATAACTATACGAATAGTTTAATACAAAGAAGAAAACTGTAAGAAGTGCTTACAGCTTCGTAATTGTGAATAAATATTGTATTGTATAAAATTTGCAGAATTTCAAATTATCAGTAATTAATTAATTATATTTTTAAAATAGTAAAAAATTAATTAGATTATTTTTGTCTTATATTTTTAAGGGAAATATGAAAATAGTTCTTGCTATATCACTTAATCAATAACTTGTATATCATTGTGTACCCAAACTTTAAAGTTATTCGCAATGAGCGTTATTAAGATACACATAAAAAATATAATCATAATTTTGATACGCACATGTTTCATAAAAAAAATTGAAATTATTTATAACTTAATCAAAAAAAATATTTCGCCAATATTATACAGAATAGTAAAATTTTAATATTTTGTTTAGATTTAGATGTCGTTGTATTATAAAAGAAATTTTGAACAGAGTAAAAATATATATAAATGATTTAAGATAATTTTTAAGATGTGGAATGAAATTAATACACTGAGTGTGAGGTTAAATTTAGAGATATAAATCTCTTAAAATGTTCGCTTTAAAGTTAACATACCAAAATGTTATTTACAACTATTATTAATTTTCTAGGTAATTTTATGTTATACTTAAAAAAACGACTAACAATAACCTCATCGGGAGACACGGTTTTTGAGGAAGAAAATGTATGTCGTTATTGAAACTTCAGACTTTTCAGGATCAAAGTAGTAAAGGATACACGACACATCCACAGTAAAAACATTCTATCAGAATTTGACATTTCATACCTTTGTTTGAACCACACTGATAACAAGATCATGTTCAAACTGCATCAAATCCACAACTGCTTTAAAGAAACAAAACTGATCACAGTTGAGGCGGAAGGTTTTGGTACAAGGGCACTATAAATGCAATAATTCTTGATGCGACAGTCATACTTTATTTTAACATATTATTTATAATTGTATTTACCCCACCACAAAATTTACAAGTTGTTTATTTCTTATCTGTTTTTATCAATTTTTAAATATTGGATCAATTACATAAATGTAATGAATCTATGAATATATAAATGTAATGAATCTATGAATATACTCTAATAATCTTGCATATTGCAAGACAAGTATCCGACATTTTATTGTATCCAAAGTTTTATGAAATTAGTATATATTCTCTCAGCACCAAATATACAGTGGATTATAATAAGTCTTCAAGTTTATTTTTGGTTTTATTGAGTGCTGTCAAAATGGTTTTATACACTTTATTACGCAGTAAGACAAGACCAATACACAAAAACCATTTCCTTTCTTTGACGTATTGTGTATATAACAAAAGCGTTTTACGCATTGAATTGTGTAATTCACACTTGCAAATATTTTTGTCTACAGGAAATGTCGAGCTAAATATGGATATCTTTTCTACTGGTTGTTTGAGTTCCTTTGAAAATGAGCTAATGTCAATGAATGCTATCACTGTTTTAGATCTTCAAACAAATCCATAGTGCCTATTAAAAGAGTACACTCGCTGAATGGTTTTTCGCATGATGCGTATGCAACACATTTGTAGTATTTATAATTATTTAAAAAATATTTTTATCCTTTAGACAACTGTGGTTACGTAAGTCATAGTGATTAGTAAAGCAATAAAAGGAACGAACAAAAAAAATTTAAAATCAATATTTTACCGTAATATATTCATTATTTATTTGTATACCGTCCAATACATTTCTCAAAGCTAGAAATATTGATTGCCACAGAGAATGAAGGATAAGGAACAGAACGAGGTGGTTAAAAGACAGTTCCATTATTTTGAGTTTAGTGATTTGTCACCTATATACTATGCTATTTAGACATTTCTAACTATTCTGCAAGTATTGGTATATAAATATAACTGTGACTACAAGACGTAGTTTTATGCAATTACAAAGCGTAATATCTCAAATATCGCAAATAGCCTTTGACAATAATCAAACAATTTTCAAGTATTTATATAATTATATATATATATATATATATATATATATATATATATATATATATATATATATATATATATATATATATATATATACACATCATCGGCTTAGGGCAGTCATCAAGTGAAATTTTCAGCATTTTGCGTTAAGACTTTTTTTTCGATTTATAAATTAGTTTTATGCATTTAAAGATTTCCTACGCCCTTAGTGACTCTTCGCACATGTGGATATTAACAATGCCTTACCCATTAAAATCTAAACCCAAAATGTAAAAAATTGAAACTGAAAATATATATAAATATTTAAATGCACATAAACTGAAGTAAGGATTGCCACACATACCTTTAGCCAGAAAATTATGTATAGATGTAGTTCCAACATCGGCTGGTAATTTCCCTTTCCTGTTCTTGACCTTAGGATTCGCTCCATGTTCGACGAGGTACTTAACGAGTTTTAGCTGCCCGCTGACAGCTGCATCATGTAAAGGGGTGTCGTCGTCTAAGCCCTTCGCATTCACATCTGCGCCTGCCTTAACCAGCAACACGACTACATGATACCATCCATGGCTGCAGGCCTCGTGCAGGGGCGTCCACCCTGAAAATATGACATAGTATTTGTTATATTTTAGAGTCAAATTTTTTTAACTCAACCTATTTTCTTATACTGCTTTATTACTTTGTTAAAGTTTAACAAGCTGTAACAATGTGTACTTCTAATACAATATTGTACATCTTCAAAATTCCACACGAGAATGGTGTTTTAAAAAGGGTTAGATATGTAACTACTAAAAATGGGATCTCATAAAAAGAAAAATCCCGAAACGAAAATAACCTTGAACAAATGAATATTGTTTCTTTTTTGGAAAATATATCAACTTTATCATAAAATATGATGCAAAAAAAAAATAATTTTAGACTTTTATTTTCAATATAATATGAGTAAAGGTCTTTATTTATAAAAAAAAAGATCAACTTTATGGTATACAACTAATAATTTTTGTGTTAGACGTGGTGTGGTGAGTAATTTTATGATACAACAGAAGATCAAATCCATAATTCTTCAAAGGAGAGTAAAATCAGTCACTTAACTAAGAGTCCACTTAAGTATCTCGAGATAAAATATTTTCTTCACTTTGCTTTATATTTTACTAGACATCTAGAAGAAAAACTTTTAACTGTGAGTTAATATTTGAAGGCCTCGTTACACAAACGAATATATAATTATGATGTTCAACACGAGGTATCATGTACCCTATTTTAAAAGATAGGTTTTTCTTCTAAGGATGCCTCTCCAACTAGTAAAGTTTGGCAGTCAGCTCTGCATACTTGGTCTTGTCCTTAGCAAGACAAGAGTTCAATAGCACTCGTAATCTCTCTCCATTGTAGGATGTTGTGTAACCGTGACTTTCTTCTATGATTCTTTATCAACAAGCTTGAGTGTCTCCGATTATCTCCTGGTTGACGATGATGGTGGATTCTGTTCTCACTCATTGCTTTAAGTTCTTTGTGCAAATTGTATGAGTCATGTTTACATATGTACATGTGTATTAAAATTTTTAAATTCACATTTTAGAAAGTAATTTAAGGAGACCTTTGAGACTGTTGGTTTTTGAAATATGACCCATAAGTAGTTGAGAATTAGTTATTCACTTTTAAAAAGCTGAACTGAAAAATGTATCACCAAAAAAGAACGCAAAATGTGGAAAAATAGTTTTTTTTTTATTTTAGGTTCATTTTGTAATATAACTTTATTTGTTATTAAAAACCATATTCAAACTATCATGTCAAAAGTGTAACAGTGTATTTTAAATAAACTGAGCATAACTTATATTTCAATTTTTATAATCTGATGACTGTTTTCATACAACCGGCAAGCCATCTGAAATAAGTATGAATTATTAGATTCACCATATAAAATTTTAAAAAAAGTAGCAAATAAAAAAGTATAATGTTCAAAATGTTAATACAAAAGTTAAAATTTCACGTGTATGACTTACAATCTAACCTATTTTGACTAGTCATAACTTTGAAAATGCTCAATTTAAATTCTTTTTGAGATTAAAATTTCGAAGTAAAGTAATATTTAGTTCATTAAATTTATGCACATTTTCAATTGAAAATTTTGATAGTTTGTCTTAGAAATCTTTCTTTCAATATTGAAAAATTTACAAAGTATTAAAAAGATAAATAATTATGATGTTTAAATATTTAGTTTATAATATATAAATTTTTTAAACTTTATTTTCATGGATCCTCTTCATTTACTTTATATTTCTTGTTTTTTGGGCTGATAAACAGTGAAATTGTCATGTTACTAAAATGCATTTGGTCCCAAGTATTAATTTATAATTAGGAAAAATCATAAACTGAAGATTTAGTAAAAACATTTTTTAATTGGTGGAATTTTTTCTTAATAGTAAGTCAGATAGATCACTTAAAAATTTTGTGAGTTTTTATTAATCTCTTATTTAACATTTTCTCTTATATCTATCATTCAAACTTATATGTTTGCTATAAATAAAAAAATTTGTAATACAAAAATTGGGGGTTAACTCGTGTTATAACTTATCATGTAACTCAATTTTTCCCAATTCCCCAAAAGGATAAACAGTTCTTATAAAAATCTGTTTGACGATTTCTTTTCTATTGTCATCATATAAACTATCATTTTTAGACCCTAGAGAGGATATATTCCTTCAAAAAATATCCTTTTATAAATCGGAATAAATTATACAGTATTTTAACTTACTTAAAACAGTATGGCTCCATCTATAGTACGTTTTTTTATACCATAAACAAAACTTCTTTTCAAAATTTTGTCTATTGAAAAATATGCTAAAATACCAAATGATAAAAAAAATATATTTCTAATTATATGTCTAAAGTAATGTAACATTTATTTAAACACTTTAATTTACTTCGATTTAATATCGCCAACACAGAAAAGCGTAATTACATCTTATAAATCTTGAAAAGACAATAATTAACGAGCACCACAAAAATACAAAATTAATTTAACAATTTCTAAAATATCCTAGAATTTCATTACCGTAAATCTAGCACTAAACGCAACTATTTCAACGCTGCTTGGTTGACACTATTGCACTGTGAAATAATGGCAGAGGTCTCTTTGTGACAGTGAAGTTTCACCTCCCTGGTAAGTTTTAACTTTTAATTGATTAATTCTATTAAAACATATCATATTTATTATGCAACATTCCTATAATTCAAATGTGACTAGAAGGTATTTTACCAACTTAATAAGATTTCAATCTGTTGTGGTTTTTTTACAGAACCCATGACAAATATCAGGGGAATGATCCCCTGGCATCACTCCCCTGTCAAAAATTTGGACAGAATGTTTTTATAGCAGTCACAATTTTGTGCATATAAAACTAGTTTCTAATTTGATTCACTTTTATTTTACAATCAATGTTTCCGTTAATATATGTTCTTATATAATAAATGTTCTTTCTGCAGAGTAAAAAACACTTAAAAAATTAAAAAAGGCATTAGCTGAAAGAACATGTTACCAAAAAATCAAAATAAATCCAGTCAAATGTATAGAACAACAAGGATTGGAAAGAAAAAACAAGATATAAAAACAATCAATGTTCCCGTTAGTATTTGATATTACTTAGAACTTTATAATGTATTTTCCAACAGAGTGAAAAAAAAATTTAAAAAGATATTAGCTGGAAAAGCATGTTATCAACAAATTAAAATAATTCCAGTCAAATGCACAGAACAGCAAGTATTGAAAAGAAAAAACAAGATATAAAAACAATCTATGTTTCTGTTAATATTTGATATTACTTAGAACTTAATAAATGTTTTTTCCACCGAGTGAAAAAACACTTAAAAAATTTAAAAAAAATCATTAGCTGAAAGAGCATGTTATCAACAAATTAAAATAAATCCAGTCAAATGCACGGAACAACAAGGATTGAAAAGAAAAAACAAGATATAAAAACAATCTATGTTTCTGTTAATATTTGATATTACTTAGAACTTAATAAATGTTTTTTCCACAGAGTGAAAAAACACTTAAAAATTTAAAAAAAGCATTAGCTGAAAGAGCATGTTATCAATAAATCAAAATAAATCCAGTCAAATGCACAGAACAACAAGGATTGAAAAGAAAAAACAAGATATAAAAACAATCAATGTTTGAGTTAGTATTTGATATTACTTAGAACTTAATAAATGTTTTGTCCAACAGAGCGAAAAACATTTTAAAAATTTTAAAAAGGCATTAGCTGGGAAAGCATGTTATCAACAAATTAAAATGCACACAATAACAAGGAATAGAAAGAAGAAGATATTAAACTTATTAAAGAAATGACTACACAAGTTGACAGTTTTAAGTATGACAAGAGTTAAAAGATTCCTCACTTAGCACAAAGGACACGAGGCGCGCAAAAAATAGCATGTTGGTTCATAGCAAATGCTATTCGGTTTGTCAGCAATAATCTGTCAGAAGGGTCTGAAAATATCAAACCTGCTATTGATAGAAAGGATACTAAAAAAGTCTAGATGCTAAAAAATATTCTAAGATGTTGAGAAAATTTATCAATTTTTAAAAATACAATCCAGGAGATGGATTTATACTAAGAAAAACGAATACTAATGTCACAAAAGTATAAAAAATGTATGACTCCAACTTGCAGAGGCTATTAAAAAGGCCTTTTTATAGAAGTCACGAGGAAATACAATTTTAGGAATTGAAAGGAATCATTAATTCCAAAATTAAATTAATTCATTTAATTCCTAATTAAATTCCTAAATTAAAGGAATCATTGCGTAATATTTTCAAGAGTGTTACTAGGGTAATTAGTATTAAAATATATTTTATAAAAAGTTTTGTCGAAAGATTGCTTACTTAAGACTTATATCTAAGATTGTATAAAAGATTATTTATTTTCAATAGTAAATAGTCAAAGATCCTGTTTAGTTAAAAAATTTTCTATAAACACCATATTTCCCCCCCCAGTATGACTTTTCCCCTGGCCGCTCATAAAATACAAGTACTAGACATTTATTAAGTAGCATAAAATACAAATTACAAGTGCTCCTAAAAAGAGCTCTAGTGATATAGCAAGTGCGATAAGGTTAATCATGATTTTTTAATTTGGACACAATATGTATCATAATATATGTATGTATTAGTGACGTTACAATGAATATAGACTTTTACACAAGTATTTTAAATGTGAATACCGCCTTTTTAAATCTGGCGTTGTTTCTCTATGTGTAAAAATTGATGACTAGATACATATATATTTAAATTAAATGTAAGTATGCCTAATGTATACATTGTGGATAATAACTAATCATTTTTTTTGTTTCTTTGTTAACAACAATAATGTTCGTTTATAGTGAAAAAATAAACAGATTAACATAAAGAAACAATGCGAAGTCTCTGGTGTTTGATAATTTCACATGCAAAATGATAGCAAAGATGTACTTATCGTTTCATTTTTCGGAATGTGTTGTTTGACTTATTGACTTGTGAGACTTTTTTATTAATTTGTGAGACTTATAAAATACATATATCCATTCTATAATTTAAAATCAGAACCGTATTTAACCTCATTTGTCTGCGGAAAGTTATAAGACAAAGGAGGAAATTCTCGAATACAGGTGTTTGAAAAAAGATTGTTTGCTACTGAAATCTGATCTGTTTCTCCTTCTGGAGTTTCTCCTGGATTTTCTTGTCATGAGATCATAGATCGATTTAAAAATAAAATGATAGTGTTAAAAGCAGAGGTATCTTTAATGATAGCAGACGTACTGGGGAAAATGTCGCTGTAAAAATTACAAATATTTTGTATGATCGTGGCAAATACTCAAAAAAAAAGAGCATGCTGGCACGGATATGAAAAAAAAATAACCTTACTGCACGATCAAGGCACTGAGTATATTTCACACTAAATACAACTTGTTAAAGAACTACTTAAGATGCGAGAAACTGGTATTGCAGTGATTTTAAATGAATCACATCTTCTTCCACTAAAATATTGTTAAAAATAAAGCTGTATTTGAACTGGGGCACATTTAAAACTACACCTCAAATTAAGTGCAACTCTGCTACAAAGACTTGATCAAACGCATCTCAAAATTACAAAAATGCACTATAAAGTAGAACAGCACCTTTTAAATCAAATTTTGGAAAATAAAGGCAACTTATATCTTTATGCAACGATCAATAATAAAATTTCACAACCAACTTCAGAAAAGTCGATCATTGTGGAAAACTGACTTGTATACTCAAACTATTTGCATAAATCACCAATGAGCTAAGTGCAGTTAATAAGGTCATGTCATTGGCGACTCCATCAATTGCCAATTTGAAGAAGAAATTTATGAGTATCAATTCCTATTTAAAAATGAGAACTCAAAGCAGATTTTCGCATTATATTATAGAACTTTTCATATTTATATTCTTGTTTTTTTTATTTGTTTGTATATTTGTATATACTTATTTTGTACTCTCTGTATATTATAATATAATTTTCTTCTTTTTGTTTAATTGTAGCCAACTTCTGGCAATGACAAATATCCGAAATATGACTTAATCAATATTGCTTAGCCTTTTTTTCCACAGTTGACATTGGCAAAGGTTCTCTCTGGCGAGAACGAACGCTATCTAATCAAAGTCAAAGAAATAAAATGAAATATTGTTTACTTTCATAGAAAGCCAAAGCAATGAAAGTGCTAGTAAAAAGTTGCGCAGCGCTTAATTAAAAAAATTATTCCAGAATATTCGGTAAAAACATGTGAAAAATGATTTGAACCCTCTAATGTGGTATAAAATTAATCAGAAGTATGAGTTTCTTTATCCTGTAGCAAGACAATATTTAGTTACACCGACCACGAATATTCCCAGCAAAAGAATATTTAATGGAGTTGATCTTTAAATATCTCACCGAAATATACTTATAAGGAGAGAAGGCAATAAAGCATTTATTTTTAAAATTTTTATTATACTCCAATTTGATTATTAACTGGTAAATATTTTATTTTTCTTTTAATTCGTAAAGAAAGTAATGTTTTAAAAATCGCATTTATGTTTAAAATAATTGTTTTTTTGTTATTGTAAAAATTTTATAATTTTAATTAATGTTATACATTGCTGTTGCGGTAAACCATTTTTAGTAGTTTTTCTCTCAAAAAATTGCTGTATACGTAAAGTAAATTTTAAAAAATGGAAACTTTCTATTTACTTTAAAAATATTCAACTCTATTTTTACTTTAATAAACTCAATATGAAAATTTTGTTGCAAAGTATTTGCATTATTTTTGCCAATACTAATATTAAAAACATGCAAATATTCATTCATCACTAGTAGGTATGTATGTTCTCAAAAAATTGCTGTATACGTAAAGTAAATTTTAAAAAATGGAAACTTTCTATTTGCTTTAAAAAAATTCAACTCTATTTTTACTTTAATAAACTCAATATGAAAATTTTGTTGCAAAGTATTTGCATTATTTTTGCGAATACTAATATTAAAAACCTGCAAATATTCATTCATCACTAGTAGGTATGCATGTTCTCAAAAAATTGCTGTATACGTAAAGTAAATTTTAAAAAATGGAAACTTTCTATTTACTTTAAAAAAATTCAACTCTATTTTTACTTTAATAAACTCAATATGAAAATTTTGTTGCAAAGTATTCGCATTATTTTTGCGAATACTAATATTAAAAACCTGCAAATATTCATTCATCACTAGTAGGTATGTATGTTCTCAAAAAATTGCTGTTTACGTAAAGTAAATTTTTAAAAATGGAAACTTTCTATTTGTTTTAAAAAAATTCAACTCTATTTTTACTTTAATAAACTCAATATGAAAATTTTGTTGCAATGACCTTCGCAAAGTATTCCCATAATTTTTGCGAATACTAATATTAAAAACATGAAAATATTAATTCATCACTAGTAGGTATGTATGTGTGTGTGTGTATGACTTCCTATTTTAAAATATGCTATAGATATATAGGAAAAAATTATTTAATCTTTCTGAACATATACCAAACAGAAACAACTAAAGGGATTGAATGAAACTTAGTGCAGTTATAATTTGTGTTCTAAGTCAACATTTATAATGCAGTTTATGTCGCTGCATTATCGAAATAGTATAAAGAAAAAAATTCAAAAAATCAAATGTTACAAAAAAAATTGACAAAGTTTGACGTATTTATATTGTCATGCAGTTCAAGGTCACCAGACAGTGTTTTACGAAGGTGTTAATACACGAAATGATGACTTTATATTATATAGAAAATACTAAATACACTCCTTTGCAATAAAAAGGCACATAAAACTTTTCTTTAGAGCTATGGAAATCTTAAAAAAGAGAATATAAGGTTTTATATGCATTCGAATAATCGGAAATATTTGTCTGCCTGTTAAACAGTACTGGAAGGTAAGATAAAATATTTTATTTATTTTAAAAATATTCAATTGGAATTAAAAGATTTGTTAACATTATGTGGTTAGATGTTGTGTTATTTATTTAAAAATAAATGTTGAAGTAATTTTAATTATTGATAATGGTGTTAAATTGTTTAAATTTGTTTTTCGTGACAAATTTTACAACATACGCTAGAATACACGACAGTAATTGGCTGGTAATATAGTGATGAAGAAGGCTGTACTCAATATTATGTTTTGCAACAATTTGATATGTTCTTGAAGAAGGCTGTACTCAATATTATGTTTTGCAACAATTTAATGTGTTCTTGAAGAAGGCTGTATTCAATATTGTGTTTTGCAACAGTATGATGTGTTCTTGAAGAAAGCTCTACTCAATATTATGTTTTGCAATAGTTTGATGTGTTCTTGAAGAAAGCTGTACTCAATTTTATGTTTTGCAACAGTTTGGTGTGTTCTTGAAGAAAGCTATACTCAATATTATGTTTTGCAATAGTTTGGTGTAAGTCATTCTATTGTTCAGAGGACCTGAAACAGATTCCAAGAGAGCGACTCATTCTAAAGAAAGCCAGAAGAAAACGGTGCACTGAGCCGAGGGACGATATTTTGAGCCTAGCTTACAAAGTTAGAAGTATACCTGTACAAACATCAAAAACAATCTCAAAGAAGTGAGAGATGTAAATGTCAGCCTATGAACTGTTAGGAGGAGACTTCTAGAAGTTTATACCCACAGCCGTAGACCGGCTGGGGTTCTAAATTACTCTGCGGGCACTGTATTGCAAAGTCGAGGTTTGCCCAAACTTGTGCAAAATGGACAGGTGTGGAGTGGAGTAGGGTTTTATTTTCTGATGAAGACAGAATCTTTTTATTTGGTGACGAACGGAGTTGCAAAGTGCTCAGAAGACTTGGAAAGCGTTAAGGATATGTGTGTTTCAAAATAATTACCCCCCCTAGGATATGTTAAGCAGTTTTTAATAAAAGCTGAGGCTGAGCAGTTTTAAATAAAGCTTTAATAAAATTTTATAATAAAGCTTCGAAGATAAAAAATAAAAAATCTGTTATAAATACTACAAAATATAATTTCTTATTTTGCAATATTTCATTAAGAGATATTCATTCCCTGTTGATTTAGTTGTTGTGACACCCATTACACAAAAAAACATACTATTACATTTTATATAGAGAATCCTATATAGAGAAAATCCAAAATTGGGGACAATAACTTAGGAATTTATTATCTAGACTGATGTGGAGACAAAGGCAAATTCATTTTATTTATCCTAAGATTTCATAGAGATTAATGTCAATTCCAGAAGGATGTGTTGAATTCAACGCTGTAGAACTTCAGAACAATGATTTTTTTCAGTTGAAAAATAAAAAAATTACTTTGTAAGCATATGTTAAATGTTACTTTGGAAACTGATTATTATATATTTCAATTTTGTATTTTTTATCTTGTTTCTTTTTTATCTAAATAAATGTTTTTTATAAATTGTATTATGTTTTCTCCATTATTAACATAATGTTATAAGGTTAGAAAGCTTTTATATATTTTTAAAATACGTTGGAGCGAGTATTACTTTCCATAGTTCTCCTAAATCCCATACTATTTACTGATTGTAAGTATACACAAAATCTATCTATTACTTCTGACAGAAGGGAAAACAAAATGTAATAAGGATGAAAAACAATTAATTATATCTGCCCTATAATTTTTTTTAAAGTATATTTTTATTAAATTTTTTATTTTTTATCAGAGCTAACCAATTTAAAATGCTTGCTTGCTTGTAAGTTTTACAGGAAAAAATATTCTGTAAAAAGAAAGCGAAGCCAAGACTGTTTTTTATTTTTAATAGTGGCCATGTAAATATAACGCATTTCACAATATGAAGTCATTTTCAAATTGTAAACAATACGATTATGCTTCGCAAAAAGACTTGCAAAAATTTTTGGCCACGTCACTACTTTTCGAACGAAGTAGGTAGAAGTGTCTTTTGACTTACATACAATAAGCAGTTTTTAATTGATAATTTATTAGTAAACATTAATTTACCAACATTATATTTTATCTTATTAGAATAATAAACCAAAAAACCTAAAAATGATTGCAGTAAAAAGAACATTTTTACAAAAATAAACAATAGTGTGTTGTTTAGTTCCAGCAAGTTCTAATTTCTCGAAATGATAGCCATGTGGGTTACACTCTTGTGCATAATACTGCCCATTTGTAATTCAATGGGCAGAACACAGGGTGACTTACAGGCATTGAGAGAATGTATAAGTTACCCGATTATGTTTCGTATATATTTAATACCTAGTAATGTCAGTCTATATTAACTCTTACACGTATTGTTGTAAATATTGTTATTCCGCCTGTGTTATTATAATTTTATTAGTATTTTCGTTGTTTATCTATTTTTGTATATGTCTATTATGTTCTTACCTCCATTCTTTTGTTGTTCTTTAAAAACGTGCAAATTACAGTAATAATGAATGTTACGGTATGATGACGTGTCTATGACAGTTTAATGGTAGATGTCAGCCATACAGGTCAATGTTGTTAATGTGTGGCTGACGAAGTTATAGACTCCGAACTAGACAACTGAGTAGATTGTTTCTGGGTCGGTTCGGAAATTTCGGAACAACAAGGTAGTGGATAGTGAAACATATTGTGGGTCTGAGTTTTTTTCGCAACAAAAATGATACTGCCAATATAACTTCAGCAAGGTCTGGAAGCTTTACTTGAAGAGATTCTACCGTCACTTTTAAATGTTATATATGAGACCACGTAATGAAATGCATTTCTGTACTACGGCCATTGAATCAACCAAACCAAACCAATACTTTGCCGCTTCTATGAGCAGATCCTACTCTGTAGGATTTTTATTTGGGTGACAGTTTATTGACGTATTTGATTATATAAAAACATCAGAAACCTGGAATGGGCGTGAGCATTACAATGGCAAATAGTATAAACTGTCAGAAAATTAATTTCTTAAATCAATTATTTTACGAGAACCTGTGCCTACTTTTCATAATGTTAATATAAAATGAATCAAATATTTTATTGTTTTTTTTCATCAAATTGAAGTTATCATCAAACATAAAGAAGAGAGCATATAGGTCAAGAAATTGTGAGGAGACGCATACATACATATGCGATTACAAGTTATTTATATCCAATTCACAATTTTACTTGTAAATAGCATGCAGTGAAATGCGTCACAAACCAGCTGCGTGGCTGTGTACCGCACTTGCGTTAACACAACTAGCAAGGAGATTAGCATGGTTGCATTCGACATCTAACCCCTTAGTTGGCATTAATATAGTGTGATACAGTATACCTCGAAAACAGAACGAGATATATATAATTCATATGTATAAAATATATATATATATATATATATGTGTGTATATATGTGTGTGTGTTTGTGTGTGTATCAATACACATATTATTATCGCCGTGGTGTGTTGGGTTGATCACAAGGCATACGGCCTTTGACGATGCAGTGCACCGCGGGAACCCGGGTTTGATTCCCGGCCGTTCGTCGAACGGGGTTGGACTGGTGTTAAGGTTGGCTGTAAGAGATTGCTCTCTGCTTGATTATCAATTCTATATAAATAAATAAATAAATGATACGTACATCAACATATACATATACAGTGAGTGATAAAATGTTAGGGACAGTGCACAGATTTTTCTACTTTTTAGTTTCATAGGTATTTTTCATATAAAAGAGTATCTAATTGAGATATAAAACAATAAGTTAAGTAAGCAAAACAATTTATTTTTTTGATAAAAGTATTTTTTACTTGAGAAAAAATAAACTACGCATCGGGGCATGCTCTCTATACAGAATTTAGCGTTTCGTTGGAGTCAGGGTTATGATGCTATCCTTTGATAAGAGTTTTAATCTACTGTCGCTTAGTAATGATCATTTTCTTGGCGATCACCCGTTTCATTAGCCCCCACATATTTTCGGGTGAACTCCCCAATCAGGGCAAAATGGTCAACTTTTTCGGCTTGGAATGCAGTAACATTCATAGTTTTGTGGCATAGTATCAAATCGGGTGTAAAAATGTATTGCTCATCACCAGGGAACCATTGCAATTGAAAGAAAACATACCTACGAAATATTATAATAATAATAAAATATTCGTTATTCACAAACTATACCATTCCAAAAAGTTGTACCTACTCGACTCCAATCTGCAACAGTCATATTCCAGTGTTATCTGGCCCATTGCAGTCGTCTCTTCTTCATGACTTCGGTCCATGATGGCCAACAACCTATCAGGTTTCCTTCGGCCAATGGACTCCCAACTGTCCTTTCGGAACATCAATTCCCTCATCATTTATCATCACAATCAGATGAGTCATACAATTCTTGCAATTTTTGGAGGCAAATATCCCTGATTTTACAGTCTATATAAGGAGTGGTATCCCTTTTTTGGCTACATTTTCATACACAACCCACTTCCAAAGATTTTTTCACCCATTTATATTTTTATTTGATTAATTAAAAACTTTGAAACACCTGCAACTATTGCTATGACTCTCTGGAAATGTGTAGAGTGGAGTAATAACGTCTATATTTCTCTACTTTTTTTTGGCGATATGTCTAAACCCTTCTGCATGGTAAAAAAAACCAATTTAGAGGTTATCGCGGCATACTGTTGATGAACTTTAAATTTTGTCACTAAAATAAACAAAAGTAATTTATAAAAAACGTTACTAACATTTTGATCACTTTGTACAGGAAAAACTTCGAAAAAAAGCTATCAAAAGTATACTTTTAACAACTTTTTACAACGAACAATGTAAAATTACAAGTAACTTTACATATACAAATTACCCGGACCACCAGTGTTACCACTTATTAAAATAATATATCAGCTATAATAATGATATCAGCAGTAGTACCATGTAAAATAAATTCTATGAAAACCAATTTCCTTGCTCAGAGAAATACATTAATCTAGATAATAGAAAAATTTGTGCACCTAATAATTTGGTCTGCTCTGTATGTATGTGGTACGAATGGGTACAAGGCATGTTTGATCTGAATATGTCATAGCAGCAGAATATAAGTTGTACATCATTCATGCTGCTTAATCAGCATAAAATTCGATATGGCGCTTAATCATAATCGCTATTCTACACATAGAAAAAATGTGAAATAATAGACAAATAAACAAACAGTAAATGGACTTACATTAAATTGGATACTGATATTTTTTTACAATACACATACATTGTCTAAAGTCGTATAATGCAGGTTCAAGTCAAATTTGGTCAATTAGTGTTCCATATGATTGTATAGAAACACATGGGCATTGGAGTGTAGTAAAGAGAATACAAGTCAGGTGTGATACACATGCAAATTTTGACTCAAAAACGTTCATGTAAATTGTGTTATACTAACGATGAAATAACTTAATAAAGAATTACATTACGACAAAAACTATTTGTTTTTTTATGATTTCAATATGCGAATGTATATAAATCCTTATTTTTTAGTTACCACCAAATTATGGTTGTGATTTAGATTTAAATAATTAAATTGGTAATAACAAAACACTATCGCAGATAATATAAAGTTGATCATTTTTGGTTAATCAGAAATCATCAAAAATATTTTTTGGTTTAATCTCATTGATAGATTTTGAGATCATGAGAAAATAATAATTTCACATAAACAATAATTATATATTTTTAAACTAGCATCTTTTTACAGACCACTACTTTCTGTGACAATACCCAATTTCAAGTTTCTATGTCAAATGGTCTCCAAGAAAAATACTTGTGACAGACAAAAAGATTCTGTAACTGTTCCATTTTTACTTACATCAAGACGACGAAAATGTAACATTAGCATTCATTAGAGAGTTCATGAAAACCATTGAAGTTTTTTATGGTAAAGGTGTGTATATAAGTACCTATGCATGTACTCTTCGTGTGCTTTTAAAAGCTCATCAAAATTGAAAGGAAAGTCCAATTGTTTAAGACCTGTTTAGTTTCGTAGCATTTGGCAATATGTACATCATCATCATCATATATATTAATACGCTAAGGTTAAGATGTTACTCTCCCTTTTTAGAAAAAACCTCACAACTAATCCACATAAATTATATATCATTTTATAGATAATTGCTTGCTCTACCGGCATCCACAACTAAAAAATGTATTATTGCTATTGTTTTTGCAAATTAATTAATTATTAAAATTATATACACAAAACAGCAATGCTGCCATCTAACGGCTCAACGTCAATACGATTGACGGTCGGTAAAATTTTTGTTTAATTTCAAATCCACTCACGTATAAATAAAGTGGCGCTTTAGCTCAATGCTTTTGATATTTGCGCCTCTATATGTCAATTTTAGTAAAATATTTGTTTGATCTGTCATCTGAGCTTCATAATGGAATAAAAACGTAATAAGCAGTGTGCAAAATTAGAAATGAATTAAATACCTGCAATCAATTTTGATTTATTAAATTGAGTTGAATAATTTATAATGCGAAGACTTCGCACGGGTCACACTAGTAATAATATAATTCCTTTAAATTTTAAATTATTGTCTACGAAAACTTCTTATTACAGTGGGAAAGTAAAAAATTTCAGAATTTTAGTTTTGGTATGTAAACGGTATGCAACAGTATTGTTTTTGGCTAAAATTGGAAAAGCAATTCGAAAATCTTGTTAAAAATATTAAATTTTTCCGTGTATTTTAATGTTACAGCAGTGCATGCAGAAGAAATATAGTTGTCGCATTACTCTCGTTATGATGGTTACATTATTTGACAGTGCAGTGTGTTAAATTTTGTTTGAGTGATAATTTTTTGAGGCGCTTCATGCTCAGGATTTTCTTACTTCAATAGATTAATGTTTATTTAAAGAACCTGTATCTCGATACTGCATGAAAATATGTTAAAAAATTAAAGATTTATGTAACCAATCGTGTATGTAATAAATGTAATTAATTATATAACTAATTTGTAAAATATTTTTTATTTAAACTTTACATTTTTTACTTTACCGCTAATGTCCCTGTAACTCCTATGATTCCTGCTATGAAACATTTAATTGTTTGACAGGGTTTCCACCAGACCACTGTTTATGATTTTGGTACTGAGTAAAAAATATTAAGAAAACGAAGACATTATTATGTTGAATATATTTGGTGTTAATTTTGTAGAAATTCATTATTCACAATTAAATGAAACTACGTGATGTAGTATTATTTCTACTTTCTTTAATTTCTTTACCACGACCTAGGTTTCGTTGTATTACAACATCTTCAGGTGGGATATTAGCAAAGATCTTTGCTAATAGCCCACCTGAAGATGTTGTAATACAACAAAACCTAGGTCGTGGTTAAAGAAATTAAAGAAAGTAGAAATAATACTACATCACGTAGTTTCATTTAATTGTGGACATTATTATGGTTAAAATTCAAGACCAATATGTAGAGCGTAATTACATCGCCATCATTATGCATTAATAAATGCAAATCAATAGCGGTTAACCAATCTGCACTTTTTTCCACATATAGGTTCACTATTCTTTCCAATAATGGTACTTAAAAAAAATAGTTTCTGTTCTCGGTATTCTTAACAGTTAATGTACATATTCACTCTGTGCTTTAGTCAAATAGAGAATGGCATAGTTTAATCTTTTAATGTTAAATTGCTTATAACAAACATTCTACTATAATTAACACTATATGTCTCAGACCATTTTTGGAGATTTTATTATCATTTACAATTCTTTCAAACATTGTTCTGGTGTAGCTATAACGCTTTAGTTTCTTTTACTCAGAAGTATTTTATTTTAATATAGGTATATGGATTTAAAAGTTTAACTCAAATATGCACCCAACATATTCCAAATCCCAGCACTTAAATCATTAACGCTCATTACACATTCTAAAAATATATTATAATTTAAACCCTATGTCGATCTGAATACTATAAATTATAAATCCCCTCTGTTTTGCATTGCGCATTGGAAAAAATCTGAAAATGTTCTGGGAACAAGTATTTGATTACAGCTTTAAAATAAAATTATTTTGGCTAACTAGCATCTATAATTTCAAGAGATTATAAACAACTACCGAACCCTATTTTATGCGTGTGCTGGCATGCACTTGGCCGGTTTTTTAATAACTATTGTTAAGGAGAACAATTATTGTCTGGAAATTATTTTACTTATAATTAGAAGTGTAGCGAACCAGATCAAGAGTCATATTAATAATGTTTTTACTACATTGCTTGAAATTACTAGGAATAGTTTTTCAATGTTACTAAAAGTGGAATTATTTGATTCATTATTATCCATCTCATATATTTTTGTAATAGAAAAATAATGTGTGTCAGAAAATACCAGAAGTCTATGTATGTCACCCGTAATGGTGTGACAAATTTCCTTACTTAGCATAATTTGCTTAAGTCACCTGATAAACCAAGTGCATATCAAAGCCAAACCCTACAAGTAAGCATTTGAATACAATAACTACAATAAATCTGCTTATTCCATGCTTCGCAAAAGTAATCGGGTGAGTGAATCCCTTGTATGATATTAATCCTGAGCTATGCATTTACATTCTCATATTTCGTATGTGCAGACAGACAATCAATATTATGTGTTTCATTGGCAATGAAAGAAAAATAGTACGTAATGTTGCATATGTCACGGTTGTCATGGCAATTGACATTGTGGTGTTGCATAGCTTCATAAAGTAAATTGAGAAAGAACTCCGAAGTGACAGTGATTCAACCACTCAACACTTATATCAATTGTCGCTTCTATTTATCCATTGCTGTAATCTGTACAACGTTCCAAAGTTCCAACAGTACATATAAATATGATGATAGCTTTTTAAGACCTTGACATTACCACAATGCACTTATCAATTTGGTGTCCCGTATTTTAATTAATAACGACGAGCTAATAGCAGAAAAGGTGTTACAATGACGGTTATAATTTACGGAAGAAACAGATTAAAATTTTTTGGATAATTTTCTATCACTGATCAAATATCTTCCAAGCATCTTAGATCCCTAGAATTATTGTAGGCAACTAAGACCTTGATTCAGTTTCTAAAAGACCAAATACACTCCAGGTTCAATTAAGAAACATACACACAGTTTTGGTCTTACTTGGAAGATCTTGATAGTGTAAATCTCAACACCGAGTATGAAAATAAATTTAATCTAGTAGCTTTTGTTTCAAGATAAAAGTGTTTGTTTACAATCGATGTCTACAGTTAATATGTACTAAGGAATACAGTTCAAAATTTATAAGTAATTTTTTTTCAATATTTGTAGATTTAACACAATAATAATAAAAAATAGTATTAAAGTTTATGTGATTTGAATTTAAATAAGTAAAAACCCCAAATTACTTTAAAAAACAAAGTAAAAACCCCATTAAACAAATAAAATACAAATAAAAAGTTTCTAGTCGGTTTTGTACATGCTTATATTTATAGAAATACGAGGATAAAATAAATTATGACAGTTTTAATATTCTGGAAAAAAAGTGGCAACATCTGAAGGCTTTCAATGTTTGCCGATTGGTTATTTTACACTAAAGTAAGTGGCCCATAAAATAAGGATATAATTATCTGCTTTAGATAAAGTCAACATCAAAAACTTTTCTTTTTATATTAACTATCTAAAGCTTTAATAATAAAAATAGGTAATAAAAAATATGTTCAAAAATATTTTTGTAGTAAACTTTGAACTATTAATCTACCTACAAGACAATATAAATTTTCAGATAATAATAATGTAATACAGTATTTAAGACACACAGAATAGATTATACCAGTAAATCCAGTATTTAAGACACGCAGAATAGATTATACCATTGTGGTTGATAAGTATATTTTTTTCAACATCGCAATCAAAGACCACAGTAAAAAACTTGTTCTTCTCTTGTATGTAATAGGATGGAAATCATGTTTTTGAGTTGTAAGACTTTATAATCATAAATTCAAAAAGTTCCTGTTAAATATATTAAAAAACTCTTTATCCTTTATTATCTTCAACATTATTTAGAATTTTACATCAAGGAATTAACAATATGATTTAAAATTTGTTTGTTCAATATTTAGAGTTCCAGGAATTTATTATCTTATCAATTAAATGGTATAATATTAAAGGAACATTGTAAAATTGTAAGTTTGTATTGTAGTAAAGCGACGTGATAGGCAATAAATATTATTGTATCCATAAATAACATTAATTGTATTTACTGAGAAAACGGGAAGTTGCATACAACTGTTGAATTTCAAGTTTACGTAGTAATGAATGTGCTAAGAAGGAAATAATATAAATATAAATATATATATATATATATATGAAGAGTTCTAAGGTAAATATTCATACCGAAAGTATTGTGCCGAAGTAAGCCATTACCTTCCTTGTATATAAAACTCAATTTATGTATGTTCGCATATTCTTTACAGGCTATCAAAATTTTCCACGCTTTCCTTGTACCCCCTAGTAACAGGTCAGAAGGGTGAGACGATACCCACCCAACCCCCTTTTCCGTAGGCGGTTTGGAAATTCGAGAAAGATCTAACAATGTCGAGTACTTACCTATACAATTCAAAACAAATTTTTGGCTATTTATGAAATTCAAAGCGAATTGTTGAAATTTTTTTATCATATCGTAGACACATAAATTTTTGATACTAGACATTAGATGAAGCTGACAAATCTTTGGACAAAATGCATTGAAATTATTGATTTTGGTCTATAAATAGAACAAGCTAGGGCTGGAGTTGTTAACGCATTTGGAAAATTATCATTAATTTTTATAGAGATTTCCCATTTTTAGCTAACGTTGTAGATGTGTTTCAATAATGTTTTGTTTAATTTGAATTGCAAAACATTAAATATTAACATATTTACAAAGAATTTTTAAAAATACAATTTTATATCACAAGTTGAATCTTTCAGTGTAAGCATTTTATTTCGATTTTGTTATTATCTAATTTCGATGAGAGAGATGTGTGTTATTAAGATTTGAAAACAATCAACAGGTACTCACCAGCAAAATCTGTAACATTTGGGTTAACTCCTCGGTCGAGCAATTTCTTGACTTGTTCTTGATCCCCTTTAATAGATGCGACATGAAGTGGTGTTTCACCCCTCTCATTTCTCTCGCGAGTTCTACTAGAGTGATGAACTGATTTACTTGCTAAAATGTAATAAAAATGGATTTGTAAAATGTGTTCGAAAGGATAAGTAGCATTAACACAACTGTAATATCTTTGTACTAACATGTTTGATTCGCTTGAGATGTCATTTGAATTAATAATGCCATTTGTTGTCTTTCTGACATTGGGGCCACGGTAGACGTTCTCGAAAAACCGTATAGTCCACCACCAGAACCTCTTGGTCTTGGTGTCGAAGGCATCTCGGACACATAACAAAATTTCTCTGTTATTAATACTTTTTAGAAATATGTTATATTTAACCTTACATTAAAAAAATACACTACACTTTTTCACGACAGTCCCCGCCAAAAATTGTTGCATTCGTTTACTTCGGTAACACCAAAAATAATGCGTTTATTAAATGTTCTGATGTATTACTATTTCTCTACAGTCGAAGAACACGACATAAATAAAAAATACACAAAAGCGTTTAATACTGTGCATTTTTGCTCGTTTAATACATACACGACAGTTGAAGTTACACAGACATTTACTTTTTTTTTCAATGAATAGTACCTAAGGATACAAGGCCTAGAAATCTATAAATTACGTTCAATTTATTGCTATTCGATCACGGTTCTCATACTTAACAATGATTATAGAAATATTTATCATTTTAAAGTAAATAGTTTTATTAGATATAACAAAATGCAATCAAAATCAAACTAAATGAAAAATATGTTCTAATTTTTTTTAATAATTTTATTTTTATCTTTTTATATAATTGTTTAATTTTATTTTCATGTAATTAGAGAAAAACATTCATACATATTATTTATAAAACATTTAAAAATTGTTTGTATTTTTCCCTCTGATTAAACTTTTTTTGTTTATAATAAAAAGGTTTATCTTCAAATTTAAAGCAATAATCTTGACAATATTATGTAAATATCAATAGTTAACACAGAAACCTGATAAATTTATAATTTTATTTTATTTATTTTATATCTTCCACACTGATAGAAATATTAGATAAGGTCGCATAAAGTATTTCATTCAATGAAAATTTAGTTAGTATATAAGAAAAAAAGAAATAGGCATTAGTATGTTTATTAAATTGTTTACAATTTTTAATAATTTGCAATTAAAGTTATAATGCAATACTCATTAAAAATCTCTCATTGCCTATAATTTTCTTTTAAATCGTTAATGCACTCACTAATAAACAGTAATGAAAACTTGTGTTGCTGTAAAATCAAACGAGAAAATTTAATTTTAGTTAAAAAATTGTGCTAAGTATTGAAAGAAAACATTTTGGATTGACTTGAGGTATTTGTATCAGAAATCACATATCTATATTTGTCTACATACATCACAGATCTAGATAATACAACAATATAATTTATTACGTTAACTATATGTACACTATTCATTGGTGTGACGTTTTATACAATTTGCAGGCTTTTCTAGATTTCCTAGACGTGTCTCAATTTTCCTGAAATATAACATATGCTCGGTCGGAAACGAAATGTTTCGGTCGTCTAGCAATTTTGTTCGAAAATTTTTATATTATTGTCAGACAGAGACATTAAAGGCTTCAGCCGCTAAAGCGTTATATTCGACAAGTAAAAGTTCTTCAAATTCTACGGCTAAAATAACATTGGTCAGTGCAAGTGTTGGCCTTTTAGTGGGCGCTGGTTACTCAGGATATTCCCATTATCAAGTAAATAAGAAAAGTGTCATTCCAGTTGATACTATTAAATACGCAGTTCTTGATCAACCACCAGCTTATAAACCTACGTATGAGGTATGTTAAATAATTTTTTTTATTCTTTGCTACTTTTATTTTTATGGTGCATGTAGTTTGTAATAAGTCTTCCAAACTATTACTTTTTGTTTTCAATAAATACTTTTCATTTGGTGTACAACAAATGACTCACTTTCAGTCATTTGAAATTTTTGGACTTTCTTAAATTAAAAAAAAACTATCGATAATATAGTCGACTAAACTTTTTATTGTTTTACTAAGAAATTGGTGAGTTCGTTTTGAAGATTACTGCAATCTATAAAAACTGTGTGTAGAAAAGTTCTTGAGAGATGGGACAGTTAATAACCAAAAAATGCAATGTTTTAAAAGTACAAAACTGTGCCCAACTCAATTACTTCATTTCAGTACATTATGGCAGAAGAAATGTATATCGGAGTGTCACCGTGTAGCATGTGCAATTCGAATATTGTTTTCTTGAATAGATGCACCCAATTTGTTAAGATAGTTGATGTACACTTCGGCTTTCGGAGGATAGCTTTTCTTACATTTTGAAGTACATAATGTAACATATCATGCTTATTCCACCAGCAGCATAGAATCTATATTCACTTTGAGCTGGTGCCTCTTTATCTTGTGGCAACTAGTAGATGACTGTGTATCGTATTTGCGTAAAATGTAGCTTTCATCTACAGCTACAAGATTTGGAAGAGTAGTGGCGCTTAATGCACATGATTCTTTTGCTAAGGCATACATTTCGCTAACGCTTGCCGATTACACTTCTGTCTCATGATTAACGCTGAATAGTGCAGGGTATTAGTATTTGTCGGCACCTGAATGCAACTGCACCTTGTCGAGCAGATTGTTGTGCAGCTGAACTGGTCATCTTAAGAGAAATTCTGCTTTCATGCTCTTATCTTTGGGAGCAAAATGATAGAACTGTTGGCTCATTTTAGATAGGCCGACACTCGGCGTGCAGAGTTAAAATAGCTCAAATAGTTTATTTGTCCATATTGATTGGAAAAGCAGCACTGGATGCATGTGCTACCTTTTATATCTGTAGTATAAAAGTTACTAGATTCTTTTATTATTAAATAAAAGTTCTTCGGAATGTTTGAAAAAGTTAATGATTTTTCAGAATGTTCGACAAAGATTTAAGAATTTATAATTAATATATATAGTAAAGGACATATATTTATGAAACTTAAAATAGACTAAAACTAACTGTCTTTTAATTAGTCTTCGTAACATTAATGGTATTAAAAAATATCAGGTTGACAAGCAACTAATAGATAGATAAGGTTACGTTGGTTTGGAAAGAATTTTTGAATGTAGGTTATGTTATAGTTTTTCTTTTAGATATTTTAATGGATCAATCTATAATGATCATGGGACCATTAAGTGCGATGAACCAACACAAACCACTTTGAAAGGTGAATAGTTTTTAAAAAAAGATCATGCCGTCCATCTGGTGGGATTGCAAAGGTGTTGTGTATTTTAAGCTTATCAAAGGACCCTAACAATTAATTTAGATGTTCGCTGTCAGCATTTAATGAAACTGGAAGAAGCGAAAAAACAGCTAAAATTGGTGAACCGCAAAGGAATTGTGTTCTACCATGACTATGCAAGGCCCACACATCTTTGGTAAGACATGGAAAATATTGGAGCTTAGTTGAGAAGTGATGTCCCATTTTCCATATAGTCTTTGCACCTAAAAATTACCATTTATTAAGTTTACAAACGGTAATAGTTTTATTTATTGTCACGACTGAATCATACTTTTTCAGTTTTTTTTTGATAAGGACCAAAAAGTCCTTCAAGTACGGCACTCTGCAGTTGCCAGAAAGATTTTTATGAGATATATTTATTTATACAAAGTTATTTTGTTATACAAAATAATTTTGGCTTTGTAATGTAAAATAAAACTCATTCTTTATATAAAAGAATTGAGTTTTATTTTACACCACAAAACCAAAATTATTTTCCTGCCAGTCTTTTTACTTAGCTGGTCGCGAGTTTTATGCTTTCGAGTGTCCTTTATGTTGTCAGTAAGTGATTTTTTGCCCTGTGCCCATGCCAATATAACATATTTCATGAGGATGTAATTTTCAGAAGCATTTGATAACGTCAAAAGAGGCAACATCTGTAACTTACAGATTTTTAATTACCATTAATATGCAAAATTAGGAAATTTTAAGATAAAATGCAATATGCACATAATCTTGTTTCAGAGTTTTTTCCAGGAAATAATGAATATTGAAATATGTTACTGTGATTGGTATTACAATGTTAATAACTTTTGACTCTGCGTTCAATGGTACAATCATATATAATATTTTAAGCAATAAAGAATTATAATCATTCAATATCAAGACATTTTATTTATATGAGATATTTTTTCACTTTAAGATAAGGTTACGAATTATATAGTTTATAAATCTGTATTTTTAGATTCCATTCATGTCAGACAACAAGTCACACAGTCACACAGACACAGTCCCCAAGAACAGTAACAAATATTCTCAAATGGACTTGTAGTCCAAAGAAGAATAACAACCCTGCTTTTATCTGTTTCATCCCACTTCAATAATTTTTTGATGATCTTCTAGAAATGTTCTCTCTTTTTTCTACAAATTTTTTCTGATAATTACTTGTGATCTCTTTGAATAATAAATAGCTTCGAGTTGAATTTTGTAAAATTTCTGCAAACCAAATGACTAATGTGTTCCACGTTTAATATTTGGTTAAATTCTGCTGTGCTCGATTTTTTATTTTCCGTTTATTTTTGAGTTTATTATTACTTTGAGTAATTACTTAGAAATATTTCTTAAGGAAGACATCTATAGAGATAATATGTACAGTTAATTGTTTGTGTGGATAAAAATATTTTCTCAAAAAATTCTAACAAAATTTTTTTGCTGTTAAAGAAATTATCTTTTTTGAAGAGATACTTTATTATTAAGACATTATTATATAATTCAATATGTCTTGACCTAGGGCACTTCATGTTAAATAAACCAGAAATCATACATAAAAATAATCTAACGAAATAATTTTGATATGACAAATTTGTTAACATATGATTAACAGTGGTACGACGGGTCTATGAAACTCCAGTGATATCAACCAATAGATCAAATGACTACCGGCTACACTGAACACATTGTCTGCTATCCAAGTCATTTATCTTTCGAGAAAACCACAAATTCGATGGACTTGCAAGCATGAATCAGCGTTATGTCTAGACTTCAACAATATACTCGATTTGCAAACGTGAATCACCATAAATGTCTAGACTTCAACAATATTTTTTATTATGTAAATGAACTTCGAAATGAACACATGTAAATTACTCAGTGGGTTTTTATTTATTAACTTCATTGTTTTGCAAAACATTATTTTCTATCCAAACAATCTGTTAAGCACATGTAATCTCACATTACGAGGGTTCTGTAGATGCTTAGGCATATATAAAAGTTTGACAATCTATGTCATTTCTATTGAATGCTTACAAATGTGAGAAAAAAATAGTTTTGGAATCGTTATAATTAATTTTTTGTGTCAATATATATCCTTGTAATTAATTTTTTGTGTCACATGGGGACATGACATATGAATGAAAAACAATTTTTTTTGAAAATTTGTTTTAACATGTTATATTTACATATGCAAGTGTCTCTGAAATCAACGTCAAGCCGGACATGGGGGATAGGTCAGCTTGTGACAGTTCTTGGAAAAATCTGAAAAAAATGTAGGTCATGTACATTTAAAATTATAAGTATTTTTAAGAAAATTGCCATCCTGCGATGTTTTTTCAAGTATACTATAAATTTTCATTTTTCTTGACTCTACTCTTTGTTACTTAATCCTGAATAACCATTACATTAATCACAATGTGAAATAAAAACAATTTGAGTGCATGATTGAGTAAAACAAGATTTTTTTTTAAATAAGGCAATACTGCCTTATTTAAAAAAAAATCTTGTTTTACTCAATCATGCACTCAAAATGTTCAAACACCTAACTTTGTCTGCTTGTACTGAGATAAAATGTACTACGCAAAGAATCCTGATCTCAAGGTAATGCTCATACTTAGTAATAACGATACTAATGCACGCTAGGCTTTTGCTAAGTCTTTATTTAAAGGTACAAGTATGAGTGAGACTTACTAATAAAGGGCCACTACCAGGCCTAGGACACCAAGGGATCTGGGTCATCAAGTAGTGGCTCTTTTTGATTTTTTAGTGTTAAGTTTGAAATAAAATTCAAGGATTGAAATTTAAAATTGATTAAACTACAACAAATGTTCAAACTGTTTACTTTCAGCCTGAATACAGACCCACATCTTTTTAAAATGGATTGCTTAATTTAACTAGAAAGATATGCAATCTTTGAGAGTTGATAGCAATTCTTTGTTTATTGCAATTTTTTGGCACAGCTTGGCTAAGTTTTGTGTGGGTTTGGAGTACACTTTTTCTTTTAGTGCTCCTCGGTAAAAGAAATCTAGTGGATTTACGTCAGGGAAACAAACTAGCCACGAAATTGTACTGGAACGTCTAATCCACCTTTGCGGGTATTCTTCATTGAGGTATTCTTGTATTGGGTGAGCATAATGTGCTGGGCAATTGTCATGTTGATACCACATTTGCCGAAAAATATTAAGCGCCACATCCTCCAAAATAAATTGGGTAGTCGATTTGTAGAAAATCTAAATAAATCTCACCGTTCAAATTCTCTGGCAGTTTAAATGGTTCAATAATGTGACCATTTCGCATTTTGACCCACAGGTTTACTTTGAAACGATATTGTGACCTTCTCGCGTCAAGTGTGGATTTTCCATGTGCCACTCGTGTAAGTTATGTAGATTCATGTATCCATCCTTTTTACACATTGATTTATGGATCATAAAATCCTAGCAAAAACTTCCACAAAATGCAATTTTTTCAGTGTAATCCGATAGCTGCAGAATTTGCACACATTGCACACGGTACGGGTGGAATTCGTATCTCTTTAAAACTCGTTGTACTGTACTGTTGGACAATTTTATTCTTTTTTCAATTCTACAATGTGAAATACTTGAGTCTTCTGCGACTTCTTACAAAACTTCGTCCTCATTGGCATACGGGGTCTTCTCTCACTAGACTGTTGATATCTCACTAGACTGTAGATCTACCCTCGGAGAGTGATTGGTGAAGATTTGTAAACACGCAGTGATCCGGATAACGCTCAGCACTTGGATACTTCTTGTGATAAAGTCTAGCTGCAGCACTAACGTTGCATGTACATTCCCTATAAGTGAGGTGCATATTAGCATATTTCTGCACAGTGTACCGAATTAGCATGGTGGTATTCACACGTATAAAATCACGCTTTCAAAGACTGACCAGTTTTTAAGAATGCCAGGTCTGTTAGAAAACGGTTAATTCCAATTCACAATGCAATCAAGTCCAATACACAAAGCCAAAGTTGTTAGTACGAGAGCAATACGAATATGGAAAGATGTACTGTAAACGAAGGTGCATAACATACTGCAGTAATGCAGTGTGCCCACATGGGCTACTACCTGGCTCGGGTGGTTTCACTATCCGTCTCACTCAAACTGGGCAAAATGGCATCTCTATCCGTCTCACACACACTTTGTAAAAATGGCCTCAATATCCGTTTCGCTCTCTCTTGGTAAAATAGCGTTGTTATTCATCTCAGTCACATTTGTACCTTAAAATTAGAACTTAGAGAAAGCCTAGCGTGCATTAGTAGCATTATAACTAAGTATGAGAATTAACTTGAAAATAGGATTTTTTAGAAAATAAATTATAAATTTTTCAAAGAAACAAAACAGCAACTTTTACGTCATTTTGGAATCTGGACTAAATGTGCCAACTTTTAAAGTAGCTTGCCATAATAACATAGTACATTTTTTTTCAGTACAAGCAGTCAAAGTTAGGTGATGGGATGGAAAATTTTGAATGCAGATTGGGCAAAAGATAATTATTTTTCAAAACTAACGGAATTTTGTTTTTATTTTAGATTGTGATTAATATAATGTATAATGGTATTCAGGTTTAAGTAACAAAAATTAGATGAGAAAAATGTAAATTCACAGTTACAGTACCTGAAAGAATTTCACAGGATGGCAATTTTCTCAATTTTTCCTAAAAATACCTATAATTTTAACAATACGTGATCTAGATTTTTTCACATTTTTCTGAGAACTGTCACAAGCTGGCCTATCCTCCGTTTCTAGCTTGATGTTGATTTCTGCAACACCCTGTAAATTTTTATGGGTATATTTGTGAAGGTTAACAAATATACTTTATTCAAATTTCAAGTTAACAAAAACGGGGGCGACAAACATGGATGAGTAATTTTATAATGGTTCTGTTTTTACCTTTTGAGGTACATATGCCCAAAAATTAAATCCAATCATATTGATACTTTATGATTCAATCCATTATGGTCAATATTGACTCATGAACTTTTAGGAAATTTGAATATTGAATATATTTGGCGTTAATTTTGTAGAAATTCATTATTCACAATTAAATGAAACTACGTGATGCAGTATTATTTCTACTTTCTTCAAGTTCTTTACCATGACCTAGGTTTCGTTGTATTACAACATCTTAGGTGGGCAATTAGCAAAGAATAACTCTGATATGACTGATATTAAGTAGGACTACAAATAAACTCTAGAGTTAATCTTTGCTAATAGCCCACCTGAAGATATTGTAATACAACGAAACCTAGGTCGTGGTAAAGAACTTAAAGAAAGTAGAAATAATACTACATCACGTAGTTTCATTCAATTGTAAATTTGTATATTATAAAAAATATACTAAGGAATAATGAACAATATCGCTGCATAAAATATTGTCTATGAAATTTGCATGAATATTTGCTAATTTTTTCAAATTAGCAATCCTAAATTTTGGGATATTATTAAATTTTCTTATGACATTAGTAAAAAACATTCGGCAGTAACTATGCATTTCATAGGGACAGTATCACTGTAAATGTCTAGACTTCAAGACGTTTTTGGGTGGGTTGTCCCGTTGCACTATGGGCTCTGCAAAAAAGTTCACATACAATATTGTGATTCTCGATTGAAACTCAGTCACTACTTGTACTCCCTCTACTTGTACTCACGTATTCCCTCTTGTTAAAGAAAGGCTTACAAGAGACTTCCTCAACAAAAAAAACCAATCCTGGTACAAATGAAAATAATCTTTTGTTATCAGTTATTACAAATATTGAAATCCTAAATAGATACTGTTATCAAAATTTGTGGCTACCATGTTTTTATGGTCATGTATATTCTTTAAGGTTGTTATATATTCTTTAAGGTTGTCAGTGTTGTATTCTTGTGAACAGGCAATAATAAATAAAGTATTTTGCATCTTAGAGGTGAGTAAAGAAAAGTAAGTCCAGTCAAGTTCACATCAGCCAGTCGTAGCCATATATTTGTAGATAATTATGCGCATTGTGCTTTTTGTGGTAAAGCAAGATGCGAACCGTGTAAATTCACCAAGTATTTGAAACAAAGTTCTATCTTTGTAGTCACCTCCTTTAATATATTAACATGTTTAGTGTACGGTGGGTGTATTAGGCCCATTTTCATATTTACGTGTAATGGACTTAGTAGCTTATGGTATTCTATAGATACCTACTGCAGAATATGCAAGCATTCTGTCTCTTTTCGTAATGACTCAACTATATAAGAGGAAAAGAAATAAAGTGATTACGGATGTAAGCAAGCTATCCCATTGATCGTATAAATCCCCTCTTAGGAAAAAGTGAAATAGAAAGCTTTCCATGTAATAATTCAGATTTGTAACATTTCTTCGAGAACAGTACTCCATATATATGTACTTTGTGCTCGCTTCATACTAGGATATTCTCCAGTCTGTCTTAATCCAATTGCATATTGACATTTCACGTGCGTTTGTTCATAGTCTCTGAAGGATTTTGTTTCTTAGCAAAACTCTTAATATTCAAAGTATTTTATTGGGGTTTTAAATTTTTGTTGAGTTTATTCAGAAAAGTGAAAGCCCAAAATAAATGTGAATGTATAAAAATTGTTAAGAGAAACTGTAGAAGGGGAGAGGCTATAGTATTAATTAATTAATGTCTATATTTCAAACGGAAACTTTGAAATGCACCAGGTGTAAAAATATAATAGTTTTATATGCATAATGCTTACTTATATTTTCAAGATATATTCTATAGTAGACAGTCCTAAGCCTGTAAATAGTTTAAAGGAAACTTTTCATTCTGGCGCATAATTAAAGTTACATATTTTGAGTTTTGTTTTCTACAGGTTATCTATACTTTTGGCAATATGATAGACAATCATTTTACGTGGTTGGTAGGTTTTAAAAGTAAATTTGATATCTACAGAAATATTTGTTAATTAGATAGCATTTAACATGTTAATAGATTTAGACCCAAACGTTTTTGTATTGAAGTACCTGCAATTGTTGATCCCCAATATCCTAACTATTTTCAGCCTTTTGCTACCATACACTGTTAAAACTACAACCACTTTACAAATACGCCACTTTGAATCTTGTATTTTGAAATCAAAATGCCGAAATGGAGAAAATATGACATTTCAATTGCATTTTAACAGATTGCTTATTGAAGTCTGTGAGAGAGACATTCTTAACTTCAATATATGGGGAGATACTTGAAAAAACTGTTTTTCCTTGTTTTTATAGCTTCACACCTTCCAACTATATCTTACTGTAAAATTTCATCACAATTTCCCTTATACTAAAATGGTTATAACATATAGATGGACACAAAGAGTTTTTTTTTTGCCACAAAACTACCGGGACCCTAAAAGAAAAAATGATAAAGCTTCATATTTAGAGAATAGCATCAATTATGTTCTATATTTATTAATATGTCGCTTGCACACGAGTATTTAATGTAATATTCTACATATCTGTATATATACACAAATAACATAAGTACGCATTTCAGAACCCTATTTGTAAGCACAATCATGTAATACATTCCCATTGGCCAATATTAAACTAGAAAACTATAACCTTACTTTCCAGTAATAAGGTTCGCTGTTTAATTCTTCTTGCAAAGCAATGCACAGGTAACAATGGACTAATACCTTCTCGTACATTAGTAATGCACATTACTGCTCATGCAGGACATTTGGTAGTTGAACTACTATTCTAAGCATTTTGTACTGCGTCGGTTGGGCAGGCATGAAATGAACATAATATAGATTATCTGAATCTGGTTTAAGTAGCGTATTAATAGAAGTATAAAATTGCGAGAGGCCGATAGCTGAAAGTACTAATATATAAATATTTTACTTTTATGTTTGGATCACCACAATACCTCTACCTGGAGAAATGTACTACATTTTAAATATGTTAGTTTTCGATTTGACAATTGAAAGGTTCAACGCTTACTGCAAATTAAAATCTGAAATAGGTTGCGTTTGTGCCGGAACTGTGGTTTTTACTATTTAGTTTGAACATTCTGCTTTAGAACTTAATGTTGAATATATATTTGTAAAATGACTAGTCTCTTTTTGTCTAAAAAACTGCTAGTCTCATCTTAAATTGATTGATAAGATATTGTAAAAGGTTATCGTATTATAATTCAAATATAGTTATATCCTGATTTACATAACCCCAATTTATGTAAATTCAGAGTTAAGTAATTTCTCATCCATTCTTTTATTCCCCCTCCCGCATTCATGGCACTTAGGGATGAGTGATGTTGACAAATAATCAATGACTAACCATCGCTTATAATCTGTAAATTGACTTTATAGATCTTAGAAAAAATTAGTTTATATTATTTTTAGAATTATATATTATCTTAGATATCTTTAGAGGATCTTTATAGAACTTTATATTATCTTAGAAAAAACTAGATACAAATGAATCTACTTACAAATAAATCCTGCATATTTGCAAAACAGAAAGCTTTTAACACGTCACCAAGAGACCCAACTGCTTGTTACGCATTGTTAAAGTTCTAGGAGATACGTTCAGAAAATAATGCTTTAAAAGAGCCCTACATACGTACGTGGTGAAGAAAATGGCAAAAAGCAAGCAGAAACTGGAGATAGTATTCCAAGCATAGACAGAAGCATTTACAGGCAGAAACTTGCTTTATTGTCAATTTAAACAAAACTCACTTTACTGCAGTACTCTTTAGTATCCAGTGTGGATGCCATTTTTGGATATAAACATTAGCCATAGGCCCTGTATCTACACTATCAACATACTAAATATTTCTATAGAAATGTGCCGAGCTTCATGAAAAGTGTCATAAAGCCGGTGTATAACGCCATTGTGTTGAGTTGTGATTTTTTTTTGTTTTCGTGCCACAGGCGTGCTATATTGTTTAGATCAGAGTTACTTACGGCGGAATACACCGGCATTGTGTTTTCCCTCATTTTTCCCTCTTAATCCATGTGGAAATTTTAATGGGAGACTTCTTTAGAATAACTGTCTCTGTGAAAAAATCACTCTTTGAAAAGTAGCCTATATCATTTCTTAGCTTGCCAACTATATCTGGGCAAAAAATCATATCGATCTACAACTGCGATGTAAAAGAACAACAAACCAACAACATTTTTGCATTTATAATATTATTCAAAAAATCATGCTGACCCGTTGCGACGTTGCTTCCTTATTCACTGTTGTACTTTTTCAGTTTCAAATTAGAATATTCCTGTGTTAAAAAGAAACCGATATCCGATATTTCCCGATCCCTCAGCTATCTTTGTGCAAAATGTCACATAAATTTGTCGCTCTGTTGTGATGTGAAAGAAGGACAAACAAACACCTTACATTATATTGCGCAATAAAAATGTAGTATTAACCTTTCTGTACTGGTAGATTCGGTTGTATTTTTACTGGTAGATTCTGTTGGCTTTGAGGATCATATAGGCTATATTTTATCAAGTCGACTGACTAAAAAGAAGATATAGCAATTTGATGTTTCAATACAAAGTATACTTAAAAAAAGTTTACATTTGTAATTTGTATAATAGCTGGCATTACATATATTAATCTTGCAATTCACTTAATACTTTCTAAAGGGGGCAAAGTTACTCAGAAAATAAATTGTTAGCTGTTTTGTTTCATTTGCAGATCATTAAATTAAAAAATAAATTGTTAGCTGTTTTGTTTCATTTGCAGATCATTAAATTAAAAAATAAATTGTTAGCTGTTTTGTTTCATTTGCAGATCATTAAATTAAAAAATAAATTGTTAGCTGTTTTGTTTCATTTGCAGATCATTAAATTAAAAAATAAATTGTTAGCTGTTTTGTTTCATTTGCAGATCATTAAATTAAAAAATATGTGACTTTCAACTGCACGTATGACCAAGGAATGAGAGATATCTAATAATATATAAATATTTTATTGTAGGTTTTTTTATTTAAGGCTAGTTACTAAAGTACAATTGATATTTTGTAACATTACATATGTGATGCTATATTATTCCAAAGATAGTCGAGAGGTAGCTTTAAGGCAGTATCCACGAATGAAAGCAACACATGTCATATTTGTCGCTCCTACAATATCGGTTTATTGAAAGAGTTTATCACAATTCATTAAAAGGACATGGTTGTATTGTAGGACATGTTAGTTTACAACAGGCTGGCCCTAAAATTACTGGACACTTAATTGTCTTATTTATCCTTAGTATTCAGTTCAATTATTTATATTAAATATATCCTAAGTCGTTTACTTCTAGATTAAACGCATTTTGCAAAAGGATGGAGAAAGCAAGCACGTCAGCATCTTACGAAAGTATTATAGAAGTGATTTTTTTTGTATTTAAATTCTTATTCACGTAAATATGACATGTAGTGGTTATTTTTGATTTACAGGCAGACACAAATTACACAAAAAAAGGGCTTATCAAAAGACAAAAGAATACTAGATATTAATTAGTAGCCACGATTTATTGCTGGTTTAATAAATCCGCATGTGGAAGATAAAAATATTTTTCACAGCAATTCAAATGATCAATGTTTAAAGACCGAATGAAAATATCAATAATACTAATATATATTATTGTCGTATTGATATAATTTTAATGTTACAAAATAAATAATATTGGTCACCAAAATATATAGAACACATATTTTAATTTTGTTACAATATAATGTAAGCATTCAAGATACGGCGCATGGACTTTAAAGTTGTTGCACATCAATATGCGGCATCGCTATACGTTTAGTGAATTTACGACTAGTAATACCCGTTCTCGAGCTGTGTTATTTTGTAAATACGTCCTTAATGAAATCATACGCAAAAATAAAAATTCTTTGACTCCCCAAATGACTCTCTTTGATTTATGAAATCATCAGTAACACGTTATTGTGGTACGTTTTGTTTGTTTCAAAGTTATATTGTATATTTTTCTTTTATTGATTGAGTGATTATAATATAATAGACATATTTGGTAATAAGATTTTATAAATAAAATTTTATATACTTCAATATTTTTTCTTGAAATATTGAACAAATTTTATGACACTAGTTGGTCATAATATTTGTTCACCATTGCAATGTTATCTCAAAATTGTATATTCTGTAGAAAAATTCTTACGACGTGAAACAAGGACAAATAAAGGCAGGTATATCTCCTTGTTGTTATGAATTAGCACTATTTTTTTGCTTTATGTTTAGCACTGTTTTTTTTGACCCTAGACTTAGCAAATGTATGACATATTGAATGAATATGTGAATATAATGAAATGTTTTGAATATATTGATTTATAACTAGAATATTTCATGAAGATTAAACTTAAAATAATCTTCACTAATATATTCGTCTGGAAAACAATTTTCGTCCTGTTTGATTTTCTTACCTCTATGTAGTATATATGGCTGCAGATGACTATCCTATGTAGTACATATAAGTTGAGAATGATTTTGCAAAAATAGTCTGAATTTTCCTTTATTACATATTATAACGTCCAGTTTTTTTATTGATCTAGCTCAACTGGGAGAGATATGAGTGTTACAGCCATTGCTAATTAGTTTTATATAATTCTTATTTCTAGCAACATACAATTTATTCTTCAGAGATTTTCTCATCTGAATCATGAATCTTATGATAGTTTTATAGGTCTTTTAAAGATCTATGCAGTTTGCCTTTTGCCTGCTAAATGGTAATTTATGAATTCTTTAAAGGCAACAACCAATTTTTGCCAGAAAAAAAATCGTCCAGAACTAGGAAGCAAGTGGAAATTAGCATAGTGCTGGTGGCAGAACGTTTCAAGTTATAGCTATTTTAATTTCAAGGACTATTGTGTCATGTATGGTTACATATTTATTATTTGGTTGTGAGCTTCTCCATTATCATTTGTTATCTTTGATCGTATATATGTGTTGGAATTATTGTGCCATATCGCATGAAGTTGTATTATATAGCATTTTCTTTTTGTTTTGCATAATGTTTTTTTAAATACTTGGATCTAGCTATTATGAAAAACGTTTCTAATTGTCGTTCAAAATCAATCTTTTTGTCATGTGGTATAATTTAATTGAGAATTCCTTTATTTTGGCTGGTTCTAGTGAATAACTTACACCGTCACTTCTTTTTTAGCAGTTGCGTTTTTCGTTTTTGTGCGTTACCTTTTTTAACTTTTTTTTTTGCCGTTTGTCACGCGTGTTTCAATATTATTTAGACAACGTCTAACTCTAGCTCATTATCGCCCATAAGCACCACACACGGTCAAGACTGTTAGTCGGACTTACTGACATTTAAAAACGTATTTCTGTTTCTCTTTAACTGTCAGTTGAGTCGGAACAAGAGTCTACTTTACCGACCGTACACTATTGCACAGTCCAATTCCTAAAGTATCCATACAAAATATGTTTTTAACTGTTAGTAAATCCGACTGGGAGTTCTGTGTGAATCCATTATATTTGAAAGAATGATCCATTATATTTGAAAATATAAGTTAAAAATTCCCAGAATGAGAGCAATTGAACCAATAATGCAACATGCAATTTTCCTTCAATACATATTATTGACTTTGCTTGCAAATTTTTAATTCATCTCTAATAGTAAATATAAAAAAAATACAAATGTAAATAAAACACAGAAAGGCAAATTAATGATTGTTTTTGAAAACAATTGAAAACATTGGATTAATTATAAAGCAGTTTGATAATTAGCAACTTTGTAAGTTACAAGTGCATATATAAACTTTTCAGCAGATAGCTGTGTATAAAGGTCAAAATAAAGTTATATTACTTAAATTGTAGGTAATATTTAATTGTTTATGATAAAAAATATTCTTTGATAAAGGTAATGTGGTATTATTAAAAATGATTCACTGTAAAATTTTTACTTTGATAGCATTATACAACCTCTGAGATAGGGTACATAATGTTGTATTGCGACTTATTTAAAGCGATAGCTGTTTATGTTTGAATATAAAAATATTTTATGTGAATACGTCAGCGATACATTTGTTCAGTTACACGTTGACTATATTATAGTCACATTTATTGATTCTTTTGTTTTAACGATTTAGCACATAAGGTTTTTTTTATCTTAAACCTTCTAATTTTTATATCTATTATGAATTTTACAGGTTCGCAATGCATTAGATAATTCAAATTTAGAGCTAGTACTATTTCAATATCGGACTTGTCCCTTTTGCTGTAAAGTTCGAGCATTTCTCGACTATCACGGTATATCTTATGACATCATTGAAGTTGATGCCGTCCTTCGTCAATCTATAAAATGGTCCGATTACAAAAAAGTACCAATATTATTGGCAAAAGTGGATGGAAAATATCGGGTAAGATTAATTCTCTTCTGTTGCTTTGAAATATCGAAAACCTTAGTTTAATTTGAATTCTGCCTTTCATGATTGTGTCAATTGTGGTTTAATAACAGATTAATTATATTTTTAGCAACTGGTGGACAGCTCAGCCATTATCTCAATATTATCCACCTATTTACGCCAGAGCGGAGAAGATATAAATGAATTAATAAATTTTTATCCTATTTCTCGTTATACGAATGAGGACGGAAAAGTTATGACAGATATTATGAATAAGTATTTTATCATGAACAAAAACGCAGATGGAATTGATAAAGTTGCAGAAAAGTAAGTTGTATGATACTTATACTGAATCTATTTAAATTTTCTGTATAGTTTTAATAAGTAAAAGTGATCGTATTCTAATTAGTTAATAAATTTTTTTTAACTTCTACAATTTAAAATGTTTCATATGTGGTACATGTACAGGGGTGCTCTTTAAATTCTTAATTTAGGTAAGAAATCAAATTCAATAACACAAAAAAAAGGAAAACCTTTATTTCTTATGATTATTAACTCGCTTATTACATCAATTGATTTATACCTTCATACAGTTGTACTTAGCTCTTAACTTCGTACTTTACCTGAAGATCCTTTTCTTAAATTTGTAATTAGGATGAAATAACTGGAAGACCCACGACTACACTGTGTGGATGATTTTTTCAAAACTAATTGTACAAAGCAGTTTTTTTTACTTAGTGAATAGTCTATCCCTTTCCATGTCTTTGCATTGACTTGAACTTACCTCCTGATGCCTAATAATGAACCTAGGTTTCAATCCTGGTTCACTGTATTTTGAAAATTGGTTTAATTTTGCTATTCTGATAATTTTCGAAGAGTGTTTCCTAATATGAGTTTCTTGATTTGTGGATATATTATATCATGTAGTGGATTCTATCTAATTACTTACTGGGATCATGTTCCTTTATTTCTCTTGGACACTTCTGAATGGTGACCTGCAGAGGGGCAGGCTTTTTGTGAACAAAAAGTGAAATTGCTTTTTGACTTTTGTTAGCAAAATTTATTCTGTTTTGTGCTTGAAGTCTTGGGCATTAATTTGAATGTTTGTATTATGTTCATGAGTGTCCTTTTAATAATGTTTATTTTTTATGTAATTAATAATGTTTATTTTTTATGTAATTAATAATGTTTATTTTTTATGTAATTAATAATGTTTATCTCTGAATATCATTATTTCTAACTTAATTTATTTGATGCTTCTCATATGTGGCTGATACATGCCTTTTGTACTGTTCATATTTTCGTGTTTGAATTATTTCAAGGTCTTAAAGAATATTTTAGAATTTAAATTGTGGAAAAAAATTGTGTGTGTCAGCTCCGATGCGCGACTGGAGTTTACTTCCTAAGTACTGTTCGTATTTTTGTGTTTGAATTATTTCAAGGTCTTAAAGAATATTTTACAATTTAAATTGTAGAGAAACATTTGTGCATGTCAGCTCCGACGCGCGACTGTAGTTTACTTCGTAAGTACAGTTTGTATTTTTGTGTTTGAATTATTTCAAAGTGTTAAAGAATATTTTAGAATTTAAATTGCGGAGAAACATTTTTTCGTGCCAGCTCTGGTGCGCGACTGGAGTTTACTCCTTAAGTACGGGATTGTCTTGGAACGTATAAAATAGATAACATGTATAAAATATCAATATCATTAAACGTAAATGGAAAATTCTTTATAAAAAATAATTATTTTCAAATAAAGCACAAATGAACAATATAAAATTTATACAACAAAATTAAAAACATTTAGTAACGTCAGACTAAGACATTTTAATTTGATATAAGCAAAAGATAATAAACTATGTGTGTCACACTCCATCATTGCGATTACGTTATAAGAAAATGCCAATATATTTGTTACCCTCCATCTTTGTGATTACGCCATAAGAAAATGCCAATATATTTGTTACACTCCGTTATTGCGATTACGCCATAAGAAAATGCCAATATATTTGTTACACTCCATCTTTGCGATTACACCCTAAGAAAATGCCAAACAAACATTGATATCTCACTCTAAACATGCGCAGAAATGTTGCATGGAGAGGCCACTTAACGTTTACACTTTTTTTAACGCTCTGAACTTCTGATTTTACTCCTCATAAAAATTCATACAAGGCACTATATATGAAAGTCGATTCTTAAGGAGTAAACTCCAAAAAGAATAGATAAATAAAATCTTACTACATAACAATAGTCCATTGAATTAAAGCATTACTTTAATTGGTTTAATTTTATGCAGTTTGACTTTACACTGTTTTGATATAAGCACTATTTTCATGTAATGAAATTGGACTGTCCTTGGTGATATTTTTAATCTAATTTACACTATTATATAGAGAAGAAATTTTGTCTGTATATTTGTCTATATATCTGTGAAACGAGTGGGGACTATGGTGACTGAATCTAAGGAATAGGAGTGATTAGGAACATCGAGTTTGTTTTCAAAATAAGAGTATACCTAACACATGGCTGGAAAATTGCGAAAACATCTGGTTTTTAATAAAATCCTTATGACAAGCCTTATTATACTTATTGATCTGGGATATGATGAATATTTTTAGTACAAGCATATAGGTTGAGAAATTATGTGCACATATAAGAAACAAATTGTTTTTTCCAGTACGGAACGTGAGTGGCGCAAATGGGCAGACTCTGTGCTAGTCCATATGTTATCGCCGAATGTTTATCGAACAATGAGTGAGTCGCTACAAGCATTTAACTGGTTCGCAGAGGCTGGCGGTTGGTGGGAGCATTTTCCTACTTGGGAATGTGCTCTCATGATTAATGTTGGCGCACTTGCAATGTGGATTATAGGAAAACAATTGAAAACTAGGTATGTGTTTTGTTTTCATTTTTTTTCTAGCTCATTGCATTTTCTAATGGATCCAAATTAAATTTATTTTATTTTATGAAATTAAACATTGGTCTTGGTAATAAGTAAAATATTATAAACAAATAATAGGAGGTTTAAAATTCAAATGATTCGTCACCATATGTAGAGAGAAAAAGTACATAAAATTTGTTAGCACCCACATAAATTTTAATTCTTCCTTGCTAAATACTTCATCCTTGGTACAAATTTGGATTTCTTCAAAGATTGTCTGAAAAAAAATCTTAACTTTATGATAATACATTTTTTTAATTTCATGAATCATAATTTCAAGGTATAAGTTGACAAGCAGCGACCCAATTTTTGTTATAACGCAATGATGGTAACACTGAATTGTGATGTCATTTTTGATAATGCTCATTATATGTTAGAGCGATTGAGATGGGTGATATATCCTGCCCTACAATTAAATTTAAAAGTTCATAACTTATTCAATTTTTATAAATTTTTCACTATTAGTTTTCAATCTACTTAATTTTCATGAAATTTTTCTAAAACCTGTAATTTGGAGTGGTCTACCTACTCTATAACATTTTATTGTGAGTGATGCAACATAAAAATTTAATTAAAGCTAGGTAACATAAAGAACAAATAAAAAACAAACAATATCACCGCAAGGAAAGATCTTTTGCTATGTGGGGGTGTATTTTTTCATCATAGACATGTTAGAAGATAGACAATTATAAAAATTGGCCTGTAGAAAACCCAATGTCATTTCTGCCACAGTGAAGCAATTTAGTTCTATTAATTCTGCATTTTATATATAAATCTGATCAGGTTATTATGATTTTGATGTTCAAGATTATATAAAATTACAAGAATCAGTTTTCAAGTTACATAAGTTTTTTTTTTATCATATTTACATTTCACACTTTTTATTTAGTAAAGTCACATCGGAGAGCAATGAAAGTCACATCGGAGAGCATTTCACACTTTTTATTTAGTAAAGTCACATCGGAGAGCAATGAAAGTCACATCGGAGAGCATTTCACACTTTTTATTTAGTAAAGTCACATCGGAGAGCATTTCACACTTTTTATTTAGTAAAGTCACATCGGAGAGCATTTCACACTTTTTATTTAGTAAAGTCACATCGGAGAGCAATGAAATGAACTATTTTCAAGGAATATATATTTTAAGGTTCTGTACCTTATTGATCGCAAATAGACTCCAATTGCTTGATTAGATAGACTGCCGGCTATTTCCAGCCTTTCTTTCCTAGCTTCCATAGGTATTGCTTCCATATTGTTAATCCATCTGTGACCAGGTTTTCCCACAGAGCAGTTGCTTTCTGGTTGATATGCGAGACCTTTTCCTTCGTGACTTACCTGAAGTCGCTCAGCAATCTCAGCTGTCATACTTTGATATCTGATACTATTGTGGGTGAAGCAGTAAGTGTTTGACTTCTGAATTAGTTCTGATTTATCATTGTCATTCTCGCAAAAAGCTCTGTAGATATTCAATCGGTAGGTTTTCATACCTTTTCATCAATGCTCGTGTTTCAAATCTATGAACAACAATTGGCTTCATCGTGCTCCTTTACTCTAAGAATTTAAATTCTTTCATAAACTGGGAAGATTTTAGTAGTATCAAGAACTACTAGTACTTTATTGTTTTCTGCCTCCATCCCCCAGATGAACTGCTGTGCATCTTTTGAAGCTCTTGAAATTTTTCAAATTCTTTTGTCTCGTTATTCTCCATATAAGAATTAATTGTAATAATAAGTCTAATGTATTCATTCAATTCATTTAATAACATATTTACATATTTACATAAAGCTTATAATGTTTACATTGCCTTTGTGTAACTATCCATATGTAAATTCTATTAGTAATTGTTATTTATTTATTAACTTTTATGTATAGTACATATGGCGGACTTATTGCTACATGAGCAATCTCTTCCAGTCAACCATAACAATTTGTATTGAAATTTAGTTGATAGACTAAGAGATTTTACAATGAAAATTTGTTAAAGCACATTAGAGCAAAAAAAATTTAAAAATACAAAAATATAGTAAAAAAAAAGACTATTGACATGATTTCGGATGGGAAAGACAGGAAAGGATAAGGACACAAAGGAAAAGGTTGGACTGTAGACTGCTTGAACTGTGAAAGATTTTTCGTAAGTGGTATGAGGTATGTTTCGGAATAAGTAGGGTGAGTGAACTTTCAGATTGTAGCCCAAGGCCGTGAGCAGACAAATATTTAAATTTGCCACTAAGATAATTTGGGCTATGAGGATTTTTTAATATGTTAAAAAGAAGTGTATGTGATGTTGTCGTTGATCACGGATTTTCAATAATTTGAGAAGTGACCTGTATTCAGAAATATGATCATATTTTCTTAGGCCGAAGATATACAGGTGCATAAATTTTGAAGACGTTCCAACTTGCACAAATATTCTTCATTAAGATAGCACACGTCTCCATAATCAATTAATGGTATTTAGTCGGTAGAAAATTTTGAAGACGTTTCAAAGAGTGTATCTTGTTAAAAATACGACGACTAACATAATTTACTTGAGGCCGCCAACTAAGATTTTGATCGATCAGTAGGCCCAGGTTTTTAACAGTTGACGTGTATGGTATTATTGTACTATTTAGCACTAACTTCGGTAAAATAGGTAGGTTTACTTTAGAAGTCAGTCTTTGACTGCCAATGATGATAGCTTGTGACTTACTTGTGTTAACCAAAAGACCCATTTCATGAGCCCATTGACCAATTGAAGCGAGATCTCGATTAAGGATTTCGATGGTTTTTGATAAGGAATGGAGGTTTGAGAGTGCATAGATTTGTAGGTCATCACCATAGAGATAATTGCTAGAAATATGTTTAACAACATCATTAATAAATACTGAGAAGAGGAGAGGAAATTATTGGTAAAGAATTTAAAATGAACCTTTGACACATTATGCAAGGGGTAATTTATGTGAAGTTAATTAGTAATGGTCATCTTCTTAAAACGTTTCATGAGTTTTTAACATAAAATTTATACCGTTTCGATAAATTTTAAATTTGGTGAAGGCCACTGAAAATTAGAAAAAGCTTTAAACTTTTATTGCAGGCATAATTTAAAAGATGATGTCAGGCTTTCCCTCTACGATGCTGCAAACGAATGGATGACAGCTTTGAAGGCAAAGGGTACCGATTTTATGGGCGGAAAAGAACCTAGTCTGGCAGATTTATCTGTTTACGGCGTATTAAACAGTATTGAGGGATGTGATGCATTTGGTGATCTCCGAAAAAATACTGAAATTGGCATTTGGTTTGACAAAATGAAAACTTTAGTGGAGGCAAAAAGAGGTAAATGTATGGCTGTACCTGCGTAAGGAGAAGGTTTCGATTTAAGTTATAGTTTGTTGTAGTTCTAGGATGTTATGTAAAGTATAAAAGAAAAAGAAATAAAGAGATTATTGATATTTGACATCATTCTAGTTTTTGATTTTTCATACTGTTTGAATTTTTCATTTACATTTTTTTTAAATTTTCTTATAGCATGAAAGTAAGAAGTCTTATGAAATATCCTATTTTTTTTCAATGATTAATATATATCGTTTGGTTTGATATTGGTTAATTTGTGGCTTCTACGTTTTTAAGTATTTTATTTTTAATTTTAAATACTGTTCATTAAATATTGGCCCAGCTTACTTACATTCATTAATGTAGGAAAAAGACTAGTGAAAAAAGGTCTGATATGTGTTTAACGTTTAGCACACCCAACTGAGATGCTCTCAGTCCCAAAATATGACAACAAAAAACTAGTAAAGCAAGCGACATTTCCATAATTTTATACAAATTTAGAGAAATGAAAATATTTTAAATGTTTCTACAGAAATTATTTTGAGATATAGAATAAATGACACTACTTACATAAAATATTTTCTCGTCTAAATGTTGCCCAGGAAATCGTCATAATTTTATTTTAGTTTTAAACACAGAGTTATAATTTAAAAAATAATATCACTTGCCACACATTTGTTCCTATTTGTTACAATGTAACAAAATCTAGTACATGTATGTACATAAGGACGGAGTCAGATTTTGTAATAGACATTATGTTTCCACAGAGTTAATGAAAGTAGCACATAGCGAAATATGCACACACCTAATATATGGATAAACTGAATATACAGTATGCAACCATAAATATTTTATTGATTTCGACGAAAACTCCGTAAGAAACTCTTATTAAATAATAATAATATTTTAAATCATATATAAATGAACAAATGTTAGTTTAGTTGTTATATAAATAATTTCTAGTAAATATATTTTAGTCGCAAACTGTCGAGCAATTATGTAGTCTATCTGAAACGTAGAAATTAATGTAAAATTTTGTTCTTACCATGTGTTTTGTTCTTATCAATGCAATATTTACAAAAAATATTCAAATTTCAACACGCATTGCGAATTGTGCAGTTTTGTTTAATTTCTTGACATATTTTTGTATTATATTTTTCAACAAGAGACTAAGATTGGATGGTAGGTAATTACATTGTAAAAGTATTTCGAAGTTTCAATTTAAGTTTCTTAAATAATTCAAATTCAAAAACATTGCAGTAGCTTAATATTGCTATTTAGTTACAAATCATCATTTAAAGGATACTAAAAAGATGGTGATTTATGATTTACTGATCAGGAAAGCTGGTTTCGGCTGGATGGATGGTAATTATTTTTCAATAAAATAAAATTATTCGTAGAGATTTTGTATATTATGAACTATGATCTAAAAGTAAGTGCGCTTATGTGCACATTCTGGGCTTACATGATATAAAATCAGCGGTGAGACTGAGTGTGACATCAGGAGGAATACGAGTGTGGGAATGGCCTGCTAGGACGCTTTTGCCATTCAGCGATTTGCTACTGCTTTATTCTATGAACATTGATTTTTATTCTCTTTAATAAAAGCGTATTTTGTAGCTGTTAAGTGTTGTGCAAGATGCTATCTATGCGAGTCTGGTACATTGCTGTCATTTTTTCCTGTAAAGTCTCCACAGCATACATATTGTAATCAAGCAAAATTAATTTCATTAGTGTTATTTTTTCACAAATCTAATCTTCATATTCATTCGTAACATAACCTCTTTATATTCAATGACATTTACTATTTTCCGTTAATAAAATACTGCACTGATGTTGTCAAAAATCTAATCAAAAGCTGTTATTTCCATTGTTGCTAAGCAACCTCTATGTTTCTAATGGAGGGTCTAGAAGTTAGTTCATTGATATAGATTTAATTTTCTCTTAGATTACCTATAAAAAAACAGGCAGACAAAACAAAATATTCTAAAAATAATTGCCAATGTATGAGCTTTCGTATAGATATTTGTTTTCAAATCACAGACAGACACTTAATTTTATATATATGTATACCATGTATAGAATATGTTTAAAAATGTATGTCATTATTTAAGCCTCGAAAGCGAAAGTTTATTTTAAATATTGTATATAATGTGTTTGAGTATGTGATGAGAAAAGCGGGCTTTGCTAATATTTGTTTACATACTGTCTAACAGTAACTGTAACTGTTAGGCAATATAATTTTTATTAGTAATTATGTTTCATATGCATTGACTTGTTGTATTAACGTTGGAAATGTTTATGGCGATGTCTTATGCTATTGTATAATCTTTTTATTTGGTCGCTTCTAGCTGAGCTAAGAACTCATGTACTTTCCAAACGCGAAGTTTCCAAACTTCACATTTGGAAGGTACATGAGGTGTAAGTGTCTAGAAATCTGAGGTATTGCCAGTTTTTTACTGAATTAGCTTGAAATTCAAGTTGAAAAGTACATGTTAAGTATACTTCTATTTCTTCGCTTCTACTTCTTTTTCAGGCTAAAGTAAAACTCATCAGTTTAAATTCTGATGTATTGAAACCTAAGAAAATCGAAACATAATTTTTTTAAATTTTCTAACAAAAAGATAATAATAGATGGTAGATAATTAATTTAGGTAAGTATTTAGAACTAGGAATAAGTATTCAGATGCCTATTTAAATTTTATTTGGGTTCTTAAACTCTTCAAATTCAAAAACTATTCACTGTTTTAGCATCGCTATTTACTTACAATCATCAATTAAAGGAAACTATTAAGATGGCGCTTATGGTAAAAGTATAATGTACCAACAAGACCAGTACAGATATTAATATAATGTCCAAATTAATTCATGTCAGTTTGAACTAATGTTAGGTGGTTAAGAACAATTTGTATAAATGAATGATCTTTATTTTTGATTATATGGCGTTTGTTCTCTCCACAGAGAATCTTTGCCAATGTCAAGTGGGAAAAAAAGGCTATGCAACACTGATTAAATCATATTTTGGATATCTGTCATTGTTGCTTGTTAACAAAAGAATAAACTATACAATAAAACAAAAATGAAGTAAGAAGTTGGCCACAATTAAAGAAAATAAAGAAAATGAGGTTATAATATACAGGAGAGTACAAAATAAGTATGTACAAATAAACAAACAAACATAAAACCAAAAATAAACACCTATATAAATATAAAAGATTCTATAATTTGATGTCGTTCTTTCTTATGAACTGGATGATTAATCCTAAAATAGGTTTGTTGCCAAAAGTGATCTTATGTTAATTGGCAATTGAATTTTATATTTTAATAATTTGTAAGTAAGCACAGGAAATCTATTAATTCAATGGACATGCAAAAATGAGATGATTTAGATCGCCTTCTCCAAGCCCATAGTAACAAATTGAAGATTTTCTGACACGCAGCCTAGCCAAATGGGTAGGAATAGAACAATTACCCAAAAGCATGCGAGATACCAGAGAGGTTTCCTTTCGAGAGAAAGTACCAAAGTTTTGTGGGTATAAAAGATTGGATCTGGAAATATCCCGCACCCGCAATCAGAGATGATCTTTCTCACGCCCTCTGCCAGTCAGATGTCATCCAGAAACGAGTCATGGAAAGGAGATCTTCATTGAAATTAATAGTGAAACATGCATCCCCGTTCATTGCAGCGAACCGAGATTTTGAGTCGACTATTTCATTACCTACTGTGCCACAGTGACTAGGGATCCATGCAAGAACGACATCGGATCCCAATCCCTCCAAATCAAGTGTAAGTTGCTTGTTCTGGAGAATCAGGAAGCCACAGTTCGAAGAAAATGGATTAGCGAGAAGGGATTGTAAACAACTTAAGGAGTCAGAGAAGATAAGGAGCCTGCAAATCTGAAATCTGATATGAGTAGAGGATAATTCAAGGCCTCCATAATTGCACGGCATTCCCTGGAGAATACCGAACACTCCTTAGAAAGGCCGAATGAGTGGTGGTTGGAGCATAAAATGATGCTCCGACATAGCCATCTCTTAGGGTTTTTGATGCATCTGTGTATATATTCGAGTCCAATCCATCCAGAATTAGAAATAGAATTGAACAGCGAATTAGCATTTTTGGACTCCTTATGAACTCCAAAACAAAAATTTATATTTGGCCTGTGAAATACCGAGTCAAATGGGAAACTATAGAGAGGGAGAGAAGAATTTTGATAAACGGGGTTAGAGAGGGATTTGAATCTTTGGAAGCTAATGATAAGAAGAGGTCGAGACTTAGAACGCTAAATAGGGCGTTCAATAAGCCTAGAGCGGAGGGTGAGTTTTGGAAAAATGGGGTGAGTAGAAAATCTAGCTGCCTTAAGTAGATAACGATCAGCTAGGTATTGTCACCGGAGGTTTAAAGGAGGATCAGCATATTCTACTTGCAGTGCATTTATGGAACTGGATCCTCAGTGCTTGAGACTGAATGCGGATCAATTTAGTGGCATTGGATTTGGAAATAGGATCAAGAAGATGAACCATAGTCTAGGTGACTATGGTCTAGAGTGTTCTATATTAACTTCAATGTGTGAACTTCAATGTTAGGGTGTGAGCCCCACCATACTTCAGAAAGTGTGCAGAGAGTATTCATATTAGCCTGGCATTGGGAGATAACATATAAGAATATAAAAGCAGATCATCAGATCAGCAGAATTTACTTTGTGTGGATCATATAGGAGTAAATATTGAAAAGTAAGGGACTTAAAACAGAGCCTTGGGGAAAACCTCTCTGTATAGTTCTTGTTAAGGGAGGGGATCCGGCGGATCTAAGAATAATATATCTTTCTAAAAGAAAATTGAGGAGGAAATTTGTAATCTTGATTTGAATCTCAAGATTATGAAGAATTTTCTTGAGGATTGGAAGGTTTACGTTATCGTAGGCTGAAGAAAGATCTAAAAAAGCAGCAACGAGGAACTCTTGTTGAGAGAAGGCAAGTCTGATGTCAGTGGTTAGGATGCTGAGATTGTCCATCGTACTTTTAGCTCTTCTGAAGCCAAATTGGTTGGTTGGAAAAATGGAATTGTGTAACCATTGTAAACTATTCCAAATGATTCTTAATTAGATGTTCTGTAATCTTTGCTAAAACAGGAGAAAGGGCTATGGGTCTGTAGGATGAACCTACCTTGGGATCTTTATGAGGTTTGAGAATGGGAGTGTGAGGGCGGATGAGTGAGATGAGAGTGCAAGCGGAGCGGGTGCGATCGCTGCAACTGGAGCGATAGCGCCAATGCTTTAGATAGAAGGCGATGCGACAAGGGCGGGCGACAGCGGTGGCGAGAGTGCCAAGGGTGAGACCACGGAGGGTACAGCAGCCGCCAGTGCCACGCCAGACAATAATGCCACCACTTTGAACATTGTACTCTGTTGTGATTGGAGAAGGATCGACGTCGAATAATACTTTGTGTCGCATGTCTACAGGTTATATAGCTTTGGCTGCTGGGTCTTACGCAATATTGTAACAAATTACATGTAAAGAAGGTTTAAAATAATTATGTTTTGTTCTAAAGTATTTTTGAAAGACCTTTGTTCAAAATAGATAACTCTCATTCGTGTTTACCTTTCACTAGTAATGATGCAATGTCCAAGTACGTTTCCTCTTGATATTGTTGCTTTTAAGTTACATTTGGAGTTTTTTAAAAACGCTTCATCCTAACGACATTCACATTCAAACATTTAATTTACTCCTGTTACTGTATCATATAACTATAATAGTACCACGGATGTAAGTATTTGCTTCTGCAGAGAATGCTGTCCAATTGTAAAGGAAAACATCTGAAAATGCGATGCAGTTAAAATCGTTAACATGAGTTTATTTTGAAATTGTGTGAGGAAATTTTTTTAAAAAATAATGTTTTGAAATCTCACTGTAATGTTGAGCATTTTTATTTATATAATTTGAGAAGCAAATCTTTTTTTTTGGGAAAAGAACTCTGTCCTTTTACACTCAAATATTATACTCAATTTATTCGTTTCAATTATTTTATCATAATTTGAGTTTTCCATGACTTTGGAATATAACCTGACTTGAACATACAGTTAATAATGAGGGATAGAAGATACCAAGAATCCGGAAGTCTATCCAGGCTTGTTCTAAAGCCGAACGGTCATAGCTCTGGTTGGGACTAGCTGAAGAGTGGGGTTTCAGATGCACAATTTTTTTTGTAAGAAGAGTTGGAAGGACGAGACGGAGAAAACAAATTTTAGGAAGAAGTTGGAGAAGAAACAATTTGGGGTTTGAGCTGCAACTGAGGCGTATGATTTTCTTGCAGAAGGAACCATCTTGGAGACTTCCGCATAGGATATGTCTCTTTCAGACATTTCAAATTTGATCTTTTTTTGTCTTTCAAATTCCAGATAAATTCTATCAATGGAATCATGATTTCCACTGCAAAAGATACATTTTGCCTTGTCAATAGGAAGAGAGCAGTTTCTTCCGACGTGACCTTCACCATATCGGAAACAACTCGGAAGATCGGCATTTTTCAGCGACATAACCAAACCTACAACATTTGAAGCATTGCATCGTAGGGAATTCATATTTCGAGATATAAATCGGTGTCATAAATATGCGTTGGGGGTGGACTTGGCCATCAAAGGTAATGACCATTGTCAGATGGAAAATATTTAGGTTAGCCATTAATAATTTTTTCAAAGTTTAAGCGGCGGACTTTAATAACCGCACACTTCTGGGACTTCTATGTTTTGTAATACCTCTTCGTCAGACAAATCGACTGGAACATTGCGAACAATGCCCATACGACTGATGTTAAAGGAGGGTATGAATAATTTATTCTGTCCCATGAAAGCAGAGTGGTTTACGAAGCAGTTGGCAGCATCTGCAGATCAAAATTCCATCGAAATTCTGTTTCTGCCAATTTGTTTCACTCCATCTTGAATTGGAGAGAGAATCCGGAATTGGGCTGGGGTTCTTTTCTTTGAAAGTCAATAGTAAATGGTCCAACATCGCCAGAGACATATAAACGACCCTCAAAAGAATTTGGAGGATGGGAGGAACAATTTTTTTACAGTTTGCTCTTTTACAATATTTGATTTGCGTTTTAGTTCTTGTTGGAAATCCGTTACGGTAACAAAGCTAGCTGGTGAAATAGGGCAAGTAAATCCATTTTTGGAAAGTGGAGATTTAGAAAGGTTGTTTCTTATCCATTTTTACGAAGCTCAAGCAGATTCAATTTGACAAAAAAATACACAAAAGAAGAAACTTACTGAACAGGACACTGTTTATAACAATTAATAGAATATAATTACAGACAAAAACTAAATGAAAATAGATTTAAAATATAAATAACACAAATAATAGATAAGTTATTGCAACAAAATAGACTGAATACCATAAAAATAATAACGAAATAATCAGGCAGCGAAAAACCTTTCCACTTCATTTTTCATTGAATTGAATTGTCTATTAAGCCGTATGTGCCACCATGCCCAAATGAGGTCGCTTTCAAACCTATCCTCAACATTTTTATTTATTATGATTAGCCGGTTTTTAATGCTAAATCGCAAAGCTTAATAGTGCATCTGTATTGTTATTAACTAATCGCTTACTGTTTTAGTTTTTGTGGCTGAAGGTTAATAAATTGGCGAGTTGTTGTAGCTATGAAAAGGTGTTTTTTTAAATATATTTACTTAAAGGTTTTATATTTTCAACATAAACTTTATAGAATAAAATATAGGGTGCTGTGCGATGTGAAAAGACTATTTATATTGAGATCACCAATTGGGGGCAATGGGCATATAAATAGTAAATAATATATTTTTTTGCAGAGTTACACTGTAACGAATCATGTCAAAAAAGTCATTTGCAGCAAGGATTCCAGGAGGCCTTACAAGTTATAGTGAGAGAAGAGGATTCTGATATAGATGTGGAAATGGTGACTCTTCCTCCCGAACCAAGTGCTCTTACTAATGAAGACAACATAAAAACTATTGAAATGCCTAAAAATATTCCAGGGAATGTTAAAGTTTTAGTCAATAGGATTGAAGTGGTATGAGGTAGAAGTCATGAAGAATCTTTAACTTTTAGTTCAGACAAAAGGCGGCGACTTGAACAACAAGAACCTTGCTGTTGTAAATGTGTCCCTGTCTACGATTCCTTCGGCTCTGAATAGAATCACATCAAGGATAAAAATGCTATTATCATTTTCGAAACATTGATTGATAAAGAAGTACTGGATATGATACTTCAGCATTCCAAAATATATGTAGCACAAAAAAATAAGCACGATTTTAAGAATGTCTTGAAGAGCTAAAATCATTCTTGGATATCCTGATTTTATGTGGCTATCACACCTTGCCTAGATAACGCCCTTACTGGTTGTTAATGAGAATTGCACTGTGCTATTATTACGAAAGCAATGACCAGAAATCGATTTATAGCTGTTGAAACCACCGATGAAATGTCTTAAGGATCTGTGGATATTCTTATAAAGAATATCGAGAGAATATCGATAAGAATATCGTCATTCATCGAAACAATTTATCTGCGGTAAGCCGATGTGTTTTGTATATAAAAATTGGATGCTGACGGCTACTGTTATGTTTTTGACATTTACTGTGGTAACGTGCAAACAACTGACAGTATTAGCAGTCAGCATTACGTACAAGGTCTCTAAAAAGCCTGCTGGGAAAGATCGACAGAGATCCTAAAGACCACATTTTTTTACGAGCTTTACTCTGTTGTGTGATTTATGAGAATCTGGTTACCGTACCACTGGAACTGTTTACGAGGAAAGAACCATCAAATACCCTCTAATATCAGTGAAGGAAATGAAGAAAAAGAAGTATCATTCTGACTTTGACTACCTGATTGACAAGGTTATTGTTTGTTTGCTGGCTAGACAGTAGCGTTTGTACAATGGGGACCAGCTGTGATACTGTCCTTCCTTTAGATAAAGTGAAACGATGGAGCTCAGTGGAAAAGAAGAAAATGGATGTTGAAATATCGCAAGTATTTGTAACTTACAATAAATGGAAGATGATGGGTGGAGTCGACCAAGCTGATCAGTCTATTTCATTGTATCATACATACTACTGTCTCTGGCAAAGTGTGGTGTTGGGTGCTATTCTTGTATATGCTTGATTTAGCAATTGGCAATGCTTGACATCTGCACATGCTTCATGATGATGTGAAGATGGACCAACTTCAGTTTCGATGTAGTATTGTATGTCATTACTTACGACAAGATGTTGATCGACGTTCACATCCATCAGCCTCTCTGATGCCGAGTTTACACTATGGTGGCGTAGGCCACTTTCTATTTAAGCAAGCGAAACAACTGCGATGCACTGTTTGACACAGTAAGGCTCAGTGGCAGTGTAAAAAGTACATAAAAACACTGTATTGAGAAGCCATGTTTTGGAATTTTTTATAAATTTATTTACCGAATGGGCCCAGTGTCCTCATTTGAGGATGGCAATTTTTTCACATATAATAAAAAATATAAACTTCATTTTTAATTGTTTATTTAAATTCTTTATTGTCCATCTAATAGTTCAGTTTACTTCATTTTTCTATGGCAAATTTAGTGGTGGGCGTAAATGGGTTAATGAGATATTTTAAATTTACTTCAGTTAAAAAAAAGTGAAAAGATCCACTATTTTTAAAAGTTAGGTTACAAGTTATAAGGTTACAGGTTACAAGGTGGGGTTACAAGTTATTTAACCGTTTTAGTGCCATTATTTTTTACTCATATATACTTAAAAATGCCAAAGAAATCTTTTGTTTTTGATGTCATTTACCCTTTTCTGGAAAAAAAACTGTATCTCTTCCAAAAATTATCCAATTTTAATAATTTTTTCGGTGTTTTCTTAATAAAAACTTGTACAAGGATAATAAAATACAAAGAAAATTATGGAAATATGTATTGTGAACAAAAATTGTAACAAAAACTGAAATCTAGGTCATATCATCATTTTCGCAGTCCGGTACATCCTCCGTATCAACAAAATAATTGTTATCGTCACTATTATCACTATCACTCAAAATTTGCATTATGCCAAATTGTGAGTGCACCATAATGTCACTGCCACTATTGCTTTCTACACAACTTAAAAATGATCATTTTCACTCGAATTATTTTTGTATTCCGACATTACGGGTTAAAAATTTTCTTTTCCTGGATCCTTTTTATATTGTAATTACTAATAATATTATATTTTGAACTTTATGTAATACGTAGAAAGATAAAAAATTAGCGATGCATGCGAGCAACCTCCCCTACCGCGTGCTAAACTGCAACTGATTTCGCAAGCGCCATTGCGCTCGTGGCAAATTTAGTTAGTACACGCACAAGCACGATGGCGCTCGTCGGCACTCTAACGGTTAAACTACTTCATATTTAAGACTAGTCCGTTTTGATGTGTTTATTCATATTATTAAACTGTTCTGTCACTTTTGTATAAAGTTTACAGTTGTATTGAATCACATCATTTACCCTAAGAAAAATTTAAAGCGATTTGATGAGTTTGCTAGAGATAATCTCCTAAGCCATTAAACTGATTTAAAAATATTCTGTCATTGTTGGAATAATTATACTCTGGGAGACATGACACTCTCTTCTAGAGCATGTAAGGCGTTCTCATATTGCCAATGTGTTATTATTGATTTAAAGTGGTTTCGTGCCTTTCCATAGATCGATTGAAGTCCTTCATTTATGTTATTTGTGTTTTTTATGTTGGTTTATGTTAAAATGTTTGGCCTTTCCGTTACTTTTTTTTAAAATTCTTTTTAAGTAAAAGCTCTTTTGTTGCTTTCATAAAGGAGTATTATTAATACAGTACCTAGCGATTATTTGTTTTCTAATGTTTACGTCTATTTTGTACTGTTGGAAAGCCATATGAAATAGTTACCTAAGTATTTTAACAAGATAAGTAATTAGCTATTTAAATATAATTAAACATCGATTGTTGCTAATGACCACACTTGTGAAACCACTGTTAAAACTAGTTTTATGATAAAAGAGTAACTTGAAATTAAATATAAATCTATAAGTTTGTTCTTGATAAGTTTAGTTTTGAAAATTTTGTCATTTTTGATGTTATTGAAAACACTTCTACCTATTTTGCAACTCTACCTATTTTAATTCCGGCATATATATTTAAAATGCCAGAGTTAACATAGGTATAGTTGTATGCGTAACTGGCTTAGTTATAGAACAAAAGTTATACAACTAGAAGGATACTAACTGGAGGCAAAGTATAAGAGGATAGTTTTGGTAAGAATTAAAAAGACTATAGCGAGTGAAATGTTTTATTGATATTGGCTGCCAAATTTAACACGAGGCCTGGGTGTAAACGAGAGCGAATCCTCTGTTTGCTATGTCCGGACCTTGAGCTGCCGTGGCCGCTTCGTCTCCGTTTGTAATTACATACAGTACAAATGGTTTCGATGCACCTGAAATATTTACAAAGTTTCAAATTGTCTTTTGCAACAATTTAATTTAGTTACAAAATTCTCGTTTCAAATTGAATTTGTGAGCATAGTTATGGTGAAATTAATTTCAATTCGCATTTTTACAAGATAATTAAACTATCAAATAATTTTAATATAAACATAATAAGGTTGGTTGTAAAGATTAATTTTATTTTTTATCTGTCCAAAAACAACCATAGATAATTAAAATTCGCAGTTATATTTACATTCGTCTTTAAAGATTAATAATTACGCTTTGCATCAAAATATATTATATTTTCCAACTAACAGTATCTTAAAAAAACCCTAAAAAAATATACTTGTACATTAAACTGAAGTGATGTGCAAGTGATGTTGGACGTATAGGATTATAATTATTCTAAAAAAACTTACTCGTTACTGGAACAAAACCAATGCCACAGAAACGATCAGTACCCACGGCTGCCAATGTGGCCGTGTCAAATGGTGCAGGTATGACAACAAAATCAGTGGTACAGTCTCCATTATTTAAGGCACCCAATGCAGTCCCGAGTACAGTTGCATCAGCCCCTTCAACATCTCCCGTAACAGTAAAAGAGGTTGTGTCAGCTGTTTGTGCCCATTGAATACTACAAAATCCAGCCTCCATTCTGACACATATGCCGTAGTTGAGATTAGCTATCTGTCTAGTGCCATCGACACCACTAGCGGACAGTGTTTGGGCTGCTGCTGTGCCATAGTTGAAACTTCGAACTGTGTTTGAGACGCCCGTGTAGTATTGCAAACATCCATTTGGTGCTAGTTAGATGACAAAGAGGATTAGAAAATATAATTGAAAGATTTATTTTAATTTTTTTGATCACAGTATGTAGTTTTTTTTAGCTCACCTATTCCAGGACAGCCGCAAGCCAGTTGAGTAATTTTTATATTCCATCTTCGACTGAAAGTTATCGATGCAGTTGTGGCAATTGTTATAGTAATGGGATTGTCCCCGTTAAAATCTATGAAGATTGTCTGGTCTGTGTTGTCACCACATAGGACTGGTACTATAGTGTTTCCGCCTGCAATGGTTAAAGTGTCTGTGACACAAACTCCATCGCCGTTTGGTTGAGCGAGTGTATTTTCCAGAAAATCTAAACGTAGCTGTGAAATTTGCAGAGGTGAAATACAATTAATGTTTCTCTGATTATTTAGAAGCCTATGATTAATCTGCATTTTCTTTAAGTGAGGAGTTAAATATTGAATATACTTGGCGTTAATTTTGTAGAAATTCATTATAATTTAATTTTTCACAACTAAATGAAACTACGTGATGTAGTATTAGCTCTATTTAAATTCTTTACCACTACCTAGGTTTCGTTTTATAACAGTTAAGCAATTTGTAAAGATGTAGATTTAAATAAAGTAGAAATAACACTACATGACATATTTTCATTTAGTTGTGAAAAATTAAATTGTAAGAAGTTAAAGTAAAAAGCAAACGGTCAGGATCATAACCATTTTAAACTATTTTCTATAAACTATTTTTTCTAAGGATGAATGAAATTAATTTTTTTTTCTATTTTTACAAAATCAAGGCTTTGTTATAGAGTATAAGAAAATGTTGACCGTTGTTTACAATATTTTGGATCATATTGCATTGAAAAATATTTAAAATGTTAGAAAGTATTGTAACCTTAAGTTTTATTAATTTTTAAAAATTGGCATATTTTCTTAGTTATTTATTTATTAAAAATTAGTTATTTATTAGAAATTTGGCATATTTTCTTTAGGTTGTCATGAGAAAATGTTTGTGCTACAGATTCTTACAAATTACTATAGCTTTAACAATATAGTAAATCAGATATTAAAGTTTTAGCGTACGTTCGATTTCCACATTAGATTTACAGATTCTATTTCATTTTCAGATTCTCATTTTCAATTAATTTGTTAGGTTCAGGTGTATTTGAAATTATTTCATCAGTCACAACGTCACGCAAGGATATTAAAAAGAAAATAATATTTTATATTTTTTGATTGAAGTAACTCGTTGGATTTGTTTATGATTTAAATTTGTTGTGGGTGTTTGTAAAAGAGGAACTTTAACGCTTACTCTTAGTTGAAGTGAGGCCCGTGTCATGGATATAGGTGGTAAATGCTATTTGAAATAAAAATTCATGGAGTATAAATGTTATAAACAGTTGTTGTCAAAAGCAACAAGTAGTTCAATGGGTAAGTGAAAGATAAATTTTGCTTGTATAAAAACTCTGCAACTTTAGACAACAGCGGCCAATTGTCACGCTATTGCTTGTTTGACTACGTTTCTGGAAAAACCGAGGCATATAATTTTGTAGTAAGGCTTTGACAGTTACAATATACCAGCTTAGTAGGAATATAACATTTACTATTTATTACTGATATTTTTCTAGCAAAGGAAAAACCATTTCTAAATGAGGTCCTATGCATTATAGGACCTTCCAATTACATTTAGAAAGACTTTTTATATGGTACCACATCTGATGTAATTTTGATATAAAAAGTTGGAGTAACGCCTTAGATTTATTAAAAAAATACAAATTGTTGTTTTCTTATTTTTGTTTACTGGTATAATTAATGTTACGATCGGACTTATTATTATGATCGTTGCATAGATAGAGTAATCCATTAGATCTATCAAAAAAATGCAAATTGTAGTTTCTGTTTTTTTTGTTTACTGGCATGATCGGGCTTATCGTTACTATCCTTAGATCGATGGAGTAACAAATTAGATTTATCAAAAAAATAAAAATTGTAGTTTATTTTCGTCTGCTGGCATAATTAATGTTACGATCGGACTTATTATTATGATTGTTGTATTGATAGAGTAACCCATTAGATCTACCAGAAAAATGCAAATTATAGTTTCTGTTTTTTTGTTTACTGGCATGATCGGGCTTATCGTTACTATCCTTAGATCAATGGAGTAACAAATTAGATTTATCAAAAAAATAAAAATTGTAGTTTATTTTTGTCTACTGGCATAATTAATGTTACGATCGGACTTATTATTATGATTGTTGTATTGATAGAGTAACCCATTAGATCTACCAGAAAAATGCAAATTATAGTTTCTGTTTTTGTTTGTTTACTGGTATGATAGGGCTTATTGTTACTATTGTTGGATTGATGGAGTAACAAATTAGGTATATTAAAAAATAAAAATTGTAGTTACTTTATTTTTGTCTACTGATGATCAGACTTATTGTTACAATCGTTTGATCTATGGATGACCATTAGATCTATCAAAAGTTAATTTTTGTCTATTGCCATAATTATTGTTACGATAAAATTTAAATGGAAAGGTTTATGATGTTCTCATATACAGACGGGCAGACAAATATGAAATTAGAAGGGGTCTTTTTTTTCGTTATATGGGGAAGAAAGATGATAGAATTGAAATATATTTCAAGGACTTATGTACTATATTTTGTTATTATAGTTATTTGATATTTTCGTACAATATATATAGATATATATTGTACGATATGAACATAATTTAAAACTAAAAAAATATACAAAAAGAATCAGTATAAGTTGCAAAATTGATAAGGTAGGGAATGACAACAAATGTTAATTTGTATGCATAATAATATTTTGTATGCATACAATGTACAACATATTATTTCGCTTACATACTAAAATAAATTATACAGAAATATCACACTATTTTCCATGGAAATATTGACTGATTTTATTGTTATTTGTCTGACTTATAAAGAAAATTTTTGGAATGTTACTATAAATGGAAGTTCTTTACAAATAAAAAAAGTAATAAAAACATATTCCAATTATAAGAATGCGAAGAAAAATCATAATTAGAGTTGATGTAAACATATACTGTCTAAGCTAGGCATATTCTATATTCTATGTTCACCTAACTTATAAATGATATACCTGACAAATATCGGAAGCACATCTGTTGATAATGAGGGTACACGGGGTTCCTCCTGCATACGAAGTGGGATATCCTGGATTCACAAAGTATGTGTTGTTGACGTTTGATGATGAACCACACGTTCTTTGAACTGGTGAAAAGAATATAATTAAAAGAAACGTCTATTTTTAAACACGTGATTTGAAAGTGTTGGGTGATGCTTATAAAAAACAATATCTGAATAAAAAATACCAACGAAAGTCTTTCTTACCTACGCAACATACACCTCTTCTTGAAGCGCAGCTACCAGAGCTAGTACCATTAAGCGCATTGCATTCTCGTCTTGTGAAACACGTTCCACTAAATGTGTTTGCACTGGTACATTCTGTATTTGCGAAACGTACAACGCTGAAGAACGGGAATGGAACTAGAAGGTAATATTTTAATGTACAAAAATAAGAAAATAAAGTTGGATACTTATTAAGTGATGAAAATTAATTTTTTCCCACTAGCAATATAAAATAACGATAAAAGTTATCATTAATCAAAAGAAATTCGCACTTTTTATTACTATGACTAAAATATAAATTTATTATATCGTTTTATGTTAAATTAAATATAAATCCTCTAAGTAGGAGATAAGAAGGTAACTAGATAAAGTTGAGAAATAAAATGTTTTTACTTTGTACATAGACATGAATTTACAATTACATGAACACAGCAAACATCACTTACAATATCGTCCATGCCTTTCTTCCGGCTCTAAATCATAATCTGTATTATCATTTTCATTATTTAAATCATCAAATTCAACTGTAGAACACGTAACGAAAACAGTAGAAATAACTAAAAAACACAGTAAACTGTCAGAGGCAGATATCATCTTGAGGTTGCAACGGAAGTAACAATCGAACTGGTCTGTTGAATGAAGCAATGAGCAGCTGGACACTGTCGTGCATAACGGTGTCGCATTCTACATATCAATATTTGCACACTTCATTAGAACTTAAAAGTGTAACAAGTATGCTAAGATTAAGTTTACACTAATATAAAACTCGGTGTGTTGACCTCTATTATTTGATTTACTGGTAAGTAGCCGAGTTACTCAGGGGCTGCTCTACATACTCAATTAGCAAGTTTAAGGTGAGATAGTGTTACAGTTTTGTATACGCGTGGCTTGTATTACAATGACAGGTGTTATTTGAATCTCACCTATTGACACATTTTACTTGGTTTTCTTGTTGTCCCCTTGCTAATAAGTATCTGTTACAAAATAATGGGTTAGGTCACAGTTTTTCTATACTAGGGCTTTAATTAAGGAAATGTTTTTCACTTGTGTTTCATTTCCCTTGTGAGGAAATGGTTTTCACTTGGATTAAACACCCTCTTTTATTAAGTCTTGTTCTTTTTGATAATCATCATTTTGAATTAATACGAATGAATCTAATATTCCAGTTTATAGGGTGGAAATGAAATATGCTTTTTCAGAAGAACATTTCCAACAGGCAGATTTCATAATTTCAATAGTCATTACCTTTCTAGAATGAAATTTTTTAATTTGAGCATGCTCTGTTTTCGTAATTTTTCTATTGCTGTTATTATATATTAATCATACATGGAATGAATGGTCTTTTGGTAAATTAGATTATATTAGGTAAAGCTACTGTTTATTGTATTGATTACAGGAACTTGTTACAAAGTAAATTTTTTATAAGAAGATACATGCAGTATTTCATAAATTATGGTTGAATCATGTCACTCATTAAGAAACAGCAAACATTAAAAACTGCATACATAGCTTTGGTTATATTACAAGCTTTGGTTATTCCACAGTTGTACTTCTAAGAGCTACTAAATGTGCTGCTCATTTACTATACCACAAAGCAGAGTTCTCACTTTTACAATGTACTAATGCATAGGTTTACTTTTAGCTAAAACAGGAATGCAATCCACATCCACTAGAAATTAGGAATGATACTGACCCAAAGAAGACAGCTGAAAAGGCCGACAGACTTGTAAACAATTCCAGATCTTTTATGTTTCCAAAGGATTATCTTTGATTTTTTTTTAAAGGAATGTCTGGATTACATCTCAGTGCTGATTCCTATTTGATTAGACTTTACACGTTTTTATTGACATTAAGCAACACAGTAATCATGTAGGAGTATCCATGTCTTTATAATAAAAAAAATTTACAATTGTAAAAATCTGCAATAAAAGCTTGAAAGAACAGTCTCCTGTAAATAACCAATATTTAATATTGTTCAGGAAATAGCATACTCTTTGGTTTTAATATACTTTTAAGACTGTATAATTTTCCGAGCTTGTATTAGGTACGTAAAATCAGTTATATACAAAAGCAGTAAACCATCTCAAGATGTTGTTTATAGATCAATTAGCTTGCACAATGTTGGTCTGCAATATTGAGATTGTTCCTGTATGTCCTGCATACCTTGTAAGGCTTAATTACCCAGTTTGCCTGTTTTGATTTTGAATTTATCAATAATTGATATCAGTAAGTTTTTCCAAAAGGTTAAATAAACATTTGAGAACAATTAATACACCTTGATCATATGGATAGAGAGAATGACTAAACTACACTTTACAAAATTCTATTTCCTATTTGGCAAAATATTAAAGGCCATTAAAGTAAATTAAATGAAAAAAAAAATAGTATATTACACAATCTAGCCTGGATGAAAATGGTCTATATAGATAGTATGCCACTCTGAATCAGTGGATACTTAGGAGATGCTTACAATAAACCACGAAGATCCCAAAAGAACAGAAAATTTAAATCCTGCCGCTGACAAATGCCCTAGTGAACATACATGTGTTGTGCCTGAAGCGATAAGAAATAGCCTTATTATGAATCTATTAACATAAAAGGAAGTCTGTGATTGTAGACAATAAGATTGAAGAGCTATAACGATCAGATTAAACTGGTTGCAGATGGGTATTCAACATAAAAAACTATTGAGAAGTCTTGTCAATGGTAATTATATCACATTTTATATTTAATGAAACTACATAAGTTTATTATTAACTGTAAGTGTATTTTCTTTTTTCTCTATTATAGACACAAAATTAATAAACATAAAATAACTTATCTAAGTCATAACTTAATTTTGATTTACTTATGGCCAATATATTAGATATGTAATTTATATAATTTACAAATAAATGCGTCCACATGTTTACACCGCAATGTTTTGTTAGAATTATGCAAAAAAATATCTATTTAAATTTTGACAGAATATTGCAAAATCAATAATTTATAAGAAATTAATCGAAATGTTATTTTTGACTCAATGATAATAGCAGTTTTTTATTTAATTTTATATAACATCCAAATAGGTGAATATTAGATCCAATGTCTTTTTGGTTTGCTATGGAGAATATGTTATGTAACTTAAATAATCAAGTAACGGTAATTTTCATAAAGTTTATTGTATGAGGAGTCGATTTTAAATTTTTCAAAATTTTAAATTAGTAACCTGTTAACGTAGCTTGGAGGCTAGTTTTTGTGAACATTAAGATGTTACAAGTAATTGTAAGATCACGACTGTAACTATTCTTTTATTGAACAAGAGATACCTTGTTTAAGAAAAATAATAATTTTGTTGAGAATTACATATTTTAAAACAAGTGTTACTGGAACTTCGTTAAGAGCAATTAGTAGTAGTAATGTCGATTTGTAAATTAAAATACATGAAAAGAGGAAATACGGAATTAACGTGTTAAAAGTTGAGATTATTACGAAAGTCAAATATACTCTATATTAGTTTCGAGTATATTCCATGGTTACCCTAAAGCTCTTTTTATCTCTTTTATGATTGTGATAAAATTTCATATCATCATATATATATATATATAGTAAAAATGTGAAAGTGACTTGCAGCGATAAAAATAAGCATGACATGGAAAATTAATTTTTATTGTGATTTCTGTTACTTTGAATGAGACATTTACGAATATGTCGTGGTAATGATACATGAATTAATATGATTTTTGAGATTTTTTTTATCAATTAAAGATTCTAAACATATGCGCAATTTGTAAATTTTCTTATATCAATTCTTACCTTAAAATGCTCATAAAATAATAAAAAATTTTATACAAAGCCTGAAGATCAACACCTTACTTTGTACATTTTGTGACACAGAAACTCTGATAGATACATTATATAGTACACATCTAAAATATTAATACTACATGTACAATAGTATGTACAATAGGTACTATCAAACACAAAAGTTAAAATACAAAATGTACATTTTAAAATATAATTGTCATATATTATTTGGTAATAAATTATGCATGACTTAGTCCAATTATAATAATCATCCTTATATATATTCACAATAAAGTAAGTCGCTATGCATTTAAAGTACAAGGCAAACGTTTTAGCATCATTACAACATTACGCAATGAGGTACGTGGATTTATATAATTAATTTTATTGATATGTACTTTTATATTAAAGCCAATTATTTTTTAACTTTATTTAGATACAGACGTTTCTTCCATTGTTTATAAATTTAATAAAGCCACTTAATAAAGCCTTTCAAATATAAAATGTTTTATAGTTTTGATTTGATTTTCTACATTGTATGATTCTGAGTTTACGTACCTTTTTTTATTCGCTAAATAAGTTTGCGTTGTGGATTATTTAAAAGCAGGTTTAACTTTATTCAATGCAGTCTATTCATTTAATTTCATCTTGATTCTGAATTATTGGGAACGCTTTCCATTTGTTTTTTTGTTAAAATGTATAAAATAGAGAACATACATTGGTTCAATAAATGTTATAATTTACAATTGATATTATCATATCCCAAGAAGTTTCTTTAAATTACAAATACATATAGATAATAGTGTAAATGCTTAGTTTGGGCTATAACATTTAAAACACGAAAAATAAAATATTCTTTTAATATATGGAGTTTAAAATTTTTGTAACTTAATATGCATATTTAATTTGTAACTGTAATTAAATTAATATGATTCCAATAATTTTTTTATTCAATCAGGTCAATCTAAACACTAATAGAAGTGTTCAGCAGATTTGGAATTAATGGACTTTGCAGTTTGCTAAGTACAGATCTTCTATCTTATGAAAGTGATCACAAAGTTGATTTTAGTGCGTGTCATACCCACATGTAGTCTCCTTATCAACAGAGGGAAAACGTGACAAGTATTATAATTACACTGGTCATCTTTTATACAATTCACAAGTATACCACATGATTAACAAGTATACTTATATATTGGTATTATGTGTGGACATTTGTTGGCGATTTTATTTGTGAGATGAAAGATCTGTAGGTATAAAAATATATATTTAACATAGGGTTGTTAAATAAACTTTACAAAAAAAATGCATTTTTTCAAAATTCATAACTTGCAGAGATATATATATATATGAATATACAGTGATAATTTATTTATTTAAATAAATTTTGCAAAAGTATAAATTATGGTCATAACTGTAAAGTCAAATTTTATTTTTATATAATTAACAACAAGGCAAATATTAAACTTTGTTGTATTTCTCTTTTTTGATTTATTTACAGCTTAAGATTATCCAATGGTGTACAAATAAAGTCATAATAATTTACTATAATCATAATGGTAACTCTATAAAAATACAAAATATTAACTAAGATTATAAATATATACAGTCAAATTCATGCTGTTTATAACTAGAGAAATAATGGCAAATAATTTACACATATGTTTTATTATAACATGAGCTATCTCCTTAATAATCTATGTAATTACAGACGTTCCAGAGATATTGAATAAAAAATTTCAGACCCAATTTTTTATCATTATCTGTTCTCAATATTTTTAGCGTAATATTTTTATGATACTGAAAAATCATCTCTAAACTTTCATTTCGCAGTAGAGAATAATTAAACTTCTAAATGATTTTACTAAAACAAAAAAATATTTTCTAATTAAATTTTTGTACTTTTAATGAAAAAAAAAATTCAGTGAGGGATTTTAAAATGCACTAGTTTGTGAAAGCTTTAAATTTTATCAAAGTAACTTACGTCTACTATTCGCCAGCTATAATTTTGAAAACAATCTAAAGTTACGTTCTATATTGATCAATATAATTAAAATTTCTATATACATCACAATAAAAAAAAGAAAAAAGAAACTGAAAAAATTACTTAGCTGTAATGTAATAAAGAAAAATAATGTTGTAATCTTGGTTTTGATTAATTTGCAACGAAACCATTATTAATTTGTAGTCTTTAGTATTTATCTATTAATTTACCGATTTTCTGTTTAATGAAAGCTATCATCACTAAGATGTTTGCACATATATGTGCGTGTTATTTTCGTTGTTTATGTAAAATAATAGTGTTATAAATACTCTGCATATTTTATATCTTTAACAAGAACATATTAATAGAAATTGCTTTCGTGATGTGAAAGCATAAATATAATTCTTTATCAAACTTGATTTGGCCTATTGGTATGTATTTTGGTGTACAGTTAATTTTCGTTATATTAGCCCCTTTGTAGGTATTGTTTTCTGAAAATAACTGAGTTATGTATAGGGCCTTTTTATGAATTTGTCTATAAAAGTCCCAGTACAAGTTACTTTCATTTCAACAGAGTATAGATCTTTTATCTTATGAAAAATACTTCATATTTTACACAATCTAGAAAAAATCACATAAAGATGCACAACGTGGGCAAACATCTTCGTGGCAATTGTGGGATAAAATATGTTTAGTATTTTGCTAATTTTGCACTACGTTTAACATTTTATCAATCAATGTTACAGTAAGTTGAAAAAATTTTAAAATTTGATTCTTTTGCCAAATTTATCTAAGTTTTTTAAAAATAATTCGGACAAGCCTTGCAATGGAGATATGCACTTAACAACATAAGCTTGCACAAAAATATCTATTTAAAATTAATTTTGTATATTTTTTACACAGAATTCTTTTCTGAATTTAAGAATTGTATTGTCATTGTGTTCCCTTTAATCTGTATTATGTTTCGTTTCTAAGATGTAAGTATAAATTAGTCATCGATATTACCAATGTACAGAGTTTCCTTAAATTTTCCATAATGATATGTTGAAAATGGATTAGACAAGAATTTTTTCTTTTAAACCCATATGAGGGAATCCCTAGCTCACAAAGCAAAATACTTTTCTGTAGCTTTCTTTTCTGCATTATAATTTATGATGAATAATGGTCATATACTTTATAATTATTAATAGGTTTTTATATACAGTGTTGATGATGTTAGAGTCTATATGGGAGACGAGATGAAATAATGAGTGGGCATTCTTCAATGAGTTTTGTTTTATGGCTTGTTTAATTTTTTATTCGTTATTGGACAGATCTGATAAAAAAACATTTCATATATTGTTTATAAGTAACAATAAACTTTTTCAACAGTTTATATATTTTGATTAAAGAGCGACACCAAACACTAAATTTTTAATAGAATTTTAATCTAATTTTGTCTTTATTTTCCATTATAATCAGATATTAAACCAGAAAAATTTAAGTTGAATTCTGGAATAATTTTTTAAGATATGACGTAACAAAGTGATTGCCAATAACTTACGTATTCTCAAAAAGTTGAATCGGAAAGCGCAAGCTAACATCACAAATTAATGTGCACCCTGGACAGATATATAGTCTTCCAGAATTTAAAGGAAACTAACTAGGACTTATATTTTAATTTTTAGAAGCGATTTTTGAAAATTGGTCAACATTTTTCAAACTTGAGTTCTTGAGGCACATGCTATTTGTACTTGAATTATAATTGGGACTATTTTGACATGTCATATCTCTGAAGCCATTTTTTTTGTTCAGTTTGAATTCTTTTGTGATTAATGTCTCAACAGACAAAAATTAATGGAAAATTTGTAGCTACATTTAGACCATAATTTAATAAAAAAATGGTGATGTTTTCCATTGCAAAGTTAAGTTGTGACTATAATATGTGCTATAATCAAGACCATGTTAATTATTTTAATGGAATGTTTACTATTTCTTAATAATATCAAAACTAAACTGCATACTAGTTAAAGTTTTGGTATAAATTTTCTTTGTATTTTCTTTTCCTATATCCACACAGCAAGAAGAATTAAAGAAAATGAATATGCATATACATACATATATAGGTGGTTAAATTTGTATAGCAAATTGGTCTCGAGGTTCCCTGAATACAAAATAAGGAGATTAAAATCAATAACACATTCTTATACTTCAACTGAATGTTCATGTAGTGCCATCTGATCACAATCAAAGCGGACATGACATAGCCGTTCACTGAAATTTGGATATTCTGTGTTATGAAGTTATAAAGATATTTCAGTTATACAGCAAATTTAGGATTTTTTAAAAATTTTTTATGTGTATGCTCCTTATGATAATGAAACATTTATATGTAATCATGATTGAAAAAATGGTGAAAATATAAACATTTTGGACAGAATATGACATAGTTACTTTGCCAATTAATCAACATTTAGTAAATTGTCACATATATATATATATATATATTTATATATAATAAATTATCAATTTCTTTGTCAGCGGAAAAAACGATTTTTTGAATTAACGTAAATTCTATTTTAGTTTTAATAATCATATTCATTTTTAATCATTTATGAAAAATTTCAATGTGAGATCCAATTGTGTTAATTTTTCACCCTAAAACCGGCTCAGTTAAATTTGTTTAGACATTATACTAAGTACATAGATAAAATGTTTCTGTATAATTTTCATAGATAAATTCGAATATTTTGGACGGTTGCTGATAAGACCATGCTGCGATTTATTAACTACGTTTGTTAAATTTATATCTAAAGTCGAATTGTTACATCAAATAAATATTTTATTACCTAAATGTAGTGTAATTTTTTGTTCGGTCTGTGATATTGTTTAGGATCAAGCTTATGAATACAGTCACGGCATTGGCCTCAGGCGTGAAACTATGCAAATACTAGCTTTAAACTATACAAATATGCACCTATTATGCAATGTCTTTGAAAAAGAAGAGGTCAGATGGAAACATTATAACCTAGGGCAAATTTCATCTACGAAAACGTTTTTAGAATTCTCGCATTTACATAGTAAATTCAAAACCTATGAATACATATTTTTTAATGCTTAGATATTAAAACGAAGATTTAATATGTAAAATTAAGAAATGCTACTTAAAAAGGATAGGTTTGGAGTAATTATTGAAAATTAAAAAGGAATATAAGCTTTTTTGAAATTTTACGAATCTTTTTTAAAAATTTGTGAAATTTCTTTGAACAAAAATATTTTAGTCTTCGATGGTAATTTTATTATTTCAGTTTAAAAAGGAATTAACACACTTTCTTTTGGCTTATTATTTTTTTTAAATGTCTAAATATATTTTAAGAGCTGTAGGTGATTTTCTGACGTAGAATAATTTTATCGTGGGGAAATTAAAAAAAATCTGTTTAAAAAAACTATTTTTTAAATCCCTATAGTGACCATGTAAGAAATGCAGAAATCGCTTGGAAGCGTCAGAAATAAAAACTTTTCATTACACGCTTGTCGATATTGGTGCAGTATTCTTTTGTCAGAAAACAGTAATCGTCATTGACAAATATATTTTTGATAAATTAAACACTTTATTATTTTTATGAATTATTAAAATACTTTCATGCTACACTTCACCACATATAGGCATTAGTTATAATTTGAAATGTTCATGTGTATGTATGCTTAACACGAAAAAATTACAGCGATGTAACCAAAACTTTATTTATCACCAGAATGCACAGACCACTTTGCATGGTCTCTATAATGGAGTTTTTTTGAGGCAATTTACCCTAGTTTTCAATGTTTTCGTGTAAGCATCCTTTGTTTAGACACATTAAAGATATATGCCATTGTCCCACATCAACACATAAAAAGTAAAACAAATCCGGGATAATAATTAAAATCTGACATTTGGTATCCGCTGTAAAGGCATGCAGGTGGTGAAACCATTTTTGTTAATAATTTAAATCAAATTTTGACCTTTATAAATATGCAAAATGTTATTTACAATAAAGTTTATTTTATTATAAAAATAAAACTTGTCATAAAGATTTCATTCCATGGATTCTTATGGAAAAGCAAAAGACTAAGTAATTTCCATAATTCGAGTTGGACGAGCGTACTTTCTGAATCAATAATTTTGTTTACATAAAAGTATTAAATTTGTATTATTGTAATTATAATATTATTATAATTATCTCTGTCTTTTTGTCAAAAGAAATTGTCTTACGATTACCTGTACAAAAAAATTAATTTAAATTTTTAGGCGTATTCCATAGTTTTTTTCTTTTGTTCCCCTTTAAATATTACTTTCACTTATTATTAAAATAGTTTAGCCAACCGCATAGCGACGAAACTTTATAAACTAAAACGAAAATTCGAAATAATGATAAAAACTAAGATAAATCTGTTGTCAAATGGAATTTTATAGTAAACAAATGTTAGTTTGATTTCCAGCTAAATTAAACGATGTGTATGGGACCGATATGTTTTTTTGGCAATATTTTATAAAATCACAATAGCTTATAAACTTATAAAAAAGTTATAAAAACAATTTCTTTTAAAATTGTAATAACTAATTATTTTTCTTTATCTTGTCACACAGGCAAATATTTGAAAAATATTATAAAAAGAAAACATTTACAGAATCTATGTTTGTTATAAATAACATCCCAATTTTAAACTCACGTTTCATTTATCTATATATAAATGCTGTGGTAAAAACTCGAAATTGTTCTTCGGTAATTTAATTTATTGTAAGTTACATTAAACAATTACTCCCTTTTCGTTAATGATAATGGGCTTGTCTCGTAAGACACGCTATTTGGGTTGATATTTATTATTTTTTAAACTCGGCTGAAAGTGATAACAATGTGAATTAAGATTTTATATTGAATATTTAGATGTGTACATATGCTTTTATAACTCAAGTACTTGTACTTGAAAAGGCACGTGACTATAAATTATGTGTGTATATACATATACTGATAAAAGGCACATTTCAACATATTGACATATTAATTTCCAGACAAGGCATATCTAAAGTGCCCACATATATTTGAAATTAATTTCATATTCAATTACAATTAAGTCGAAACATGAATGGCTTAATCATAATTAATTAATTACGTTAATTCTAGAGAGCAAATAAACTAAAAGGCAATAATATGGCATCATAAAAACGACACGGCAGATTATTCTTAACAATAATCATTTTATTATAATCATATAGTGAAATTCACAGAATTTTTAAAATTTAATACGTAATAAATAAGTTTCATGTTTCATGGCACCTAAAGTGGCACACTATGTCTATCGAAGGCCCACTAAATTAATCTACATTATATTAGGCAAGCATTGAACATAAACGGTATGCTTACGATCGAAATTAATTGTAAATATTTATTCAATGACGTTATACTAAATAGACACGTTACACTCTTAGAAAACAAACGAAAAAACAAATTGTGGACAGCCTTACAACTCGGACTACAAAGATAGACAGTCAAAGTAAAACCAACTACACAAAGAACTATATTTGAAGACAAGGGAATTACCTCTTCTTTTAAGAACTACTCTAATAACGCGTATATTTAGTATTAAATCATTGAATTCAGTTGCAATTCACGTCAGAGCGATAAATGATATCGACGTATCGAGCTAACAACTAATAAAATTATTCAACGCAAAATAAATTTCATTTATTGTTCATACATTTGTACTTAAACTAAAGCGCTTGAAGGTAATTACTTTGAAACGGCGCTAAATGGCGTTGATCATAAATAATTTACATAACTACCTTATATAAATATATATATAATCCGTGATATGTGGATAACAGAAGCTTTGGACGCATCGAAATTCTTATTTTAAAATTAATATACATTTCAAAATGTAAATAACGTATCACACAATCCACATATGAAAGATTGACGCGTGTACTGAGACGCTGTCAAAACGTGCGTAAGTCGAATCCTTAACAGAGTCCAATGGGACCGTAACGGATGACTGCATGACGTTTCCTTACTCGCGCCTAATAGAAGATGTAAAATTAGCCATTTTACAATAAAACTATATACCTGAAGATATTATTAAAATCACAGAGAACTATAAATGCTGTCCATCATGTCAGTGTCTAGATCGGGACTGTCAATTGCGACGCCCCCACCGTCAATGTAAATGTCATCTATACACGACTCCGCTGTCATAATGTTGTTCAAGATGGCGTCGCTCTCGGCGGATGCGGCTTGGAGTTGGTTCTCGATGCCCAAGTAGAGTTGCGGCTCGGCCCTCTCAGCCGCGCGCTTCGCGTGTCATTTGGACGTCTTGGGCAGGTGCCTCTTCATGTGGAGTGCGAGGTGGTCACTGCGCGCGAACGAGCGCTCGCAGACGGCGCACTTGAAGGGCTTGGCGCCCGTGTGCTTCCTGTAGTGGCGGGTCAGCTCGTCGCTCCGCGCGAAGCGCCACTCGCACTCCGGCCACTGGCAAGTGTACGGCTTTTCTCCTGGAGTTTTCAATGGTTTAAGCTTTTCACATTTATAAATACGTAAAGCCTTATTGTTTAATTGTCTATACATTAATAACATTTTCATTTATAACTATAAATTAAAATCGCAATGGCTGAATATACTCGCAACACTCGCATCCATAAAAATAATATAAATCTACTTCAAAACAAATATCGTTAAAAGTTTAAAATATGAAATGCCAATGAGGTCGTATTTGTGCGCACATCACTCCAACACCACCGGATGGATTTTAATATACTTTATAGTCTTGTATCTTACGGGAATATCTGTATCTTTACAGGAATATACTGGGGCCATTATTACATGGATATTTGTCGGCCTCCTTTATATTTATAATTAAAGATTTTCATTGCTATTTGCGGACCCTGTGAACACTGTATAAGTAGTTACATTGAGTACCCAAAAGTTCAGGCTCTAGATTACTTTGTCTTTTATTTATTGATTCATATAAATCTTAAACGATATACAGTGGAAGCCAAAACGTTGGACAACCTAATTACTCCTCACAAATATTGAATAATATTAAAACAGACTCAATCACAAAGAAGAAAGAACTACTAAATTACAGAGATTTTGTAATAAAATGTTTGCCATCCAAAGACGTATAACTGCCCTTCTATAGCTGTCAATCGGGTAGACGGTAAGAAATAGCCCATAATCATCACAATCGTCTGTGTGACAGGAAAAGTTCTCAGAATATTATATAGTGTTTGAATAACATTAATCGTTAAAATATTGAGACGTTCTATGTGGAACGTAAAATCTATTAGGATAAACGGAAACCAGTGCAAACATTAAAGTTTATGGATGTTATTTAACAACTTTATAGAACGCATTACTAAAGGGTTAATCCCCACCTAACAAAGACTTGTAACCAATCGTGCCCAAAATGTCATTAATGCGAAATCAAACATACATAGACTCGTAATGTATGACATCGATAGTTTTCTTAAGCTACTTTTAGACTACGACACTTTGGTGTATACACTCAATGTATACATCGAGTGTCTGTGTGTGAATACCACTGCTAAATCTGAACAAGTCTACGCTTGCGATATTTATTGCGACATTTGGTTTAGTGTCGCGACACCGAAACCGCCTAAAGGCCCGTATAGACTACGACATTAATTGCGACACAAATGTCTGACACTCCAATATAAGGCGGTTGCTGTGATTGAGGTATATAATATTGAGGTCGCAACACTGAACCAAGTGTCGCAATAAATGTCGCGAGCGCAGACAGTGGTGTTCACACACAGACACACGATGTATACACTGAGTGTATACACCTAATGTCGTAGTCTAAACGTAGCTTTATGTGTAAACGGTCAGACATTAGAGTCAAACATTTTTGTCGCAATTAGTATAGTCTATATGGACCTTTATACCTAGTAAAAACGACTACCTTTTTGAATATATTACAAATTTAGAAAGAGTGCAGTTAAAAGTTATTACGATAAAGTCGCCCGATATCGTAATATGCGGCAGCATGATACGAACCAGGTTATGGAATTGGCATTTCTCAATAAGTATAGGTTATCTGCGTATCGAAATTTGTACTAGAAACGTTACATCAACCAGCCGACGTCGATCTAACAACACACTAGAAACGTTGATGTCGTCCGATCGTATACTTCGTCTAAAATTGAATTAAACTCGAGTGCAATGTATCTGACATCAAATCAACTTAATAATGGAGTTAAAAATAAAATGAGAGAGAAGGAATTGTTTAGGATGATAATAAGTTTATGCGCGCCGTAGCTGCGCATTAGAATAAATTAAAATAATCGTGCTCGGTTCGAAACGGTACGTTACAAAATAGTTTGAAGTTATTGACAGGCGGCGCGTTCGTGGGTACCTCTTCGCTCTGTACCTGGCGGGTAGTTGGGACGATGTCAGCTTAGTGTTGGTATTCTCAACATCCAATTGAACAAATTATGCAACGCAATCATTGTCTTCTTTCTGATATTCTAAATAAACTTCGCGGGTCATATCAAGTATAAATTTGTATTTCTATCAGTTCATGACTTTCAAGCTCCAATGCTTAATAACATATTAAAACACTGTTATTTATTAATCGTTTATATTAGTATTTTCCCGCAGTTCCGCTTGCTTTTACATAATATTTAGTATTGAAATTAAGAACCAAAGAATAAATATAAAAAAGTTAAAAGTGTCAACACTCTGAACCACACGGTAAAAATAAACCTTTTACGACGGTTTCATTTTGCTCTATTAAATGTAATTAAAGCATTAGATGTAAATGAAGTAAGTTGCATCCGCATTGATAATGGCCACCGTCTCACGTAGCATAGCACCATCTTTAGAGGCGCATCGTTTTTATTAAATAATTATGTTATGATAACAATAGGCCATAATTTTATTAATTACGCTAATCGTATAATCATTATTATTCATTAAATGTATCTATATATTTTATCTCTGTGTAATGTTCTATGACACTTGGTGTATATACTTAGTGTATACATCGAGTGTCTGTGTGTGGACACCAGTGTCTGCGCTTGCGACATTTATTGCGACACGTGGTTTAGTGTCGCGATATCGAAACCGCTTTATGTGTAAACGGCCAGACAGTAGTGTCAGACATTTGTATCGCAATTATTGTCGTAATCTATACGGGTTTTCATGAACGAAGCTATAAAGTCCTAACTTCTTAATACATGTTCTTTGTTAGGTCCTTTCTTTAAAAATGTTGACAACTCCTATAATATAATAAAGTGGAAAGTTTCGTTTGCTTGTTTTTTTAGGAATTTACGCAAAATTTACTAATCTGCTTTATGTACAATTCTAATCTGCTTTATGTACATCTATAATACATCTGTTGTATAATTATTAAGTAATAGTTGATAATGTCAACGAATTCGGAGTAAAAGTAGCCGGTCTGTGTGTTTTTGTGCCTATGGCAACTTTGGCAAAACTATTACAGATACAATAAGCATGTATAAAGCATTATTATAAAGCATGCAGTTGCGGAAATGAACAAATACAAACACATCTATAATAGTAACACATCTGTTGTATAATTATTAAGTAATAGTTGATAATGTCAACGAAGTCGGAGTAAAAATCGCCGGTCTGTGTGTTTTTGTGCCTATGGCAACTGTGGCAAAACTATTACAGATACAATAAACATGTATAAAGCATTGCGAATCGAAAAAAAATTGAACAAAAAATTATGCAGTTGCGGAAATCAACAAATACAAACACATCTATAATAGTAATACATCTTTTGTATAATTATTAAGTAATAGTTGATAATGTCAAGGAAGTCGGAGCAAAAGTCGCTGGTCTACGTGTTTTTGTGCCTATGGCAAACTCTGGCAAAACTATTACAGATACAATAAACATGTATAAAGCATTGCGAATCGAAAAAAATTTAACAAAAAATTATGCAGTTGCGGAAATCAACAAATACAAACACATCTATAATAGTAATACATCTGTTGTATAATTATTAAGTAATAGTTGATAATGTCAACGAAGTCGGAGTAAAAGTCGCTGGTCTACGTGTTTTTGTGCCTATGGCAACTCTGGCAAAACTATTACAGGTACACTAAGTTTGTATGAAAGCATTGCGAATCGTAAAAATTGTATAGAAAATTCCGCAACTGCACGTAGAAGTAATACTTCAAAAATTGAAAAAGAGACTTGCACAAACTTCAGGTCGATTTATAAATTGTTTTCAAAATAAAAACGTAGTCAGTTTAAGCGTTTACTGTAAATATAACGCTTTTTTTACACTTTATAATTTAGAACAGGAGCTTATAAAGAATTAAAAGGTTTTTGGAAGTAAGCGAAATTAAAAATGCGTATTCACGTTTGGTGCGGTGTATTCGAACACTGATAGGGGTTCGAACACTGATAGGGATTTGAACACTGAGAGGGGAATTAGACACGGTTTAGTGCGGGTATATCATAACCGCTTGTTTGAACATATTAATTTATTGAAATGTGTTCAGTTTTTACGTTGAAGATTTGATTATAGTTAAAATTTTGTTTTAATGTATATTTTGTTGATGAAATTTAATTTCTTTACTTTATTGTGTTGGGATGGTTTTTATAGCCGCTACAGACTCACGGCGTGAAGTCTCGCCGAGAAAGTTCGTCGAGACTTTTCTCGAACTCCGTGTGTTCACGCTCACGATGTGTTGTCAGTCATTTTCTCGTTGTCATCCGGCATGGAAGACTTTGGTAGTGCAGCCGCTTTGGTATCGTGTGTATTAGCAAACTATAACCTTGTGACTAAAAAAATCGAAAAAATAAACGAGAATAAGACGAGAAACACATCACATTCAAGTTTCTCGGGTGTTCTCGAGGCTTCTAGCCGTGAGGCTGTGGCGGCATTTATGTTAGCTTAATCTCAAGGGCAAATTTTCAATTGCTTGGGCGTAGATACATATAGTGAACGCTTTTGACTTAGGAAATTACATGTTTCGCGTTGCGGTAATCCCAATCATTATACTTCCCAGTATTAAGATTTATATCTGAAATAAAAAGAGTACTTAGAGACGTCCACTCGCAACGACATGTGGCTTTACGTGTATGCGAGTTTTGATTACTCACCCACTGACGTGAGCTCAAGGGTTTCTAAAATTACCGACATGTCAATTACGTAACTAGTAACGAATTTATGGGTTTAAATTAACTAATAGGGCATTTGACTATATTTTTTATTACTAAAATTGAATGAGTAATAACATTAAAAGCGGTTAAAATAAATATAACGTACTTAGGACTTTTATTAAAAAGTTATAGCGACTTAAAAACTGACGAACTAGGATTCGCGCGAAAACGCCCCATACAAAACACACCTAGCTTATGACGTCACTGACCTGTTATTTAGCATAAGGGAGTTTATTAAATATTTTTAGTATCTCGTTAAATATTACGTTTAAGTTATATATTGCGTATTATAATATTCAATTTTTTTGTGTGGAAACGAAATTCATAATAACTTTTTTAATTTAATGAACAAGAAATTGAAATTTTTTACTATTTAGAAATTTCGGTTAATTGTTTGTGGTATGCATTACTTTTTTTCGTCATAAGCTTTTTTTAAACCTGCTTTGCAGTTGTAAAACATTTTACAAAAAATTATCGATATCAGTCAGATACCCTGTTAGGTATCTGACTGATATCGATATACGACTTGGTATTATTAAAGGAATGTATTTGTTGTTTTAAGAAGCAAATCTATAAAAGACAATTTATAATATTGAGGTATATTTGTATTTTTATTAAAGAAACGAATAATATTTATGAAATCAACAAGAATCAATCAAAAATACAAATTAAATATTATACATTATTATTCTTTTTTTCTCCCGCAAATATCATTGTTTGGTTGATAAAGCGTTCAATGTTTTATCAGCTAAGGAGCTTTTCAGTTTGTTGCCAAAATAACCAGCGAAAGATAAAGCTCGCTCAGCTTCAACACTTGTTGGCGGCATAGACAATAAATAATTGTACAAAGCTGTTAGGTAGACTTCGCTTCCGCTGCCGGGAGCAATGTCATAAATGAACATTTCTACTTGAATAAAAGATTCTAGATCTATGTTTTTCCTAGACGAACATTTGTTTCCTGTTGTAGCTTTATGTATCCCTTTTTCCAACTGTTTTGTGTTGGTTAATTCCACGTACCCATCGTCAATAGTTGTGGTTACAGCTTCCATTTTGGGGGTGGTTGTTGATGTCATCGTAGACACTCTTTTGTTTGCTTAAATTTCAGCGTTTCTAACAATCGAACAATAAATGTTTTGATTATTTTTCGAGTATTTTCGTGGCTCGGGAAAAATTATTTATAATTATCAAATATTGTAATAAATCAGATGTAACTTTTCCTCGTTCACTTATTCTCTTTTTGAGAGATAAAGCAACTGTTTACTGTGTTCGTTTCATTTAAGAACTAATTTATTAAGCATAAACCGTTATGCAGCGTCCGCTTTTAATAAACTTGAATCACGGTGACACAAAAATATCACTGTTGTTATTATTACGTCTAAACTACGATGGATATCATAAATGTTTTTAATTTCTTTATCTGTAAATAGTACAGCCTTCATAACGCGTGTTTTTAATTTAAAAAATCGGTCAACTATATTTGACAAGATACTCCATTTCGTTTTAAAGTCTAATATCGGATCTAGGTTTTTAGCCTACTTTCCTAAAGTGTATTTTTCCAATATGTCATTTTTGTAGGATGATTTATGGAAACATTTAGCCACTTCTCTTACTTTTTTAAAAATATGTTTATATAAAAGTTTGGCTTTGGAATTTTCGATTCATCCATAAAAAAATCATCATCACTTTCTTTATTGAAGTTATACTACTTTAGGCGCGTTATGAAAAAATGATGAGAGTGAAATTTTAAGATTCGTCACACAAAAGTTACAGTATGAAGTTGCAGTTACAGAAACTTACGTTGGGGGCGTAGCTCAGATGGTAGAGCGCTCGCTTAGCATGTGAGAGGTACCGAGATCGATACCCGGCGCCTCCAAGACAAGTTTTTTATTTTTAGATTCTGCATTTTATTTGTCTTTCGAATAATTTAAAAATGTTTGATGTCATTAATTGTGATTCTTTATTTATATTATTAATAAATCTAATATCCAAGTTTCACAGATAAATACTTATACAGAGGCAGATGACATTTAAAAACAATATTACCATTTGATGCAGATTTACTTGATGATGATTTTAATTTATGCAGATAATAGATAAAAAGAAAATTACCATAAGGTATTTAGCTTTATGGTAATATTGTTTTTATCTTTATTTTGTATTCACTTTTCATACAGAATTAAAATATCAATTAGTTTATAATTTCCCCACATCAGCACAGCGCCATCTTTTGATAGATATGAATATTAATTTCACGTAACAAAAATACTTCAAGTACATAATATTGACGCAGTAAGCCGCTTTTTCATTTGAATTTATAGGATAAAAAAATATAAGTGCGATTTATATATGTGCTGATAAATTATATTCAATAGTGATTTAAATTCAATATTTTGATTAATATATTTACTATTCGTAAATATTAGTGAAAAAATTGTGTTTATAGACTTTTTCAAGTGCTCCAATATAATTGAGGTTATCTACCCGTATGTATTATTTAATGATGCCAAAGAAGTATAACTTCTCACGCGCGTATATAAGTACACGCACCCATTTTTTTTTCTTTTTCAGCAACAATATCTTGGATTTTGGGTTCGGATTGCAGACCTGAAGATTTATGAATTGTACAATAAATCAACCACCGCAAGTTGTATTCCATGGCCTTAACACAGTTAATGGTTGATGTCAAAATTCTTACCCATTTTAACCATTACTCTGGCCCCGTCTGTGGTGAAAGGAATGATGTCATCGAGATTGAGCTCAAATGCACTAAAATGCTGTCCTAACAGTTGACTAGTCAGCTGTCATCGAACTTTTATCCATCAATAAAACAAAATGTTTGTACTTGTTTTGGTCTATGTCATTATTGTGAATGTTTATATTTAAATACCCTCTTTTTCGAGTGGAGATCTATTCGTGAAAAGTAGTACTGGATCTTTGATTTTGGCATACTTTTAATTGTTTAATTAATTTGTGTCTTGTTTGAGAAGATTTTAGTTAATCATAGCGAGATTGTTAAATATATATCTTAAGTGTTCAGACGTACAATCTTTCTAAGTGGAATACCACTAGTGGTCACACGAGCCCGCAGAAATAATACAACTGAATAGAAATCTGTAAGTTTAGTGTCCTTTGTTCATCCTTAATGTTTCTGAAGTGATCCTGAGCATTTTCAGCAGTAGTTGAAGTGATGGTTCTTTTGCAGCCTTGTTTTGTCATTTCACCAATATGCTTAGCTATATAAATGTGGGTATGTATATATATTTGCTTTCGACATTTTGCCCGTTATCTTCTCTCAAGAAATGTGGTGATTATATTGAATCGATACAGATATTAATTATGAAATTCAATTTAATTTAAAAAATTATCAATAAAACAGTAGTTTGTTCTGTTGGAATCTACTTTATGATCTTGCAACATTTAAAACATTCTGAAAACGTATTTCAATTTATTTTATCACTACACTTAAGCAAATGTAACTTCTACAGGTATAGAATTAATAATCTGTTTGGTTGCTACTTATAAAATTGCTGTATAGAGTAAACAAGTTAGTCACTAGGTAAAGAAAAAAGTTTAAATTCTCGTATGATTGTATCATGTTTGTGTTATTTATGATCCACACGAAGAATCGAATCCGTGATCCATCGATTTATAATTCTTTTATAATTTCGCGACAACGGCTAATAACTTCATAATCACAAATCACAATACACATTAAAAGAAAATCTTTAACTAGGCTAGAGCAGGTTGATTGAGTCAATATGAATTAGATGACTGACGTTCGAACAATGAATAAAAACTATCTTTTAATTTTAAAAGTCGTTCTCATAATCTTCCTCAAAGAGACTTATCCATACTGTATCACTATTTGCGGGTATTCCCTTAAGTTGGGTTATAGACAATATTGAAATCCATTTTTTATTTGGAAGGGCTAATTCTCGCCTAATCCGTCCGGGTAGTGCCTGAACTCTCCGAGTCTAAAATAAAACACGGGTTATTACAGCAACGCAACTAGTTAGTACATACAGAGAATGCTACCTACTATTTTCAAAGATGTTACATTACAACATAACGTAAATCGGTAATAGATCGGTATATAATTTTTATTATTTCAATCCACAATTACGGGATTTTACTTTTGAATTACAAATTTATTAAAAGTTCTAAATCTATCCGTAATTATGTAATTGCGAAATTACGTAATAACCGAATAGAAGCCTTAATGTGTTCCCACCACCGTTTCTGCTTCGTTCCTCTGTGTACTTGTGCGGGAATGGCCGACTAAGTTGTAGAAATTTACTGGCGGACGCTTATTATTTATTTGTTAATGATACGATAATTTTTGAAGCCCAATTTTTTAATACATATATATATATATATATATATATATATATATATATACTTTATAAATAAAAAACATTTAAATTGCGGGCGCCATTTTGTTATTTTTATAACGTCTTATAGCCTATGTTAGTCGATATAATATGTCGATTTTAATTCTTTTTCTAAGTCAGTTGAGATATGTCGTCTCAACGAGGAAATGAATAGGTTCATATTGTTACATATTTAATAGGTTTAATGAAGCAAAATGAAACGAATCGATCGAAGTTTTAGTTTGAAGTTTTAGAAACTATCGATGATCTTTTGATATAACTGCATTGTTATTTTAGTGTTTATTTAGTGTTTCTATTTTGTCTATTCCTGCTGCAACTGTAGCACGATTCGTTGGCGAACTAAGCGTAATAACCCTCAGAGATGGGCCATTATAAGCAATAAGGAAAACATTCTAAGATATATTTTATTCGAAATAATTACAGTTGTAGTAGCAAAGATAATCAATTTATAGCTACCTATGTGCATAACAAAAGTAATGAAAATTCAACTGGCGATCAAACGGTATAATGTTCTGTTTTTTCGACAGTTCTACAAACCATCTAACTATTATTCGATTATGAAGATGGTTTATTTAAAATTTTCTGTTTTAAGCATAAAACTTAAATATCGACCGCGGATAGCAAATCCATTATTAGCGATTAAATTCAGTCATTCTCTTAACTACAGAATATTGAGTAGGAATGTTCTGTGCTCTTAACAAAAGTTAAAACACACTTGATGCATATGAAATCTAAATAAGTATTAAGGGCGTTGTTAATGGGGTGGTACTCACAGGGGGATGTGTCGTTGAAGAGATTTGCGGTCAGCAATTAGATTAGCTTGTTCAAAGCTCTGTACAATTACTTATAGAATAAAAGAAATTTTCATAAAGACCTTGTCAATTTTTTGACAGATTTTTAACGCCGGACTAGATTATCATTGTCTACTAAATGACAGGAAATCATGTATAACGATTTACATTTATAGTTTGATTTGACCACGCATAAATTATTTGATATTATGATTGTAATAATTATATACAATAAAAAAGTCTAAATTCTTATGTCATGCTCGCAGGTGCTCATAAAGTTCTAGGGTAGCTGAACAACAATTTAAATACCCCAACATTTGGAATGATTGGTTCCAAAAGTAAGGAAGTTGGATTACTCGAAATAATTTAATTTTAAGGCACTCATCAATATTCATCTAACTTTTTTTCCCATTTTATAAGGATACGGGGTAGGGTGGTGGTGATGCATGTATGGCATTACAAAAAATATTGAAGCCTAAGTATTATTTCGTAAACGGGTCTAAACAATTCAAAATACTTGCAAAATATCATGCACACAGGTGTTAAAACTGTAAAACAGTACGACGGTCATTTGGACGTAATCTTAACAAGATTTAAAAATACAAACTAAAAGGGTTTAATTGTACCCCAATTTGCTTGTCAGGGTGTCCTCTTGAAATAAAATTGCAAATAATTTTAAATATTTTTGATAAAATTTAGGTCTATAGCTTAAGTACGTAGATCTTAAGATGACGGACGTACCTTTCACGTACAAAACCCTTGTAAAAAATAAGGAACTCTTTTCATTTATAGTATACTGTGCTGTGATATTAAATTTATAGGTGCTTGTATCGATAGTTGATACATCGCCCAAGTCGACTCGGTGAACGGGCGTGGCTTGTTTGTATAAGCGATACGATGCGCCCTCGACCCGACACACGTGCATATCACTATCCTTGGTACGGTCTTTATGCATCTATTTTTATAACGACCGTTTGCATTGTGAACCAATTGTATGTTGCCAGTACGCTAATAAAGGTATGGACGTGTGTATGATGTACAGAGCACTCTTGTTGCATTTAGGTCAGGCTTTTATTGAGTCAAGCAGTGATGACACGGTTTTGAGGTACAAATCTTTTGGTTTTAACAAAATAAATAGACGGAATCATATGGCTATGTAGAAAGAGAAACGAAATTGTTTGGTAAATCGTTTTGTTGTACACGTAACATGATTAGTTATAATTTTTTTTAAAGATGTTTAAATTCGTATTTCCTTTAATAAGTTTCCGAAAAACTGGCTTTGGTTTGAGTTTTGGTTGCATAGATTACAAATATATGGAGTGATTTCGATAACATGAAAACATTCGCGCCATCTGTTGGAGCTAGTCAGAGATGGTATTTGCAATGATATTCTTTAGCATTAATTTTAATGTTTCTTCAGCTTGTTTAGTGATAAAAGGAAAATACACAAACAATGAAAATATTAAAGGAATATTTTTCACCTTAATTTGACGCAATGCAATTTTATTTTTAGACTATTTTTTTAATTTCTGTAATAATAAGATAAAAAAATTATATTATAAAAAATTATCAAAATTCATTCAGTTTTTTTTCGTGTGATAATAGATATACATACAAGTTAGTAAACGAAAATGAAAAAAGGCTTCTATTGCTTCTCTGTATTTTACTTACGTCCATATGCACCATACACGATCAGGACTGTCAGTCGGACTTACTGCGCGGTCCGATCGCTGAAAGTATCCATACAAAATAAGTTTTTAACTGTCAGTAAATCCGACTGAGAGTCCTGACCGTGTGTGATGCATACGGGCGTTATAGCTGCTCAGAACTAATTTTTGCATAAATATCTGTAATGTGCAATTTTTTTACTAATTTATTATGATATCTGTACATGCCCTTTCTATAATTTTATCCATTATAAAAGTGTTCTTTGTATATTATCTTTTAACTTTATAACGTTTCATCTAATTTTAATTTAACCGGTATTAATTAACGTGTTAACGTTTAAATTTAAACTGTATCACTATGGTAGTTGTTGCTAAAATATATGTCAGACTTTGTACTTTGTTCCAAAAAGGTAAAATTCTTTTCCAGTGACTTATATTGATCTGGATATCGTTGGATAGACCCCAAAAAGAAGATTCCGAATATCTGTAAGAAACATTTTTATGAAACAATAAGAAAATAAAAGTCAGCTATGAAACTTCACCAGTTATTTTTGCTCGACTGCCAATGAAGTGTTTTGTTCTGACTTTATTAAAATCATTCACGAAGGATATCGAAGGGAAGGGTTTTAAAAGTTAAATTGAAAAATGTGTGAAACGCGCAAAAAACATTATTGAATTATTAAATGTAATAAAGCTTATTTCGAAATTGTGTTCAAACCTTCCTTATTATTGTAGTCCGATTTTTTTCTTGCTAAAAGATTTTCACTATTTTAAATTTTCCATTTCTCGTGTTGTGATTGCGAGTAAGATATTGTTTTTGTAAGAGCAAGTTCATCCTTATTTACTGTAGAATTAGCATATTTGTGAAGATGTTTACTAAACAATGATTTAGGGGGACATAATAAGTATAATAGAACACAAAAACATTGTTTTTGGAATATTTATTTGTTAGCACATCCCGCAAGAATGAATTCTAATGGCGTTTTAAATGCTGGTAATTTTTGAACCTGAAATGACTGACGTAAAGGCTTTGTTCCATTGCAATCAACTAACTAGAAAAGTCTAGTTGAAATGGTAATTTCAAATATCAGCACAAAGTACATTTATTTGAAAAAAAGTTGACGTTTATTATGATTATAGATAGCGTAACCTTCAATTTTACAGTTAACTCAATTTTTATTTTCAAAAGTCTATGTGAAGTCAGTCAAGGGAAAAGCCAGTAGTTAAATAGATAGACCAAGATTATGATTGTGGACCGCGCCAATAATAGCTTGCCTGAGGTGACACAGATAACGAACTGCGATGTGGTTCAGTCCTATACCTTGCCGCTTTAATCTCAGATAATGGGGGCTGCGTAGATGAAGACAAGAGGTGAATGGCGATAGCCAGAACTGTGATGGATAAGCTGAAGAAATTATGGAGGAATCGCAACTTAACTAAAGCCATTAAGTCCATGCTCACACTAGTTTTCCCCATATTTTTATAGGCATCCGAGACGTGGCTATTGCGAGAGCTGGAAAAGCGGAAAATAAATACCCTAGGGATGTGGTGCTGGAAGAAAATGCTGGGAATGTCATGGACAGAATTTCGTACAAACATCTCCATACTTCAAGAACTCGGCATCACGCAGTGTCTATCAACCCAAGTACAGTCTCGAATTTTGAAGTTCTTTGGCCATGTCTTGAGGCGAAACAATGACTCCATAGAGCGTTTGGTGATCCAGGTAAGGGGGGAAGGGAACAGACCGAGTGGCAGATCATCTATGTGATGGGCTGATCAAATAAAATCAGCAGTTGGAGACCCTCTGCATAAATGCACTAGAATGTCGCCCAATAGGTTAAAATGGCGAGAAATTGTGAGGGGGGTCACATTAACGATCGATGATGATGCAGCCTCATCATGACCACGACCGCTCTTTCAAGAGCGACACGACTGTGAAGAAATAGATAGATATTTACATTGAAGTAAAAATATTTAACGTGGTGTGTTCTCGAGGTTGATATTGTTTAAGTGTTCGTATAATTTGAGTGGGTAATATTGAAGGAAATTTGTTCAATTTTTTTTAGTTTCTCCCGACATCACTGAGGCTCGGTCGACATGGGACAATGATTTGAAAAGTTACAGTCGGGTTTAATATAAATTAATTTAAAATATACGTATCGTAATAATTCACTTAATTAAGATAAGTAATGCGTTACTAATTTTTAGGTAATAAAATTATTTAATAAGTATTAAATAATTTTATTACCTAAAAATTAGTAACGCATTACTTATCTTAATGATAAGGTAATAAAATTATATAATAAGTTCAATTCTTGACTTTTAATAAGTTCAATTCGATTATGATCGGGTCTATTATTTGCGGAATATTTATATCATACTTATGAACTTTAAATATGATACGAACAATCTTTATCTGTGCTGTATTTCTTTTATTTTAAAAAATTGCTATCTATGGCTTATTGCTATTGTTTTGGAAATTTTTGTAAAAATTCTGTTTAACAAAATCGTTGCTTTATGAGTGAATTTTACATTTTAATTTTTTTAATTCATCAGCTTTCAATTGACACCTCCCTCCTCCGAAATTACCCCTAAAATTATGAATTGAGATTTTTGTACTTCTACTGGTTAAAATTTGTTGAGATGTGTATTAAAACTTTAGAGAGAACATTTTTGGAATTATTGATTTGAAATTTAAACAGAGATAACTTGGCGAATAGGGTTACCATAATAACTTTTAGTAAACTAGAAGTTATGAACTAAAATAAACTATACATAAAAGTACCACACTAAAAGTTAAATGCACGATGTGGAAGGAATATACTCGTAGCATATTTTGGCGCCAGTGTTATATGTAGCAAAGAATTAGGTTATACATAAAAGTACCAAGCAAGAAGTTAAATGCATAACGTTGGAGGAAGATAGCATATTTTGGTGCGTGTTATATGTAATAAAGAATTAGACTATACATAAAAGCACCAAACAAGAAGTTAAATGCACAATGTTGAAGAAAGATAGAATATTTTGGCGCCAGTGTTATAAGGAGCAAAGAATTAGACTATACATAAAAGCACCAAACTAAAAGTTAAATGCACGATGTTGGAGGAGATAGCATATTTTGGCGCCAGTGTTATATATAGTAAAAAATTAGACTATACATAAAAGCACCAAACTAAAAGTTAAATGCACAATGTTGGTGGAAGATAGCATATTTTGGCGCTAACATTGTATGTAATAAAAAATTGAACTATACATAAAAACACCAAATTAACGGTTAAATACAAGACGTGGGGGGAAGATCGCAGAAGAACATTTTGGCGCCATATTATTAATACGACGCAAAAAATGTGGTATTTTGTCAAAATTATAATTCCGACCGCGGTATCAATTCGATATTATAAGAATTTAATACCGATCACGAAACATGATAAATATTATCTCGAGTTTCGGGATTAGTGACTCTAATTACGAACCCCATATGATAGAGTGGAAGAAGGGTCCACTTTTAACTCTAGAGTTACGGAACTCAATAAATATCTAACATCAAAGCCTTTCAACAGCTAAAAGTAGACGTATCTGGTGAAAATAATAGGTGTCTAAGACACCTAGCAAACCGACACCGTAGCAAGGAGGATGTATGACCAACCGACCAGATTATAAGTTCTAGCAAGTGTTATGTTCTTTTATGTTTGGAATATAAGTATTAAAGAATAAAGTTAAACTAGCTTCACTATAACGGTATTAAACTGAAAACTAGTTAAGCAAACGCAAGAGTGGAATGTCTACATTGTTCAATTTTATAGCAAAATAATATGTTATAAAGTACAAGAATAATACGACACTTTATTGTTGTGCGCACAGCTGTACTTTACATGCAACGCAGACGAGCTACTCGTGTAAGTGGTAAGGCGGTGGCCGACAATTGCCAATTTTTGTCAGCAAGGTCTGTGGCAATTTTCCATCGAATTAATGCATACGCTCCGACTGCATGTCTTCCGTCAACGTCAGCGCGTGTTTATACGTATGTTCTATCCCGTGCGTCGTGACCGGCGATAGTCGGCCAGAGTCGCACCATTTTTTGCAGGACCAGTTTTTGGTGAATATTAAATATCATATGTTCTACTTTCACCAATATTGTTTTACCGATTATTGTCGGTTATGTGCGCATTACACATTGCTGTACCCCAATTAGGTATCTATTAATTCAAAGTTTACCGTTTAAGAAAGATTTATACTCATAAAACCTGCTATTACAAATGAAATGAATTTTACTGACTTTCGCTGTTAAGGCACTAGCAGACGTACATATTATATAAACAAAATTCGCATTCGCCGTATCCTTAATTGACAAATTAATTGTTTAAATTAGCTGAAACTTAGAATTGAGTCAAAGTTCGTTCGAATGTTAATGAGAATCTCGATTTACCTGTATGTATTCTCTGATGCGCTTTCAGGTGAGAGCTTTTCGTGTAAACCTTCGTGCATCCTGAAATTTACAAGAATAGATAAATAAATTGAATATAATAATTATTATATAATTAATTAAAAAAATTACTCGTGTCTATACACGAATATCAAATCTTTGACTACTTTAAAATAATATTAAAAATCTTTTTTTTTGGAGGCTCTTTAAACATTCGTTTTGCCATTTAAAAAAAACAATTATGACATGTAACATTTAAAGGTACTTGAATAAATTTTGAAACAAGAAAAATAAAACCGCCATTACCCTGCCTAAGATATTTAGGTATATGTCAAAGATTTCTTAGATCAAAGCACTGTTAGATTCACTATTATAATATATTTCTACATAATATTTCTGTAATTGTAAAAACGACGGTTCTCTTATATTTGATGATAGCTTTTTGACGTAAAAGGAAAATAGTAAATGTGAAGATTTCGTTGACGACAGAAGAATTATGGAATTTATATAGAGTCTAACAACGTGTCTATTATTCACACACTTTTTAGGCATATCAAATTGAGTAGAAAATGTTAGGAAAATTTATGAAAATTCTCGACAGTTCTGAAAAAAAAGTTGTCAAAATTGCGATTCTTGTTTACTTCTTTAAGCGCGTTATGAAAGAATGAAGTATGAATGAAGTCGGCATGACGCAACAAAAAATCGACACCGACACGAAGTTATTCACTAAACATATATTTGCATAGTTTATTTGACAGATAAGCAGTCCACCATTTTAGTTTTTTGCTGGCTTTCTATTGTAAGCCAATCATCTGCCAGACCGTTTGTAGTTCGGTATGTGTTTATTTGCATTATAAATTACAAATTATTAATTAATTTTATTCATTTCTTTCCATTATTAATTAAATTTTATTTAGGATGTTTTAGTAAATTTAACAATTTATTATATATACGTGTTTCTATTAAATTGAATGCCGAATATTCATTTACATTTTCAAACTAATTAAATTCAATTAATAACGATTAATTTTAAATTTCATATTAACAGAAGATCAAATTGCTTACTACTCTATGAATAAATAATAACGTTGAAACGCGATAATTTGGAAACGGTCTGGCAGATGATTGGCTCACAATGGAAAGCCAGTAGGAAAATAAAATGGTGGACAACTCGCCTATCAAATAAATTTTAAATTTTCGTTTTTTAGTTATTTGATTGAACTTAGATTTTACCAACCGTATTTATAATTACGCTCCAGTCCTTTTATATTTTATTTTCATTATTTGCGTGCTCAACAAAGTTATTCTTGTATTACGCCAAAGAAGTATAACTTCTAACGCGCGTACATAAGTATACATCAATGTTTTATTATAAGAAATATGCTTGAAATATTCACAGTTTGATGCATAAATCCCCTGTATAAACAATAAAGACATTGTGTTTTACACCTGTATAGTTATTATTTTAGAAAATTTTTATCAGGATCGTGATTAGTATTTAAAACATATTTAAATTTTAAATTCTCAAATTGTAGATTCGAATAACTTTCAACTTTATCATCTATAGGTACTTACAATATTTGTATGTATTTTATCTCGAAGTAATAGACATTATTAATACTATAAACTTTAACGTGTTATGACCCGTCTCCATAATATTTTTGTAATATTCTTTGTTTTTGTTATTGAATTCTCTCAATAAATTTACTTGTAAATTTAAATTATCACCTTTCTGACTTGGAGGGTCCATCCATATCGCACTTTTTTTCTTTTGTTATACAATTAAAATGGCCACTACCCCGTTTAAAATTGCTGCAGAAGTAAACAACTTTCGTTCTCCCATTTTAATTGGTAAAAAGATTATATCATATAATTTATTTAGTGTACTGATGCAAAATTATTTCTATCATCAAATATTAAGGTTAATTTTTTTATCAACTATCTTTGGCTTCACTTTTCTATGATCATGTAATGGTAAGTTTACATAGGTTAATATTTTTTAACTTACGAAGACTGCAAATAAAGAATAAATATTTATGGTTGTTATGAACATTTAAATCTTAGGGTTCACACTAACACAAAGTTACGTGTAGTGTTGTAACAAGGTCGCATTAATTGTTTGCATGTCAAATAAAAAGTGTAATAACCTCGATCCTGATGTTAGGATATTTGATTCCTTCTTTGTTCCTGTCATTTAATTATGATTTTCATTTTTATTATTATTTTACAATTTTTTATTTCATTTTAAATCTTGTATTCTAACTACCAATTTCTTGTACCTATTACAATTATTTGGTTGACTGATTGGATATGTTTTTTTCGGTCCAAGTGTACCTTATTGATATGTACATTGAAATAAGTTAATAAATAAAGACTTTTTATTAAGCATAGTTTTAATTGAGCTAATAACATAATTCGGGATGCAAGATAAAAAAAATAGTTATTAAGTAAAGTTCTCGGTCAATAAAAGATGCATATAAATTGCCTGGTGCACAAAGTGCCATGAACTTTTAAAGAAGTTTAGTTGCAATTTATTCGGGAAAACGATAAATTTTACGAAATATTTTCATTTATTAACAAACTACCTACCTGGAGTTAACGAATGTTATTAAATTAAAACTGTTTGCATTTTGATTAAATTTTTTTATAAAATTCATCTCAAAGCATAGAGCGAATTTTTTTTACAACGAATAATACAAATAATTTTTAGAAAATTATAGTAGCATATTAGAAAACCAAAAACAACTAAGAATCATACTAGTATGAGGAAATACTCTACAAAATCTCACTAAATACTGGCGAAAGAAATAATTAAATTACGTATTTATTAATTTTTCAAAGTAAATGTTTGTAAGTAAATGTGGACTGTGGCAGGCTACTCAAGGGAAACTAGAAATATTGCTTTAGTGTAAATTTTGTATTGGCTGATAATAATATTATACTTTGCACAAAACTTTCCTACATATCGTACAACAACTCGACTTAATGACGCTATCATGACGCGTTTTGGTTAATGACCCTATCATTAGAGTTGCAACCTTAATTCATATTGCCTTACCAATAAAGTCGCAGTGGTGCACCCTTCGCTTCTCAAGCTCGGGGTTGTTTCTGCGGTTGAACTTGACGTGGTGATGAGGCGCGAGGCGTGGCGGCGCTGGCGGTGGCAGGTTGGGCTGGTGCTGCGGCGGGTGGTGATGGTGCACCTGGCGGTAATGCGATGTGGTATAATTAGAAAGGGGTGACAATTGACATAGATGTGAAGGAAAGTTTGTGTTTTATTCTGTGGAAAGTTATAGATGAGATTTGGATTATTTATAGGTAGAGATTGATTTTTTAAGGCTTCTACGTCATTATGTTGAGAAATTTAGGAAGGTCAATTTGATGATGACTTTATGAAGTAATACATATTGATGGTATATATTTTGGAGATAATGAATAATCATATATATTTCTACATATATTATAGAAATGACTATCATAGACGAGATAGAGAGAAGAAACGGCAGTCAATTCGCTGTCAAAAATCAAATTGGTAACTTTCTCTGTACGCAGTCCTTTTTGTTTATTTTAATTGTATAGTTTTTGTTTTTTTTTAATAAATAAATTTGTGTTTGTAATATTCAGTGTTTAGTGTCTAAATAATGGGAATTAAGTTGAAAAAAAATTTAACAAGCAGTTCATTTCAAAAATGCAGTCCGTAAAGAACAATTTAAAAAAAAAAAACAATATTTTGGTTTAATGTGTGGGTAATCTTTTAATTACGGTATATTTTTGTTTAATATGTCGTTTTAATGTGTACTTTTTATTTAAAAAAGAGAAAGGGACTGAAGTTTCTATTTATCTTAACCTGCATTATGGTTTATCAAACAGATGTAACAAAATGTTTTCCGTGCAATTTTCTTAATTAAATTGTTTATGATAAATAATTAATACAAATAATATTTTTATAACAAATAATTTGTTGTAGTTTTTTTTCGATTTAACTCGCATTTTTTGTCACTAAGTATTTAATATGCAAATAAGTATACAATTTATCAAATATTAAACATAAAAAAGGGGCAAGTGTGATAAATATATATTATGAGGGTTCTGTATACATTTAGACACTTGTAAATATCCGAGGGTACGTTGTATTTATATTATTTGTTTATTTATTTATTTATATACTTTAATATATCTGATTGATACATATGGCGAACTTGTTGCTACGAAAGCAATCTTTTACAGTCAATCAGAAAACCAGTCCAGCTCCGCTCAATGAGTGCCGTCAAAGGCCGCATGCCTTGTGATCAACCAAACACACCACGGTGACGAAGATATTACATAATTTACAAATATTAATTTTTTTACAATATTAATATATTGCTAACTTTAACTGTTCTTTATTTTCAACCTCTTTGAGTTCTTGTATAAATATTTAAAATAAACATGTGGATTAATAAGACATATTACTTATTTTAAATTTTTACGTAGCATGGTTTTTGAGAAAATTGGATGTGACAGACGGACCGACAAACACGTGAGTGTTCATGATAAGGGTTCGGTTTTCAGTTTGATATGGAACCCTAAAGAACAAGACAATGTAAAAAGTGAAATGAGTGAAAATTTGTGTGAAAAGACGTTTAAAAATTGACATTAAACAGCCATTTTTCAGTAGTAAAAGTAGATATTAAATCAAATTTTTTTCTACAAACTTTATTATAAGTACTCTTTGATTCGAAAAAAGAAAAGAAAACAGAGGAAAAATCACTTTTACTAAAGTGTACTTTGACAGCATGGGTGCGTTTAATGTCATGTTTGAGGCTGAAACCAAAATATGTAAATGTATCCGAGCTTTTTATTTCAACAACTTATAGATTATCTTAACTGAGATCATGAGCTTAAATATACATAAAGAGCTTTTTTCATCATTCTAATGAAAACATATATTAGATTGCTTTGCAACAAAAAATCAAATTTTGATTATATAGTTCGGCTTGTGAAATTTTTTCCTGGTATCCGAAAGCTATCGTTAGGTTTATTTTTGGCGTCGAAAGATTTTCTATAAAAGTTTTTACAAATACCTTTTCTTAAAGTGAATTATATGAATAAATTATCGATCTTGTAAAAATTTAATTAAGTATTTTCTTAGATTAGATGATGTTGACAGTACTTGAAATCAACAAGGTTGTAACTTATATCTGCGTTGCGAGTTTAAAGACGCTTATATTTTTAATTAAAGGACGTTTACGATAAAACTAACTTTGATTAAATATACGTTAATAACAATTATTTTGAGCAGAACTTGCACTAGGAGGGTTCCTTACACGTTTAGGCTTATAAATATATATGAGCACATAGTATTTGTAATTAAACTATTAATTTTTCACAACGTTAATGTATTGCCTACAAAATATTTCACAGGCGTAAACTTAGAATTGGGCGAGTTCGATTTTAAGAATGGTCTGTGTCTTTAAAGTCTGTATGGCGTAAATAATGGGATAGCGAATCATGCATATGGTAGATGCACAGTGAGTGGTTTAGAGATTACGGTTGGTGAGGAAACCTATTCCATTCAAGTGAATATATTTTTTACTCATTGCTTTTACTACAAGGGTCGTGCCCTCTTTTGAAGTGGAAGGAGTGTCCCCTAATATGGTTGCTAAACAGAATAGTTCAACTTCTTCGCTAAAGCATGAAGTTATTCTTCTATTCCAGTATGAGAGCATGAAACCAGCCTTGCTAAGTAAAGCCAACTTAATCCGATTAATTTCTATGAGGTTTTTTGATATTTCTAGTTTTAAACCAGGAGGTCGTTTTCAATCTTTAGAACCAATGTTTGTATTATAGAAGAGTAGATGTTCACTGATCCTTGTGCATATATTGAGTATTGTTTCGCTCACTTTCTGCCTTAAACTAAATTCATAAAACAAAATCACACTAAGTACTTTTCGTGAAATACTAATATTTGGTTTGTTCTTTATTCGCCGAAACTAAATTTTTATTGAATAGAAGATCGAATGCTGCGTTTTTATATATAACTTACCAGTAATGTTCGATTAGTATCTATATTACATAAATTACTGGAAAAACGTGGCGGATTTATTAGTTGCCTTCGTAATATACCAAACTCAAAACAATATTTTTATTGAACATATTTGGCATTATTTTTGTAGAAATTTATTATAATTAAATTTTTCGCAACTAAATGAAACTGTCTGATGTAGCATTATTTCTCCTTTTATTCTAATTATTAATTGAATTCTTAACAACGACTCAGGTTTCGTTGTATGACAATATCTCCAGATGGGCAATTTGTAAAGATTGACTCTTAGAAACTTCCAACAGCATTTAATATTATACAAAACAATAGCGGGGTTTGGGCGGGTTTTCCCGCTCTTTACGATAGTGAGTTTATGGTAGGGGAGCGGTGTAGTTTTTATTATATTTCCGAACGTTGTACAATATACATTGTAGTATTTTAGTGAGGGTAATAAATTAAATTGATATTATTCTATGGGGTTATACAATACAAATGTTCAGGTGTATATAATAAATTAAATGGAACCTCCATTTAATTTCTCAGTAATATTTTTATACAATAGCACGGGTATCTGGTGGTTGGAACAAGGTTATATATTAAATATACATATCTCTCATTTCTTGTTTTCTTCTGTGCTGTGTCCTTATTTGTGTAGCCGGGCTGAAATATTTACAAATTGCCCACCTGAAGATGTCATATAACGAAACCTAGGTCGTGGTACAGAATTTAAATAAAGTAGAAATAATACTACATCACGTAGTTTCATTTAATTGAGAAAAATTTAACAATATTTTTAACCAACATTATATAATTTGCAAATACAAAACCATAAGACCTATGAATTATGATAGGTGTCATTAATCAAGATTATCATAACACAAATAAGCAAAGGTTTCATTATGTTAATGATACCCCCGATTATAATTAAACAAAAACAGGCCAAACGCGTGTCGCGAAACGCGTAATGTAGGATTCCATAGTTTTCTATACAATTGCTGATACAAGTTAATCGAAATAACTTTAATTAAATTTCAAACAAATGCATTTAGAACTTTTTCATATTTCCAAACCAGTGATTGAGAAATTAAAGGGATGCACGCATGCACGCATGGAGTACGCCATTTTGAAGTGTAATATCTCGCAAACGGGATTTGAAAATGGAAAATGGTAAATGGAATATTAATTTTATTTTAAAAGACCTGTCAAATGATACTTAAATTTATGGAGTGCACGAAAGAAAATTTTCGATCAATTTTATATATATGGAGAGGTACATGGAAAAATATTTTATTAATACTTTGAATGATTGAGATCTTCATATGAAGCATTTACTAACAAAATTTCAGCAACAGAAACGTCATTGTATATAAAGAGATTAATGGTACTGGTGAGTATGGGATTCGATTTTCGAAAAACGTTACACCGTATTCTTTTTATAAATTATTAAAATGCTTTTTATTTAACACACTACAAGTATTTAGGATTAAATTATGCACGCCATGGGGACATCGCAGGAAAAAAATGGCGGCATTGTAACCATAAGTTTATTAATTCACCATAATTTTTATAAGTGATTACCAGGCACTAATATCTTGCATTATCGAAATTTAAAATCAGATAAAAGCAAACAGTACAAAAATCTTGCAGATAATAAAAAAATCTAAAAAGATAAAAAGGTATATTAAATTTCATCATATTTCGAAGGTGCGTTTATGAAAATTTATTACAATCTGCGAAACTAATATCGAGTTAATGTTATGTGTAATAGGGTTTTTATGTCTCCCCAATAAATAAATGATGCGTCATTAGATAGACTGTAATCCAATTTATATTATAATTTATAGCCCAAAATTTACACTTTTTAGACCCATGAATAAAGTTTCAACCCTTTCGTATGCTGTTATCTTAATGTGAGTGTTAAGAAACTAACACCATCTATCTAATGTTTTTCGCACTACATTTTATTACGATGCGGTAGCTATATACGTTGATAGTTGCGGCACAGTTGGTACTGTGTAATATTTCCTTTTTTCTTTGTTCAATTAAAATTTTATATTTGTTGTTGTTAGATTTTTATTATTTTTAGTACTATTACTAATGATAGTTATTGTGTTGATTATTATTATTTTATTACCATAATATATTTTAAACAAATTAAACAAGAGAAAAAGATTCACAGGAAAGAGGTAAATTAGTACCATATGTAAGCAACAGATGGCACTAATTCGTTAGTTTGTTAATTTTTATATTATATGCGGTTAAATTAAAGTGCCTTTTCAAATATTTGCTTTTAACAGTTTTAAAATATTGCAAAGGGAGTCACGACGTATTTAGGTATTGAAAGTTGCAGAACTGTCGCTAATGTGCAGGTTTAATTTTTGTTTACAATTTTTTGCATCAATATGAGACGATTTACACTTTACAGTAAAATATATGGATATCTGTTATAATGCGGTGTACGACAATGTTTTTTATTTTAATAAATCATAATTTCAAGGTACAAACTGTCGAGGGCTGAAGGAAATTTGTGGCAAATCTTAGAAATCGACTAAATTAAAATGGTTTAGAAAATTTATTAAATTTAACTTTTAGACCAGGTCGATAAAATCGAATTATGGTGTCAATTTTAGTAAAGCCCATTGCATTCTACGAGAGCGAACGAGACAGAGAAACGAACCTCATTTAAATATATATATCTCATATACCTACCATTACATTTAAAAAACTCATAACTCTCTTAAATTTTGATTAATTTTTATTTTTTCACTAGTTCTTTTAAATTGAACTATATTTTCACCACATTTTACTAAAAATACAGCAAATTTAGGAGAACTCAACTATCCTAATTGAAAGAAAAATAAGTAGTTTGAATTGAATTCTCATGCAGTCTTGCCATTCGTATAAACATTGTGGTTTGTAAAATTAAAGTATATTTCATTAATTTGTGTAGCTACTACACAACGCCATATATTTTGTAATATTATGAGCGAATTAGGAATATTTTTTATTGACAAACAGAAACTGGAGAAAACTTCATTAGGATCCATTTTCCCTATTTGGAGACAGGACCCTAAAATGCATATAGGATATATCGACATCGATTGTTGTATATATGTTATTTTATATGAATTATATTATTGATTTTACTCTAAATGACCATTTAGCTTTCTATATATCAATAACAATTTAATGTGATCACGTTGAGTCAAAGTATTAAATATTTTATTGGTTATCAGATTGTATTTTCCGTGTCTTCGGATGCAATAATAGGCCCTCTGTTTGACAACATTTTGTTTCGTCACGACAAAGACGCAGTGCAGTTTCTTTGTTTGAGTCATTCGTACCTAATTCGTGATCGTAACGGCGAATTGCAAGAATGTTTTGTCAGTACTTTCTCAGAAGCAAATTTAACGTTCTCTTGCAAATTTTTTTTATGTAACAGCGTAGTTTGCGGTAATTGACTTGTCTACGTATGTTTAACACTCTTAATGCGAGAATTATATCGTAGATGGAAAAAATGCACTTTAGCGAAAGTGGATTTTTCACAGTTTTTCTTTATTAGAAAGAAAATGTAAACTACAGCATTGATTTGGATTATTACTAAAGTCGTTCGCGGGCTCGGCCGTTTGAAGCAGAAATTTGAAGTTTAGCTTAATGACATATCGTATTAAACCGCATATTTGGCAGTAGTTAACACTTTAAAATATTTGTATGGCCATTTTCGAAATAATCTTTTTTAGTTTTTGATGTCGCTGGTTATAAAGAACTCAAAAATATTATCCAGAACTTTAAGTGCCATAAGTTTAGATATGCATCAAAATGTGCTAAACAGTGTGCAAAAAAAAGGCAGGATGGGGAGAGGAGGTGGGAAGGGGATTATTTCCGGAATTATTCAACCAAAAATCACGAAAAACAGGGTTGATAAAATCTGACTAGAAATAACAAAAAAAACTATACGCGTTGTCCGGGAATAAGTGTCGGACAAAGAAAGACGCTATTCGTTAGCTATAAAGGAATAAATTTAACGTTGAGATAAAACGTGAAACACACCCTTTTTCTAATTGAGTGCAAAAACAATTTTACCACATAATTCTTTTTAACACCCCCAATACTTGTCCGGAGTGCGGTGCTTACCCGCAGCCGCGATGTTTTCGCAGCTGTTTGCGGGTTATTCCTCTGAGCGGCGCTGAACGGTGTGCGCAAGTATCGTGTGTACGAACAAGATGACAAGAAATTATGAATATTATTTTCAATTTTTATAAAATAAGTCATGTCTTAAATTTTGTTTTAAAGACAATCAACAATTTTTCAGTCAAGGAATAACATCTTTCTTTGTCCGACACTTATTCCCGGACACCGTGTATATACCAGATCTTTCAGTTTTTCACAAATTCACTCTATTTTTAGACCCTTAAAGATATTCAAGGAAATATGTTTACATGGTAACAATAAGAAATATTTGTAAATAGTTTCATTACAATTTTATGTACAATTAAATGTCTATATAGCATAAGAGTAAGTGTACCTTTGTAGTGCCACTTTTACTTGTACTTAACTGGTTTTATTTACGAGTGTTCTTGGTTTGAAAAAAAACCCATCAAGCACAAGTGGAACTCGCACTACGAGGGTTCCGTGCACATAAATGTATTCCGAATCACAATATTTTTATAGATGCCAAATATTTATAACAATTTAATGGTACATAATATTCCTATTAAACTATTTACAAAATTTTAATTTTTATAGATAGATGCATATTTAAAAAACATATTTTTTATGTGATATAACTATAAATTACAATTTTTTTTCCTTGTGCTGTGAGACCTTGCTTCTTGCTAAATTTCATGATTCTAGATCTATAGGAAATACCCTATAAGTTTTGATTTATTTCGAGTGTCAAAATATGTAACATAAATGATCACATTACCAGTTGCATTGAATTAGAAGCTTTTTTACAGCTCCAAGGGACCTTAGACCTTAGCATTTGGTATTAAATTCAACTTGATACACCCACGTGCTCCTGAGAAAAAGAGTTTAGACAGACCGATAGACGGACAACGAAGTGCACCCTATAATGGAACCCTAAAAAAAACAGTGAAAAATTCCTCTTTTCTAAAGTGCACCTTTTTCTAAAGTGCACTTGCAATCCACGTGGCACTGAATGTGTTAAGATTATTATTTTGGCCTCTCGACAAGACTAGCGTTACAAAGCATTCGGAATTACCATCATTGCGATGCAGTGGTAAGTTTTTATTGCGTATATCAAATGCAACGCACTAAGTAGGTTACGCTAAACAATTTAGTTTCAATTTAGCCATATCAATTACTATTCATTGAAACTATATTCATGTAGCTGTGTTACAACTTTTATGTCAATAATTTCAATAAAAAACAGCAAAAAAAAACAGTGAGAAAATACTGTCATTTAAAATCAGTTAATGAGAGAGTTAAATAGTCAGAATATTATTGTTAAATATAATTCGTTTTTTTTTGTTTTATTGGCTTTTTCGTTTAAATAAGCGATTAGTGTTAATCGCATTGAAGTGCCGGCGGTTCTGTCTCCGACGTAATAAATATTGAGATTTGGAGAGATAACAGAATTTGATTTATGCGAGGAATGGAATAAAATCAGTTTTTTTTAGTTTTTCTCATTATAGTAATAAAATACATATAATATCTTAGCGTCGATGTTTTAAGATGTTTTTTTGTTTTATTTTGGAGATTTTATTTTTGTTCTTCGTAATGTTTTCAGATTTTTTATCTATTCTTTGTGTATGGATTGGCGAAAAAAGGCACTGTGTTTTTTATTATTAAGATAAAATATTGTTGAAGCGAGATGTTTAAAATGTAGTAAAGAATTTTACTATAAGAACGTAAATGTAACATAAAGGATTAGTTAAGTTTTTGTCTCCAGAAAAAAATATTGGGCCGACATAATTATATTAGAGTTTTTCGCTTCAAATGCATTAAAGTTAAAAAAATCCTCAAAATATTATTCAAAATTAATTGATAATTTTATATTCAGCTAAAAGAAAATACATAAACCGGCAAGTTAGAGTGTGAAAATATAAGAATAATATAATAATCTTATAAATTAATTTCTGTATTCATACTCTCAATCTCTGAATGGAAATCAGCACCCTTTCATATTTAATTTTTTTGGTAGTCGATTAAACTTATAAAAGAGAACTCGGTTCATTTTTAAACATTTACCATTGTAGGTATTTTCTTTTAATCTTTTCACTGAGTTAACTTCGTTATGAATTTTTGAAGAAAACACCTTGTTTCCGCTTTGATAAATACATGCCGTATTTACTTTTCGTATTGAAAAATAATGGAAAATGTTTAGTATATGACCATTATAGAATATATGACCATTATATATGACCATTATAGAATAAGGGTAAATAATTTCTTTAACATTCGTTCAACAGGTTTCGTGATATTGTGACAAAAGACACTAATGTGTTTATTTACGATCAGATGCTTCTAACATCTAAACAAAATAAGATAGAGACTTTTAATTTACAAGTAATATTTTTGGACCATTCTTAGTTGGTCAGAATTCTTATTAGCGAGAATCTGAATTTTGGAGTCGGTCTGTTGGTAGCTAATGAATCATTACGTCGTAGAATTAAAATTTTTTGGCGTAGAGATTATTTAGTTTTGTTGAAAGTGTAAAAATAGCTCAAAAGAAGCACAGTAGAAGCTATACTGCAACTTTCAATATAGTAGTACTACGCTGCTGTTTCATGCTTTCATTTCTTTCATCGTAGAACAAATCGAAATAAATAAAAAGAAATTTATCAAGTTATGAACAGTTCAAGTTAAATTGGGAACCTACGAATATTTTTTTAAAATTTTTGTACAAGAACGTAATTTGAACAATATCAGGTAGATGGAGTTAGTTACTTACGATTCAGTTTGTTTTTTCAACAGAAAAATATATAATGACAAATTGAATTCTGCAATATGACCGTATTCAAGAGACAAAAAGTCTAGAATTAACACTTGTTTAATTAACACAAGTCTAGAATCATTATAAATTGGACAAAGCTATTTATCTAATGATATATTATTGCTTTGAATTTATTATTTTTAGAGATATACGATTTACGTGCTTATTTTTTTTAAACTTATACTGGATTTGACTCCTGTCAAAAGATGTAGTTCTATGCCAAAATAGGAAAAGTGACAAAAACAATTTTGGATTCTAAAGTGAAAGTGGAAAAATGGTTTTCTTTTTAAAATGCTTTTGTTAGTTTAATTTGTATGTAACTATGTAGGTAAACAAATAAGTCAAGTTAATTTTCGTCTACTATTAATAGTCATGCCAATTTAAAACTGCAGTTTTATGCAATTCTGATGACAGTACAATAATATGGCACCATCGAGCTGATATAATGATGGAGGAAAGGGGTGGTCGTAGGAACTTCTCAATAGCTAAAGTAAACCCATAGAGTTGAAGTTAGTTAAACTTATTTCAAAGAATCCTTTGGTCACATATTGACCTGATGTTGACGAGGGAGATAATCAAGGAACTTCCCGTTTGATTTGTTTCAATGAATCTTTTGGTTATAGAAGCGTGTTTTTAAGTTTTTTAAAATTGGATTTTTTTATTTCTTTTCGTAAAAGTGATCGAATATCGAAAATATATACTTGTCAATTGGTTATAACTATTTCTTTTAATTAGAATTTTATATACGTGTTATATGTCCTATATAACGTTACATATTATTTAAAAAAAATGTCTGGCAAAAATATGTTATTAGACATATATAAAATTTTTAAGATCGAAAATCTGCTGTTGGCTGCTCTAAAAAAAAAACAAATATTAATTTCGAGCTAGAATTAACTCTCTCACCTGGTTATGGTGGGTGGGACCATGGTGCACCAAGTGCTGCGTCTGCTGGGTCTGATGATGAAGTACTGGAGCCGAGTAAGGCGGCGGCGGAGTCCGTCTTGGAGGACCCTAATTTCAATACACACGTAAATACTATAGAATATTCCTGTTCACTGTGCGTTTTCACACGGTATCTTGATAATATCGATTTATAATTACTATTAAAATATAAACACTACACGAGAACACTATAAATGTTTAAACATTCTTACATTATTAAGATAATAGCGATTAAGGATATTACGTTATCTCAAACAGATTCATCAACAGTGTTTTAGTTTAAAAAGCTACCCTGTTAAAATTTCTAGAAATACTTATTCTGTTAACAGAAATGTTATTCAATCAATAACATACACACACAAGCGGTCACAACCTGCAAATAATAAAACTCAACAATAGTAATACAAACAATTAAAACAATATGATACAAGATACACAACGCAATTAAAGTTCGCTGGAGCCAATAACGGTACCGTTAAAACTCTACGCATAATGCACCGTGCAGTAATAAATCGTTTCGCAATAGCCAGGATATTGATTAATTAGCCTAGGGAAACAACGGTACAGTCGTGATCTCGTTAACTGTACACAGTCACTGTGAACACATCAGCGTACATCGTTGTAATCATAATTGTTTTATCCAATTAAATTTAAACACAAGATTACACCTTTAGATACCATGAAATATTTAATTAGTTAGCATAGTATATGAACATACTGTTTATAATACTTTTATAGACAGAATATAACTGAGTAACCTGTAAGTTTTCGAACAGAAAATTACAACTTTGCGTGTCAGATACGTACCGGTTTTGGTATGTTAATGTCTAATCGGGGTTTTTTAAAGATATTTGCTTATTAGGACATGGTTAAGAGTCATTGCGTTAATTAGTTGAGTATTTTATGTTTAAGCAAGAAATGTATTTAAAAAAAGTGATTTAAGATAATGAGATCTATTCTGTGTATACGTGCTTTGTTAAGTTATTTCCGTCTTTATGTATGTCGTCATCAGTTGTATATAATTTTGTTGATTATAGATTGTTGATTGTGAGAGGTCCTATAGATGAGCATATAATCTCGTAGGATATTATTTTTTAATATCCTACGAGATTGACGTCAAATGTAAACCTAGTGTAAATGGTTTTTTCGTCAAAGGTAAATAAACGGTTTTCTTTTGAGTTTAAATGTGATGCAGTTTTAAATTTAAATGTACATCATAAACTTGGTAAGATTGAAGTTGTATAGATAAAAATAATTTTTAACTGAGTTTTGAACGAAAGCATTTTTTAATTCGGTTCACCTGCAAGGAGTTTCCGGGGCTACCCTGATCGGAACTGGGCGGGGTTAGCGGCGACATGTACATGAGCCTGTTGGTGGCGAACTTGTTGGCGCCGAAGGGCGGCGGCGCTGAGAAGTGAGGTTGGATGGGAGGCTGGTAGGTGGTGCCGAAATTCTGCCCAGCGACGCCGCTCGAGCCGGGAGCGCAGGCGTTCATACGCTCCGTCTTGATCTCGAGTGGGCTGAGCAGGGGCGTGGCGCACTCGTCCAGGAGACTCGTCTCGTCGGCCTCGAGTTTGACGTGCGCAGCGGCTCCTAGGGGTGCTAGCATATTAGCATTTTCAGGGTCGATGTTCTGGATGGAGGAGGCGATATCTTCCCAGAGAGCGGGTCGCAGAAATGCGTCGTCGGCGCGCGTCGTGCCTCCGCCTGCGCCCTCGGCCTCGAAGAGGTCCATTTCGACTGGCGCGTGTGGACCAGATGACTCCTGCTTACAGAGCAGCGTGTCCAGTTCCGATGCCTGCAGGTATGAAACAAAAATTAATTACTAATATTGTTATAACAGTTAATTTATTCGGAAGCGCATTGAACTGTGTAATATATGATCTAGGTCTGATAAAGAGGATATGAAAAAACTGCTAACTTTTTTATTCATACAAGCACGTGATTAATAAAATTACTTCGAAATACGTTAATAACATCAAACTAAATAAAAACTAAAAATATTGAAAATTATAATAATTAAAAATATTGATATTTTTATATAGACGAGTAGAAATTAAATCGAAATCTAGGGATTTATGCATAGATACATAAAGTAATCATTGGTATTTTTCACATATAACAAGATTTTCTTTAAATTTTACTCTCGTTCAGTAAATGGTACTATACAACTGATCGACTTTGGGTAACCAGTTGAATAATATTATTGAAAAATGATATTATTATGATGAGTATACAGTTATATCCTAGGTGGCGAGTGACGCTCGTTTAATTAACGTTATACTCTGGCTTGCCTATTTTTCAAATCCTGCCTGGAATAGAAAAAATGAAAAATATCTACAATTTCTAATTGCTAAATCTCAAATTATTAACGTATAAAATGGAAATTATATAGTCTACCCCATTAGTGGCAAATTTAAAGAATTGTCGGCTCACGGCCTTGGGTTACGATCTGAAAGTTCACTCACCCTGCTTATTCCTAAACATACCTCTACCACTTACGAAAAATCCTTCACTGTCCAAGCAGCAAAAATTTGGAATCACCTGGATACTGACATCAAGAAAACCACGTCTCTAAATATTTTCAAAGATCGAGTGAAAAAGTCCTGCCTCTCCTGAAACCTTTTCCTTTGTGTCCTTGTCCTTTACTATCTTTCCCATCCCAAATCATGTCAATAGTTTTTTTTTTACTTATACTTTTGTATTTTTTTAAACATTTTTTCGTCTAATGTGCTATAAAGAATTTTCATTGTAAAATCTCTTACAGTCTACCAACTAAATTTCAGTACAAAATGTTATGGTTGACTGGAAGAGACTTCTCATGTAGAAATAAGTCCGCCATATGTATTATACATAAAAGATTATAAAAAAAATTAGGTTTAAAATGTTTACTGCCTCTGGTGTTTGCTCAAAAATGTAGTTTATGGAAATTTTATTGTTCCATAAAATCGTGTACCATCGAAGTGTGTTGATGCCATTGATTTTTGTCTTATCTCTATTTGGTCGTCGAATCCCAAAGAGAGCAAGATTAAACCACTTATTATTTGTTAAATATTCAAAAGCCACTGTCAGTGAATAGATTACGCGATAATGGTGAAGATGGTAAGTTTTTGAGTGCCATCATTTAGTTGTTAATATTTTGTTCATCGTTAAGACCCCTATACACACAAATATTTAATATATTTGGAGCTAATTTTGTAGAAATTCATTATTGACAATTAAATGAAACTACGTGATGTAGTATTATTTCTACTTTCTTTAAGTTCTTTTACACACAGTGGTAAAGAACTTAAAGAAAGTAGAAATAATACTACATCACGTAGTTTCATTTAATTGTCTATGACACAAATGTCTGACACTAATGTCTGGCCGTTCATACCGAACGCGATTTCGACGTCGCGATACTAAAACAAGTGTCGCAATAAATGTCGCAAGCGCAGACAATGAGTGGTGTTCACACACGAATACTCGATGTATACACTGAGTGTATACACCAAAGTGTCCTATTCTAAACGTAGCTTTAGAGTTATCCGTATGATAATACCTATAGAGCGGTGAGGGGACAAATGCGGCGCCCAGAAGAGGCAGGAGACGCTACACGCTTCTCAGCTGAGCGTCTCCGCGCCGCTCCGTGCCGTTCCGCGCCGCGACATAATGACGGGCGACGGCGCGACAGGCGGACAGACGCGAGCGTCTCCCACGCGGCTATTGTATGCTAATGAGACGACAATTTGTTGTAAGCCGCCTGCACGTGCGCCCGAGACGAGGACGAGAAAAAAGAAGTTGAACCTCGCGTCATGTGCTGTATGATTTCTGATCGTGAAAAGAAATTGTTTTTTTTTTTAACAACGTAAACTAAAGAAATATTGTTTTATGCATAACGCTGCGATGGGGATGTGTCTGTAGCGCGCAGTTGGTACCCGCTCGTGATGTGGGTAGAGGCACGCGCTGATGCTCTCGTGATGAATTTGCACATGAGGCGTTCATTGTCAAATTATACGTCTGAATAGTTATCAACATTTTAGAGCACTTCTGCTACTCTCAACAATCTAGATACTTTTCTAATCAGTTCTACGAGAAATAATTGGGAATTGTACAGTTATAAAAGTTGCCAAACATACAGGCTAAACATGATTTCAAGGTTTACATGTTTTTTTAAAGGGATCTTGCTTTATATAAGTATGCCCTGGACAAATTGGAACTCTCACATCTGACTCCCTGTAAGATTAACTAAAATATATTAATTTAAAGTAAATTCAATTTATATGTATGAATAGTTATCAACATTTTAGAGCACTTCTGCTACTCTCAACAATCTAGATACCTTTTAATCAGTTCTATGAGAAAATAATTGAAAATTGTACAGTTATAAAAGTTGCAAAACATGCAGGGTAAACATGATCTCAAGGTCTACATGTTTTTTGAATGGGATCTTGCTTTATATAAGTATGCCCTTAACGTATTAGAACTCTTACATCTGACTTCCTGTAAGATTAACTAAAATATATTAATTTAAACTAAATTTCGAGTTGTAGGATAAGCTAGATTTGTAGGACATTCGAGCGAAGTGAATATTGGTCATCGGGCAGATCGCGAAATAGCGACAAGGGCTTTTATTATTACAACAGCTTTATATAGTTCCTGATAGGTAGGGATTTTATCATAACTAAGTTTAGCTCATTATTCGTGACTGAAAATTTGAAAATTTAATAAGGAAATTAGTCGATGTAAAAGTGCAAACTTTGTGAAAAGTCTCCTATGTTTTAAGACAGTAGACAATGCAACAGGAAATATTTATAAATATAATAAATTTACTTATTATATCAGATTATTAAATAAACGGCTATAGTATGATCACATGTTGCAATTATATTTGAAAAACATTTTTTTTACGTGTCTGAATATTTTCTAGATTTATTCAGGTAAACACCCGTGATATTTCGTTCCTTATTACATGATATTGCCTGGATAATAAACACAGGCGTAAGAGACAAGAATCAAATAAACAAGTTAAGAAAATTCAGTTTTTCAAGTTCATGCTTAAGAATTTTTCATATTTTGACTGTTTAAAAGTTACCATTTGTTTGGCTAAAAGATTTATTCTATAATATAAACATGGCTTGATGATACAGATAAAAAATAATTTGTTTAGATCTATTCAAGTTTTTCACTCAAAAACTATTGTTTATAATACTTACAAACATTAGTGATGTAGTTTATATAACTACATCACTAATGTTTTATTTTTATCAACAAACATGTGGTTCATGATCATCGAGAGGATCAGGCTGAAAAGAAACTGGTGACTTGGAAATCACTGAATTTTTTGAGAAGTTTTACGAAAAGAAACACTGCGGTGATGAAGAGTGCATTTTGTATCTATGTATATAAACTTATATTTTTGGTTACTCGATCATAGTGTCCAATCTACTGGACAGATGCTGGTAAATGAGGTGTCTATTATTGAATTGTTTCGGTCGTGATATTACCTTATGCTATATTAAGTCACCCTGTCCAATATGTCCGCTGTATTGGTTTGAAGGTAATTTAAGACAACTTAAAATTGAAATTCGAAACAAAATATATAGTTTGGTATTAAATGAAATATTACAAAATGTACATTTTTAAAAATACACAGTAATTTAATTTAATTTTGTAAATTAATAAGTGAGACAGAAAATTAATAAGTGAGACAGTTTAAAATAAAACTACTAAAATAATAAAAACAACTAAAAAAACTAAAATCACGGGTAAAATCACCTCTGACTCACAGTTTGGTAACTAATTTTTATTTTTTTAAGCTCTTTATTTTATTTTATTTGGCGTACGCATCTTCTCTTGAGATACTATTCCCACTTTTCACTCGGGTTGTCTCAGAGCTCCTCGTGGGACCAGCAACGACCCACCTCATACAAAGAGTCGAAAATCCCTACCTTGGAAAGTCCTCTAATAGTGTCCCGTATCTACAGTCTAAGCGCTTCCACTCAACAGGGTTAGTCTGTCCCTTATCAATGTATCATTTTTAAGAACGCATTTAGGGAATGCTCTAAATGAATCAAAGATCGGTCCATTCTAAGGCACATAATCAAGTAAATTATGTGCCTTAGAATGGACCGATCTTTGATTCATTTAGAGCATTCCCTAAAGGCCCATGATTCTACGTCAATGTTTAGACGCTGTCTTGAGATACTATCATAAAGGCAGTTAACCTGTTAATTCGCAAATAACGAACATATGTGCCATTTATGGTAGTATTTCCCAACTTTTCTCTCAGTGCCATTTTTCCTCAATGGACCGAAATCTTTTTGGAAAAATATATAAAACTTAAAGAGACAGCTTCAGGTGAACATTATAAAAAAATCAACATACAACTTTCAAGAAGCAAAGGTGTATTTTATAAACGTAAAACTATTTGTTGCTCGGACTTGTATTTTCGAAACAACATTTATCACTTTCTGCTATTCTGAGTTAATGTATTAAAACTGTGCCTGGCCGATTTAAAAAAAAATGTAACTGGCCGATTTAAAAAATATGTTGCTGGTAAGTGTAACTGGCCGATTTAAAAAAAATGGTCAATGAACTAAAAACATCACTTTTGAAATAGTGTCGGTTAATAGTTCTATGAAATTTTATAAGCTAGCCTTTTCTAAGATTTAAGTCAGAAAGTTCACATCTCACGAGAAGTGTAAGACGCAACATAAGGACACCTTATTTTCAAATAAATAATATCTTTCAAGGTAACATTGACTGCAGTGCATTAACTATGCCACTTTTTTATAGACCATAAAAATATCCTCATTCACAGTGGCACGAAACAAAGTCAGGAAACGTTTGATAAAATAATGATAAATCGCTTGATTGAAGCGTGGTCACGGGCCGCTGGAGAAAACAGATCGTTCTTTCAATGACACGCGATAATCATAGACGAAATGAGATGACAAATAGAAGTATTAACAATAAAATGCCCTAAATTATGGCCGGTGATGCGTGAAAACGCGCTTCGACTGTATTCAGGAGGATACGTTAAGTACACAGGCTCTGTTAAGTGGCGTGCAACCTTTTAATTTTCAAAATTATTAAAATCGGATTTTTCACCATCGTGTTAATTGTACTTAAATTGGCTTATGTTTTTTCGTAAATTTAGTTTAATGTATATAAAAAGTATAGTGTTCTTTTGCCTTTTTTGCAATTTATATTAAATGATTGTTTTATAAATATTTATGTTGGTTATTTTACAAATATTCAGATATATGTTCTTTTGTTTTCGTACTAGTGCATTGAAGTGTAAATTGCAATAAAGTTATATTTAAATAGACGTCATATGTCTCCTGAGAAATACAGCAGAGAACGCTTTTCATTTAGTTTATTATTTTTCCATACTGCCATTTTTCCATATTTCCACCAATCGAGATGAGATAGCGGTGAGGGCACGCGTACTAACTGTTGCTTTATGGCTTTGGTGTTAAATAGGTTTTAGAAGTTTAGTCGTCTTCATCAATGGCGTATAATTTTCAGTATCTTAGTAGTACATATTATATACCTATGCTAAATTTTAAAATTATTTGACTTTGCTAGTAGATAGAATCACTACGGTATGATAATGCATCAAGTTACAAAAAATTAATAAACATAAAATTTCATCTATAAATTATAAATTAGAATTCTGGAGACATAATTTCTTAAACCATTTTTCATTTTAATGACTTTAATAAACAAATTGCGTAGTTCTTCGTTCAATACTGTTTATTTTTCAAGTATTTTATACGACAATAGTTCGAATATGCTTATAAAGAGACAATTACTTCTAAAGACGCAATTTTAAAACCAAAAATTGTTTGAAGTTCTTAATAAAAACGTATTTTAAAAATTAAAGTTGTAATGTACGGTTACGTTTAAGGAATAAGCCTTCAAAATAATCGCGTATAACACTGAAAACATATCCAGGGTATATGTCTTGTAATATATAATATCTCTTTTTGATTGTAATATATAATATCTCTTTTTGTAACATATAATATCTTTTTTTGTAAAATATAATATTTCGTTTTGTAATACATAATATGTCTTTTAGTAATATATAATATCTCTTTTTGTAAAATATAACATCTCTTTTTGTAATATATAATATCTCTTTTTGGTTGTAATATGTAATATCTCTTTTCGTAATATATAATATCTCTTTTTGTAATATATAATATCTCTTTTTGTAATATATAATATCTCTTTTTGTAAAATATAATACCTCGTTTTGTAATATATAATATGTCTTTTTGTAATATATAATATCTCTTTTCGTTCGTTTTACAGTTTTAAATTTACAAACTGTAACGTTAAATTTAAATTTATATTTATATTTTGTATGTCCTGAGTGACAAACTCAGGCTATATCAGGGCAAATTTATGTTACAGCTAACGCATGCAACTTCGTCATATACATTGCCTCACATTTCACTTTCAAATTATTGCAACGCATAGGATACTTTCTGAGTACTGGAAAATTTCATGTGGCACTCCTGAGAATTTCAACACGTTAATTGTTTTATCGATTTCTTTAAAGCTTTTTTCAGTAGAGAATTACAAACGGACTGTCACTTGCTCTTCATATTAGGTAGTTTACATATTTGTGTGGAGGAAATAAAGAAAATTTTTCTAAGTTTTCCTAATTTAATACTTATGGATATTTTCGTCCGGGTAAATATGGGTGTACTAAGCTCTGTATGCCAAAGTACGATAAATCTAACCCAGTGTTTGTTAAGAATATCACATTGTTTTGTTTTATTATACGCGAGTGACAAGATGTTAACTTTTTTCAAATAGGTATAGGTTTTAGAATTACAATAGCGGTATATTCATACGGTTCACTGTCTATTCACAATGTTTAATTTAGTCATTCATGTTCTGAACTCGTTGTACTTGTTCGGATCGCAGTTTTTGTTTATTGTTTATTTTAGTTTTTGTAAATTATATGGTCATATACTTTGTTTTAACTGATAGTATACTAATTTATTTAAAATTGATTGTAAACCGTCAACCTACAAAGCAAGAAATTCCAGGCGAGCGTTACCCAATCGCGTAGCAATTTTGGACAAACATTATCTGTGCTTTGGATTGAATTGTCGTTTCTAAAAACTGACTTCATTTTATGTTAACATTTTAATTTTTAAAATATATTTTTTAAAAGTCTACGCGTGCACAATAAATAGTAAATAAATATATTAAATTTAAAAACGTGAAAAGACAAAAGTAGCTACTTCTATGAAAATATACTAGATAGAACTTATCAAATGAGCAGTTTAGGAAATCGTATGACATGATTAGATTTAATCAAGGGAATTTCGGGAAATTGATATGCATTCGAAAACAGGAAAAATTTAACAATTTAAATGTGCTACCAGTTGTGTGGTAGAAATAAGTCTGTGACGTCAACAATAATGTAAGCACTTTGAGATGGTTTTAAATACTGGTGTGTATTATGTGTAATTACAGGTTGGTCAAAAATAGAGTCGTAAAATAGTATTTAATTTGATACATAAACTCTATGTCGTTATCCGCTAGACCAACAGTATGCTGCCCATGCATCGTAGCACATATCTACTAGCGTCAACGTACGGCAATATGGCGGAAAGTCATTTCCGGCCGGCGAATCGATATTTACGCGCACGCTCCGTCGCGGTCGGCCGGCCGCGGACAATGCCGCGTTCCATTGCGCGGATACGATTGCGCATCCCCATGGCCCTATGTGCCTACGAGCGGACTTTATGTGGGCCTCGTTATGTACCTATGGACTGTTACCGTCCGATTGTATATAGATAACGTAATTGGGCGTACATAGGCATGGTTAGGCGGCGGGTACGCGACTCGGGTGGAAGGGAAATGCCGTCTGGGAAAGCTTTTTGTGTGGAAATCGCCTTTCTGCCTTGGTGCCATGATTTGTTATAGGAAAATGGGGTTAACTGTGGGTTCTCACAATGTATTTTTGAGGGACTATCGTATACGTATTTTGTAAATTGGTATGGAAGTTATGTAACAATTTGAATATGCATTTGCAGATTTTTATTCAGTTTCTATAAATTTATAATACTATATTTATAAAAACCATATATTTATAACTAAATGAGTTTTTTCATCATTCATTCATTTTCTCGCCAAAAAATTAAACGTGTTAAAATGTAATGATTAACATTAACATTGTACGTGTTATAACAATAATTAACGTTCAATTACGAAATTACTTTTCAAATCCAAAAAATGCTTGCCCAGTTGGTGTGGTGGTTTCATCATTACGGCTTGTGGTTTCAAATTCAAGAATTGTTTAATTCGCTCATAAATTTCGGCGAGTAGACGGGTTTTACATGAAAATTTATATTTTTTAGGGCTAATGTTTCATTATAACATATTTAGGTTAAAATCAATTAAACATTTGTTGGCTCTCAAATGGGCGAAAACTATCATTTTTGGGCCAATTTTATTAATAATTTGATAGAAAAATTGTACTTAGATTATGTTTTTGAATATCGTGATAAATTAAAAAAACAGTGAGCCGTCACGGGACGCCTGACAGATGTGAAACATCGTGTTCGTACAAGTAATATGCATAAAAGACTAGATTATTACAGGAACTAAATATAGCATAATGAAAAAATAAAGTATTACGAATTTCTTGCAGAAAATGGTGACTTTATTTAATAAACATTTATTTACAATTAATACAAAAATAATAAAGCACAGGTTATGTGTACCGTAGTAAACAACAGCGTCGAACTGAGTGAGGAGGGGGTCGCGTAGTCGGTTACGCATGGCGATACGTCGCCATAACGTACACTCTACTACATATAGACTATATATACCTTAGTATAGCGTGGCGACCCACCACGGCAAGCGGCCACGGCCACGGCAAGCGTCGCCACGCCAACGGTTTGTGATGTGGTTACATTATTTTTATCCTATCTTTCAATTTCCCGACATTAGGCACAATATCATCTATTCACCTGTTTTGTTTACAGTCATCTTTGAACTAGAATTTAAAAAAAAAATGAAATGTAACAGTTTTCCATATTAATAATTTCTATATAATATTTTTATCGAAACTAAAATAAAACAACTTAAAATACTTTCATTCTAGCGGATTATATTTGTATTTATACTGACTGAATGTAAATGAAATTTTCTGTATTCAATTAAAGTGTCAGTTTAGTAACAATATACGTTCCTACACCTTTGTTTATATTGAATAGATACGCGTGTTATAAATTCATCAGCTCGCATGATATGGATGTATCGAATACAAATGAGCGTATGATTAACTTCTGCTCCTGTGCATGACATTAACCTGAATAGTTCTCTTTGAATACCCCTGCTACCTCGAGTCACCGCTTTATCAATAATTAAATTGCAATATTATGCAAACGATTGCTTCCGAGGCAGTAAGTTTGCTTTATGTATTTATGTATATTTATGTTTATACAGGAGTAAATAAATTGCAAATATATCACCAAGTTATGCATCAGTTAGAAAAATAAAATTATGATGACGAGGTACAGAAAGTAATATTTATGACCAGTATTAGTACCCAAATGGTAAATTATGATATGAAAAAACTTCCGTTTTTGACATGAAAACAATTTTCTAATGTTCATTTACAAAATAATTCTTTTTAGGAAAGTTTAAAAAGAGGCCAAAATAATTTAGAACTAGGAAAAGCTGAATAGTTGTAACAAAATTGTATAACTATTTAAGCTGTCATAGGGCTGTAAGAATATTTGTGTACAAAATAAATGTACAGTCGATTTTGTCTTAACATTTTAATTCATTAACATTTTAATTCATGAAAATTTCGTATTTTTTCCGTTATATTCCTTTTAATTCCGTTATATTCCTTAACATTTTAATTCATGCAAATTTCGTATTTTTTCCGTTATATTCCTTTTAATTCCGTTATATTCCGTTATATTCCTTAACATTTTAATTCATGCAAATTTCGTATTTTTTCCCTTATATTCCTTTTATATCATAATCTTTGAACAAAATAAAATATAGTTCAAAAAACTAAAAAACAACTTTTTTCTCAAATGTGAAAACTAAAAAATGATCTTTAAATTGAAATGTTTTGGTCAACACACTTAATTTTTGTTAATAAACTAAAAAGAATAAAGTGATTGACAAAGAAATTAACTTTTATGTTAAAAAAAGTGTAAGTTGCTCTCGACTTACATTTTCATAACAAGTTCACATTGCTACAAAAGTCTTTGTTTTTAATTTTTTTTAAACTGTAATTTTATTTTATAAAATTTTATGTTATGATATTGTCGTTGGTTCTTGATAAGTGTGGAAAATTAAAAAAAATTCGGATCTTTGGAAGCGGGTGAAAATTTATTTTTAATGATTCGTTATATTGTTACATACATACATACATAAACAAAAATGAACTTAATAAAAGTATTTTGAAAAAAAAATTTAAAAGTATGTTTGTATCTGTAGTATCAAATAAATACAATACGAAGTGCAACCTAGTAATCGTGTCCCAGAATATTGATTTTTTTTATTTGTCGAAAATAAAAATTTTCGATAAGAAATAACTTAATTTATAAAAAAACGGAAAATTGTTGAACGTGAGTTTAAGCAATCTTAAAAATACTCAGTTTCTTCAATGTTATAAATAAATTTAAGAACTACAAAAACTGCGTTACTATTTGTACATGACTAGACACTACGTTATAAATATTATAAAATTTAAGTAATCAATACTTAAAAATAAGTCACGGTTTAACACAAAATTTAGAATTGAAATCGTATTTCATTTAGTTATAATTTCTATGTAAACGTACACAATAATATTAATCTATATTAATCTAATAATTTATTTTGCAAAAAAACTACGCGGAATAACGTGTCTAGGATTTATATATTTGTTGAAATATGAATCTCGAAATTATTGATTTCCTATTATAAATTCCAGATTAATTGGTGAATAGTATAAAAAAAACTGCTATTAGGAGTATGACAGATCAGGTCTGAAGGTAACATATTTACTCAGAAAAATTACGAGTTAGTACTATTTAGCTGTAGATTGTGTGACGAATTATGAGCCACTATATTAACTGTAAATTGTGTGCTGTATTGTGAACTTACTATATTAACTGTAGATTGTGTGCTGAATTGTGAACTTACTATATTAACTGTAGATTGTGTGACGAATTGTGAACTTACTATATTAACTGTAGATTGTGTGACGAATTGTGAACTACTATATTGATTGCCGATTATGATGAATTGAGGACTACTATATTAAATGCAGATTGTGTGACGAATTGCAAACTACTATATTAACTGTAAATTGTGTGCTGAATTGTGAACTTACTATATTAATTGCAGACTGTGATGAATTGTGTACTACTATATTAAATGCAGATTGTATGACGAATTGTAAACTACTGTATTAGCTGTATATTGTGTGATAATAGTGAAATCATACAATCTACAACTATATTAGTTGTAGATTGTATGATTAATTGCGAACTGGTATTTATCTGTAGAATTTGTGATGAATAGCGAACTATTGTCGTTGATTGTGCGATGAATTAATTTACACAATTAGATCATGTTTTAGATAGATTACCGAATGGTTTTTTCCGTACCGTATCGGACTGTTTTACAAAATGAAAGTCTTCAAAACATATGTATCGTTTTATTTTGGTCTTCGAAAATACGATCATATTTTCAAATACAGGGCAAGTTTAGTATATGGCAACTAATTATGATAGTTTGTCTATCTGCTATCTGCTATATTCCTATATGTTGAATTCCGTCTTCTATAAATGTTTTCACTGATTGTTTGGAAAAGTTCTATCTGGTATAATTTCCTGTTAAAGTTCCTAAACGTCATTTTGTACGCTTTTCTTAACAGTGCCACAAATTTTTACAAATTTTCTTTCTTATATGCATACCTTTATTTTTCCTTACGACGTGTTTTCACAGGGTTGATTTTCCTTATCTTTCCGAATGTAATTTTTGGCGAATGAGAAAAATCTAATCTTTGTCGAGATAAACTCCTTGAATGTTTAAAATTAAAAAAAAATACTAATTTTATTACCATTAAATATCTTCGATACTTTTTTTTATATCACTTCCTACTATCCCGAAAAAATAAAACTTTAGAGATTCTCTAGATAAATATATATATATATATATATATATATATATATATATATATATATATATATATATAAGAGCTCTTTCAGGAGACATCTTTCTAGATAAATATCACAAATAACATCGGTTGACAATTCGCAGTGTTGACATAATTTTTTTTTCACAATTTTTCTTAACGGCGAATGATTCATCCTATTTTTCTGAATAGGAAAAATTAAAAAAATTCGTTTTTAACAAACCTTTTCCTTTCAGTATTTAATTTTTTTGCTTTTAATTACTCAAAATAACAGGCTCCCTGAAGTATCTTTGCAAAAACATAAATGTGTAATAATAATTTTCAAGCTATATCTTAATATTAAAACCATGATTAAGACATTAATTTAATTTCATTCCAATTATCGATAGCTACAACATTATAAAGATTATTTTAGAACCACTGATCGATTTAAAACACAATTTTCAAAACAACCTTCAACCTTAATTTTAATTTAAAAGTTCGAAAGGGAGCTTAAAGATAAAAGCTTGCCCATAAGTATGTATATTTATATATTAAACAGTTAATACCGTCTTAATCTTATAAATAATTATCTTTATTTAAAAAAATATTTTTCTGGAATTATACCACTATTTTTCCATGCTAGCAAAGTTCCAGTTTCAAGCTAGTTATTTCATAAAATACGTCTTTGGAAGAATACGCAGAACGTAATCATATTATCTGTTATTATGAATTTTTAAAAAAAACTCAATTCTTACATCGTGGGCGTATCCTTGTTTTGTTAATTAATATGATTCGTATTATTTCTACTTTCTTTAAGTTCTTTACCACGACGTAGGTTTCGTTGTATTACAACATCTTCAGGTGGGCTATTAGCAAAGATTTCTATCTTCGAATCTTTGCTAATAGCCCACCTGAAGATGTTGTAATACAACGAAACCTAGGTCGCGGTAAAGAACTTAAAGAAAGTAGAAATAATACTACATCACGTAGTTTCATTTACTTGTGAATAATGAATTTCTACAAAATTAACGCCAAATATATTCAAACACTTTTTAAACAAAAATAACTTTTGTTCGTCCAAGCTTAGATCTAAGTATCTTCTGTCAAGGGAGTTTATAGAAAATTATGAAGAAAAGATTTTTACTTATAAGATATAAAATGTAATCATTTAATTTATATTAGAACTTAATTTTTTTTCACCCTATTATCTATGCCTGCGCGGTTTGCATATAATTGAATGTTCTCATAGCCTAGATTATTTTTATTTCTAGATTCTCAGTCTTGAGTGCACAGTTCTGGACTTTACTTTAAATATTTCCTAACTTTCACTTATTCCCAAACATGATATCTCCTTTTAGGAATATACTTCCTTGTTCACGCTGCTAAACTGCAGAATAAGTTAGTTCTTGATATACGGACAGGTCCTCACTGGATATTTATAAAAAATCTATACTGTCTTTTGTAATTTAACTCCATCGTAACATCCCTGGCTTTCCCTCCTAAACACTGTTCCGTTCCTTTATTTTAGCCAATTTATTTTTCGTAATTAATTAGTTGCTATGTTATTTGTTTCCCTTCTAACAGTCATATATATTTAATAATATTAAAAATCTGTTTTAGATTTTCTCTGGAATTCTTCCTGTAACAATAAGTCCGCTTTATGAAAGATAAATAAATAAATAAAAATGCAATTTAATTTAATCGTTTTTAAGTTTTTTAAGTTAATTAAATTTATATATTTTTAAATTCGTATCTATAGGTGTCCGTATGAGGAAAACGTTATAAGTACATAAAAAATGAACTAGAACGTAGATAAACATAATAACCTACATATATACTAATTATATAACCACATTAAGTACAATAAACTCCTTATCAGTGGTCCGCAATAAGCAAAATGTATTTTCTTTATCGCCGTCCGATGGATAGTATTGGTACAATGAAAACTGTGCACTTATATACAAGCTGTGTAATACCTAGGCGTTGTCATGGATACGGCCTTGTTACAGTTGCTATTGGCCGACGCAATACAATATGGCGACCGGGCGTCGGGACGCTCGCGTCGTTTTACGCTCCGCGTAAGCATAATCCACCCGGCCGTTTGTTTGTGTGCATGTTTGCGTATATACTTATCGATTTGCTGTTGTGGCCGGGTTTTTAGTGTGTACCTAACTACACGATAGTTTGTGTATGTTCCGCTGTGGTATAATAAATAATGTAAGTACATGTTTATATGGAGCAAATTTGTTATATATGTAGTTAGTATGTAGGTATATATGTTAATTGTGAATAAAGTCGATAATGTGATGAATTTACTTATCTAATAAAATATACATTAAAGTTGTTGCACAGAAGCGAGGTAAGCGGCAATGACTGTGTGACATAACGGATGGTTTTTATTAATTTACTTATACGATTATCTAATGTTAAGACTTTACTCTTAGGCTTATTACGTACTTTTTTTGTGATTTTATTTTTATTTTTGTGGCTCTAATATTGAATTTATTTTCGTATCGTTGTTTTATGTTGCAAATGTATTTCGAGATACTTTTTAAATTACTTGAATGATATTTAAGTAGTGTATATCATAAATAATATCTGCATTAAAATACCAAAATGTCCAGGAATAGATGTCGGACAAAGAAAAACGTTGGCTATAAAGGAATAAATTGTCATTGAAATAAAAAGTGAACACGCTCTTTTTCTAATTGAGTACAAAAAAATATTACACATAACTCTTTTTAATACATCCAATACTTGCCTAGAGTGCGGTGTTTCCTCGCAATGGCGATGTATTCTCAGCTGTTCGCGGGTTATTCAGCCGAGCGGCGCTGAACAACGTGTACAAGTATCGTATGTACGAAAAAAACGACAACTAATTATGAATATTATTTTAAATTTTTTGAAAAAAAGTGATCTTTTAAATTTTATTTTAACAACAATCTATTTTTCCGTCAAAGAATAAAATTTTTCTTTGCCCGACACTTATTCCCGGTCACCCTGTACATCCGCGTCTATTGATGAAAAATTTAATAATTTTTTTATTTCAATAGTAAATCAATCAATTTCCACCTAAATAGTGCTGTATAAGGTAAATACATGCTAAATATCAGTTTTTTAAATCTATTTACGGCACTTTTGTTAAAAAAACGCGCGCGTTTGTAAGAGGGTAGGATGTGTCAGCGGGTGTGTGGTCCTACAATCGGCAATACAAATAATTGGTACGCTCAATAATAAAATAAAAGAAAATCTAAAAAAAATAAAAACATAAAAGATTATGGTTATATAAGTTTTGCAGAGTTGTGCAGAATATATGTACAGTCTGTCAATTGCAACATTAATTTTTTTAGCAACGTGGATCTATTTAAATTTATTCTTGTTTTTCAGACTGTACCGTTTATCAACTTCTGTTCATAGTTGTACCGTTTATCGACTGCAACATTGAAGTTTTTGACATCAACGCTTTGTGTAAATATATTTTGGTTTTACAAGCTGTGCCGTTTATCAATATCTGTTCGTAGCTGTACCGCTTATCAACTGAAACATTGGATTTTTTGGCTTCAATGCTTTGTTTGAATATACTTTGATTTCCAAATCATACCGTTTATCAACCAATGTTCCTAGGTGTACCGTTTATCAAACGCAACATTGATTTTTGTTGGCATCTACACTGTGTGTAAATATATTTTTGTTCCACAAGGCGGTCGGAATAGCTTTTTTTGTCAAGTTGACAAGAATATGCTATCGTTGCTCTAGCACGTAAGTTTGTACGGCAGCAAAAGCGGAATAAACATAAATAAGCAACATCGATGTTATGATAAATCAATGTTTGTAGAATTGTCGATTTAATATCGCGTATTACATACGATACAGATGCCCATACACCTCGCGACAAGTGCACCTCGCAGCTACTCCAAGAGCGACGATCGCTTTGCTTCCATTTGAATCCACTCAAGATCAATAACAATAATTTGTCTGTTTGCTCACCAAATATCAATAGCGTACACGCGAGGTATCGAACGTAAACAAACAAAAATGAAAATCGGTACACTCACCACAATATTAATATACAAATATGCTTTTGACATTAAAAATTGTCTTGCTACGAGTGTTTGCCTATCGCGGAGAAGTCTCACAATCGTCTTAAGGTGTACGCACACTGACTTTTAAAATGTGTAGAAGAATGGCGGCTCATCTAAATGAGTGTGTGGACGCCACGCACGTTAGAAGTGAAAGTTTATATATTGTTATTCTGAAGGGTAAAAAAGGAAAATATTAAGCTAACATTGTGATGAAATAAAACTGACCGAGTGCGAATCTCACTTGTGTATCAAGGGTCCCGTATCACGTTCGAAATGAGATTAATTTATTTATCTTAAATCGTCACTAATACGACTATCCTAGTGAAGTAAATATTTAATAATACCTAATATACATAAGTAGGCGAGGTATAAATACTATAATGAATGTCTTCGAAATTGTGACATGCTTTTACAACATTTGTAAAAGTTAGTAAAATTTCTGTTTTTTATCATAATTACGGGTTTAATGGTTTTAGAAACAAAAGGGTGGGTGTTCATACATTTACATTTGCATATTTTTGAAGTGAAACTTCTTTAGGCGCTACTTGATAATAACTTCGATATTTTTTTTCGGACTGAAATAACGTTCAGTAAAATCTATATTTTGCTTATGTAGTTCTGTGTATTTGAAAGCATCGACAGACTATAGAATTTCGTGAGTATATGTATTATATATATATATATATATATATATATATATATATATATACACATACTTGAATTTATGTCTATTCTTTTCCATAAAATTAAATATTAATCATTATTTTGTTTGAAAGTGTATACTAGCGAGTCCCTTATACATATAGTGATGAGATTCCGAAATTAAAAATGAAACTGCTTAATGGATGGTAGTAAATCAACAGTGATTCAAGATACCTGCTTCTGGTAGTCGAGGCTTTGCAATATAAAGTACACCATCGATCAAATAATGCCTCCCACAACCGATAAAGAAGTTTTACTTCAATCGCGCGTAAAGATTACTAGCACTCATTTAATTTTAGTTTAGTGTATCTTTAAGTTATACAATGTAAAAAAATTTAATCTTTAAGTTATACAATGTAATCTTTAAGTTATACAATGTAAAAAAATGTAATCTTTAAGTTATAAAATGTAATCTTTAAGTTATACAATGTAATCTTTAAGTTATACAATGCAAAAAATGTAATCTTTAAGTTATAAAATGTAATCTTTAAGTTATACAATGTAAAGTTATAAAAAATAAATTTTTGAACCTGTCAAATGGCGCTCCACACTGCATATGAAATTCGAATTCCCTGTTTGCCTCCCTAAAATTTCCATATAAATATTGTTGAGGTTAAAAAATCGAGATATGTGGTTGTTAATACGCTTACAGACGTTGACAGACGGACACACGAGTAAACTTATAAGGTTCCATTTTTTATTTTGAACTACTTAACTCCAAAAAGAAATTTTATTGACAATAAATATATGTTATTTTGAAGCGTGGATGTAACACACTGACACATGAAAATTATGTTAATAATATCAACTTTATTGATACATAAAAATAAATACGCGCTTTACTATCACTGAGATCGTAACGAAAAGTGAAACACAAACTAGGGTTAAATTATTGACGGTCTATTATTAAGAGTATCTGGCGCGCTCTCTAAGAGCGGAAGGGAAAACTCTATTCTTCGCCCTTTCTCCCCATTACTGACGTGATTCACTTTTCGTTACGGCCACATTTCTCAACTTAAAATACTGTGTTAAAAACGTTTCGCTTCAATAATTTAAATGTGAAAACGATATCCGTCTTACTACTTCTTGCCTCAAAAGTTTTGTTAGCTTCTTTTCCCAATTCTACTACAAATTATTTTCAACGTATTTCTAAATTTTTCATGCTTTTATTTCGTTATTTTTCCCTATGATTGTTTTTTCCTTTACATTGTTTACTATTTTAGGGCTTTACAGTTTAATATTAACATAAGTTTAATAATTTTCAAAATGTTAAACGAGTCTTTTAAGTTGACGTTTTAATTTTTAGTACCAACGTGAGTTATTTTCTATTATTTATATGTTTTGTGTCTTGTGAGTTTGCTTAACTTGAAACTACTTTTTATTAATAAAATTGACTAAAGATATTTGTGTTAAATAACATGTAATTTTAGTTTTTGTCAATTTATTTTATTTTTTTAATCAGCATTTCGTTTCCAATCATTATATTTACATTGTTAGTTGTTTATTATTATATTTGTATTTACATTTGTTGAATATATTTGGCGTTAATTTATAATAATTATTTCTGCTTTCTTTAAGTTCATTAACACGACCTAGGTTTCGTTGTATTACGACATCTTGAGGTGGGCTATTTTTGTGTTGTTTATGACATCCACGAAAGCCGCGCAGCAAGTGCGTACGAGCCCTTAGGACAATACTCTTCCACATCAAGCCGCTAATAGCTTCCTCAGTGGAGTAGTTAGGTATCGCATCGAGTGCAAGTAGGCCGGGTACATAACCGCTGCACCGTCGCTCGTTCACTGAATCAAAACATGAAATATTATATTGCTGTCGGTGTGAGCTTCCTGCTTTCCCAAGTGCTTATGTTTGACTTTGAATATTCTCTAATGAATTATTAATGATTGCGAGTAAAAATTGTGTGACTATAAAATTTTTGACATATGAAAAAAAGGAGTAAATAATTTTGCAATTTTTTTAGGATTCCGATTTTTTTAGAGTATCAGGAATACATATTAACGTGAAAAATCTTCAAACTAAGCTGTAGTTTGGATTAAATTTTTGATCCTCTCGTTATTGTTGTAGCCTTTTTAAGATCAACTTTACTTATGCCCTTTAATGAATTACTCGTACTTTATAATAAACATATTGTAGTCTTTCTTAATATCCACTTTATTATGCCCTCTAATGAGTTACTCGTACTTTACGATAAACATATTGTAGTCTTACTTAATATCAACTTTATTTATGGCCTCTAAAGAATTAATCGTACTTTATAATAAACATATTGTAGTCTTACTTAATATCAACTTTATTTATGCCCTCTAATGAATTACTCGTACTTTATAATAAACATATTGTAGACTTTCTTAATATCAACTTTATTTATGCCCTCTAAAGAATTAATCGTACTTTATAATAAACATATTGTAGTCTTACTTAATATCAACTTTATTTATGCCCTCTAAAGAATTAATCGTACTTCATAATAAACATATTGTAGTCTTACTTAATATCAACTTTATTTATGCCCTCTAATGAATTACTCGTACTTTATAATAAACATATTGTAGACTTTCTTAATATCAACTTTATTATGTCCTCTAATGAATTACCCGTACTTTATAATAAACATATTGTAGTCTTACTTAACATCAATTTTATTTATGCCCTCTAATGAATTACTCGTACTTTATAATAAACATATTGTAGTCTTTCTTAACATCAATTTTATTTATGCCCTCTAATGAATTACCCGTACTTTATAATAAACATATTGTAGTCTTACTTAATATCAACTTTATTTATGCCCTCTAATTAATTACTCGTACATTACTTTGAATTACCCGTAATGTATTCTTGTTGTTTGTTTGACCGAGACAAGCTATTTAACACATTTCCAAAATCAGCTGTGTCATATTGATCGCAGAACAGCTCAAGCGAAAATGGATAAGGCAGAGTCATTTTTATAGTTTAATTCGGTAACAAATTACATTGACCTACTAAAGAAAATATAAGCAACTCAAATCGTAGTGAAATAGTACGACGAAGAAGCAAAAAATCTATTTCACCATTTAAAATGTACTCTAAAACCCGCAGACCGTTACCGTGTCGTCATCCTTATTTGACGAGATAAATATCAAAATAATGATTAATTAAAGAAAAAAAAAAGATAATGTAATTCTGGCAGGCATAACTGTCAAATGGCGGTTATAAATACTAATTGCCAATAGTAAAATGTGATTGAATGCTGTAAATGGCGTCGGACGCTTCTCACGCCCACGGCGGCGGTGCTTCCAAGCGCGTGGGCGCGCGCCGCCCGACTCCCCTCAATTAACGCGACTTCTATACTCGTTGCCGATATTATGTACTTGTATACGTATTTGTAGTGCAATATTAACATGAGCAGATTGGGCAGCCGGACGTAGCCTGCTCGATTGGTCTGTGACTTTCATTATTCTCTTCGTTAAGTGGTTGCTTCAAAAGTAGTGTTGTATATAATAATAAAAATATATGTCTTGCATCGTGCTAGGTAAGTATTTGTGTTTTCATCAAAATGATGAAAGTATTGTGTTAGCATCCAGGAGAAGGTCAATTAAAGTAAGGGAAGAAGCATGTTTTTAAAGAAAATGTCAAGGATGAGCACGGATCGTATCGGTGTAGGTGTGCATGTATGTACGACATACGTACCCACGCATATACGCACGAATGTGTACTTTCAAAAGCTTACAAAATCTGCAGAGAGCATTCGATTGACAACGAGCTTTTAATTAAGGCATATACGTACGAATGTGTGCTTTCAAAAACTTACAAAATCTGCAGAGAGCATTCGATCGACAACGACCTTTTCATTATTTGATAGTGCTGAATGAAATGAAAATAAATTTTAGGTTTCCGTGCTCTAAAATCCGTTCGGCCTTTACTTACGCCACCGAACATTTAAAATATTTGTTCTAAAAAACTAAAAAAAAACTAATGGGATAGAACTGGATAAATTGCAAACTATTCGTATTGTTGAAATAATAGGCAAAGGCAAAAAACGGTTTGCTTAGCAATTATTTCTAAACCACTGTTTTTTGTCAATGTCATGAACAGTTTGAATCAGATGTTGTCAAAAGTAAAAAAGAATGATAAATTTTTTATACATGCGAATAAGGATACGTATGTCAAAATCGAGTGTTACAGCTATCTATACGTTTATCCGTGATATGTATTTACAAACATTGATTTAAATAATAAACATATGTATATGTGTAAAGATATTCGTCTCTCTCGCACTCGGCACACATCGTATTGTTTTTATCTCATAGTGTTGGCGTTATTTTGTAAACATTAAAAAGACGCCATAGGATATGTGAAATTTTTTTAGCTTCAGAATCATAGTTCCAAGGTACTGAGCTCTGAGCGAAGGTTTCAAGCTGAGGAGGAATGAACGATTTTTTCATAAGTATCAAAATCCGATCGAGTTATAAAATTATAAACGTAATGTTTAGACGGGGGGGGGGGTACTAGATTGTGACGTCATTTTAGTAATACTCATAGTATTTCATGAGTATACAGGTCGCATATTTTTTAAAAATTATTTCATAATTTTTTCACTGCTGCTTTTAAATAAAAAATATATTTTTACGGATTTTGTACTAAAAAATAGCAAATTTAATTACGATTTATGTAATGCGTGTCAATATAAAATTTGTTGCCATTTGTGTTACAGCTTGTGCTTCTACATTTTTGGAATGAGTATAAGCCTACCTATTGGCAAGCAAATGCATTTTCTTTTTCTATAAAATTCTTAACAACTCACGATGGCTCGAAATCTTTCAGATCGCCCGCCGCAGATCAAGTCCCGCAAATAGAAGGCCAGTGTAAGTGCACCTAATATAATCGATGGTCTGTTGTGATTGGTCCCTCATTACATCTCTGTATCGGTTTCTTCATAGATATCAATCTCTTATAAGCGTCCGAATACTTATATCAATAACATGAGCTTATACGTAGATGTTATCTGGGGATTAATAAAAATGAAAAGCTGGCATTTTATGGGATTGTTTGTGTTACTTTTGGTATTCGTAAGCGATAATTGATATATTATTAAGAAGACAAAGGTTTAGGTGTATTAGATGGAGTTGTCCGGTCAATTTTTGTAAAACCTGGAAGTTTTTGAAAAACGGCTTACTATTTTAGTATTTATCTGATGTTCTTGTTCCATAGTATTAATCTGCGGTTTCGCTCAGGTGGGAAAGGAAAAAAACATGACGGTGTGATTTACATAATATTTTGAGACATTTAGACAATATTACCCACTTATTGTATATATATATATATATATATCAAAACAAACTCACTTTCTCATGTGAGAGAAAACGGTAAATATCGCATATTCGTGCTCCATGGGGTAGACGATTTCATTTCTCGGCTTTTGTAGGACACTATCTGAGGATTAGGAGCAGGATGGAGGATGGACTAGACGTAGGATGGTACATCCCGCGTATATTCCAGGTTATTAACAGGTCCCGAGGTGCTAAGTGGCTTTAAAGGTCAGAACTGTGGGCAGTGAGTGTGGGATAACGCATCCATCCATGTTTCTCATTTAACTCAGACTACCTTGACGAAGAACAACCCCCTCAGTTCGCTATTTTTCCCACATCATCGCATCTCGTACGTATATTCTGAAATTTTACGGTTTCCCTTCATATTCAGTACATGAAAGTTAAAATTATGAGGACGATTAGTCAGAAAATAATTACGTTGTACTTCACAATTAAATGAAACTACGTGATGTAGTATTATTTCTACTTTCTATAATTTCTTTAACCACGACCTAGGTTTCGTTGTATTACAACATCTTCAGGTGGGATATTAGCAAAAAAGAATCAAAAAAGATTCTATTTCAATCTTTTTTGCTAATATCCCACCTGAAGATGTTGTAATACAACGAAACCTAGGTCGTTGTAAAGAACTTAAAGAAAGTAGAAATAATACTACATCACGTAGTTTTATTTAATTGTGAATAATGAATTTCTACAAAATTTAACGCCAAATATATTCAATACGTTGTACTTGTTCACTATACAATATAAATTATATGTCATATTGAATATATTTGGCGTTAATGTTGTAGAAATCCATTATTTACAACTAAATGAAACTACATGATGTAGTATTATTTCTACTTTATTTAAATTCTTTACCACGACCTAGGTTTCGTTGTATTACAACTAAACTATTTGTAAAGAATATCTTTGCTAATTGCCCACCTGAAGATGTTGCCACACAACCTAGGTCGTGGTAAAGAATTTAAATAAAGTAGAAATAATACTGTATCACGTAGTTTCATTAAGTTCTGACATGTCGTATTATTACATACGAGTATTACTGTAATAATTGCAGAACGTTAATGTGGTATTACATCTTATTGTAACAATCGCAAAAGGAAGTATAACGTTATATATACGTATGTATAACAAAAACATGTCTTTTATTAGTATAGTCTATTATTAACATGATTATTTGAGTAAAATTGAGTTTATTTGAAGCGTGTTTCTGTAAAATAATGCTATTTTTTTTGTGCAACGGCACTTTGACAGATATTTGTTTAGGTTTAGTTGAGAATTTTTATATATTCCCATGATATTGTCTATTCAATTTGAGGCATAGAGTCATCTGTATGAATAACATACTCGTTGTTTAATACAGTCTGTACATGCATATATTCGCATACAGCTGAGTTATATGTTTAAAAAAAATGAGATTTTTATTCGTGCAGTATATTTGAATAGCTCTAAACGTTCACATTCTTACGAGCATTTTTGTTTTTGATGATATGAAGCATCTAATGGTGCGTTTGGATGGAAGTTAAAATGTTCCGATGGCACGTCGCGTCTTGCCACTCAATCAGCTTCGTATCTTGTCGGTTCTTTCTGGCTTAATTTGGCCAGCTTCGTGTCATGTCTGCCTTTCGGCCAGATTCGCGTCTTATCGGCTTGTCCTGACTTAACGCTTCCCTCTCTATTAAACTACACACACGCTACTTTACGTGCTTGTTAGTGTATCAGCATTGTTTATTATTTAACAACATTTACAACTTTACTCGTTTATATTGGTGTATAGCATAAAACTGTTTTAAAAAGTTAAAAGTGTTTATTATTTTAAAACATGTGATACATCTGTAATATGTGATACATGTGATTTACATCTACCAGGCGTCCCATAAATGCTCGGTTTTGTTATTAAAAAGTACGTGAGTTTTTATCAAATTTAATGAATATATTCAGTGTCCCAGTCGTAGATCAAATGATAGCGCAATCTTGCTCTAGACCCGTAGTCTTACTCTGTACTGGCCGTACATTGGCGGCGGAAAATTTGATATTAGTGATGGCACGTAAAGTGTTAACTTATTAAGAAAGATCTAGCGAACTGATATGTTCTTACATATTTCTACTGAAATGGATTAACGTGATTAAGCGTTAATATAAGGAAAAGTTATTTCTTCTTTATAAATTAAAAAAAACGCGACAGAGAAAGGAAAAATTAAAGCTTTATGCAAAACAATAATGTTTGGTGAATCGTTTGTTATATAATTTACCATAATTATGTTCTCCATGAATTTATCCTCCTGTGTAATATACGTGTAAATAATACTCGTACAAATAAATATATTGACATTTTTATAAACGGTAATATCGTTACCGTTTATAAAAATAAATGGTAACGATATTACCTAAGAATTTGTATTATACAGACTGTAACAGAGAACGTGTCTATTATAAGTAAAAGTTACTTTGCGCATCAAGATAAGTTGAAAATGTTAAGGGATTATATGACAAATTTCAACCGTCTTCAAAAAAAATCCCTGTCAAGTTAAGATTGCAACGAAAAAAGATTTACATTTTTTACTCCATATATGAGTATATAGTATATAGTTTGATGCACAAAATCATTTGTTTGAACAACAGACACATAAATGCATTTTGGCACTGATGCATACAAACTTTATGCAGCTATATACAAATATATGGATGAAACAAACACGTATTTATTATTCATACGGGTGATTCTGTGCATCGAACTAAGTAGAAAATGTTAAGGAATTATATGACAATTTTTAACCGTTTCTAAAAAAATCCCTGTCAAGTTAAGGTTGCAACGAAAAAGGTTTACACATACACGCATTTTGGCACTGCTGTAAACAAACTTTATGTAGCTGTATACAAATATATAGACGAAACAAAAACGTATTTATTATCCACACGGGTGATCCTGTGCATAGAACTGAGTAGAAAATGTTAAGGAACTTTTTGACAATTTTTAACCGTTTATGAAAAATCACTGTGAAAATTGCCATTCCAATTAATATGAAATATATTTTTGTACAGAGACACCTATATGAATAATAGACGACTTTATTACACCTACATGTATAACATTTCATTGTAAATTTTCACTGCTTAATAATGAATGCTTTTCATGTATTAGTCCAACGCTTTAGATCGTACTTTAATAAGGTAATTACGTAATGTAATTACGTAACTATTTTCTAGTTACGTAATTATATTTCCTTAGTGCGCATAGTGGAAGCATGCATTCAGCGTTAAACTTTGACGAGAGTAGCAGGAGTGGCGATCATTTCACCCCGGGGCGCGGCGCCATCTCGCTCGTGTCCGGCACAATGAGTCCGGGTAATGCCTCATATTGCGGTAGCTGTCGTGTCGCCTGCTCGGCGCGTACACCGGCAATAGGTGACGTATTGATGTCAGTTGTCGGTCCGTTAAGTTTTCGTAAATCCGTTAAGTTTTAATATAGGTTTTTTTTTCTTTTGTTTTGTTTTATTTCTGTGGAAAGTTGTATCAAATACATGTGATATGTGAAGGAATTAGAGCTGTTTGATCTTTACAATTTACTGGCTTTCGTTGTTCACTTCTAGGAAGATAAGAACTGAATGAGCATTCTCTCTATCTTTTTGTATTCGGTCTTGTTGTCTTATATATCTTGAAATGTGCTAGTAGCAACACTTCAAGACTGAATGAGCATTCTCTCTATCTTTTTGTATTCGGTCTTGTTGTCTTATCCATCTTGAAATGTGCTAATAGCAACACTTCAAGACTGAATGAGCATTCTCTCTATCTTTTTGTATTCGGTCTTGTTGTCTTGTCCATCTTGAAATGTGCTAGTAGCAACACTTCAAGACTGAATGAGCATTCTCTCTATCTTTTTGTATTAGGTCTTGTTGTCTTGTCCATCTTGAAATGTGCTAGTAGTGTTGGACACTAGTTGTTCCAGTATGGGTATGTCTTCGGCCCTTCTTATAGTGGTAGTCATTGAGAGGCCGTGGGGTTCTGAACAGCGGATAGAAGATCGGTTAAGAGAGAGTTTTTCTTCAAACTTATCCATTATAAGTAGTTTGTCAAGGCTGTCTGGCTATCTATGAGTTGAGACCAAAGCAGATATGTACTCATTTATAGCAGATGGTTGATGGTTGATAGTCTTATTGATCTAGGAGTAACATATTAGGTAATTTGGCTCCCCATGGTATACGGGGTATTCGTCTCCAATACTCAAATGTGTAGTTTTTCTTTCTCCCAGATACGTGCGTAAATCACCCAAGAGCATGTATAAGAAAATTGAGAAGATCCAAGTTAGGACAAATCTCTACTTAGTTACGTTTAATTTTTTTTCTTTTCTTTCATATTTTATTCGATCAGTTTACTCTAGGTAGCTTTAGTCATCTGTGTCTTTCTCCAAAATGTCTTTTCGCATCCACCCTGGTAGTCAGCAGACCTGGGGTTCGCAAACTCACATTCAAATACAAGTCCGAGAGACCACTTGTCCTAGATTGTTGGCATGTTATGAAAATGATAATTGGCTTTAGTTTTGTACTTGCTGATCATCAATGTAAGGGATACGATTATACGTATTCATTAAGGGAGACGTTTATGCAAAGGATTTATGTTGTCACCTAGCATTATTCGCGTAAAAATATTTTTACAGGTTTTCGAATAAGCACAATTAAATATTAGCTATTGAATTAATGAGTAGGTTGCACTCATGGCGGAACTAATTTGGTAATTAGAAATAATTAATATATAAAAGTATATATAAATATATATATATATATATATATATATATATATATATATATTCTATTTTTCTTCGTTCCAGCTTTTAAGATTATACGTAATACGGAAAAAAATAGATTTATAAAATTTAGGTCATTTATAGTTATAGATATTTGCTCAAGTAACGACCAGAAGCACAATAGTGTTTGATTCTTTTCTTTCCTTATAGATAATCAAATTTAATGCAATACTAAGATTATTAAGACTAGCTAATATACCAAATGCAAAACTAAGTTATTTTAAAGTATACTTCTATAACGTAACTACTTAATATATATATATATATATATATATATATATATATATATATATATATATATATATATATAACGTAATATATAACGTAACTACTTACTATTGAAACTTGCATGGAATTTTTACACAGATAAACTTTTAAATAAAAGGCTTTTTAAATAATAAACTTTTAAATAAATTATTTAATTAATTACTTTTTCACATATTTAAAAGACACAAATCTAATCTAAAATATTGCTTTTTATAATGTAGTTATCAGGCTAATAAACATGAAACAATTTCGATCGTACTTTACTAAAACCGAAACTTATTTTAGGAAATAATTAGAGTGTTTGAAACTTCGCAGAGCGAGTGTGTAAGGGAAATTATTAGTCTATTTATATCTAAACTGGCGACCAGGTAGGTGATGGAAAGGAAAATTCTCAGATGTGTGGATTTTTCCGACTTAATTCGTACTTATCGCCATTGATTGGCCAATTTACACAACAACCTGCATCGATTATATACCTTTGGGGTAGCATTAAGTATCTATGTTCGGAACATTTACCGGCGTAATGATGTAATAAGTGTATCTATGGACGTGTAGAGTTTTTAGGTTAGATCAAAACCAAACTGAGGTGGAAGTTTTTTTCTGACTCTTTATTCATAAAACAACGTAATGATTACTAAATGTTAACTACAAAGTTTAGTGAAGTGTGTTATAATATTAATTATAAAATAATTATGCCAAGTGAATTTTAACAATCAACACACGTATCGTTGCAGACAAACATAAAGTATTTCTTTTCTTAAAGCTAAAACTAGGTGCTAAAACAAACATATTATGTTTTGATGTCACACGTGATAGGGTAACGTCAAATTGGCTGTTTGAAAAAACATGGAACGCTGAGATCACTTCCAGTAATGTTTAAAGTCTGGCCATGTGCTTTATTTATTGTCATTCCAAATACTACTCTTTAAAAAAATGACAGATAACACTGTCATACGAAACAAATATATAACCTCCGATATTTTAACGATTTCCAGCCCATACCGGTCAGACGTCATGATTTTTTCCGGTTAAATTACACAAAAGCTTCATAAATTAAACATATAAACCTCCCTCGTGAATGACTCTATCTACTGATGAAAACAGCATGAAAATACGTGCAGTAGTTTTTGGGATTATCGCGTTCAAACAGACACTCAGGCAGAAGATTTGTTTAGCGCTATGTAGTGTTAGTTTTATTTTATACAACGCAAATATTTCAACTTCTGAAACATATATTGTATTTTTACGTAGAATTACTATTGAATAGAAGTGTTTATGGCCAATTATAGATATATATACATATATATATATATATATATATATATATATATATATATATATATATATATATATATTATATTATTGTTTCACAAATTTAATATATATGACTCTAATCTAAAAATCGCATGTGCTAATATAAATAAATAGGTAGATCAGGATAATAAACAATCGTCTAACAAATATATTTGTAGTAAAACGTTTTTTATTAAAAATGGTTATTATATATAGGCTGTCTTGGAAAACACACAGTTTCTTAAGAAGTAATCAGAAACCTTACATAGTGCGTTGCCAGATGGTATTACTGCTACTTTGCTTTAGAAATCAAATTTGCATTAAATCGTAAATTACTCACAATAATTATATTTTCATTAGGCGATCGTAAATTAATTTTACGCGAAGTGGTGTGTAACACCTAGCCAGGCTGAGCGGAGTGAAATCACAGAGTTGAGTAGGTTAGGGTCGATCGGCAGCTGCGTATTTGTATAGGTTTTGTAAGAGGATCACTTCCGTAAAAATCAACAGAATTTTACGAAATTTGGCACGAATATTTTTTTCCCATTCCTTGATTCAAGACGAAACGTCAAAATATGACGAAAATATGCTATCTTGAGCCGCCAGTTTGGTAATTTTGAAAAGAAATATTTTTTTAAATTTTGAGTGTGGTATCAAATGAAAGGTATTAAAGAGTAGGTTACGAATACACACATTTTTGAAAATATTTAGTCTTGACATTTTGGTGAAAAGTTTTGAAAATTTATTTATATTCTGGCAATATTCCTTCCATTTAATTACTTGACAATAAATAATATTTCATTGGAATTGTGAAGTACACTATATTCATGCCTTATGTGACATTCTACTATAACATCTCTATTCCTATTGGAAATAGGCAGCGAAGTCTTTCTACGACGCAGCACTGGTACTAAATAAATTAACATCATCTTTAATCGAACGAAATTTACATTTATACTTTTTAATAAATAACATTTTTAGTTTAAATAATGAAGTATAAGTATATCGTAGATCGCGATAGAAAAAAAACTCTCGGATATTGAATTTTTTTCCTAATAACCGATATTTTTTTCTCTAAAGGCTTACTACCCCGCTGTTTGCCCGTCGCTACTCTCGCTGCCGCCGTTGCGGTCGATTGTACCCCCGCGGCGTCCAGTAGCAGCGAGCATTCCCGGCCACTAGCGCTTTGTCACGAGCGGCCGCGTATCGAGTCTCCTCTAATCTCTCAATTACAATATTCCATTCAGATGATAATAATAAATAATTGTTCGCTCTTTGCAGGTCGACAGGAGGGAATGTCGATGGGCGAACTGTTTACTTAGCTCGTAAGCGGCCGAGTCTGATCGTAAACTGGCTGGTAGGGATGGGATCCGCCGATCCGCGTGTCGCAATGCTGTTATTGCCGAGTTATGGTATTTTACCGTACATTTACGGCATTACTTGTAGGAGTGGTATTGTTAGCTTAAGTGTATAAGGTTAGTGTTATATATGGATTTTGTTAATGGTTTTCTGTCTGTCGTTTTCTACAGAAAGAAAACCAGGATAGTCTCACAGGTTTGGGGGGAGAATTCTAGATTATATTCAGAGTTATTTCATCAAGTTAAGGGTTGTTCACTCATAATTCATTTTAACTGAAATTGATGTTTTGAAATAAAATGAGCTATTGAAATATCGTAAACTATTATATTTTAATTGTGTTTTTCTTGAGATGAGTTCTTCACTAACTATAGTGTTTTTTAAGGATGTGTTGTATCATGAAATGATGTTTTTAGATAGAGCTGTTATAAAAAATCATGTAGATCATCATAACGGTTTCTAGTTACATCTTTTCAGAGATTCTAATTTCATTATAATTGAAATTTGCACCACGAAAATACTCCTCCAAAAAGATTAATTCAAAATGGATTTTTTTTGCAAAATACTGTTTGTATGTCTTCTTAACGTCTCTGGCTTCTCTTCCTGTGGCTTCACTTTTTTCTATCAATAAAGGCCGGTTAAAATGAAGGAAATTTGTAAAATAGTACTAAATAGTACTAAAAGTGAGGTCTGAAGGAAAATGTTTAGAATATTTTTATGGTTTGTTTAATTTTGCAAAATTGTTAGAAATAAAAGTGTATTTTAATAACTTATGTAACTTATCTATTCATTGTTTTGCAGTAAACTTTTATGTGCGATTCAATGCTATTTTAGCAAGTGAGAAATACAAAAAAGAAACGAAATTTAATGTTTTTTTTATTAAAACATCTAAAATACTACTTCTATATATATTTTCATCTAAACATACACCCGCACACACAGACATATATATATATATATATATATATATATATATATATATGTATATATATATATATGTATATATATATATATATTTATATATATATATATATATATATATATATATATATATATATATATATTTAATGTTTACATTTAAATGTAAAATGCCGTGAACGGAGTTTCATAAATAAATACATATATCAATTATACACGACTAACGAAGGACATCCATTTTTGTATTTTCAAGCGAAGATAGGTACTTAAAAAAGTACGGTATTTGACTAATTACTTTTTTTTCGTAAAATTTAATTTCAGGGCACAAATCGACAAAGAGTGAGATAAAATTGAAAACTTTTAAAAACTGATCGAGTTATGAACTTTAGTTATGATTAGGCAAGGATAATGAATTGTTACTTCATTTTTAATTATGCTCATTGTATTCTATGAGAGCGAATGAGACAGGGGGACACCCCACTCTATTCCCACCATTAAATTTAAATGCCCAGCTTGCTTATTATGTTCAGCAATTTTTATAATCTTATCTATACTGGTTGTTAATTAACATAATATTAATTTTCATAATATTTTACTAAAAACTGCAAATTTTGTAGTAGTCAACAACCTGAAGATATTTTAAGGACAATTAATTTAAAAAACCTACTAGAATATAAAAGGAAAATTTTGATGACATTTAGAAAAATATTTGATATTTTTCTTTAAACACAGAAAGACTTCTTAGTCCATCTCAAAAGCTATTTAAAAATAACAATACGAATTTTTTCTTGAAAATGGCTTTTAGTTATTTTTTTAATCTTTCCGCATTTTCAGTTTCTATTTTATGTCCCAAAAAATATGTCGAACGAATTTTTCCACTACAAAACTTGTTCATTATGTGAGACGAATGGCAGGAGGGCTACTTATATGTTTATGAGCCGAACAATAAAACAAAAAAATAACATTTTCCACACACACACACACAAATATATACATATATATATATATATATATATATATATATGTATATATATATATATATATTTATTTATTTGGAGAGAGCTACATACAAGTGTAACAAAGAACGCGTCTATTACTCATACATGCGATTCTGTGCATCAAACTGAGATGAAAATGTTAAGGATATGAAAATTCTCAACAATTTATGAAAATATCAATGTCAAAGCTGCGGTCCTACCGAAAAACTTATTTACATTTGATTATATGCTTCAAATATACTCAGCTTCATGCATAGAATAACATGCATAAATGATAGAGATGTTCTTCGTTGCACCTGTATATAGACTTGCGTTTGATCAGATTATTTGGAACATAATTTATTAAAAGAAAAGCTCGGTCATAGATTGGAATATTCCCATTCTCGTCATAAACTATAGAGTGAGGTGTGAGTAAATAAATAATCTAAGGACACATCACTAGCTGACCGAGATCGGGGAATAAAATGTATATATAATAATTATGAATGCGCAGATTTCTACGGCAATAAATATTGCGTTTAGAATCTAAGTAATGTATTGCGGCGAGCGGGCGGCCGCGCCGCGCCACTGCGTCGTAGGTAAGACTAGTAAGCTCGTGATATAAAAGCCGACGGCCTCTCTGACCTGCGTCCGATGTAAAATATTAAACCGAACCGCATTCTCTTATCTTGTTTGATAATTAATGAAAGTCTAATTCACTTGTAGTTTCCAAGTGAGGAATATATCACGTGTAATGGAGCCGGTTTTGAATAAGATCGTCTGTGTTTAATGTCGGAAAATGGTTTTGTTCTTAGAAATCTAGCTGCCGCACGATGGGCAACGCTTTAGTGGTCAATTGGAAGTCAATAGGTTGGCCGGTTAAAGCTTCTGAATGGTAACTTGAGTTAGGCGGTACTTATTGATCTGCTTGTTAATGATATTGAAATACGTCAAGTTTATAATATAATAGAGAGAGTCAATTTTATAATATAATTCAGAGTTAACATTGAACCGCTGTTTTGAAAGATTGGAAAAAGGAAAAAAGTGATGAAATATAAAAATTATGCATAAGATTAAGACGATGTTTTTTCCAGATATACGAAACGATTTAATAAAAATAATTTCTGTTCTGGGATAAATAGCGTCATTCAAGGATAAAAAGTATTCTAGATTTGTTTCGATGACACAGGTTACATTTACAAATATTGAATAAATTATGAAATATTCATTTAATTAATTCTTAATCACCATTTAATGTTTTTTAAGTGTCCGTAACGAACGAGGAGCCCTTGTGACTTTGTTATTTCCGTCTGTGCGTCTGCCATAGTTTCTACAAATTTTCATATATGAAATTTTGTGAATAGATACTTCAGATGAGGATGTAAATTAATACGTTGTGTTATAATTAAAAATGTACTTAAAAATAGTTTTTTCTCGTCCTTTCCGTACATATAAATCAGAATAAATAATTTTTCATTAACTCCAGAGAGTAGGATGTTAATAAATCGGTCTTTAAGATAATATAAAGGTTCAATTAACATTTTCTTACTTTTAAGCCTCGTTTATGAAATATTAAGCATCAGAAGGGTGGAGTAACTTGTCATAGTCTAATATTTAATAACATATTTGAGAAACTCTATATACGGAATTTTCCAAATCTTTATATATAAAAGAGGAAAGTGACTGACTGACTGACCGACTCAGAGATCAACGCACAGCAGAAACCGCCGAACCAAGAATCATGAAATTTTGCAGATAAGTTCTTTATATCGCACAAGTGAGCATCAAGAAAGGAATTTTGGAAAGTCTGTCCCTAAAAATAGAGGTTGAGACTGTATAAAATTTCCTCGGTTTGTAAGTGAGATTTGTGAAAATTTAGGTTTACGCTTTTGGTTAATAAAAGTTATATGAAATTTCTTTTGTTTGTATATTTCGCGGTTATGTGCGTGATATGGCGATCCAAACGCGGGCAGACGCGTGAAGGCAGATGTCATTAACGGTCGTATGCGATAACTAAATTTTTCGGAGTTGTAGATAAGTATGAATGGTGACAATTTAATGTTTACACCCATTATGTTGTTAACGAATTTAAAGGTATCAAAACCTAGCTCCAAATCAAAATCTTACATCGGAACATGTTATTAGCTACTATATTGACTGGGTGCGCTAGGGGTAGACGTTCTTCATACCCCGAATTCCTATGATACCCAACGATCTACCGTTCGAGTTCAATTTCCAGTGAATGTCTGCTTTTCTATGGCAATTAATAAACCACAGGGCCAGATTCTTAAATTCACTGGGGTAGATTTAAGGGAGGGGCGGTTGTTTTTCCCATGGTCAATTTTATGTGATTTGCTCCGGTGTCAGTGCGGCTTCAAATACCAAAATCGTCAATCGGAAATATTTAAGCGTCTGTTCAAGCAGTGTTTTCTCATGCTAGCTTTCGGGTTTTTTTGTATCCTGTATTTAATATTTGATAATTTATGTCCATATTTTTATATCAATCGTGTGTAAAGTCAAAAACACATTTACAAATGATTCAGTGTAAAAACACAATTTATTTGAAAAAAAAATATTTTTTTTTGTGTTTTTTGTAGGAAAATGTGAGCGGCCCTTGTAATTACTTAAAGCAAACTTTAATATCACTATTCATTCAATCAAATAAAATAAAACATTAACGAATTCACTTTTGCTAAAGTTATAAGTAATTATTAAATTCTTCATGGGATTCAAAGATATCATACAAGTTTTTTCTAAGGATTTTCTACACTATGTTTAGAATTATTTCAGACGTTGCTAATGAAAGTCTAGCTTATCGATATATACTTTCCACATTTCTTTTTTTTTCATATTTTAATGTCACGCGGGACTTAGTCAAATCTTGAATTAGGTATTGGTTAGTTTAGTAAATAATGGTTTGTGATTCGTGATTACGAGGCTAGGTTAAATTTTAGGTGTAAATTTTCATACTGTTTAGATATTTGGTACCGAAGCTTATCGCTTGTCGTTCTTGGTACATTAGAACCAAACGCAGTAGACATTTAAATTTTATTAAAATTAGGAAAATTGCTATGAAGCAGGCTATTGATTTGTGTTAGTCTTTGTTTTACTGAAGAAATTAGACTATTGGTTTGAATTTAAGTCCAAGTTATTCGTAGTCACGTTTCATACGTTTATATTTTTTGACTGCAATGACAACCTTGCAATATCTCAACAACCTTTTTTAAATTTTTCACACTTTATTTCATTTTGTATTTTTGCATTACATTTTTATATTTTCCCAAGTCTTTTTTATATTTTTTCTTGTTTTTTTCGTGTCCTCCTTTCTTAAAGATTATTTCAATTTTCTTTTTAGTTAGCTATAATCTGACATAAATTCGACTGCCTCGCTGAAATATATCTCTGAGTTACTTAAATCTTAGGAATGGATGACTCTGTTCAACAGGCTGCCATATACATATATAAGGAATTAAATGCTAGTTTACGGTTACATTGGAGCGCGCGACTGTTTGTATGGCGCAGTGTCGTAATCTTTGCTCTTTTGACCGATTAAATCGTTGTTATTATTAGATTTATGGGTGCATATTTCTCATGCTAATACCTAAACAATAATGTGTAAATTTATATATGTATATATATATATATATATATATATATATATATATATATATATATATATATATATTTATAAGAAAGTTCTATATTTTATTGATTTACGTTATCATTGTACAGATTTGTATTTTCTTAAGACGTATTTTCACAGAGATTCCTCTCATTATTCTGAATGTAAAATATTTCAGTGAATGTGGAGAAACCCAACCGTTGCCATGATAATCAATTTCAAACTTGAAAAGATTCAATTTTTAATCATTCATTCTCTTCAATTTATTTATTGTATCAAAGCTTACTCCCGGAAAAACCGTTCTTCAAAATTAAATGTCACTAATGAGATCAATGAAGATTTGTAAAGAATTAATGAAAGGTTTTTTCTACAATTTTTGTTATAAGTATGATTGGTCACATTACTCTGAAGAGGAAAAATAAAAAAAAAATTATTAAAAAAATTCAAAATATTGATTGTTTCTTTTTATTATTTAGAATAAGCGACCATATCGGTCCATGAAAATATGTCTTAAGACCGACGTAGAACAAAAAAATGAACTTCTATTGTCCAGTAGTTAAAGTGTCTCCATTTTCGTCGTAGTGGGCTCAATGCATTTTCTGTTGTCCGTAACGAATCGCTTTATTTCGCAGAAGTGTGTGGGGACCACGAAAGGCTTGCACAGTGTCCCATGTCTACAAAAAATCCTTTCTTACATCAGTGGCTAACAGCTTAAAGAGGACAGCTACGGACTTTTTCGTGGTACCCCAGTCAGGTATCTCAGCCAGGGAGTCAGTCTTTAACAGTTTCTTTAGTTTCCTACTGTTCCTCCCTATGAATATCAGTAGAGCGTCACCTTGTATGTGATGGTACCTCATCTCAGAAAGGGATATTGACAGCATATCATCGAAAACCACTTTTTATAAATAGGAGCAGAGGATCGAGCTGGTAGTCCTTGGTCAAAGATCTCTTTACTTTGATAACCCATCCTGCAAAAAGCAACTCGGTCGCAGGTGGATAATAATCGAGTATTAAACTGGTTAAACGTCATCCGTGCAATTGTAAGAAGATGAAGATCGGTATCGTGAAGTTGCGGGCGCGTTTTGAACCACCAGTTATGTATTCCTGAAATGAGTAGCATTACAAAATACACGCCAACGACCGCACCCAAATCCAATTACGCAGATAATCTATCCACATTACAAGCTCGACTTGATTAATGACAATTTTCATTGAAGCCGCCGACGAGACGACTGTCGCAAACGCGCCCCGATCGCGCAATCGTCAAAACATCGATTCGAAAGCCGAATGGCTCTTAAGGCGATCCACATTTCCATAAGTGATAGATAACGTACAAAATATACGTAACTAACGTTGATACTATCCACGCGTGCCCGATAAGTTATTCGAATACGTCAAGCAAGAGTGACATGTTAATAAATCGTTACAAGGCACGACTTCGCCGCGTCTGACGTTTTAGCGAGGCGTCTTCAGCCACCATTGTGCGGCGTTCCCTTTGTTTCAGCCCAGCGCTTGTTTGTGTGTTAATCAGCTGCGTGATTCGGCGCGTACGAAAGTAACGACTATTGTTGTTTCATAAATATTGCCGCGAGAAAGTGGCCAGCCCACTTGCGGGCCCGGTATCGAGAGCTGCTACCGTTTGCTCGGCGGGTGAGCTTTAGAGATGCACCTTTTGTGAGATCTTCCGTTAGATCGATAGTTTTATATTTATTAGTGGATAGAAGTGCAAAATATAATAACTTTGTTTATATTTTGAAGCTAAGATACCACCTCTATGGAAAAGCTAAAGCGACTTCAGGGTGGGCGAAAGTGATATTTTTTATCACTTCGCTATTAGAAAAATACATGTAAATAATTCGAAATACAATTAATTGTTTTTGTCTTATTTACGCATGCGCAAGTAGATCGATTGAGAGGGAAATAAACGATTATTTTTTTCGTTCCCCGCTAACTTCTCCCCTCTGAGCTGACGCCGTACCCATATAAATTATCGATGGCGTTTCCAGTAAGCTCGCTGTGCTCCGGGGAGACTGTCGTACCTCTATGGTTGAACTTAAATATTGAATAAAAGTAATCATTTATGGAAATATCATAATAATAATAATAATCTTCCCGTAGAACTTAACAATGTATTATAATAAAGTGCAGATTTAATTTACATATATATTGAAAAGCTGGTCAAAATGGGTAAACGATTCAGAAAAATATGTTCTCTAAAAAAATATTATTACTCAGACTTAACGTTTTAATATTTACAATTCTTTGTTAAAAAAGATAAAATTTAGTAAAACCATTTTTAGTATATCTTTATTTCGGTTCCATAATGAAAAATAGATTTAAAATCGATTCCAAGATCGGACATCTCTAGAGAGCTCACCGCTGCTTAGCAAGCAGGCTTGCACGCGCTCACGCAGAGACGAATCGGGCTAGTCTTTGATTGATAAGCGAGTTTGTTCTGTGGATGGAGAAAATAGTGTGTTCAGGTTTATATTTCAATAATAGTGCATGTTAGGCTTTAAAGTTTGAACTATAAGGAGTTGTAAAATTTATGTGTTGTGTATTTTTTATAAAGAAAAATTATAATTAATTATAATTAATTTCGATTAAATGATTGTGGAGTAAGACTTGTGACATTAAACAAAGCCTTTGTAATTACGATAGCATGGAAATACCAGTACTAAAGTAGCGAATGGAAATATTACAAGTATGTTCGCTGTGTTAGTTGATTAAAATACTCTAAATCAAAGGTGTAGCAAGGTTGTGTCAATGGTTTCGCAAATTTGATTATAGAAACATCTACATTCGATTATTTATACGTCTTGGTATGTCGCTAAACGCACATTGAACTGATATTTTAGAATGGTAAATGTAAGAATAGGTTTACTAGCTGGAGGAAGAGTGTATCAAAATAAAAAAGAAAACGAAAAATCGTTGACCCTCATTATACAAAGACAGTGAATGAGCATTGTCGTTGGACAAGCATAACTGATTTTTCAATATGCCGATAAATTTCTGTTTATTATAAATATATAATCATTAAAAAAAATACAGAGTAATTTTTTATCACTGAAACGATTCCAAAATTTCACATAGTTTTGAATCCATTCAGAATGAAAAAAAGTGTCCCAGTCACCAAGGGTTTTCTCGAGGGCCACGATTGATATGACTTTATTTATTATACGTCATCACTGTTATGGACTTCCTGATAATATGCTGCCTGATAATTTCCTGATAATATGCTGCAATAAATAGTTAATATTACTAAATATAATTAAGTAGTGAGGCGTAAGTATTATTGTGAATATCTCAAAAACTGTGACATTTAGAATCATCTTTAACGGTTTCCTACAACCTTTTCCTAGTTTTCTAAAAACTCTGTTTGTTTCATAATTTTGTGTTCAATTATTTTGGAAAAAAAGGAGGGTATATATTTTTGGAGTTTACTCCCTAAGAATATTTCACATATAGAGCACGGTATTAAGTTTTGTGAGGAGTAAAATCAGAAGTTCAGAGCGTACGAAGTTCAGAGCGTTAAAAAAGTATACCGTTAATTGGCCTCTCCGCGCACCATTTTGCGCATCTTTAGAGTGAGATATCAATATGTTTATTTGGCATTTTCTCATGGCGTAATCGCAATAACGGCGTGTGATACACATAGTTTACTATCGTTCGCTTATATCAAGATGTAATCATTAAATGTCATCATGTGTGAATATTTGGTGTCTTTTATCCTACAAAATTAAAAAGTCTCTTTTAATTTTAACTTCTTAGTTTGATATTGCTAAATGTTTTTACTTTTGTTGTAAAAATATGATCTTGTTCATTTGTGTTTTACTTCAAAATAATTATATTGTCAGCACTTTTTTATTAAATAATTTTTCATTTCCATTTAATGATATTGATATTTATATACAGTGTTACCTACTTTATACATTCCAAGGCAATCGTACTTAAGGAGCTTCAGTCGCGCATTGGAGCTGATATGCACAATTTTTTTGAATATTTTTCAACATACCTTTGAAGATGTATTGCCAAAAATTATGAAAAATATTTTTAAGATAACTAACTAGCCTATAATTGATCCTTTAAAAGTAAATTCCACATTATAAAAAAGAAATTCGACTATATAATTTGCCGTCGCCCCCCCCTAAAATTACCATTCAAATATTTTTTGAGTATTAACTATTGCGAATATGTGGAATATTATGCTTAATTCCTAAATTTAAAGTTTCTTTGTCAATATATTTCAGAGGAAAACGGCTGGGATAGATGGACAGACAGATATGTGAGTAATTTTACAAGGCTAATAAAAACGGACTAAATTAAGGACACAAAATTTTAACATTTATCGTTGGTTTAAACATATCACTTATTCATTATGACATCATTAGTATGGGGCCATCCGGTGGTGTTCGTGGGAAAATTTATATTGCACATCTTTGATCATGTTTGGTACACAAAATTCTACCAATGCTCCGTGAATACAAAAGGCGTTTTAAAAAGTAGGCATTGGAATTGGAATAATTGACTAAAATATATGATGGTGTAAATGATAGTTTATCGCTGACATAACATAATGTTGTTTAGTTTAACAAATATTAGTGGTGCAAAAATTATTGTAAAACTAACAGACTAAATTACCTCTATTATCTCAAAAACAATCTCTAACAAATTCATCTAAAATATATATAACAGCCCTGTCTGAAAGCAAAATTGTGCGGGTTGTTCACATCAGACTTTTCAGCCTACAAAGATGATCCCCAACAGGATGTTTGTGTACATCAGTCATATGTAAATGGTGGCGTTGTTGTCGATCATGTAAAATATGGCGAGTGCGCCCATAATTCTTCTTCTTCAGATGGTACACTGTCCAGACTCGTAGTGATTCCTTTAGGTGCATGGTTAATCTTTGTTTTTGGCGAATATTGCCACTTTTTAAAGCTCCTCCATTACTGGCGGTTGATGGCATCACGAATGCATTGCGTTATCGTTAATCTCGTCGTTGTCTTGATTAGATCTATCCATGTTGATGCTTTGGCCTTGGGCTCTTTAACTTTCTGTTCAGCTTTATACTCTAGCTGAAGAACTTTAATATCAGTAGCCGCAAAGTTGTTGAGAGTTTTTTTTAAAGCTCCTCCATTACTGGCGGTTGATGGCATCACGAATGCATTGCGTTATCGTTAATCTCGTCGTTGTCTTGATTAGATCTATCCATGTTGATGCTTTGGCCTTGGGCTCTTTAACTTTCTGTTCAGCTTTATACTCTAGCTGAAGAACTTTAATATCAGTAGCCGCAAAGTTGTTGAGAGTTTTTCTTTGATTTTCAGCTCTTAGTGACTAGGTTTCGGTTTCATAGAGGAAGACTATACATTTCATAATTTATATTAGTGTAATACTTACATTTATAATATTGGCCATATTTTACGTAATCGACAAGAACCACACTTAATCTATGCGCGACATGTATAGACATTTTGTTTGTAATCACTTTTATGTGATGAAAGATCTGCTGTTGTATATTTCGAAACAACTCTGCTGGACTGGTCTTTACTAGTTTTAATGATATGATGTAGTGTAACATATGTAATTTTCGATATAAGATGCAAAATACTCTTGTAATAAATGCAATCTAACAAAATTATTATCTGTTGTGTTTTTTCTTATGCTCGAAGGCAGGTTTTGGTTAAATAAGTTAAAAAAGCTTCAACATTTATTTAATCGCTACATATTTTGTTTCAAGAATATTTATGTGCTTAAATCAAATCATCATCGGTAATAAGTCATCCGCATAATTTTCCTGTTTTCCCTATTCTTTAATATTTTGAAGAATTCCTGCAGTCCATCCTGTTTTAATTTTACATTCAAGATCTTAGTCCCCGCGAAACCTTGGATTATTTTCAAAACATTTTTAGAGCTTCTCGCGAACAGTTGAATAAAATAAAAAAGGGTGTTTAACTACCCCACTAAAATTGCAAGTTTAATAGCAATGCATCTGTCTGTCTGGGATCTGAATCTTCGCTCACATTACTTGCATTACACTAATGCGTAAAACTATATTCTGTTTATAACTAATTTAGATGCAAATTGTGTATACTTTAGATAAAATGGTAAAGTATTGTGTAATATATTTGCCCTGAATGCTTGTTGCTTTTACGTTACCACTTTTATTACCAATTCTCTTTCATTTTAAATTATCACCCTTATGCCTACCTAAGCAAAGTTGAATACCCCGAATGCAATTACGAACTTAGAGTATTAGACGCCTATCGATATGGCTGCGAAAACAGGATACATGAGCGTCTCACGTGTGAATCAAACTAATTTAATGATTAACATATAGTAACATCTAGCAGCCGCAGCATTGATGCACGTGAAGAGTGGCAATGCCATTCTGACGGAAAGAACGTGCTGTCAAGATTCTATCGCCAGCAGCTCTTTGTAAGTCGTGAGAAGTCGATCTCATAAAGGCGTTATTTAGAAAGCTTTTTACGTTGGGTAAGAAGTTGTTGCAGTAAACTAGTGAACGTTGAAAAGACGGAATTGTGTTTGAAAGAATCGTAGCAACGTTTGATCTTTAAAATATTAAAATGCATCATGAAAAAGTCATAGTGAAATGATTGTGTTATAATATCGTAAGTTCGAGCTGTTTGCTGCATATAAATGTAAAACAGGCGTCTAAGTACGCGCAGGTTGTCGTTACAAATGTAATTTGAGTGCAAATTTATTCGCGTTCCAGCATGCGAACTCTTAGCTGAGTTGAAAGCACGGATATATCGGCTAAAAGCCGATTAGGCAACGTTGAACTAAGGTTATTTGCAAATCGAGCTTTGATGTAATACTTAAAACCGATACTGATAAAATCTATGATGTTTAAGGATATTTAAAACTTGAAAAAGTTAATTTATGTTTTGAAAAACATATCAGTAATGAACCAAATTCAATGGACATAGTTCTTAGTAGACGTTTAATAAAAGTTAGTCGAAATACGATCATGTATAATTTGTGAGTCATATCAAAATTCCCATTATTTTTCAAGTTTTAATTTTATGTCATCTACTTTCTGTTTCAAAAAAGAAGTTTTAGTTCTGGACATTATAGCAGCGAAAGTCTGACGTATTAGGTTCTGCCACATTAGTTTTATTATATTAATTTCTGTGTTACTAAAACGTTTGTAAATCTATCCAGTGAGCTACAATCACCATCGTACGAGACGTGTGACAAAGGATAATGTAAATATATTGAAATATATTTGGAAAGCTCGTTACACTGATAGTCTTTCAAAGAAATTGCTCTCGGCAAATAAAAGTATGCCTTATAATATGAATTATTACTATCCATCATGTGGTATGGTGAGAAATATTATGAAGAGATGCGATACGATGAAATATAATTATATGACTTCATCTTTTCGTAATATTAGCTATTGCGGGAATCATAAAAGGCTCAAATGTGATATTTGAGTCTTAAAGTCTTACAATTTAAGGGCTAAGACTTGCTAATTGCGTACGCAGGTAGATGCATTTACTACTGGATAATATATCCTGAAAGCTTCTAAGCGTTTAATCGAACCGATTTTAGAATTTGTGAAAATTAAGATCCCTTTTCGCCAAGCCGCCAGTCTAGCCTGGCGATTATGGGTATTATCTCCAATGACACGTAGGTTGGGAGAGGTCTTGCCCAGCATAGGAAGGAGTCAGGCTGTTGATTTAATTTTTTTTCTTTTTATTCGTTATTATGATACGGGCTGAGACAATAAAATCGTTCAATGAAGTTTTGGCGTGAAAAAGTGAAATTCACACCATTCGAAACACTATGCGGTAGTAGATATTGTTCTAAATTATTTTAATCAAAACTTATAAGCTCTTTAAATAGTTTTACAGACTTGGTACTTAGCTCAATTTATAATTATCTTATTGTTAAAAAGTGAAGAAATGTTAAATTCCATAATATCTAGGAAAAGAGGAAATAAAAGGAAGATTAAATTTGAAGCGATAGTCGCAAATGAATATAACGTTAAAATAAAACTTTATAACTTCTTACCAGTTTTTTCTTTTTTTTTTAAAACCTTTTATATTTCAGAAAATATAAAAGTTCTTAGTTATATTTACTTAATTTTTTAATTGTTGTTAATAAGTAGGTTAGGAACAAAGAAGTAATTGTTATTAATTTTCGTTTCGTAGTTATAATATACATGTTCAGTTATTTGTTGCGCTAGAAGGAATGGCTTTCATCTGAGTACGAGCTCACCTCTACAATTCGGTTACTGTCAAATCATTGTAATAGAGATAATAATAAACAATTATAGTTGTTAATAGATTTTTGAACTAGACTTGTGGACTAACCAGTGATCGTAATAATTATAGAATCACGTAGGAAAAAATAGGAAAACGTTTTTAGAAATTAAATTCAACTTGGCAGTAATTTCACTATGCAATAAATTTACAATGAAGATGAAAGAAAACTGGTAAAAAGAACACTTAGAGAATCGGCTCCGTGAATGTCCACGTGTTAGCCTGTTTGCTAAGAAACCATAGTGCCGAGAACTTAATTTTATACTTGATAAATTTAAATATAGTGATAAATCGAATATAGACGCAAAGTAGTAAAATCTGGAAATGTTTAGGGTCAAAAAGGACACTCAACTACCCGAGTGTTTCTAAATGTTTTTGTCCTTCGTGAAACATCATGAAAATATCTTTTTGCTTAAATACGAAAGTTACCATTATACATTTCGTACGTTATTAATGGTCTTACGTTTTTATTAACGAAAACATATTTAATAATTTTATAAAGCATGTTTGTTTGTAAGCGAGTTATCTCTGTATGTCTGTCTGTGTAACGTTTATGTCAGAAATTCTAAATATCCTCTAATATTTGAGTCTGTTATTATTTTATCCTTTAAATATAATAGGTATAGGCATATTGCAAAAATAGCTTTTTCGCATAAAATTTCTAAATAAAATATTATAAAAATATGAAGAAATTAATGGAAAAAAAATACAAACAGAATATATAAATAATTAGTAAATTATCTAATATAGTTCAACCTCGTAACTTGATTTCCGTCACCGTTTTCATAAATAACGGTTTTATTAATTATAAATTAAATGATCAAGATTTTTTGCTTCATTGTCTGATACTTCTTTGTTGACGCCATAAATTCCTGGTATTACTTCAAACAATTGCAGAATAATTAAACCATGGCATCTAGTAACGGGAGAACAAAAATTATCATTATTACACAATTTTCCGATTTCGTGCAACGAATGCGGTTGAAATGATCAAAGTGGATTTTCAAAATGATCAAAAGGATCAAAAAGGACTTTTAAAAAATTGACTCAATCGTAAACCTGAATACAAACAAAAGAGATGATAGTTTGAATTTCAATTTACTCATTATAGTTTTTCAATGTTTCACTCAGTAAAACACTGAAAAACTACGTTACTACGAAATGTCGTTGTAATATTGCAAATGAGGGGATTTTGTTGTGATTGAAACCAATTAAACGTCAGTTTTCATTTTCAGGTCGATACTTTGTTATTTCAAACTCTAATATTCTTTAGATAAAATGTACTTAAATTTCACATCCAGACTCTTAAGTGGTATAACAATATAAACTTCATCTGAATTTACATATTATTTTACATGGGTTCTATGGATAACTGTGAAATCTCTCATCTTAATTTAACTAGTAGTTTTCTGCCGATTTACCTATAAACAAACAAACATCCGAACAGAGTCTAAATTTCCAAAGTTGTTTTTATTCAACCCACTCCGAATTTGTTTTTTTTAATATCTTTGGAATGAAGATTTTTTCCTTCAGGGTTTTTTATTCGTATTGGTTTCTCGGATCAGGGTACTCAGAAAGATTTAAATATATATGTATATACATAAGAAGCGGCGATTTTTATAATTTTTCAATTGTTTATACACTGACATGTAAAAGGCAGACTAAAGTATGTCAGATCTATGTAACAAAGGTACGAAACTGAAACTTAAGTATATTGAGAAAGTCGATATGAATTACGAAACTCTTTAGTACCTACTTTCATTAAAGCGATGAAAGTATTTCATTGGTGTCCAGGGGGGATGAAGCGGTATTGAAAGGGTCTTAGTGGTGAAGCTTATGTGGCATCGACACAGAATATTTTCAAGACATTCCTAAATCATTGTTTTTTTTTATTGCACTATGAGAAGCTCTGTTAGATAACGCGAAGTTACTTTGTTTCGAAAAGACATTTTAAATTTTGTAAGTTTAATTTAGGAGGTCACCCAGGAAGAGTATTATTGGAGAGATCACACTTTCCTTCTTTGATTCATAACTTGTTTGTGTTATATGAGAGCACACTTTTACACATTGTGCAAATATTGTGTGCAGCTCTGCACGCTTTTGCTCTAAACGAAATTTATGTAGCTCTAATTCCTTTTCGTAAAAAATCCATATTTTGTTCGTACTTCACTCGTCGAAACTTAATTACTCACTGAAACTAAGGGCGAACGTCGAACTCCTTATGTACCCTTCTAGAAATGTTCAAGAAGTTTCATAACGTTCCAGAAATTGCCGGAGAAAAGTAGTGATTTTATTAGTTGCCAAATAAATATTTTGTTATTATTTTCTCGCTACTCCCATTTTACAGTTCACAATATATCCTTGAATATTTTATATATTCTTTAATGACAATTAAATGAAACTACGTGATGTAGTATTATTTCTACTCTCTTTAAGTTCTTTACCACGACCTAGGTTTCGTTGTATTACAACATGTTCAGGTGGGCTATTAGCCTACCTGAAGATGTTATACTACATCACGTAGATTCATTTAATTGTCAATAATGCATTTCTATAAAATTAACGACAAATATATTCAATATTCTTTAATAAAAAAAGTAACGAGTGTTTGCACATGTGTCTCCTCGCCCTAGCATCTGCCTCATACATATGCGTCGAGCGCTCTCCTCGAGCCAATCGAGCAATCTCGTACCCGAACATACACATTCCGAGCCTCATAAACGACGAATATGAGAGATGCGGTCGGTAAATACGGGGCTGGAGGCTGGCTCGTCGTTCCGCGTGGGCGTCCGCTGCGCTGCAAATGACACAGTACGAAGGAATTCACGTCAGGTCGGCACTCCGACAACGGCGGGCTTATAGTATTATTGTGATGGTATGAATATTCAACCGATTCATTCATTCTATAAGCAAAGTAGGCATTGACAAGATAATGGGTGTAGACTCGCGACTTCTCGCGGTTTTGTGTCTTAAATATTCACGGGATAATTGCTTAAAGAACTTGCGAAGTGAGTCCACGAAGAGTATTATCAGGTAAGATACAAGAATTGCTTGACGATGTCTGAATAATACCAAAGATTAACTCTTCCAGTTAGATAAGTAATGATGACGGAAGTTAGATCAAGCAAAATATTTCCAGGTAAGATGCAGGAATTCCTTGACGATGTTTGAATGATTCCACAGATCAACTCTTCACATTAAATAAATAACGATGATGGAAGTTAGATCAAGCAAAATATTTCCAGGTAAGATGCAGGAATTCCTTGACGATGTTTGAATGATTCCACAGATCAACTCTTCACATTAAATAAATAACGATGATGGAAGTTAGATCAAGCAAAATATTTCCAGGTAAGATGCAGGAATTCCTTGACGATGTTTGAATGATTCCACAGATCAACTCTTCACATTAAATAAATAACGATGATGGAAGTTAGATCAAGGAAAATATTTCCAGGTAAGATGCAGGAATTCCTTGACGATGTTTGAATGATTCCACAGATTAACTCTTCACATTAAATAAATAATAATGACGGAAGTTAGATTAAGCAAAATATTTCCAGGTAAGATGCAGGAATTCCTTGACGATGTTTGAATGATTCCACAGATCAACTCTTCACATTAAATAAATAATAATGACGGAAGTTAGATAAAGCAAAATATTTCCAGGTAAGATGCAGGAATTCCTTGACGATATTTGAATGATTCCACAGATCAACTCTTCACATTAAATAAATAATTATGACGGAAGTTAGATAAAGCAAAATATTTCCAGGTAAGATGCAGGAATTCCTTGACGATGTTTGAATGATTCCACAGATCAACTCTTCACATTAAATAAATAATGACGGAAGTTAGATAAAGTAAATTTCCAGGTAAGATGCAGGAATTCCTTGACGATTTTTGAATGATTCAGGTATACGCGACGTTATACAGCATCGATCTCAGCGACGGATAGTGCTGCTGTTAGATGTTTCATATCAAAAATAAATTGGTAGAAAGCTCATACTTGGAGAAAGTTTATAGACTATATATATCACCATTACGATAAATATTTGTGAGTAAAACCGCAAGACACAGGTAGTAGTACAAAGTTCTACAAATCGCGATAATCTTGTGTAAATATTTACTAGTATGTGCAGTAAGAAGACCTTTTCTTAAATTTGTGACGATTTCTTTTTGCATAGATGATTGGGAAAATAAAGAAATATTATATACTTATCCGTTTCCGTTTGACGAAGAAGTTGGAGTTAAATTTTTGCCTATGAAAGTCTTCTTGTATACTTACTTGTATGCCTATTAGTGCTTAATAAAATGTCCCGTTATGCTGAACGGACACGGTGTAAGCGCACCTTTGTAAAAGCAAAGTTTCCCTTCTAAATAGTGTTTGTCTACTATAAACGACTCTCAAACTGCGAATTTAAAACCTATATATAAATATATCTATATATATATATATATATATATATATATATATATATATATATATATATATATATACATTATAATAATAAAATTATAGATTTGCTATTTTGGACAATGAAGATGTTTCTGAAAAAATGAGCCTAGGAACACAATAAAAGTAATAGAACGCAAAAAAATATCGTGTCTAGATTTTTTGTCAGGCTGTGTGTTTATTTGCTCATCATTTGAGGGATCCTACTTCGATTTTAACTGGTGGATTCTGCAGGGTCAGAGGTAATATATGTGCATTGTTTCATAGCAATCAAATGTATTGATAAAGAAAATATGATAATTTGATGTTTTAATACAAACGGCACTTGCTTAAAAAAAATTATTTTGTAATGATTATAGGTGACGTTATATATATTTTAACCATAAATCTTACAATTAATAATATTTTTCAAAGATCCACTTCGTGAAGTTATGGACAGCTAATGTTCAATATTTAACAGTTTGCGTTTATTCTTGTATTAAGTGTTTAGTGGCCAAAACCCGAATTAATTTGTTGCAAATATGTAATTTGGATATACAAAATTTTGTATACATTTTCTTTTAACGGTTAAAAGAAAATTTGTATTTTTATATAAACAATGTTTGTTGTGACTTGCATTTCTATTTAAACTAAGTTTTGTTTCAGTTAAATAAAATAAAACATTAAAAAATTTACTTTGTTAAAGTGCACTCGCTTCCGTGAAAAGTGTACGTTAGACGAATCCAATTATATTATGAATGGACTTCGCTAATATTAGTATTTTACCGCAATATATCGCCTTTGTTTTTTAATGTGACCTGATCTTGTCTGAATCGACTTTCAATCGAATAAAGTAAAACAGTGAAAAATTAGCTTTTGCCAAAGTGCACTCGTTTTCGTGACACGGTTACGTTAGACAAAAACAATTATACCACAAACGGACGTTAGCTTTTTACCACAATACATCACCTATTATTTCTGAATGTGACCCGCTCGTGTCTAATAGAATAAAGTAAAACAGTGAAAAATTCGTTTTTGCTAAAATGTACTCGTTTCCATCACAAGGGTACATGAGACACAATCAATTATACTATCGACGGACTTTACTACTTTAGCCTTTTACCACAATACATCACCTATTATTTCTGAATGTGACCCGCTCGTGTCTAATAGAATAAAGAAAACAGTGAAAAATTCGTTTTTGCTAAAATGTACTCGTTTCCATCACAAGGGTACGTGAGACAAAATCAATTATACTATGGACGGACTTCACTAACGTTAGCCTTTTACAACAATACATCGCCTATTATTTTCTGAATCTGACCCGCGCGTGTCTCGCGCGATCTTCCGCACATTCTTTACGTAATTATCTCATGAATATTGAAGCGATAGCCCGCATACGTACGTGTACTCGAACGTGCCTGAATAGGCACAGCGAGACAACGGCCGTGTTTATTTGCGATTATGTTGACATATATTGTTTGAATAGGTGGTTTATTTGTATAGTACGAGCCGCGACGGGACAGCTCGGCCGGCGGGCGGACGTTAGCGTTAATCGTCAAGAACGGCGATCGATTGTAAATAAATGTTGATGAAGGAGAAACAAGAAATTATGATATAAGTGTTTTATTTGCGGTTGGCGGGGTCGCGGTGGCGCGATATTAATAACGCTTTTGTGGTATGTAGTTTGTGTTTACACGAGATTATGGTGGCTTTAAGTTTAATTGTTAATTTTAAAATATTGTGTAAGAATTAAGCTAACCAATGAAATGTGTGGCGTAAGCATATTTTATATTAAATTTATTCAAAATTATTGGATTAACATCTAAATTGGATGAATTTGAGCAATTGTAACTTTTTATTTTTTTATGTAGTAAATTGTAATGCAATTAACCGTTCGTATAGGGTTTAAACTACCATGTAATTAAAATTTTCAAATACAGTAATTAGCTATCAAATTGTTAGTTGAATTACGAAATCAGATATTATTATCATCATCATCATCATATATATTAATATGCTAAGGTTAAGATGTTACTCTCCCTTTTTAGAAAAAACCTCACAACTAATCCACATAAATTATATATCATTTTATAGATAATTACTTGCTCTACCGACATCCACAACTAAAAAAAATATTATTGCTATTGTTTTTGCAAATTAATTAATTATTAAAATTATATACACAAAACAGCAATGCTGCCATCTAACGGCTCAACGTCAATACGATTGACGGTCGGTAAAATTTTTGTTTAATTTCAAATCCACTCACGTATAAATAAAGTGGCGCTTTAGCTCAATGCTTTTGATACTTGCGCCTCTATATGTCAATTTTAGTAAAATATTTGTTTGATCTGTCATCTGAGCTTCATAATGGAATAAAAACGTAATAAGCAGTGTGCAAAATTAGAAATGAATTGAATACCTGCAATCAATTTTGATTTATTAAATTGACTCTAAATACTCTGTTGTAACTAATATGACAGCTGTGAGTTCATTTTCTCATGTGTAAATATTTATAATCTACCACGCAAATTGATATAATGCGAAGACTTCGCACGGGTCACGCTAGTCAGATATTATTATTATTTAAATTCGTAGTTTGTAAGCTTTGATTTACTTTACATTGGTATTTTAAATAGTTTCAATATTCCGATGCTATCCTATCAAAAGTTATTTTAATTTTATATAATATTAACTCTGCGTATTATTAGACAACAACTGTTATTGCTTTAAATGAATAATTTTTTTGCTGTGACCAAAATTATTTTTAATAATGTTAGTTAATAACACTTACTTCAATTAACCTTATTATGTACATATTGTTTTATTATTGTAAAATTAGCTAAGTAGATGCATAAATTTAAATTAAATATGAAATATTTATTTTAGAATACAACCATGAAAATTCTAAATGAAAATTACATTAATTAAATTTTGTTTTTTGTAACTTGGGTATAAAGGTTTAAAAGATTGTATTTATTTTCTGAATATTTCGTATTTTCTTTATTAATTGACTTTAAATGGTCTCCTTTTTGGAAAAAGATGGCATTCTTTGTTTTTTTTTCTGATAATCTACCTTACTTAGTTCACTGATGTGCTGATTTTCATGCCTATTTATCATTTAATCAAGTTTTTAAAATTATCCAATTTTAGTATGCGTATGCTGGGTCTATTTTATTAGAGTATTATTTATTATATAGTCCTATTTACCAAAATAAAGGTTAATAATTAGGTATGTTCTATGTTCATGAATCTTAATATTTAAGAATGTATAGTATTTATATTTATCAAAATAAAAGTTAATAATTAGGTATGTTCTATGTTCATGAATCTTAATATTGAAGGACGTATAGTATTCCTATTTATTAAAATAAAAGTTAATAATTAGGTACATTCAATGTTCATGAATCTTAATATTTAAGGATGTACCTATAGTATTCCTATTTATCAAAATAAAAGTTAATAATTAGGTATGTTCTATGTTCATGAATGTTAATATTTAAGAACGTATAGTATTCCTATTTATCAAAATAAAAGTTAATAATTAGGTATGTTCTATATTCGTGAATCTTAATATTTATTTTCATTACAATATTTATAAATTATATTATTAGTTTCCGCCACTTAAGCATATTGCCTATTATATGTTTCACGGGCATATAAATATCGTAAACATTATAAAAACGCTGAAATTTAATACCATCATAATAGTTTTTAGGTAAGCTATAGATCAACTTCCGTTTTTTTTTCATAACTTCGGTGATTCGATAAGAAGTTCGTATTTTTGTGGATATCTTGAACAATATTAGTAGGACTATTTCACAAGTAGTTTTAAAAAAATTGGATAGTCTTAACAAATACTTGTTTCTAGTTATATCCAAGACGATACAATAAATTTTTCCAGTAATTTATATGAGTTGCCAAATGAATATCTTTGGGTGTTAAATATTAAGATATAGACAACAACTTTCTGACTCAAGTTTCTATGCCAAACGGTGTTTGAGAAAAGTGGCTGTGACAATTGGACGCACTGGCGGATACATGAGTCATATTAATAAGGTTCTGTTTTTAGAGTTCCGTTCCCCAAAATGAAAAAAGAACTCTTATAGTATAACTTTGTTAACCCTTTGTCTGTCAAATTTTTTTTTTCAGAAACGGTTATAGATATCAAGCTGAAATTAGTGTTGTATACTGACGCCCGGACCTTACATTGCTGTAATTTCAAACTTTTTGGTTTAGCCAAAAAAAAATATGCCCCATAAAACGTAGTTTTTTGTTATTTATATCGTCATCGAAACCTATAGGGTACTTCTGGCTGTCCTACAAACTTGAAAGTTAGCATAATAAGAGTTCTTATACCCCAAGTAAATTAAAAAAAATCCAAAAATCAGTGATTTCTAATTCTATGTGGAATTATAATTTATTTTAATTAAATACGGGCCTGTGAAAGATGTATTCTAACAAAATTAAAGTTTTGTAAACCGGTGAAAATAAATTTAAGGGAGTTAATAATTTTTTTTTCAACTTTTTTTGTTTTTTTTTTTTTTGTAATTAATAAATTAAGATTTAGTTATGGAAATATTATAAGAAAATCTTTGTGACTTTTTTTCTAAATTTTATCTCTAAATCAATTTATCATTTGTATAACTTTTTGTTTATGGACTTAATTTTTAAGCTATACAATAAGCACATCGGAGGGTAACAGTTGGTGTAAATATCGATAAAAAATGAAGCTTTATTTCTAGATTCTTCGTTAATTACCAACTTTTCAAAAAAACTTCAAATGTTATGTGCATGTGCGTGATTACGTTTGGAAATATTTAACTCATTATATAAAACATTTTGAGTTCAATGCGAGTGAAAGGAGGATCATAACTATCTTTTGGTTTTTAAAAGAAATATTGTGTTCCATTAAATGTTAAACATCTGAAGGGATACGGAATTCACATACTCCGAGTTCTATTCGTGCTTGAATAGGTTTATCCTTTTCTAGTTGCAAAACCCTGAAAATGAAAACATTTCTATTTGAATAGGTAATGTCTCTTTTAATACTTCGAATTATTACTTTTTATCCATATTGCCTCCAAAATGTTATTCTTCAATTATTTAATTAGAGACAACATTAAAAAAAAGTATAAATGACATTTGAAATTGTCTCTGGTCACAGAGTTAATCATATCCGTACAAACGACACGTCACTAAATGTACCATATCTCATTTTTAAAATATAATGCTAATAATATTAAAAACTAATTAATATTCAAATAAAACGTTCTCGCCACAATAACCATCTGTCATGGCGTATCGTGGGCAGTCTAAAACGGATTCATAAGTCGACAGAATACAATAATGTCCAGTGTGAGCGGTAATTTACCAACGTAAGCAGAGAGCAGAAAACTCGTTGGATTCCTGCTTTAGGTTAATTATAATTGTTGTTAAGTGACGGGCGACTAGTGCTTATAACGGTATTCGAATAAATGACTCTCCGCTGTAAGAACTTCGCGCGTGTACTTGCAACTTCTATATATATATTTATATATTGTTAGGCAGACGCTCGTCCATTTTGAAGAATAGTTTTTCTGAATCGGCGGATTTTTGTTTGTTTACGCGTAATAAGATGAAAAACAAACAAATATTGCAAGAAATGACGTCAGAGCTACTGCGTATAAATAAATGGATAGAAAAAGGTCTCTGCAAAAAAAAATTAAATGCGGTCCGCATTTAAGTAAAGTTTAAGTATTATATTTTTCGAAACACAAGGAAACAGAAATAACCACATTGTGATTACGAGAAGATGTACTTTTTTATTACTCCAGATATACAAAATTGTTACACATAATGAAAAAAAACTCAAATTATTTTAAAAAAATAAAAAAAACAAACAAATACTTTTTAAAGTCCAAAGACTTTTTCACTTTTTCTATCCATTTATTTATGCGCAGTAGCTCTGACGTCATTTCTCAACGCAGCAATAAATAAAAAGCAATCAGCTGTCATAAGTAACAATGAAGAGATGCTGCATTGAATTATTCTGAATATACACACACACACACACACACACATATATATATATATATATATATATATATATTCGGTATCGCGCCTGTTCCTAAAGCTTCTCACCTGCTAGTAAAGTAAAAAAAGTCCTTAAGCTTCGTTTTTTTTCCAATTATTAATTGCTATCCCATATTTAGGAACGATTAATTTCTTTCTACCATGATGAAAACAAAATTACTGATACAATTTTCACCACAACCTGTTAACATTTTCATCCATTAATATTAATTATACGGCAACTTATTCTGATTACCGTAAGTAGAATAAATTAAATATGAAATAAATATTAATAATACGGTAATCTCGAAAAAAAAACAATTAAAATTCTACTTTTTATGTGATGTCACATGAATGAATTATTCCAAAGTATTTTCGTCTTTATAATTTTATTGTATATACAGATTTTAAAAATCTGCACATTGGTTATATATTAAGCTGTTCTAAAGTAAATATATAAACTATCAATATTTAAATGTACATTATAAATGAAAATGTAATGATTTATTAAAATAAATTTATCGTTACTCTGTTATTAAAAAAAAAACTTGACGAATTTTTATTCTGGAAATGTTCTGAATAATTAATAATTCTCATAAAATTGGTATTACCTGTAGATCCGTTTAATTATATTAGGATAGCAAATAAGAAAATTAAGTTCTAAGTATTCTCTGTATTTAATTACCACCCTCGCAAGTGTGTGTCTGTGTGTTTTTTTTACCATTGACTAGCGCAGCAGGCTGGAGTTTCGACGGCAGAATTTGAAAGTAATCAATTTGTAATATAGGTAGATTAGATAGATTTTTGGAAAGAAGTTATTTTCTTCTAAAAATGGTACAATGGACGTTCATTGTGAACTAAGTTTACTTTTGACAGAATACATGCATCACCGTTCGTTGGTTTGTACTACAATTTACGTATGATATGTCTCGGTCTTGTACCGTCTCTCTACTCTCTGCTGTTTTAACTTTTTTCATTTTTAACTTTTTCATGAAATTATTTATTTAATATTTTTTTACAATTATTTATTTAATAAACATCTTCAATGCGCGCGTACGTGACACTATCTTATTCAATCGCGTTGTATCGTTGTTTATACGTCGCTTTCTTTTGCTCCACTTCCATGGCGCGGAATATATAGCTCTCTTTCTCTTTTCTTTACGTCATATCTTTCTTCTCTCTCATGTAACGAAATGTGCCTACACGTGACGCGACCTTAAAATTTTACTCTCAATTCTCGTCCCCTATATAGTTATAAAGAAAACGAATTATGTTCTCCGGTTTTATAAACTATTTTTATAGTTGCGTGCGAATAATAATTATTTAGGTTAATTGTTTTTGTTATTTAGAGTCGTCGGGCCTTATGTGTTACAGCGCCGAAATCAATAAATTTATTAATGGAATATATCGAATGTAGACGATGAAAAAAACATCAGCGTATTGCATTACGTATTGCATTAGCATTCCAACCAGATAAATGGTATGCAGTCTTTATATCTCGGGTGTTTGAAATTGACGTTGGATCTAATTGTACAGAGCGGACAAGTTAAAATGCAGTTTCAATCGCTCTAATTTACAATTAAATGAAGATTTATTTCCACTTTGGCTATTGTTTTCTAGGCAACACGATCTCTGCAGAATACCACGTTTAATGTAGTTAGGTTTGAAAGGGAAACGAAGTTAAGCGTATTTTACGGGCAAATGCTTCTTTTGCTTTGTTTTTGTGATTTCGTACTTGGAATTTAAAATTTAAATTTATTTTCAGCACAAATTTTATACAATCTACTAACTACTAACATTATTGCACACATGACGCAGTGTAATTGGAATCGTTAAATCAAATGTTTAGGAGGATTTGTCGTCCAAACTTGTTATCTTTATTTTTGATGGAAATTGTAAGAAATGGTAAATACAGTAGTGTCTATTGCCGACACGAAAGTTTGTTGGTATCAGGAATATGGACAGTTAGCAGCATTATGAGGTGAAATCTATTAACAATTAAAAAAAAATGGATTGTTTAAATTTTGAAGAATAGTTTCTTAAGCTACCGGGAAAAATTTACAGACCTTCCGTAACCTTATACCGTAACCGTATACCTTTCGTAAGTGCATACTGTGCGTGAAATCTTTCGGAGCAAGTGATCGGCCGAACGGTATTATATGCACAACAATAGTTTTTATTTGTGTGGTTTGTATGTCTGAGTGGGTGGAAAATTTAGTAACTGTATGTTTCATAACTGTAGTTTTTCTCTAACCACTATTTTTTAAATTTGTCTTTCCAATTTCGTACATTTATTCAAGATGCGTAATCGATGTTGTTAATTTAAGGATCTTTCCAAGGACCTTACTGTACCTTAGTTTTTGAATACCCTCCTATTTTGGTGAATATGAAGTTTTGAAAACAAATCATTCTCTAATGATAAGAGGATATAATAGAGGTATTATTTTTTGGGATATATTTTTTATTCGGCGTTTTATTCTAAACAATAAAAACATAAAAAAGGAAAATAAAAAAATTCGGAATTATTTTAATGAATTCATTTTTGAAGTGAAATTTCTTAGGCGGCGATTCGATAATCGATGAGTGGACGAGTATTGAGAGTAAAATTTTAAGGTCGCAGCACGTGTAGGTACATTACGTTACATGAGAGAGAAGAAGGATATGACGTAGAGAAAAGAGAAAGGGTTAAAAAGTGGGAAGAAGCTATATATTCCGACGTCATGGAAGTGGAGTAAAAGAGAGTCTCTCTCTTTCCTGTGCTGTTTTACACCTCACTATATACTTACAAATTGAGGTTTAGATTGCCAAAGAAGTTTCACTTCTGTGACGTGTACTGAGTTGCACGAGATCAATTTTTTTTACTTTTTAAATAAAATTACAGGGAAAATTATGGACGCGAGATTGGTTTAAACACCACCACGACGAAGAAGTTCCGTATGTAAGAGATATTGGTGAAAATCGCTTACAAATATTTTATCCAATCTAACGAAAAGTGAGAATAAAGCACAATGGATACATTTCGGGTCCACGAATAAATTTATACGTATACATTTAAATTTAATTAACAAGGAGTTGGCGTTTCGTTTTCACCTCCTCCCTATGCCACCTCAACTTCCACCGGCTTCACTCCCACTCCGTAATATATAATAGTGTCCTAGCGCACCCCCGCTCTCACTGTTTAACCTCCGTCAAAAAACAAACAGGCCGTAGATCATAAAACAAATAAACGGATAGCTAACGCGGAGCGGAATGGGCACCTCCATTAATTTGGCCGTTTTTCGTTATGTCGTTCCGTGACGGCGAGTCGTTGGCGGACCGCCGGTTGCCGATCGCCGCTTGGCACGCGCCGCTCTTTGTCTGGTAGTAACTGGATAACTGTGGTAAACCGTGGGTAGGGGGTAGTGAAACTTTCCGCGAATTTTTCACATTGCGATTGTTTATATCAATTTTTAGTTTACGTTCGATGTGCACGCTAATATTAGACCGCTAATCCGGCGGAACAGATTTGATTGCCAGCACCATTTATTAGCATTTTTAGTAAACTTTATACTCATAGAGTTCCGAGAGAAAAAATAAAAAAAACACAAAAAACTCCAAATAACTTTCTTACTACGAATTCCACACGAACGAAATCGCGAGCATAGCTAGTTTTGAAATAAATTTGGAACATTCAAGAAATCAATGTTATTTTAAAATTTATAGCTTTTTACGAGTATAATCCACTTTCAGAAAAATTAAAAATATTTTTCTTTTTTGTATTGTATATAGCTTGACATATTCAAGAAACAAGAAATAGGTTTACATATAGCAATAAGAAAAAACATATGTTATAATTTTGTTAAGAAATCTAATATGAACTTTATAATGAATATTTTACCACTGAAATTATATTTGTTTTATTCAACTTTTCTTTTATCTTATGTGCATTAAACATATTGTATAATTAATTATCGGTAATGTAAAAGAATTTATTAAATGCCAAGTTTAGTTTTGAAGATTAAGACATTTGGTCAAAAAAATCTGAACAGAATGAGATTTATACCCAACCAAAAGCTTATTTTATTTTCATGTGTATGCAGGTCCTCTATCATCTTAGGGCGGACCAGCTGACAAAGTGATAAAGGACTTGGTCACACAAAGATTTCACTTCATATATGTTACTATTTTATAGTTTAGAAATTATGAATTATAATGCTTACTGATGGAAGAGAGTCTTTATTAATATTACATTTATGAAAGTTGGTATGTTTTGTCAGATTGTTTCTTACCTAATGATTCTGGAACAATTTGTTCACGGGTGAAATTACACGCAACTTTACTCGCGTGTTGTACTAATATCGCGAAAAATGAGACTGGATGTTTTTTAGGCAATAATGCCTAAACAGCTGGATGGATTTTTCTGAAATTTTATATTGATGTAGTTTATTGTTTACACATTTATCGATCGCCCACCATTATATCGAACTAAAGATGCATAATCATATAATTACTTGATATTTTTTTAATTTAATTTTAATTGAGAAAAATGAATTTTAAATTTTACCTAACAAAGTGGTAATATAGAAAATGAAAGAGAAATTTTATACAAAAGATACATTTTATATGAAAAACACCATTTAATTATATACAACACCTAAAGATTAATAGTTTCCAATGCGTACCAGATTTCCAAACGAGTTAATGGTTGTTTGAACAAAATAATTATCGTTTTAGTTGCTCACAATGAGATATATTGAAAAAATATATCGGAATATATTTAACTTATTATCTGGAAATTCGTTATATATATATATATATATATATATATATATATATATATATATATATATATATATATATATATATATACATATTTACACATTATTGTTTAGGTATTAGCATGATAATAACGTTCTGCTTACATAAATCAAAAAAATTACAATGATTTAATCCGTCAAAAGAGTAAGATTGTGCCATACAAACAGTAATTAAGTAGTTAATGTTTTGTAAATTTAGTGACTACTGACAACTTTATTGTGATAAAGAAACGAACATAAATGTACGTCTTCACTACCGTTTTCATTAAATCGTTTAAAAGGAAAATCTTAAAACTACCGTTTTCATTAAATCGGTTAATAGGAAAAACTTACTTAGGAAAAGTAATGAAATATCTTCGTGGATATGACATAATTAAAACCTTCATTATAATTTTTCTTGTATCTCACTTAGAACTTGAGTTCCAGATTGAGTTAATGACCGTAATTAGAAATACAAGAGCCACTGTTCCTTCTGCCAGATAGTCACAACTTAAACCAGTATGTTCGTCTATGTAGCCATGCAAATGTTTTCTATTCCTATCGATGCAAAGCAATATGTCATTTCATGAATAACTGCATTCGGTGTAAATATCTTCTACTGGACTAATTTACAAAAAAATCATGCTCTAAAATCTATGCTGAGCAAACTGTCCCTATATTTGTAAGAAGCCAGTTCTTCCATCCAACGGCTTAGATCCATTTCTTCTTTATAGGGTATCTATCTAACAACATGTATTTCAATGAGAGAGAACCCGTTCAGTTCAGATTTAAAATTTATGTAAAGATCAAAATATTAAATATTGACAATTTAAAAGTTGCTCATTTAGTATGTGCACAATTATTTATTTTTTTAACAGAATTTTTTTCTTTAAACGTATATATTATTCAAACATATATACGATTAAAGAAAAAACCGTTAATAAATTTATTTATTTTTTTAATCTATCTTTTGGAATGAATTAAAATTAAATTTTTTAAACTGCTTTTAAGGGTGAAACTTTTATCTCATTAAGATGACATCAATTGTCTTGCAGTAGCGAGGCCTACCGGTGCAGCAACATCGCCAATAACGTTTTCATTTAAAATTTTATAGAATGTATTCAAATTAACTTATAGAATATAGATAATTCCGTAATCGCTTTGTTCTTTTGCTAGCTTTTATTTTGAGAGAACAATATATGATACGCGGATCATATCCATGGCGTACTTACCGTCTCTAATAATGTTATTTTATGCTATGTGCATTTTTCTATGTCAAGATTTTATTTCGTATACATTAATGTATTAAGTGGAGTTATCTGGTTCAGTTAAATATGGAACAAGTTAAGGTTAAGTATGACTTGAGCAAATAAAGGTATTAATCCTGAAGTTACTTGAAAATTTATTATGCTGTACTGAGATTTTATTTGCTGAAAGAATGTAAAATTTTATGGAGGTGGATTTTGTATTTCAAATTCGTGCATTGCAAAGTGATGTTTCAAAAATCAAACTTCTCCTGATCTTATTTATACTCTTTTATCTCCCTTTCTTTTTCCTTTTTATCTTCTTGGAAAGTTGTACCGTCACACCAGGTCTAAAACAACAGTATGATGTGTACAGTCGTTTGCCAATTAAGGCTGTCTGTCGGACTTACTAAGGAATAACTCGTGCGTATAAATAAAATAACGAAACTTAAAGAAGTTACACATTCAATTTACTAATACGTAGTACACCACGCACCATTTTTATATCCACAACAATATCCATTATATTAGCCACACTTTTATGTCCACAACAAGGTACATTATATTACAGTGGTCCATTATATTACTAACTGTAATTAATATTTATTTAGTTGTCTGGGCGAGATTGCTCTCGTAGCAATAATTTCGTTATTTATACGTTGTATTTTAACGTTAAAAGTTAATAAATAAACAAATGACGTAAGTAAAAATGAATAATGCAATAAAGTTTTTATTTACTATATGATCGAATCGCTTCGGTTGGACCTTCTTTTTAATTCTTATGTTCGTATTTCGTAGAAGTGAGCAATGCTTATAAGTTGGACTGTTATTTCACACGATTGGGAGCGAGCCAAAGATCAAACCACTGTATTTGTAAATAATACTGGCTGGCAACACGGTAAAACTACCTGCTTCAAAGTGTTTTTTTGTTGTTAGAGACGATTCTTATCAATTTTAATCATTCGAATACGTATACATAGCTAACGGAATGCTCCTGCTCATGTAATCGATTTAGTCCAACTTTGTGTCAGCATTTGGTGGGTAGAGCTTAAATCAATGTGGATTTGTGTTGCACAATACCAATAAGTAAAACCAGGTACTACTGATGTTTTTTTAAAATTAATTTACAGGGTTTTAGTGTGTACTAAATTAATAGCCAGTTTAATTATTCAGTACCCACAGATCACTAATACAGATTGATAATGGAACGGATCCAAACGATCTTTCGTCGATATTTGCAAATAACACTATCCAGATACTGCCCTATTAAAGTTTCTACTGATTTCGTTTCGAATATGATAGTTTTTCATTCTTTTTAGTTTAGAAGAGACATTTATGAAATTTGTATGTTTACTCTGTGTGTTTTAGAGACCATTTTCGTTTCTTCGTACTTAATATTTGTATGTTTTACTCTGTGTGTTTTGAGACCATTTTCGTTTCTTCGTACTTAATATTTGTATGTTTTACTCTGTGTGTTTTGAGACCATTTTCGTTTCTTCGTACTTAATATTTGTATGTTTTATTCTGTGTGTTTTTGAGACCATTTTCGTTTCTTCGTACTTAATATTTGTATGTTTTACTCTGTGTGTTTTGAGACCATTTTCGTTTCTTCGTACTTAATATTTGTATGTTTTATTCTGTGTGTTTTTGAGACCATTTTCGTTTCTTCGTACTTAATATTTGTATATTTTACTCTGTGTGTTTTTGAGACGATTTCGTTTCTTCGTACTTAATATTTGTATGTTTTACTATGTGTGTTTTTGAGACGATTTTCGTTTCTTCGTAGTTAATATTTGTATGTTTTACTCTGTATGTTTTTGAGACGATTTCGTTTCTTCGTACTTAATATTTGTCTGTTTTACTATGTGTGTTTTTGAGACGATTTCGTTTCTTCGTACTTAATATTTGTATGTTTTACTCTGTGTGTTTTTGAGACGATTTCGTTTCTTCGTACGTAATATTTGTATGTTTTACTATGTGTGTTTTTGAGACGATTTCGTTTCTTCGTACTTAATATTTGTATGTTTTACTCTGTGTGTTTTTGAGACGATTTCGTTTCTTCGTACTTAATATTTGTCTGTTTTACTATGTGTGTTTTTGAGACGATTTCGTTTCTTCGTACTTAATATTTGTATGTTTTACTCTGTGTGTTTTTGAGACGATTTTCCTTTCTTCGTACTTAATATTTGTATGTTTTACTCTGTGTGTTTTTGAGACGATTTTCGTTTCTTCGTAGTTAATATTTGTATGTTTTACTCTATGTGTTTTTGAGACGATTTCGTTTCTTCGTACTTAATATTTGTCTGTTTTACTATGTGTGTTTTTGAGACGATTTCGTTTCTTCGTACTTAATATTTGTATGTTTTACTCTGTGTGTTTTTGAGACGATTTCGTTTCTTCGTACTTAATATTTGAATGTTTTACTCTGTGTGTTTTTGAGACGATTTTCCTTTCTTCGTACTTAATATTTGTATATTTTACTCTGTGTGTTTTTGAGACGATTTTCGTTTCTTCGTAGTTAATATTTGTATGTTTTACTCTGTGTGTTTTTGAGACGATTTCGTTTCTTCGGACTTAATATTTGTCTGTTTTACTATGTGTGTTTTTGAGACGATTTCGTTTCTTCGTACTTAATATTTGTATGTTTTACTCTGTGTGTTTTTGGGACGATTTCGTTTATTCGTACTTAATATTTGTATGTTTTACTCTGTGTGTTTTTGAGACGATTTTCCTTTCTTCGTACTTAATATTTGTATGTTTTACTCTGTGTGTTTTTGAGACGATTTTCGTTTCTTCGTAGTTAATATTTGTATGTTTTACTCTGTGTGTTTTTGAGACGATTTCGTTTCTTCGTACTTAATATTTGTCTGTTTTACTATGTGTGTTTTTGAGACGATTTCGTTTCTTCGTACTTAATATTTATATGTTTTACTCTGTGTGTTTTTGAGACGATTTCGTTTCTTCGTACTTAATATTTGTGTTTTACTCTGTGTGTTTTTGAGACGATTTTCCTTTCTTCGTACTTAATATTTGTATCTTTTACTCTGTGTATTTTTGAGACGATTTTCGTTTCTTCGTAGTTAATATATGTATGTTTTACTCTGTGTGTTTTTGAGACGATTTCCTTTCTTCGTACTTAATATTTCTATGTTTTAATCTGTGTGTTGAGACGATATTCGTTTCTTCGTACTTAATATTTGTATGTTTTACTCTGTCTCTTTTTTGCAACACTAGCATCGATTTCCATTGTTTCATCGTTATTAATTGTAATGCCGTAGTATTTGTAAATTGTTGTATGTATCATAAATTAGTCCCCTTGTCGTAACTGCAACATAATAGTTCACCTGTACGTTTACTGGTGAACAACTATTATGTTTCTCTAACTGTACATAAATATACATATGTAAATAAATTCGTCTATGTTAATAATAATCGCTCTCTATATAATAAGACTTGGTTTGTTAGTAAAAAGATTTCGCATCAGCCACTTTATATGTTCATTGATTTGGTATTACATTGTATTATATTTCTTTAAAGTCATATTAGTTCTTTTTTAAAATTGATTATTCGTAAGTTTCTTTTGTGGTTTCATTAAAATGACGAAAGTAATAAAATGTTAGCGGATAGGCAATAAATCACATCGGGGTATGCGTACATGTACGTACGTACGTAAGTACGCTTTCAAAGACTTATAAAATATGAAGGGGGCATCCGATTAATTGCGGATTTATTATTTTATAGTGCTCAGTGGAACGAAAAAAACGATAAGTTGTCGAGCTCGTAAAACCATTAAACTCTTGAGTTACGTAACTGAAAAAATTTAGTTTAATCTTGCAAAACTTAAAGAAAATCTAATTGTATTGTCTTTGAAAGCTCACATACGTACGTACGTATGTGTGCTTCCAAAGCTTATAAATTCTGAAGGGGCATTCAACTGACTATTGATTTATTATTTTATAGTGTTTAGCGGAGTTGGAAAAAACTAAAGAAAAACTAATCGTATTTGAATTTGACAAATTGAAGGCTATTTGTTTTGGTACAAAGATGATATCTATAGATTTTCATTATAAATGGAAAGTAATGGCAGAAAACTATGGAGAAAATGGGCATTTTAAGAGGCATTAAATTAAATGGATTCGCAAAATATCTCAATATCGGATGAAATGATTTTAATTTATTTTCGCTGTTATAAAAAATCGCATTATTGTAACTCATCTAAATATATTATTTCTAAAAGGTGTTTTTTGGTCGAGCGGCTCGATCTCTTTAACTACTGCACCAAAAAAAATAAAAAAAATACCCACTTAGAGCTTATGTTTTCTACTTTGGGCGAAAAATATAAAAAAATTGGAAAAAAATCTTTTTGTTAATAAAAAAATTAATTTTTATAACAATTGGCATGAACGCCATCTGTGGGCGACACATCAAATATCTTAGCCAAATTGTATACTTGGAACACGCTAGATGGCGATATAGTGCGAAGACTTCGCACGGGTCAGCTAGTATGTAAATATTTCCATTCGTCTATTAAATTTCGCCACCTGTTAAATTAATGATAGAATTGAAATGTAAACAGAATTCATTTTGTAAAAACGTTTAATCACATTGTTTCTGCTAATTCGGCGCTATCAATACTTTTATGAAACTGTTTCTTTCTGCTACTGAACTCTCTGAACGGATTCTCTGTTGTTTTGAAAGATACAATTTTGGAAGCTGAAGTGTGTTTTTTAGAGTTTTTATAACAATAAACAATTTAGATATGAAATAAAATATTATTAAAGGCATTTGTAGAGTTCTAATGTTTAGGTACAAACCTTTTCCATATTATAACAAGTTAGTATTTCTTTAATTAATTCGTGACCATAGTATCGTTTAAAAATAAAACAATTTATTTGATATAGATAAATATTTAATGAAGTGAAACTTATTTGGGCGTTATGAATGTAATATGTTGACATTTTCAAGGTCAAATGTGATATACCTTTTTCAATGCAATTATGTTTTGTTGTAACGTCTGAATGTAACGAATCTGTCGCAAGAAGGACGGATAATATGTACTTTGCCAACCACCGAGAGATATAGATGAACACAATAGAATAAGGCAAGAGGTGTATATTCGCGAAAATAAACCAAATGGCGCTCATTACTGCTATTAGCTGTTTTGTGTTAAGTTTGTGAAAGTAAACTATTTTATTTGTTTTTATTTATCTATTTATGATTGATTAATCATTAATTTTACGTGCATTTCAACTATTACCAAACCGACAACATGTGTATTTAATTTATTTGTAAATCCGTAATGAATCCGCGTTCACAATCATAGTTGTTGTAAGCATAATTTACAACAGGAGCAATACATTCCAACTTCCTACAACAATTATTTATTTCCTTATTACTTATTTTTAGAGAAAAAATTATTTTCCAAAAAATATTTCTCACATTACAAAAAACAACTTTTGTCTTAAGAGTTTTTCAAAATTTTTAATTTGGCTTAACTGAAAAGCTCGTTACTCAATTTTGCGTATGCACGATGTGATACAGTGGACAGCGGCAGGTAACGCAGCAGATGAGCCCCTTTTAAGCACAAAGTCGGAGTTTATTACTATTAATATTCAAGTGAAGGGCTGATGACACGAAACCCTAATTGCGCAAGTATAACTTGACTTGACCTTGAAGTATAATTTTTAAAATTTTGCTTGTAATAAATTACGCCATTAAATATCAAAACTTTGTCTTTGTAATATATATCCATTAAAAACTTAATTCACTAGTAAATAATAATAATTATTATTATGGCCTAAATTTATATCGGCAATGAAATGAGTGGTTTTCAGTAATCCAATTAATACCATCAACAAAAATTTTTCAGCACATTGAATAAACTACAACTTCAACATTGGTAGTTGCCATATTACTATACATCAACAAACTTATTATCTGGAACTTAATGTATTTTATTTTATCGAAATATTCAATTATATTATAATTTTAGTTTAAAATTATCAATCTAGGCTACGTCATTTAACTTTTTATTAAATTCAAAGGGCGCTTAATTATTCACGAAAAATACATATTAGAGAAATTAAACAAAAGTGGATTTATTTACGATAAGTTACATTGCTTTAAGATCAAATGTTTTCCATTACATTTTTTGTCTCACAAAACGCTAGATGGGACTAGATGTGACGCACGTTCGCTTATAAAAATTGACAAATTCTCTACACGCGACATATGAGCGTATACACAGTCCTTAGATTCTGATTATTATGTAAAAAACTGATCTTTTTCCATACAGTTATTGGCAAGCTGTGCACGTGTATTAGAGTAGAATGACTGCCGCGTTAATGTCGTTGTTATGGTTACGTTGTTTAACACCTCCGATTCATGAGATTATTATTTTCTGTTCTAACCCAGATAAATCTGATATTCTGGTTTAAAATCACTCAACTCTATTTGCGATATAATACGCGGTTGGTTGATTTAGAATTCAATTGCGACGGTGTCACATTTTTATTGGTTTGATTGACACGAACACGAACAAACAAAACTTTCATAGAAATGTGGCAACAATTTGATGAAAGTTTGTTTGTGCGCAATTTTGGCTAGACCATTTGTTTGTATTTGAAATTATGGACAAATAGTATGAACAGCATCTGAAGTTAACGAGGTTTACTGATAAAATATCTCAAACGTAAACATTGCTTTTGTTCTGGAAAATTTGATCACAGGAATGGGCTTCATAGACATCTGAAGTTTGATTTTAAAATGATGAACTAAATGGTGAACGCAGATCTTTCTAAAACATATGGTTAAAATAATAAATACGAATTGTTTTATGCCAATTATGGTTTTAGGCATTTAATGAATAGAGCGCTCAAAAGAGACTCAAGTGACATAATTTTGTGAATTTTGAATTCTACGAAAAATTAAAGTATTATTAAGTTGGTTATATGTATTGTGAATATTTACTGCAAGTTGTCTTTACCCGGGATTGACGATGTTAAAAAAAGTCCCAGTTGAATTACGATTAAATGAATATAGCGCTCACAAGAGACTTAAGTGATATAACTTTCGAAAAATTTTGAATTCTACGAAAAAGTATTATTAAGTTGTTTACATGTATTGTTTACATGTATTGTGTACCATGTGTGTGTGGGTAAAGACAATTTGCATATTTACTGCAAATTGTCTTTACCCGGAACTGACGATGTTAAAAAAGTCCCAATTTACTTAATAAACGTCTTAAATATCTACAGAATGTACAGAATGTGCCCAAATCAGGTCAGGTCTATCTAGGAAGCTGTAAGTGATTATAAATTTTACCTAAAAAAGGCCAGTGACTTTCCATCATTAACTAATGTCTAGTCAAATATATCACCTGATCGGTCGTAACATGTCGTCTAGTTGCGTGCATGACATACGAGTATCTAGTTATACATCTACGTACGCGTTTCAAATTAAGCGATTAATCTTTGCGTGTTCAGTGTGATTCGCGCATAAAGGCAGATAATTTTAATAACGGTACAAACGAATATTCCATGTGAAATTCAGACTATTTATTTATTTCGTGTTTAGAAAAACTATAGTATTGCTTATAGTATGTCTTATTATCCCTAATAATAAGACATCGGCTCAATTATTTTAATATTCCAATACTAACATAAATATTGAGTTTTTTTCACTGGAATCTATAGATCAGTAAAATAAGACGTGTCTTTTCTTGGAAGCTATTGTCTTGTAATCTTGTAATCTTCTGTTAAATGCAGAGTCTAAAACAAATCAATGGTGTGCTTCTTTCATATTTAGTTATTTCCAGTCAGTAATGAAAAGCCTCGCTTGTCCAGCATATTTATACAAAGAGTACGTGAAGTTTGTGAATAGCAACATAATCTTTATAAATCTCGATTTAACACTTGGTTTTAGAAATGTTACTAAACTTTTAACTGTCTATGTAATTGCTACGGCATTTTTCGGCACAAAAATATCTCTGTAATATTAATTTAATTTGTTATTAGTCTAATATACGTACACTGTACTGTACTGCTCATTGTTTTAGACAGTTTTCGTTAACCATCAATGTTTTTAGTTTCAAAATTATAGAAATAACGGACTTTAATGCATAGTCATTAATAAACATTTAATACATTGTTACGAATTTGCTTTCAGAAAAATAGGAATGGTCGTGAGGTTTAAAAAATGTTCTTCTTAGTTTTGGAAATCGCTAGATAGTTCAACATGCATGGAACTGAAGAACTATAGGCTGACATGGTGTGTTGTTTCATACTCAAGTTCGCGCTGTTACCTGACATGATGTGTTGTTTCATACTTAGGTTCGCGCTGTTATCTGTCACGATGTGTTGCTTTATACTTAGGTTCGCGCTGTCACTTGAAATAATGTGTTGTTTCGTACATAGTTAGTGCTCTTGCCTCACATTACATGCTATATTATATTTATGTTCACATGCTATATAATATTTAGGTTTTGGCGATGATGATGTTTGTAATTTAAAAAATAAATGAAATTCTAGGGCAAATGTTTTCATCTCCATAATATAAATGATATGCACGTAAAATTTCATGGCGATTGATCGAGGAGTTGATGCGTAAAAGCAGAACAAATAGATAAACAAACACGTTTTCGCATTTGTAATATTACTAAAGGATTGATACAAAGTAACTTATAATAAAGCAAACTATTTTAAAGTTTTATTGAATAGTTCCAGAGACTTGTCGCCTGCTATGTGATATATGCAGTCAGCCAGAAAATGCAGGCCTTACCATAAACGGACGGGCAAGCTCGAGTACTTATCTTGCTATGATGGCAGTGGTGAAATGTTGTTTCTGCACGAGAATTTTGTGGCCTGCTTGCGAATGGTTCGCTGATTTAAGTTTCCTGAAGTTGTAAGTAACAAGCACCCTAACTCGATAAATTGTTTTTGTTAAAGTTTGTATTAATGGTAGATATACGAATGACTTAGTGAACTAACAGCGAAGGAGTGAAGGAACCTGTTTTTTAAAAACAATGGAAAATTGAAACATTTTAAGCTGTAGGATTGTCATTTAGCTAGAATCGCATTATAAATGGGGCAAAGGTGTTGTGATATTTTGTACATAGAAAAATTATACGAGAAAAGTTTTATGCGAGGGGATTGAGCACATTTTAAAGTCTCACTGAGTTAAAATCGAAATTTTACATATCTGTAATACATCTACGTGTATTTCCAGTAAAATTATTTCATAGTTTAAATAATTTTTAATGAGTTATCGAAACCTCCTTTTCCTGACCTATTGGATAAAGTTATATACATTATGAAAATGAATTAAGATATATACCTGTTACTTTGTGAAGCTGACCTTTAAAAAAATTTAGAATTTTGCAAAGTCCATCTTTTACACGATCTCATCAAACCTAGCTTGGTTTGACGAGATCGTCTATTTCTTAAGATTTTTTTCTCAGCATTGTTTTGCGATTCTGAAACATTTCCATTGAAAAATAATTTTTCATAGACTTGATCAATTATCTTAGATTTAGTTCATAACATAAATCCACTTCTAACATAATTGTATTCTCCACTAATAATCGACGATATTTATAGTTTTATATATAGTTGTAACAGCGTGAACCTAAGTATGAAACAACACATCATGACAGGTAACAGAGCGAACCTAAGTATGAAACAACACATCATGACAGGTAACAGCGCGAACCTAAGTATGAAACAACACATCATGACAGGTAATAGCGCAAACCTAAGTATGAAACAACACATCATAACAAGCAAAAACGCGAACCTAAGTATGAAACAACACATCATAGTCAATTTTGAAAGAAAATTTAAATAAAAATGCCTAACACGTTAAAGCATTCAATATAATTGTTAATTACACTGTAACATGTCCGCTAATAACTCAACCACAATACGACAATCAAATTTGATAAACGAATATACGTTCTGACGGTTCAAACAATCAGCATAATTTAATTCTGGCAATTTCAACACCAATTCCAATAAACCATTTTTTTTTCATTTACGATCGCTTAATGAACAAAATACAACTTCGGTTTAATTTATAGACTTGAACCTAATCGACATTCGACTTTTCAAACAAAGATATTTGAAAATTAAACGTGTGAGAACTTTCTACATATATTACTGCGATCGGGCGTTTCCTATGACCAAAAAGTCGTACGATTCCGTCACAAATCATTCCAATTAAGATCAAGATGTCACATTTGACATCTTAATCACCAATTTGCAGAAAAAAATGTCTTTTCACGTGCCTACATTCGATTTGCGATGACTAGCCATTAATAAAATTGCTTTTTATCATGTATCCTGACTGGCATCAGTTTCGTTTGACAACGGATTTTTATTATTGCATTTTATTTGTTTTACCGAGTCTGTGGATTATAGGTAGTAAATCTTTGTAGGGATACCATATCTTTTAAGTGCTTTGAGGCTAGGTTTATTATTAATAGAGTTTTATGTTAACTTTACAATGATTTAGTTTCACTTGACATTACATAATTGGGTATTTGACTAATTTTTTTTTATTTCATTAATCATAATTTCAAGGTACAAGCTGATGAAGAGTGAAACAATTTTTTAATAATCTTAAAAATTGACCGAGTTATAAAGTTTAAATTTAACCTTTAGAAAAGGACGGAAATACTGTGTTGTGAGGTCATTTTTAATATTGCACATTATATTCTACGAGAGGAGAGGGATATTTCCAACTCTATCCGTATCTTCAAGTTTAGAAGCCTACAACTGGCTTATTTTTCAATCAATTTTTTAATTTTTTTGAAGACTGGTTTTTAATTAATTCATATTTCATAATATTGTACGAAAAATATCAAAATTTAGATTGAGTCAACTACCGTATTAGATTTATTAATTTAAATAAAAATGTTTAATCCGGCAGTTGATAGTTAATGAAGGGTTATTAATTTCAATAAAAATTATGTTTGTAAAATATTTTTTCAAATAAAATATTTTGTTCCGACAAATTGTTATCAATTGTGTTCAAATTGTTTCAGTTGGTTTGAAAAGTGACTGAGTACTTTATTTCATATATACTTAGAATTTGGAAATAATTTGTTCTATGATTTTTTTATTTATTAATTTCTTAACAACTCGGTCTAAATTATGCAATTCGTCAGGTTTTTTTAAAAATAATATTTAGAGAATTGGATTTGTGTTTTGGGCTATGATATTCATATTATGTTAACACTAAAATGCCAAAATTAAGAACAATTTATTTTTTGGAATTAAAAACCTGATATTTCATCTTCGCGTTTAGTAATTTATCTTTTCTGTTATTAGTTTTGTTGTTTGTTTTGCTTTTTAATTCACTTTACATAGAGAAGGTTATTAAGCAATAGTAGATGAGAAAGTATTTATAATTAAAAAAAAGGCACTTATCTTATTTCACCTTTTCAAGTACGATTTACAGATTCATTTCTTCGATTTAATAATCCATATAATTATTTTATTTTATTTTTCTAATTTCTTCACTAACTTATGCATTTTAGGTTCCGAATAAATTTATCTATATGTAACTAATCTCTTTTTCAATTGAATAATACGTTCTACAGTTTTTTAATAAGTAATTAATTAAAAAATAATTAAGTAACCACGACATCTTACAGCTGCAAAATCCATATGAACAAAAAGTCACAGGCAAAAGTTAATTTGACATACATCTTTTTTAAATACCTTCACGTATACAAAAGCCGTTATTTTAATAATGTATTAAATAAATAAGAGTTACGCGCGATACAGGAGGTCAATAATGATCTGTCCTAGAAAAAAGTCGGAGCGGCTTTAGCCGTCTCTCTCTGATCCGAACGTTACGGGTTAAAACACGCTAACGGAGAAACGAATAGAATATACGATTGAACATGCGCTAACGGTGACTGGATACTTTAATAGGAGACGCGCGCGTCTTTTGACGTATGCATTGAGTCGGTAGAAGTCGGCCACCTACTTTGTCCGGCAAGAGTCGGTAGTTGCCGGTCGCCGACTCAATACTACTACAACAGCTGATAGCTTCGTTGTAGTTAAGTGTGCGTAATATAGGTGTAAAACACAAACGACCATATAAAACTTGGTACAAAAGACCATATAAAACTTGGTTGAATCGGTTTAAGAATTTATTAAAAAAATTAAATTTGCTTTGATTCGTGCATTTTGTATATAAATCCTATTTCCGGATAAAAAGTATCCAATGTTCATTTACAATAATTTTACGGGAATCATTTGAATAGTTAACGTATGACATCAAGCAAACAAAAAAACAGACATTTTTTTCACGTACCGTATTAGTTACGATATGATGTTAAATGCTCCTTTGAGAGTTTTGATTATTTGTTTGATTGAAAGTTGTGTTAACGTTTTTGACGTAACGAAACGCAACATGATTGTTCTCTAAATTATAGCAAATTTTTGTTTGTGACTGCTCACGCACGTCACATAATCGTCCTAAATTTTTGAATGTTGTGTGTGATGAATGAAATAAAACTCATTTTACAACGGAACGTGCTTTATTTTATAACTTACTTCTAAAATTAGAACATAATTTAATTTATATTGAAACATATGATTTGTAATAAGTAGGTGATATGATAAATAAAATATATAACTAAGCTTTTCCGCAGTAATACTTTTAGCGATAATTACTGTTTAAGAACAAATACATAGTAGTGGAATTTAATAGAATCATGATTTCATTAGCTTTCCTTTGAGTAATACAATGACATCATGGTTTTGAATATACACCTTGTAATTTGTCCAAAACAGTTAATATTGAATATATTTGGCGTTAATTTTATAGAAATTCATTGTTCACAATTAAATGACTCTACGTGATGTAGTATTATTTCTACTTTCTTTACCACGACCTAGGTTTCGTTGTATTACAACATTCTATCATCTTTGCTAATAGCCCACCTGAAGATTTTGTAATACAATGAAACCTAGGTCGTGGTAAAGAAATTAAAGAAAGTAGAAATAATACTACATCACGTAGTTTCATTTAACTGTGACCAAAATAGTTAAGTTAATTTTCATAACGCGTACTTTTTAAACATGTGTCCCGACACTGCAGTGAGACGTTGTCACATCGAAATTACTTCGTGTATAGCAAACAAGTTCTTTTGATTAGTTAATGAATTATACTGTTTCCAATTAACATAATTGCATGAGATTAAGAAATTGTCAAATTAGATGTATTTTTTAATAACATTATTACACCAAAATTAAGATGTAATTAAATGAAATTGATTATAACAACAAATTAAATATGGAAATATTTTTTTATTATGTACGTAAATTTAATATTAAAATTATGGTTAAACTATGGTCACTCAACTTAAAATTTTTATAATTAGATGCATCAGTTGAAATTAGAGAAAGGGTCAAAGAATTCAATGTTTCTATGCCAGTCTATTCGAATAGATAAAATGTATATTATTTCATGAGTGTTTTAAAATAAACACTTTCAATAAAACCTTTTTTAGTTAGGCCTTCGGGTTAATTTTTCTAAGAATAGTTAGAGGAATTTTATTCCACGGCTGGTTTTGTATTGAAGTATGCATATTGGATGTTATTACATTATGTGTATATATATATATATATATATATATATATATATATATATATATATTTATATATATATATATATATATATATATATATATATATATATATATATGAATAATGGGCATTTGAGAAATATAATTTTTACAATTGTTTCACACTAACTTTATTTAATTTTTTGTTCCTTTTGAATAACAAAAATTGTATCGTTACGACATAAAGTGTGGTTAATACTCAATGGCCATACGTTATTATACTGTAGCTTCATTTAGTAGTGTCTAAATAAAAAAAATCTATGGCTTCTTGATTAGTTTTTTTACATACTTTTCTATTACAGATTTGGAGTATGGTTTACAAATATACGGTCTGTCATAATATAACAGACACAATGTAAGCAAGCGCCTATGCGGTGGAGGGGGTGGCGGTTCGGTCACGATGGGGCGCTAGGGGGGCACAGAGTGATAAGGGGCAGCGGAATGACCTCACAGACTAATTAGCTAATGGATTGGCGCCCTAATATCGCGAGTCACGCACCGCCTACAACGTCAAGCTGTGTCGTGGACGGCGGACCGACTGCGGCGATGTGGTGGGCATGTGACGATGGAACGATTTTTGGGTTTAAATTTAGAATTTTAATTTTCTTCTGTGGCGTACGAAATTTTAAAATTGTTTAAAAAGTCATTGACTGATATTTGGCTGTCACAATCGTGTTTTTAATCTCTATTTTGGGAGAGGGGATGGAATGGCTTTGGTCGCCTTATTTTTAAGAGTGGAAATATTGGCGTATTTACAAAATATTCACGTTCACATTTATAAGTTTTAAGAATATCAAATTTTTCGTTCATGTTAAAAATTAGACTTTTTTAACAACTCTTGACCGACACGCCAGATTTGTTCTTTAAATTTTCCTACTTTCATATTTTGAACTTGTTTTGAATCAACTTTACTGAGTTTTGTTGCTTTTTAATGTTTAAAAACGTTATTGTTTTATTATACGTCTTTATCTTAATCTCTTCTTTCAGATCTTTACGGCTTATTATTTATAGTTTTCGGCGTCTAAAGGTTTGTATTTTATATTGTAACTGTTTTCCCCATAAGTGGTACTGTGACAGTAAAATTTCTGTGATAATTGGAGTGGTAACAACGATAGCGATTTAACACAATTTTTTATATTTTTTTTGTATATATTTAATAAATAAACTTATTGCATATTTTTAAATTTTTCATTTTATCAGAATTCAGTTGATTACAAAGGGTTGAAGACAAAAATAACTGGCGACTCATTTGACATCTAAAGTTTTTTAAATTGCGAATTGACACAAAAATTCAGTAATCTATGTAGGATGATCTCAGAGATAGAAAATAGGCAGTTACAGATTGATGGGAGGAAAAAATAAGAAGCGATAGATATACGGACGGAGAAAATGTGGGGTGGTAGATATAAAGACAGAAAAGATGAGCAGTGATAAGCAGAAAAATAGGCGGTTACAGATACATGATTGACAAAAAATTGGCGGTGAGAAATATAGGGATCAAGAAAACTGGCGTTGAAAGATATACGGACAGAGAAAATAGGCGTTGAGATATACGGACGGAGAAAATTGGCGGTTATAAATAAAGGGACGGACAAAATAGGCGGTAACAGGTATACAGATGAAAAGAATGGGAAAAAATAGTTGGTGAGGACAGGTGGTGAAAGATAAATGGACGGAGACAATCGGCTGTGAGAAATACATGGAGGAAGAAAATAGACGGTAATGTTTACAGGGACGGAGAAAATTAGCGGTTAGAGATATGCCGACGGAAAAAATAGTCGGTGTGGATTGAATGGAGGGAGAGAAAAGATGGTGATGATATGATATACGGATATATGGTGGATGATATGATATACGGATGGAAAAACTGGGCGATGACGGCCGGATGGGCACAAATTGAGTTGATGTCACAAGTAACCTGTTTTTCCACTCATGTTATGGAGTGTTAAAAATTATAATTATTACAAACCATTGATTATTAGCACAGGTCTTCCAAATCCCTTTTTAAATAATGGATAAAAGTTCAATGATTTCTAGGCAGCCGCATTTAATAATAACATTTTTGATATAGGAACCGAGAAAATAGGAAGCCATGTTTGCACGTCGGTTAATTGATTACATATGACTAAATATATATAGTCCTGTCTAAACCAGCTAAGTTTGAAACATAAAATACTAAGTTCGCTACCAAAACTACCATCACCACGATGGGTTGAAAAGCACAAAGGGCAAATATTTCATAAACATCCACCCCGTCGGACAACTACGCGGGGTTAATGTTTATTCATTAAAAAGCATGAAAGTAAAGAAGCGCCGGCCAGGTGGCAATATCACCCCCTGGGCAGTGACTAATAATCGTTTAGTTAACGCCGACGAGCCGCCCGCGGCGCCGCCCCCCGCGAAAGTGATGGTGGAATCGCGAGTGAGGTCGAGCTCGCAGATGTTTTTGGTCATCACCAGGATTTAGAGCATCATCACTGGGATTTAGAGCATCATCACTGGGATTTAGAAAGTATTAAACTTTATGATGCACTATTCTCTTTTTCCACTATTGAGGAATATCTCTATGCTACGTATGCAAGTATCGATTTTTGCAAAGTATCACTGGGGCGATAATGGACCTACCATTATCGCCTAATACAATGGACTCGAAAGGCTTTCTTTTCCCGTGGTTCTTTACTCGTCTTATTTTTTAATATGGCAACAAAAGTTTAAATCATGGAAAAAGATATTAAAATTATTCCGAAATATTCCATGGAATGTGTAGAATAAATTTTATTTCCAGAAGGCTGGAACAATTTCAGAAAAATATTCTGTTTAATAAAATTATTTACATATTCAGTCGTTATGGTTTGATTACGTAACAAATGAAAGAACGAATGTTTGGACTTTTGAATTTATGTTATAAGCGGGGATTAGGGGAGATTCTGTTTTATAGTATCGAATTATTTTACTATTTATATAATTTTGTATTATTTTTTAAAATATATAAATAAAGTGTGACCTGCCTTAATGTAGGTCCACATTTTTAGATTTGGCCATTAACGTATTGGATTTTATTCTGAAAAGCAGCTTTATGTTTTTGTTCTTAAATATGCTGTAAACCATACATATCGTCTGACCAAATGTGATACCTCGTATATCTATCTTTTTAAGAAGTAAAAAACTGTTCATTTTTATGTATACTTATTTTTTCAACATAGTTTTTTTATCTTGTTTATTTGTCTCTTTTAGCATTTTAATTAGAAAAATAAACAGAGACATGCGTAATTATTATTTGCACCGTTTTGCAGCATAATCCAAAAATAATAAATCAATTTGCAAATACGAGGTGTAATTATTATTATTTGCACCGTTTTATTATTATTTGCGTAATTATTATTTGCACCATTTTGCAGCATAATGTAAAAATAATATAATCAATTTGCAAACATGAGGTGTATCCAGACGGGCGGTATGTCGTATTCGTGTAATATTCACAGCAGGCATCACTACGTTAAGGAATAAGGATATTGAGTGAGTATTATATGTAGTGTTGTCTCCAGTAAAAATTGTTTTATTGCGTAAGTCGTAACTTGTGAAATAAATTGAAGCGTGAAGATAGCAATGAGTAATCAATGTACTCATAAAAATACTCATATCAATATTTACCAATATTTTTTTCTTTTTCCCTCTTATGTCATTACCTTTTATGATGGTTTTATATATATATATATATATATATATATATATATATATATATGTATATATATATATATATATGTATTGACGTTTAAATAGTAACATTGTATAATGTTTTCTTTGACGAGAGAAATAATGTCAGCAATAGATTCGTAAAACAAATATGCCTATTGGAATGTCTAAACGTAAAAATAAACAAAGTAACAAATACGTTGCATGTAAAGTTAATTAGTAACAAGAAATAAGTTAAAAGAACCATTTAGATCGAACCACGAGGCATGTAAGCGGTGGCGTGTGCCGTCTAATATAAGCTCGCCAGCCAGTAGGTGTTCGAGTTTGTACCCTCTGCGGTCCGGGGTCGCGTGTAGGGTCAATATGACGTGTTAAGTAAAAAGCGGGATTAAATTGTTGTTAGGAAAACGAAGGAAGAATTAAAAAATATTTCTCATTTAGATTTCCCAAAAAACAATTTCATTATGCTAATTTAACGTATTACGTATCAAATATACATAAACATAACTAAAAGTAGTTTAAATATTTTGTTTTTTCTATCTTTGTTGTAATTATGAAGAGATTATTATTTAATAATAATTGTTTACTTGCAATTTATAAATTAAATGGAAATCATCAAGTTGTCATTTTCATAAAACGGTATTTTATATTTTAAATAATTATTTATTTTATATTTTATATGGATATAGTTATTTCAAATTAATTATTAATCGGGAATTATATTCAACGCTAAGGTTGTATCGGAGATATAGATCAAATACGTTTTGTAGAAAAATGTGTAAGTATATATAATTAATTCAGGAATATATGAAGGTCTCCTGTCTTAATACCATCCATACTTTATGTGACACTAGTAATAGAAGATAAATATTAACGTTAAATCTATGCACTAAATGTTTATGGTATTATTTTAATATTTCAAATAGTGTGCTCAATTTTTAAAATATACTGTGCCACTTTAATCAGATGTGGCTGATGTGAGGTAAATATTAATACGAGCCGTCTAAAAGAAAGTAATTATTTTGTAATATTTGTTTATTTATAATGATGTCTGAGAAAATAACGATTTTATTTCTATTAATTTTTGTAATTGTGCGGCCTTACATATTGTTTCCGATTTTAAAGAAAATATTCTAATAAAAAAAAGTAAAAAAAAAACATTTATATTGTCTGTCATCATTCAATTTCAATTTTATTATTTTGTTTATTTTATACTTTACTGTGTTGACTTTATTACTTGGTTTATCTCAAAGTGATATTGTGTTTATGATGAAAGTCAACACTACCACTTAGATGTCCAAGTAAATTTATCTGAAATCAGAATTTAACCATAATTGACGTCTTCCAAATTACAAAGCTAATATTACGATTGAATGAGAGAGAAAAATATTGATGTAATAATTATTATGTAATAATTATTATTGGAAAGGCAAGATGATTCTGTTTTGCTAAGGTTTTACCATTTGTTATTTAGATTGACGATGAAATTTTTTTAAATAAAAAATTTTAATACAATTTCCAATTTAGTAAAATACAAAATCATTAAAACACTTCAATGTATTTATTATATAAAAATTCTATTACTTAGAGAAATTAAACTTTGAAAGCAATTAGAAAATCTTTTTTTAAATAAAAGAACAACGCGTAAGATCAGATGACCATTCGCAAAAGTATGCATACAATGGTTTTTTCTATAATTTTCGTCGGTCTGTCGATTCCTTACTTTCAGATTAAAGTAAAAACTAAAAAAAAAATTCAAAACATAGGAATATAAAAATGTTCATTAAATATATGGCAAATAAATTCAAATAGTCTACCTCATTTATAAGGAAACTAATAAACACTTTAATAAAAAAACTAATTTTTTTTTATAACGGAATTTTTATATTACAACGTTTTAAACTAATAACGAGACCGCCTCGGGCAGTACCAATTTATTTATCTTCTCACGTTTCACAAAAAAATTGGCACTGAATATATTTGGCGTTAATTTTGTAGAAATTCATTATACACAATTAAATAAAACTACGTGATGTAGTATTATTTCTACTTTCTTTAAGTTCTTTACCACGACCTAGATTTCGTTGTATTACAACGTCTTCATGTGTTTTATTAGCAAAGATATTTGCTAATAGCCCACCTGAAGATGTAATACAACGAAACCTAAGTCGTGGTAAAGAACTTAAAGAAAGTAGAAATAATACTACATCACGTAGTTTCATTTAATTGTGAAAAAAATTGGTGTACCTGAAAGTTTGGTAACGTTTGGTGGCCCCAATGCCGGTCTACCGAACAGCACATTTATCACCTCTTATTAAGGGCGGCTAGCTTTTAATGTACGAGCCACAGGACCAATGGCGAGTAGGCGGGTTCGTGGCTTGTGTGTTAGTCTATACTTTTGTGTCATTCGACGTTTTTACGATATTACTTAGCGTTCAACTGAAATGGGGATATACTTTTGTTGTAAATAATTTGGGAATTATAAATGAATTAATGATTATTTTTCGCGAAATTCGAGTTTTATTTGACTTTTATTAATTTCATTTTAAAGATGCATTAGCGTGATATCGACAGAAGCTGCAAATATGAGTACGCATTCACGCTTTATGTCATCCGTACAACAAAACACGAGTACTAATGTAATATTTAAAAGTTAATAAACGAATCTTTGCGTGTCCCTAAAGGCGATAGCTTTCATATGCAATTTATGCCAATGGATTGTAGACGAGTACTGAGACGAATCTCGATAATAAATATAGATCTATAAACTGTTTAGTTAAATGAAGCACGTTGAAGTACATTATTGTTTGAATTTAAGAATGGTAGCGTTGGGAAGTTTTTTGTATTTGGAAGATTTAAGAAAAGGCTTTATTATGTATGTCGTTTATGTGGTGAATTATCAAATAAAGATATATTCAGTGTTATCTATAAAGTGGTTTATCGAGTTGACTATATAATAAAGTGAAGTAAAATATTCTATATCTTTAAAGTCACCAAGTCCAGAAGTGATGGTGAAATATGTAAAGTACATTTTTGCAAAGATAAATAATGTTACTTACTTATTTCTATTAGATTTAGACCATCGGTTTACGGCTTTTGACGATGCACGCAAGCCGATTGGTCAGTGTTGGGATCATGGGCATTACCTCCAATGATAAGCGCATTGGAAGAGGACTACGTCAGCAGTGGACAGAGACGGATTATTGATGGTGATTGTAGAATATTGTAATAGGCTGTGAACTAATTTTTTTTACTTTATAAATCAAAATTTCAAGGTACTATCCGAAAAAGAATAAAAAAATTGATAGATATAAAAAATTAAATGAGTTATAAATGTTTAGACAAGGATGGCAATAATGGATAGTGACATCATTTTTAGTAACACCCATTGTATCTTATGACAGCAAATGAGACACTGAAACTCTATCCCTACAGCTAAATTGAATAGCTCATAATTAGCTTATTTTTTAATCATTTATTTTTATTTGATAATTTTCGCTACTGGTTTTAATTAACCTGTATTTTGATAACATTTTATTAGAAACAGAAAATCTACGAGGTAACCATTTGGCTACCTCCTAAATTTTCTGTAATAAATTCTTAAAATTTATGAATAAATAATTAATTATTAAGATACATGGCGACGATGGATAGAAGAGGACAAGACGGGAGAGAATCATGTATAGTAGTGAAAAGGAATCGAAATAGGAATCCATTTTATCAGACGATTTTGAAAACGTAAATTGATGTTGCTAGAATCCAATTTACAATGTTTGGTGTCATATATAGTGAACGAATACTTGCAGAAGTGGTAATATGTTCGGGAGTTAAGAGACTAACCAGGTATTCAAAATGTAGTTCAACGCTGTAAGACTTTGAATTTTTAATTAAAATAAGACAGATTATTGAAATTCTTGAAAGTATTGAAAAAAAAATTTAATATCTTTTTTGGCAGCTTTTTCTCGTTAACTATTGCTGATTGGGTGGTTAATTTGCGAGTATTGTGAAAATGTAAAAATATATTTAAAAAAGTGTATAGAAGTTTATAAAAAGTAATATAGGAATAAAAATAAATAATACAGGAATAAAAGAAAATATTTTTTAGGATTAACGGTAAAAGTTACGGAGCGGAAGGCCAAAGTCCCCCTTTTCAATAATCGATTTGCCCTTAATATTACAAACGCCCTCATTATCGAAGGCATGATGGATCATCCAGCTAGCAATATTGTAAATTAGGAATATTAAAATGGTGATACCAATATTTGTTTAAAGCGAGAAACTAATATTGGCGTATCTGCCCACGGGAGGTTACCCGTGCGAGGTTAGGAACGTACCCTACGTTTACTTGAATGTCAAACGGGTCACGATCCGAGTTAGGGTAGTGGTTACTTTCATGTCAGACTTCAGGTTTAAAATTAGAACGGGGTAATGAATATTGTTTGGGCCATTTGACAGATAAAGTTTGACATTTTTTTTGCGAATAAATCGTGTTATTTCTTTATTATTGCTTTCGTAAAGTGCGATCGCATTTGGATAATTATATCTAATAATTACCCGAAATTGCAAACAAAGGTATAATTGTTTAAACGTATTAAATGTTACACTTATTGTATTTAAATGTTACACTTACCAGGATCATATATAACCATGAGAAAAAAATTTAACGACGTCATAGTGCAAAACTGCCACATTTTATGTTCAGCACTGTGCGTTGTTGATCATTGACAAAAAATAGTTTTACACGAAAAAGGAGCCGTTTTAATTGGAAGTCACAACTAAAAACGTATAGATTTTTACAAGTATTTAATACTTCCACGACCTTTATGATTTTTACAAGTATTTACTACTTTCTACCTACACGACTTTCGTTGAAGGAAGTATTTCGAAACTACTATTTTCAACAACCTTTTTTCGTTAGTCTTACTTAATCTTTGAAGATAGACTCATACTGTACTGAGTTTTTTAGATAAGGATTGAAGCCAAATAATCTGTCTTTACATTGTTTTCATGTATTTCTAACGGTTTAGGCAGCGCATGCCATAAAACCATCCCGACGGTTAATTTCTTCCTTACTTAATCATCCTAATTTACTCAAAATATTTATAAATTGTACCCTTAATACTTTCCAGGAAATTATTCTATTCATTGTTAATAACGGGCAGAAAATCCTTTAAGAAATCGTACACATACAGACAGATAGACGCACCGGGGTGATTTGTTTAATAATATACATTACTGATACACATAAATCTTTCAAGAGAATTAATGTATTTATTAGTGAAAACAAAATAAAATCCGTTCTATAGTTACTAAAAAATCGCGCACACACAGACAGATGTAAGCGATTTATAAATGCACGAAAATATGTTCAATTGATACATAAGTTAAAAGTATATGTAGCTATGTATGTACACAAAAATGTGTTAGGAGGAGAAATGTAAAATTCGTAGTTTTAAAGCAAATATTGAAATATTATTGTAAATAAGAATTATAGATTTTCTAAAATTGTTTAAATGTTCAAGTCATCCGTAGCCAAGATGAGAAAAAACGGCTATGAGGTAACATTATATACTTATTGCATGCTGATACATCATCATTACACGTCCTCGTCATAAGAGTCTCACTCTGATGAAGCACAGCGCTCAGGCAGAGGAAGGATAGTATTCTCTCCATCATCAGGCCTCTTATAACCTAAACCAAATAATCTCTACGTCTCATGATTTTTTCGTGAATTTTCACCTCGACTACATTCAAAGAAGCTATTCGCAAACGACTGTGAATGAATGAATGATGCCCCTTATAACATAAACCAAATAATCTCTATGTCTCATGATTTTTTCTTCGTGAATTTTCACCTTGACTACATTCAAAATAGCTATTCGCAAACGGCTGTGAATGAATGAATGATGCCTCTTATAACATAAACCAAATAATCTCTATATCTCATGATTTTTTCTTCGTGAATTTTCACCTCGACTACATTCAAAGTAGCTATTCTCAAACGACTGTGAATGAATGAATGATGCCCCTTATAACATAAACCAAATAATCTCTACGTCTCATGATTTTTTCTTCGTGAATTTTCACCTCGACTACATTCAAAGAAGCTATTCGCAAACGACTGTGAATGAATGAGTGATGCCTCTTATAACATAAACCAAATAATCTCTACGTCTCATGATTTTTTCGTGAATTTTCGCCTAGACTACATTCAAAGTAACTATTCGCAAACGGCTGTGAATGAATGAATGATGCCTCTTATAACATAAACTAAATAATCTCTATGTCTCATGATTTTTTCTTCGTGAATTTTCACCTCGACTACATTCAAAGTAGCTATTCGCAAACGGCTGTGAATGAAATATTATCGCTCTCCCCCTTCTCCCCGCAACCTTCGGCTAGACATCCCATTAACCTCCCCGTTTACCTTCTAATCACTTAATGTGGCCATAAATTATTATATTTCTCCCGGCGGGCTCGTTATTAACAATAAGAAGTAACATTTCGCATGCTCGCCGTGATTGTGGTAATTGTAATGGTGTATAAGTGCTAATTAATACTTGGGGCTAATTGTGACTTAGAAGGCATTTCTCGGAAGGAGGTGTCGTTCGATGTATACAGTCGGTAATAAAATAAATAGCCATATCGCGTTAACTTTATCTTTTAATTATTCAAGTGACTATTTTCGTCATGTGCTTACATTCAATCCGTGTGGATATAACTCCTTTCACTTTCGTGAAAGATCATACTAAATGGTGCTTTATAAAAGCCAGTTTCCTTTAATTATATAATATCATAGCATAATTAAGATAGGATTGAATCAAAAGCTTAAAAACATTTGGTTTCGATTTTGGATCGTTGGTTCTGTTTAACAAGCGAACACTTATTCAATTTTAATTAATCGTTATAAACAGAGTCCTCTGTATTCATCTCCCATCATAATTTTTCATAATTTTTATACTTCAATAAAATCACTAAGTAAATATTTTTAAAATATTTTTATTAGATCGGATCTGCTACAAGTTTATATTCAGTTAACTAATTTTTAAAGCACAAACCAGCAGTGTCAATCAACGTAGCAAACGTAAGAAAAGCTCGCCTCAAAAAATCAACCGCCTTTTCGTAATCAATCAATTTACTTATAAAGAGAAGGTTAGTAACAAAAAAAAAATGTTCAGCACAGGAAAGGATTTATAGATATAGAGGGACAAGGCGGTTTAAATAAAGTTAATCATCACACAGTGGGTGATCGAAGTAGTTAAAATAATAATTTTTACGAATTTTTTTAATTTCTAAAATAAAAAGCCCGTTAAGATATATTTCTGTTGCTAGTATATTCATAATTAAGTCAATATATTGGCCACTCTAGTATTTCAAATCTTTGAAGTCTTTACAAAGTGTTACTTAAAATTATTTTGCGATTAATGTTTCCTTAGACATAGTTAAGTAGGTGGCAAAAAGTAGCGGACACTTAAACATAGGTTTATATAAAATATATATTCAAACTGCCATAGAAAAATGTAATAACTCTAGTTTTTCACACATAAAATTGTTATATGCAATTATAAGGTTAACAAATTCAAATGTGATTCGAACTCAATATTGGAGGTCTCGCCTAAGTATAGAAAAAAGGCAAGGCAGACAAGAATTTTGATTTTTTTATATTACTAGGAAAATACGAATAATTAAACAGTGATTATGCGTATGCCACACAAGTTCAGATAAGTGTTGTAGTTTGATGCTTTTTAAGACATTGTAACTAATAAAGAGCGCACGGAGTTTGTGTGTAATATGCTTAGTGTTAGATGGTGAATAAATAATTTTTAATGTATACTTCATCAGAATTGACAGAGGAAAGGAAAACTTGTAAACCGTAACCACAATTGTCACTTGGGAGCACGGTTGCAAAATCAAAAGCAATTATCTTAATAGAATGTATCAAAAACTAATAATAGAATGTCTTAATAGCTTTTCATAATCGACATAATATCAAAATATATAGTGGGCCAAGTCAGTCACGATCTCTTAACTCTTCCAAAATATCATTAGATAAACCTATCATTTTGCCAGATGTGCTCTGTCAAATTTCATTCGTTACGTAAATCCGCCGATGGCGAAATAGCAAAGCGCGATTACTATTTCGTAGCGCCGAGACAACCTTCCGCCCAAAACACGAAACATCGACAATTCGAGGTTGCCCAATCTATATTCAAAGGCATAAATTCTCACAGACACAATATGTAATTTAAAAAAATACATTCACTTAAAATAAACATCAAACAAATCAAAACAAACCATAAACAATGACAACACACGAATGACCATACAATTCAATGCCTCTAGCTGTTGCGAGAATGAAAAAAAAACTTAAACGAACTCTATTACCTTTTTACAACTCGAACACGACCATCGCGCGCGTCAATTGAGAAAAGAATTCGATTGAGGCATAGACAATTCTTTTTTTCTCGACTGACGCGGCGCATGGTGGGGATTGGCAGGAAGCGAGCTTGTGTTTTATTATCATTTAATTACGAGCGTGAGCGTGGCGCGTGCCGCTCGGCAAACATGGACGCGCGCGGACGCAGTCATTATTGTATTAAGATGGCACACGGCATGGCGCCTGCCTTTCAATTTACGTGTATCATTTAATTAAGTGGGAAATTTTGTGATGTGCTTTTGAAAGTTTTTTTTGTCATGTTACATGCGGTCGGGTGGTTCCCGACGGGGTTCTGTTGGCATGATCGATTTTTAATTAAGGTCTAGTTAAGGTTACTTATGGCAGAGTTACTAACTTATGACATAATTTATTTTAACTAAATAAACGTTGCTGTATTAAATATATCCCCAGAATTTTTGCGCTTGAGTTATCTAGACGCGCCTACTTAAGTGCAAAGCTCTTTGGATGTCTAAATGAAAATCGTTTTATGCTTGTCATAAATATTTTCCGATTAAAGGAAGATTAAAAAATGTAAACAGTTTGGAAAAACTTACTTCAAAATTAAAAGCATTTGATGAAATTGCCACTCGATACGAACCTGAAACAAAATAAAAAGACACATTTTTTTAACAAAACCAAATTAACTCTAAGAAGAAAAGTGTCAATTCTAATGAAAATTCAAATACAACTTGAATGGCGTAGGGGCAACTGTAAGAAATTTCTTTCACATTTTATGGAAACGAAGTCCGAAAAATGATGTCGGAGAAAATATTTACAAGAATGATTACCAATATAGTAAAAACATTTATTTAAATTTTTTCTGACGTATAAATGTAGACATAATTTTTTTTTGTATTTAATTTTTTTAATGAAATATAGCAAAATACATTTCAATACTTTATATTAATTTATCTTAGTCAGTCATCCCGTAGTTTCCACTCGCTTCATTACCAGGTACTTAGATATAAAAAAAATGGATAGTTCCAAAACTAATAAAAGTGGATTAAAAAAGTGGAACTAATAAAAGTGTATTCAAAATAAATTCATCATGAGTGATTTGAGCACTCAAGGAAACCTATTTTGGGATTTTTTTTTCTGATTTTTACATTATTTTATTTAGGAATGGGATGGGCGCCCTATTGAAAGCGACTCTGAAGTTAAGTATTTTCATACGGGGGGCTAAAAGTGAAATATGGTAAATGAACTTAACTTCATTTTAAAAGCCATTTATAATAATACCCCACACAACGGGTTAAGCCAATTTTTTTTATTCCCTGTTTTTGATAAGGTAGGTACTGTCAAAATTAAAATACATACACCTTGGTCTAAAACTATAAAAACTATGGGGATATGATACACAGACGGACACACTCACACACGGACGCGATGTCTCCAGAAAATAACAAAATTGAATTTTCATTCCATTTAAAATGACCATGACATATTTTCGACTTGATAAGATGCGGGAATAGAAATAGTTTACCTCATTTTATGTGGAAAAGAGTTACATTATTTTTTTAACATTTCTTCATTAATAACCATTGTTAATGTCCATTAACTAATGCTGTATATAATTGCTGAAAATTATAAGGATATCATATTTTACTACGGAACCTTAATGTACAAATATTTAGTTAATAATTAAAAAAAAATGTGTTAACCAAGTCTGATTTGGTTAATAGTTAAAAAAACTGATTCGGTTAATAGTTAAAAAAACATATGAGTTGAAATACAATGATTCGGTTAATAGTTAAAAAAACATATGAGTTGAAATACAATGAACATTTTTTTTAAATGGTAAATTTATCACAACAAGTTTCCTTGTATACGCTTTAACTACCTCCTTATCAATTTCTCTATCTTAATACCACAAACTACTGAGGTGGAGCCCGCAGAACGTTAGAGCATTGCGAGGCACCGGCCTTCGCCCCCGAATGTATGTAAACTAATTACGGTATAGTCATTGGTATACTTTCACACCTCAACCCCGAAAATCCTGCCCTTTCGCCCACTCCATTCCTACCTTCCCGGTATCTTTCACGATCTATTCATTATCGGTTCCATTACTGAGCACGTGCGAGTATTTAACCGCGCTTCGGCCCGCGGGGGCGGCGTGGCTCGCGTGTTTCACGCGTCCTATTAACATATTTAGGAAACATTAGTACGCGCAGTCGTCTAGTTACTTGGCCCGCTGCTTCTGGTTTGATTTCGAATGGGGTGGACGCGATGGGGTGACTTATTCCGATGTTTCCGTTTCCGTCAGTGATGGGTTTTGGATGATTGTACTGAACGGGTTTTATATGGGAAGTTAATGCGATACGCATGAAAGGCAAGTAGGGGCTGAAGATGTATGTTATATGTGCTATAGGTTTGTTATAAACTGTAAATATTGTAAGTAGAAAATATCGTATTGTAAATCGGGTTGGAAATTCTTAAAATAAATTTAGGTTAATAAATCAACCTTGTAAGCTTAGAAAGGTTTTAGTGTACATCGCGGAGAGCGGTAAAGGTGCCTACTAGACCTTTTCTGCATTCCTCAATTTACACTTGGAATATTTCTCGGAAAATTTTGTGATAACCTTGTTATACCTTTTTGTGATCTAGGAAGCTACCACTTTTCGAAATTCCCGAAAGAAATCGACGGCTCATGTTCTTGTACACTCATCTGTCATTTGTAACGATTGTGTCATGTCGTGCGGTATATATGTACACGGTGACTGGGAATAAGTGTCGGACAAAGAAAGGGACTATTCCTTGACTGAAAAATAGTTGATTGTCGTTAAAATAAAATTGAAACATGACTTTTTTCAGAAAATAAAAAAAAATATTCATAATTATTTGTCATCTTTTTTGTACATACGCTATTTACGCACGTTTTCAGTGCCGCTTGGGGAATAACAGCTGTGATACACCGGGTAAGTACTGGGTGTATTAAAAATAATTATGTGTAATATCTTTTTTTTGCGCTGAATTAGAAAAAGAGCGTGTTTTACTATATTATCAATTTATTCCTTTATAGCCAACTAATAGCGTCTTTCTTTGTACAAAATTCATTCTATATATATATATATATATATATATGTATATATATATATATATATATATATATATATATATATCACCCACCGGTGGAAATACGTAGGTAACAATTAAGTATATGCAAAGAAAAATTATTAAAGCTACTAAAACATATAAATGAAAAGTTTACTTGCCAACAGGAAATTTATTTACATGTTGAATTCATAAATTTTCACAATACGCATATGAAAATTCTATTTATTTATTTGTTGTTGGCATTTTAAAATACTGTACCTAAACTTTAAATTTAAAATTCGTTACATATTTCATGGCTTCACTCGTTAGTTTCAAAATCTTCTGCTTGCCTTTCGTATTTTGTCAGAGAGCACTCCAAAATAATGTGTCGGGCGGAAATTATCATAGGTAATATTTTTTTGACATATATTTGAATATCTTTTTTTTGTTAACGAAAGTATCCCTCGCTGTCTTCGTTAAACACGTCAAATTTAAAAAATTTATAGCCATATTGAAATTTTTAAAATGTGGTCGATTTACTAAAATTCGTTGAGAGTATAAATATAGAACATGATGCTATTGAAAATACCACTGAAAAAACATTCTATTGAAAATAGAAACATCCAATTTTGGCTATTTGTGCAGTTGAAATGCGTCATCTGAATAAAAACATTCACTTATATTCGGTCGAAGGATATTCACCTGCTTTAAAACAATTTTATAAAAGATAAATTTATTTATACATTGAATGACGCGACTTGTGATATGTTCTATTCTACGAGCGCATAACGATTTAATTTTTAAATATCCCATCCCCCCCATTCAAAGGTCAAACTATGCCATTCACAATTGTCAGTCAATTACTGTCATCGTGTAAATCGAGTTTATACACTATAACGAATAAATAATGGCACATTCAACGATGAGCAGAATAAAGGAAGGTACCGGCCGACGCGGTCGGACAAAGCCGATCTAATCAATACCGCGAGTGCGCCAAACAATAAAAACCATGACGAAATCGATACGGGGCCCTGTAAATGTATCTAATGTCATTTTAATCACAAATTACATTTCCAGCCAACCGTCAAATGGCCATAAAAGCCTTTCAAAATGCTCATTGAGGAGTTTCAAAATATTCAGTTGATTGTGGTTGTTGAGACGACATTGTTTGTAGGTTTGCGATAGTGATTCCCCATGCGACCGTGTCATAAATCATGGGGCTTGTAGGCCGATATGGAATAGAATTTTATGTTTTACTTGAAAGGTTGATATGGAATAGAGTTTTATGTTTTACTTGAAGTTATAGTTATTATGTATTTCAGGTGCGGTTTGGTAAACTTATTGAAAAACATGGATCATATTCCTTGTTTATAGAGTAGCATTCTATGTTTTATTTGAATATTATAGTATTTTTTTTTTAATCTCGGTTGTGGTTTGGTAAACTTATTGAAAAACATGGATCATAGTCCTTATTTATAGAGTAGCATTCTATGTTTTATTTGAATATTATAGTATTTTTTTTTAATCTCGGTTGTGGTTTGGTAAACTTATTGAAAAACATGGATCATAGTCCTTGTTTATAGAGTAGCATTCTATGTTTTACTCCAATGTTACAGTGTTTTTTATTATTTTGGCATAAATTTGGTTTTATGAACATCACTTTGATTTTGTAATATGCACACAAAGTCAAAATATCGTTCGTGAAACCACATTTAAAATTCGTCATATTTATATACCTCGTTTACCAAAATCACGCTGATATTGAAGTTGCAGAATTGAGTTATAGTTATTGCATAGTTATAGTTATTGCATAGTTATAGTTATTGCATAGTTATAGTTATAACATATATTGTTAAGACTAAATACGGAATTAACAAAAAAAAATCGAGTGCTTAATTAGCCACCCATAAAATTTCTGTATAAATATTTTTGAATGTTATTTATTGATATGTGTGCAGGTTAATAAGTTTCAATACTATCACAATTTCAAGTTTCTGTCTCAAGCAGTTTCTGAGAAAAATGCCTCACAGACAGACACTTGAGTGATTTTATAAGGGTTCCATTTTTCATTTTGGGTTTGAAATATATATGTGCAGGTTAATAAGTTTCAATACTATCACAATTTCAAGTGTCTGAGAAAAACGGCACACAGACAGACACGTGAGTGATCTTATAAAGGTTCAATTTTTCATTTTGGGTATGAAACCATAAAAATTAAACAAAATATATTTTTCGAAACATTTGTATATATTTATAAATATATATTTGCTTATGACTCTAATGTACAGGGGTTGAAAGATTATATTACTGTATTCCATGGTTATATTAAGAAGATAAAGTACTTATAGCCTCCAGGTTACTTCTAATATCACACAAAGCGCCCACTGGTTCGTGGAACACGATGTCGAGAAGATGAACCTTTTAAGATGAGTCCTACTTCCCGCGTTGCTGGTAAATATAATTTATGGCTGTTAAACTTATTACCATCTGGTCGCGTTTTATTGCTAAAATTGAAATCATACTAATAACGCAACACTTTCTTGAGTAAATTGAATTATGTTGGAGTTATGTTATATACTTAGGTTGTTTTATTTATTACTAATGTTTAGTCGGCAAATGTGTCCAATTAGTTGGTTTTGGAAATATATTCTTAAATGTTAGCTTAATTAAAAAGCTTTTAGTTACTTTAGGGACTTTTTCAAAAAGGTTGTTGAAAACTCAGGAAAATTTTATTATATGAAACAAATAGATGTGTCCGGTTAATGACAGTTAGCGCCAAGACTTCGAATGCATTACATCAAAGAAAATGGATTTAAAATAACATCGAGTACAGGCACCTCCATTTTACTAATTTCGTCTTTGTCACGATGCGGTGATAATATTATATGCCATGCGATAGGCAATTCGAAGGAGTCGTAAGGGGCTGTCCTATGGTTAAGGAAGTTAAGGATTGTAATTTTGGAGAAAAACCCCTTTAAACACCTATCTGGAAGAGATCTTTGACAGCCTATTCTTCAATTTGGTAAGGAGCTCAACTGCAGTAATGGCATTTTTGCATTTGCATAAATTAGGAAAAGTTCCAAAATACGGTTCTTGGGTACCCCTTAAGAATAAGTCGGTATAAAAACTTATTAGGTAATCCAAAATAACAATACTGTGTTTATATGCGAAACTGTTTTTTGTAAACGTGTACAACAATAATTTTATTATTTAAATCCAAAATAACAATACTGTGTTTATATACGAAACTATTTTTTGTAAACGTGGACAGTAATAATTTTGTAATATGCTGTGCACATTTACAAAAAATTGTTTCGCATGTAAACACAGTATTGTTATTTTGGATTGACTAATAAGTTTTTAACACCGATTTATTCTCCATAATGAAGACCTACATTATTATCCATAATGAAGACGTATCAAAATTACGGGTTTTAGATTTATCGCCAATATAATTTATCGCAAACGCAAACAGACGCGTTTTCGTTATATAAAAAACACTAAACTAACATAGGTAGGCTTTTCGCTCTTATGGAATGTAGTCTCCTAGTTAGCATAAAATCCATCAGGTTGTGATGTCAAGAGGTTCAAAAAATTTCATTCGGAGTTCAGAAATTAAAATAAATTAACTGTGCATCGAGTCACGAATTATCCGGTACATCACTATTATATAGTATACGCTATTATGCGACCGCGTGTTTACTGCATTCTACAGCCCTTTCACAAAATACATAAATAGATTTTAGGTCAGTAATTTAATTGCCAATGATTCAATATAAATCTTCAAAGCTGTCCCTTCCGCAGATCATAACCATAATTAATAAAGGGTACAAGCAATGCACGTTTGCTAAAGTCATACGCCGCTCGTGTGATTGGAATAATGGCATTCTACGCGCATTCTAAACAGAAATACCTACGCCGTGTACTTGTACTCGTTATGTACACAAAGGCAAGAATCTATGTTTATTTATACATAATTTTGTACACACGTATATATATATATATATATATATAAATACATTTACGTTGCCCTGGTATCTCTCCATCATCCGTTACCATAAAGGGTCCGTGTAAAAACGTTTCTCCACAAATTTGATCAATTTCAATAATCATATTTATTATTGTCCACACTCGTTGTTTATTGCCACAATGAGATTACCGAGAATCGTACTCAGAACCCTGCTGTGCCCCGGTGACTGACAACGTGGCTCGCGCGCCCTTCAGATGGTCCGTCTTGCATCACAACAAAGGATTATATAACAACAATGCCGTGTACCTACGGGGAATTTTGATGTATATGTATCTACAAAGATATATTCTATAAATAATACCACTGGGCCGAGTAAGGGTTCGATGAGTTTCGGGGTGGGAGAAATATAGGTGTGAGTAATTGGCGACAATTAGTTTTGGAGTAGAGGTAAGCTACTCGTAACAGAAGTGTGCTTTGGACTCGGGTTTGTTTGCGTTTTTGTTCACGTGGATGTCTCTCTTCTTTCGAGGGTTCTCTTTCGCAGAGTCCCACTTAAGATAAAATAATGATTTACGTTTAAAATCAAAACTTATACGAAACTTTGTTTTGTTCAACTTATATGAAATTTTGTTTTGTTCAACTTATATGAAACTTTGTTTTGTTCAACTTATATGAAACTTTGTTTTTCAATAATTTATTTTGAAAATAAATCGACGTAACGAAAATTGTTCATAAAATAATTTATATTTTGAGGAATCATTTGTTATAGTTTTCCGACTTGATATATGTTTTTGTTATTTGGATCCGAATTATAGAAATACGGGCAAAAATTGTCAACTGATTTACATTAAAATAAATTAAGAAAATGCAATAAAGTGACAAAGTGACGTAAAATGCCGTTTGACGTTTGACATTTGTTAGTAGAAAAAAAACTTAATTTTTTTACTGAATTACTCGTGAACAGTCTTATAATTATTAAATACGTTTTCCTTATTAGTATTTTTTTTATTAAAAAACATAGTGGACAATTTGCTGTCACTAAAGTATATTTATATACTACGAGATATATAAACTTACGTGTCTATTTGAGAAATCGATTAAGTATTTCGTGATTTATAGGTATATAAATACAAGTAAAGGCCGGTAAGGAAGGAGTAAATAAGCAAACAGGTGTATTATTTTTATTCAGATTTCCTAAAAATCGTAGACTCGTCGAATCGTAGCTCGCTGACTTCGATTTTTCATAATTTCTCTGCTACGATTCGAAACAGATACACTGGCTTATAGCGTCAAATTAAACTGAAGACCTAAAAAGAAACGTTTAAAACGTAATATTACATATATGAAAATGAAATTGCATATTTATCATACATGTCTATGTTAATGTTTTTAAGTTATTTACATTTGAACTATAATTATCTGTTTTTTATTATATTTTTGATAAAACTATGTTTAGATAACGATTTATTACTTAAAGATTACACGTTTGATTACATTAATAAAATTATATTTTGTAATGATTTCATTGAACTCATTTGTAGAATTGTGCGATATACTGATTTTACTGATTGACGTATCAATGTTCAGATTTAACAACTTACCCTAAAAATATGAAATTTAGCAAATACATTATTTTTAAAATGTAGGAAAAATTCGACATAAAATATGATAAGATGTCTTTTAAATAAATAAATCTTTATTCAGTCAAATCTTTTGGTCTGAAAAATGTGTAACTTAGAAATTGTTTTCTATTTAGAACGCAAGCATTAAGTAAGAGGTTTCAAAAAAGGTCAAACGGAATATACTTTTTCTTTTAAATATGTAACCAGATTATTTAAAACATTGATGTTAGAAATGGCTAATTGCTAAAAGATATTTTTATTTGATATAAATCTCCTTTAATTATACAGCGGCATGGATTTGAGAAAGTACTGCTTGTAATATTGTGATTTTATTCGGTCTGTTCGAGAGTATGCAGACTGGTTATGCTGTGGTACCAGAAAGTAAACCTGAAAACGCCATCTAAAAAGCAGCATTATTTTACGAAGTACCAGGATTATAAAGGTGAAATTTTGGTTAATTATTTGTCTTCAGCCCACGCGAACGAAGTCGCGAGTACCATCTAGTGTGTAAATAAATTGAAATTGAAAGCTCATTTTTCCTGGTAACCTTCACTGTAAACTTTCACTGTAAGCCCAGAAAATGAAAATCTGACATATCTGAATTTTCAAATATTAACTTTATTAGATAACACCCACTGAAAAAGCGTTACTAAAACGCTTTCTCTATGGTGAACTCGCAATACGTTAGTCCTTGAATGTGTTAACCCTATTGCCTTAAAAATACGAATTTGCGTTAGGTATATCGATCCCGAACAATGACAGAAATTACAATCCTACAATGTTCTGATTTGAGATTCAAAATGATTTTAAAGAGTAAAATTTTTCTTCTTTTAATAGAAATGGAATGGTTATGGTCATATTCCATCAGACGAATATTGTTGTTAATATAAACCAATAATCAAATTTAAGTGAGTTTATTAAAAAAAACTTGTTAAGCACGAGTAGAACTCGCACTACGAGAGGTCCCAACACATTTATTTAGGCACTCATAGACATTTAACTATTTCCAAAAAATAATTTTCATGATATAAATATATAGTCTCTATAAATTAAAATAGAAAAATATATAATTTCACAAGATTTTTGGATTTTTCACTTTATTTATGCTGTAAGACCTTCCATTATACCGACATTCACGATTATAAGTTTACCTGAAGTACACTATAGGTTTTGATCATCGGTGAATAAGACTGTATTAATACAAAAAATAGCTTTAAAGGATCATATGTTTTTGTTGCGTGAATCTAAAAATTTTAAATGTAAGGCTATAGAACTCTGTATGGGATATTAATTTCAACTTGATATCCTAAACCATTTCTGAAAAAAAAGACTTTGACAGACAGACGGGCGAACGGACTAACAACCAAGTACTCCTATAAATAGTCTATAAAGGTTTTTTTGAGAGGAAAAAGGTAAGATACTTTTACCAATACATGTACTGAAGTTAGGGCATTTTTTGTTTTGGAAATTGTAACAACTCTCAAACCCACATCGGCGAACAATCATTACACGGTGGAAACATTTCAGTTATGAGTCTTCCTAGTTCTGTATCCTAGAAAATCTGTAATCATGTTTATCCACCTACATATACCTCACCTCCGATTCTGCAAATGCCTACCTAACACCCCGCTATGGTGCTAAGAGTAGGCCCGCCCGCAACAAACACTCAAATTAACAACAATAAACAACATTACACGGTACACAGTTTTCAGTTACGAGTCGTCCTAGTTCTGTATCTCAGAAAATTTGTAACCATGTTTATCCACCTACATATAACTCACCTCCAATTCTATAAATGTCTACCCAACACCGGAGCGGAGCGAAGAGCAGGCCCGCCCGCAACAAACACTCAAATTAACAACAATAAACAACATTACACGGTACAAAGTTTTCAGTTACGAGACTTCCCAGTTCTGTATCCTAGAAAATCTGTAACCATGTTTATCCACCTACATATAACTCACCTCCGATTCTACAAATGCTTACCCAACACCGGAGCGGAGCGAAGAGCAGGCCCGCCCGCAACAAACACTCAAATGAACAACAATAAACAAATCAGCGTCGCAGATAGCGCCCGACTCGCACGCGGCTAATCGGATTTAGCGTTATTACCTGAAAGTAATAGGCCGCGAAAGTGCATCGTCATTCGGAAATCAATAAGCGACAGCGCGGCCGGACCGCTCGTGGCGTTCCTCCGTCGAGCGAGACCTCGACAGATATATAGTTGGACGCGAAAATGATGTATCCTTTTATAAAGAACTAGATTCTGCCTGCGGTTAGGAAACATCCTAAGATTTTTAGGATCTGATCTGAGATGATTTTTGGGTTTGAAAAGGTTAAGCGTCCCACAGTGCAGGAAAAATCTTCTTGACCCTCGCGGAGCATCACCAAGTGACGCGATGAACATCATCATCTTATACGAGAATTATTTGTTATGCAGAAAAAAAAATTATTACACTCGTAATTTGGTTTTTTCTTAAGTGTTTTATTTTATAGAGGTTCTGTTTATAAAAATGAAACGTTTAAATGTAATTATGGTTCGGGAAATGTTGAACATAAAGAATATTTTCTTACTGAAAAATAATTTATTCTGCAAACATTTTCATCTCATATTTTCCACCAACATCTTATAAAGTTGTAAAGTAGTTTGAAATAAAAATTTCAACACTTCACCCGTAAAAGCAAGGATTAAAATTTCATTTCTGTGCCAAGTTTCTTAAATGTCTTTTAGATCTAGTGTATTAAATTTAGATGGACCTTCTCTATTTCTTTAATGACTACTAGAAATTATTTTAATGGTCTTACTAACACAACTTCTTAACATTCAAAACTAGTATTACATGTGAATGAATATGTGACGATTAAGATTGCTTGATTATATTTTCAACAGACATTTTGACAACTTGAAAATGTTTTAGCACAGATTTTGATTCACGAGCAGTAACGATGCAAATGTAACTGATGGAGACACTAGGTAATTCCTTCTACTGATGGAAATCCTCCGATTTATAAAGAGCAAAACTTAAAATAATATTTAGATAATGGTATAAGTATAAAAAAACCATTAAGAAGAAGTAAATTCTGTTACAACAGGTTAGTATTCTGTGTAATGTAAGTATTTCAGTTTTCTATAGTAAAATAGTAAATTTTCTTAGCAACCATATGACACTCTCTGTCATACAATGATGGCAGAGTTATACAATGACATAATTATACTTTGTAATAGTCGTCATGTAGATATAAATTACAAAAAAAGATTATTGACAATTTTATGAACCACTATCGTGCGATTAAATTAGTCACGCTTTTATTATTTTTAACCCTATTTATAGAAATAACCATAGAAATTATACGCAGTATAATTTCTATGGTTATTTCTACCCTTTTTAGCTTCTTTTCCACTAGGAAAATCTTTCAGAAGTAAATAGGTTTACAAGGTTCCGCACTTAATAAAGTTTATTAAAACTTTGACTCGTCCAGCCATCTGCCAGCCTTTGACATACTTGTCATGGTTTTTACAATTTTATCACAATCCATTGAAATTTTTAGGTTGATGTTTCAGATTGATTACTCTGTTGGGATGTATATATAAATTAGTGATTAGTTTTACTAAAAACAGTATGTACTCCTTAAAAACAGTTAGTACAAAAAAAACAGTTTGTACTCCTTGGATCACAAAGCAGAAGGAAATCTGTAACGATAATTCCATTTTGTTTCGTTAAACGTAGTTAAAAACATTAGAAGTTGCACGCGCAATTACAGCGGTCACGTTTTTACATAACCATTATTACCGTATCTAAATCAAAGCCATATCTCGAGTTTATTAATATTTATATCGTATTGAGAATAGACTATCACTTATCATATTACGGATACTTATTTGTGACTATTTGAAACTTTTCATTGTGCATGATATGTAAAAAAAATAAAGTGAGCCGTCAGATGCGAAACATCGTGTTCGTACAAGTAGTATGCATAAAAGACAAGATTATTACAGGAACTATATATAGCATAATGAAAATAATAAAGTATTACGAATTTCTTACAGAGAATGGTGACTTTATTTAATAAACATTTATTTACAATTAATACAAAAATAATAAAGCACAGGTTATGTGTACCGTAGTAAACTACAGCGTAGAACTAGTCGAGGAGGGGGTCGCGTAGTCGGTTGCGTATGGCGACACGTCGCCATACCGTACACTCTACTACATATAGACTATATATATACCTTAGTATAGCGTGGCGACTCGGCGCCACGGCAAGCGTCGCCACGCCAACGATCCGGTTTATACCTGCGCCTATAGATGTTTCACATCAAAATGTCACAAATAATTGTCAAACTCGACAATTGAGTAGGATAGTCGTGCAAATATGTTAACCTGCAAGTGGTAACAAAATAGGTTTGACATTCAATTAAAAGGACCTTCAAAATTGAGCTTTAATAAAACAAAAGGACAACATAGATATAAAGCAAACGCCTGTACACCGTCCGACACCGTCGTCCATCGGACACGGCGTTTAGTAATAAGGCATTCGGCAATGGGCGCTGATAGTCGCAAGTCACGCGCCGCAGTCGCGGCGGCGACGTGTTGAGCGCGACGCGGCCGGCGCCGGCGCAACACGGCCTGACGAGCCGCTACCCGCTGCTAGACCACTCGCCGGAGGGGGTTCCCAATCGTAACGTTGTCGCCTTTTATGTATTGAAGTCATATACATACTTATCGAACGTTCGGAGTTCACGAAATGTGGTTAATATGCAAGAGGCAACGTTTTCGGCGAATAACATTTGTTATCTGCAGTCATTAATATATAAGTACGTTCATTCCTATAGCGTCGCTCTTGTCGTGTGGTCGACAAACAATAGAGTATTTTTAAGAAGAGATGGACTTTGATTTATCTAGTCCGGTTGTCAGCACATTTATTTCATTTAGTCCGCTCGTCAGCGCAGTCATTAGAATTAAGCGTTATTGTTGGCAATTTGATCTCCTGCAACAAGCTTCTTCCTCTTGACGCAGTCTTCGGTGAGCTTACAATCTAACACTTGGAGGGTCACCTCGTTATATTTTTTGAAGATTGTCTGCCTTTATTTCGAATGGTGTAATTATGTGATTTTTTTGACAATACTGCCAAAGGTCACTTCCTGAATAACCCATCAAATTGGTACTGCGTGAGAGGTTACGTTAAATTTGCCATCTTTGTGCAAACTTACAGCTAAGTATTTTGTGAATAGTTGGAGACTTCACAAAATAGAATAGTTATTAGGTCCATTACGTCCATGCATCACAAGATGAATATGTTGTGATCCATCTAGGAGTTATGGCCTGATAAAGTTAGCAAGAAATAGGTGTGTAACTATAACTCTTCAATAGTTGATGTAAGAAAACGGCCATGCAAAGGATGACTGCATAACATAACGAGAAGATGCTGCTCTGCAATTTTTTACCATAAATACAACGAGTAGAATTTTCAACTTTGAGGCGGTTTTACCAGAAGGTTATAAGATCGCGGTAATTTGACAAATTAGTGAGGGTTATAATATTTAACGATATTGTGAAGAAATTTAATTGAATTCACCATGCATTATTAATCTACATTTGTGAACAGTTTTACTGACTCATGGAAATTATGAACTTTTTACCTGACTTTGTTTCGATTAAATGAGAAGCCAGTGTCGTTATCAAAATCAAGAGTAAATGCCGTGATGTAAAATATCATTTTGTAGTCATGAATTACTAACTAGTGCTGCATTCACGAATTTATGAATTCATGTTGTTTTCAAATTCTTTATTACGTTTCTTTTAAGTTAGAAAATATAATTTTTTTTGTGTCTAATTTTACAAGAAACCCAAGTAACGGTATACGTTTAACTTAAAATTATTTGACAATCATTTTTAAAAATATACATTACAAACATACATAATTTTCCTGCTGTTATGTAAAATTAGGTAAGTAGTCTCCACTTAGGTTTTTCGTCCTTAATGTCCTTAATATACCTCCATAATGTACCTCACATTACGGAAAAAAACTATACCAATTTAAAATGTATAATGACATCCAAGTAGCGACAATGCTTGAATTCACTTGAGACTTTTTTCAAACTAACACGAGAGTTTTTCAAAGTAAATATTTTATTCATCAGATTTTTTCAAACTAAATTTTTTCGTCTTTCAGCTAATTGAAATAAAGTTGAACTATCGAATTTCATACTAAATTGAAGGTAGGGATTGCATGAAGTTATTTCGAACAAAAGTCGTCTTGAAATTCCCATTAGGTTTTTTGTTTTTTTTAAACGTAATGAAATATTAACTACTGCCTATATCTTTATTTACCACAACGCCACCTCATCCAAAAGGGTTAATTAAAAACTAGTAAAAACTAGTACACATGCGTGATATGTCTCTTTGGTTTCGTTAATGTAATTATTGTATATTTATATTTGGTTTCGTCATTGTGAGTGAATTTTGTTTATTTGAAACTTTTATAGCATAAGTCACTTTTTATTAATTTATCGTATAAAGTATGGTCGAATAGTATTCTAAAACTAAAGTTTAGACAATCTAGTTACAAAAACTCAAATTAAACGTTATAACAGAAGTTTTGTTTACGTTAGCGATTATGAGATAACTATCACGTAAGATAGTCTCAAATTTCAACCCAAAGATTCAAAGAGCGACTTTAATTTAAAAAAATTATTATTTCAGTAAAACTTTATTCAATAAAACTCCTCTCGAAAGTATAAAACGACATGAACTCCATATAATCATATTTTAATATATGAACTGCCCGTCATCATGCATACTGAAATTCTCGCCTGTCAAAACTCTGACGAGCTTCGTTCCGAAACCTTTTCTGACCACCATTACCCAACAATTAAATTAACGACACAATGCGACACGACAAATGAAAAGCTACCGCTTGATTTTATATAATGTATGACTCATCAATTTCCCCAACGAACCTCCCACGATTTTCACCCCTTTATATATAAAGGAAATTCAAATATCTAACTGCATACATACAGCTTTATATAAAATCATCTAACTTTATATATTGTTTATATATATATATATATATATATATATATATATATATATATATATATATATATATATATATATATATATATATACATGTACGCGCGTAACGCGAGTGGCATTATAGCTTTTTGAAGACTACAGTTGTATGTGGGTAATATTTAGGCAGTCATAAAATATATAAAGAGCTAGGGGTAAGTTTGCATACGACATCGAACATAATACACATGGCAATATCAGCAAAGGAAAAAGTCAATATGATGAGAAGGGTGTTATGTCGGTCTGCGCGCGCATCACTGGGTGTGGCTAACACTTGGGTTATACACTGGGGTGGTTGTGTGAATTGAATTTGTTACAGTTGCCGTGACCGGTTTTATGTATGTATTTTGTACAGATGGGTCGTCAGTACTTGGGCCAAGGCGGTTTATGGAGAGATCGATGAAATAGTTCTGCGACTAAAGCACTTTTTACTTTGTAGGTTTATAGATATTTCAAGATATGAATAATATTATGGAACAATTTGCTTCGATATTGTGGGTGTGCGTACGCCGGGAGGCAATATTTTCATGTAGGAAATATGTTTCAAAATGAAGATCATGTCGAATGTCAAGTAATATATATATATATATATATATATATATATATTATATATATATATATATATATATATATATATATATATATATATATATATATATATATATATATATATATATATATATATATATACGGTGTGCGGGAATAAGTGTCGGGCAAAAAAAAACGTTATTCTTTGACTGGGAAATAGGTTGGTGTTAAAATAAAATTGAAATGATGCCTTTTTTGCAGAAAATTGTAAATAATATTTATAATTATTTGTCATCTTTTTCGTGTACACGATACTTGCGCATATTAATCAACGCTGCTTAGGAGATAATCCGCGAACAGTTATGAAGATATCTAGCTGCCCGGGTAAGCTCCGCGCCCCAGGCAAGTATTGGGTGTGTTAAAAAGAGTTAATGTAATGTTAAAAAGAGTTGTGTGATATTTTTTACACTCAATTAGAAAAGTGGACGTGTTTTACATTTTATTTCAATGACAATTTATTCTTTATAACCAACGAATAGCGTCTATCTTTGTCCGACACCTATTCCCGGACACCGTGTCAAGAAAGGACCAGATCCTTTTTTTTTTTTACAATATAATGTTCGACAAAATATAAAATTGTGGGACTTACAGTCTGCGAATATTTTTTCCGGATGTCGGATGTTTATTCGGCCGAATAAATCCGGATGTCGGATGTTTGTCGAAGAAATAATTCAGCCAAATAAAAATTACAATTTTAACGTTCCCTTTACATTTTTAGGCAGTTATGGAAGAAACTAGTTTCGGCAATCATGAGTTGCTAGAACTGCAGCTGTTTGAAGCACTCCTGAAAGTTGCACTTAAATGGTTATATTCTATAATTTTGTTAATATACAATCAACAAAAACACACTAATGTACATCTTATACATTTCATATTTAGAAATTGGAAAACGCGAATACCATAACCGAACTTATAGTTTCAGGAACAAACTCTACATTCAATTAAATTGCAAATTAAATACAAAGCAGCAGCAAGATCACTTCGTATGCTCACATCCAAGTTATTTCATTCCTTAACAGCACTCATTGTAAATTTGTACTTACAGAATGGGCTATTACACCTAGGAGTCAAGAGGACGAGGAAGCTTTTGAGAACTTAATACGAGTCTTTATGAACGTGTGACCGTGAATCTGTAGCTAAGGCAGAATGAACTGTTAAAATCATTTCACATGTTACATTGGAGAATGCAAAGATGTAAATGACACCGAACATTTATTGCCGCCTAGACGAATCGCGATATATACTCCGAGACATGACAAGATTGACATGACAAGATTCTTAAACCGAAAAAAGTCGATAAGTAAATTTTGAAAGCGATTATACATTTATTTGAGTGATCTTTGTTACGAATCCTGATGATACAAGTGTTTGTATTGAAGTAAAGGTAGTAAGATTATGTTATAAAATCGTTTAAGAGAAAAAATTAAAAACCATTGAAAGTAATCGATGAATCTTCAGCCTTTTCTGGCTAAGGTGGTACGTTCGACATCAATTACCTGGGGCTGACTTTTAAAGTTTTGGCTGGCCAATAGAACCAGGTCACTGATAGTAATAAAAAGGGAATCGCTATGCTTTTTAAAGTCATCTATGGCGAGTTTAGTGTGCATATCTTGGAGTAAGCTTCTGATTATCAATTATAATAACTTATTCAATTATAATAGCTTCTGTCGTCATCGTAAACGAAAGTTTATTATCTTTGTTATTTCTTTTAACTTCAATTCATATTGGCATGGGTTCTATAACTTTGTATTTTGTAATAATTATATATTTATTTTTAACCTAGAGCTTAGTGTTTGACACACGAGTAGAATAAGTCAACGGAAAACCAAAAATATTTATGGATCAGACAAATCCACAAGAAACATGGTTAATATAAAATTAATATAAACACAATTAATGTGTGCTGGTCGAGATCCAATCAAATATTTGACCATATCGACCCTAAAGTCGTGTCTTGAACAGGAGCATAAGCCGATATGGGGTAAGCCTTCAATATCAAGTTAAACAAGTTAAGCGCGCTGGCAATAGGATTTTGGTACCTACGTGAGGAATATCAAATAATGGGTATATTTACAGTTCGGCGTAAAAGGCGATTTTAATGCCGGGTTTTCTTCTGGTTTCTCTTTTCATTTGCAGAGAGTTATGTACAACCGATTCCAAAAAGGTAAACGGGGGTACAGATGAAGATAGTAGCCATAATGTTTAAGATAGGGAAAATTGGTCGAACCATTTTCATACTTTCTCCAATATAAGGAGACAATTTATCTAACATGGGTACCATATATGTAATGTGTTCGTTTCCATAAACGACAATACGATGATACGGTTCGAGTCATTAAATTACAGGGAACCCACTGTCCTAAATCCCACATTCTTAAATGCATACTAAGAAGTGACAATAATATTATAATTGCACCGAGGTCCTGATCATTGAAAACACGTGTGGGACAAAAGTCTGCTAGTGCATTTGATCGGTACTCGCAAACGAAAATGGGTCATCACTGCACACTTATATTACAATAAAGCTTGTTTCTCAAACTCCTTTGTTAACCTTTATCAACGTCTCTTTGGAGCAAACCGCGACGAAAAATAAAATTATTTAAAGACTTCTAACCGGTAAAAATAGATTACACTTGTTAAGTTACGTTAGGTTAGTATAGTTATTTTCGTCGAGAAGCCAAACGGAAATATATCAATGAATCAAACCTCGTATTAATATTCAATACTTTGCGACACGTTTAACATATTCTTTTGTTCCATTAGCCTTACTGTTTACTCGATTAAAATAGATACTGGTGACTCATTCAGCAAGTATTGAAAGCATTATCTTCAGCAGAACTCTTAGTACATCGTGATATTGTCTGGTTTAATCATATGCCATATTTATACAGTATCTTATAAACTCAGTCTCGATATGTGTAATAGATCGACGTGTTTGTCAAAATTAACCTAACCTATAATGATTAGAGTGAAAGCGCAATAGAATTTCTCATAACTATCCGTCTCTGTCGATTATCGACTTTCACCACATAAGCGACGTGAGATGCGATTATGGAAATTATTAGTGAGTAGTATTCATGTTATTATGACTATTTTTCTTCTTTTATAAAGAAGAGATGATATACTGCTGTAAGTATTATTCTTCGTAAGGAAACAAGGGCAGATGATACAATATGCCAATATTCATAGTATAACTTTTAAATAACTTTGTTTTATTTTGATGACCACAGGTTGACAGATCTATGGTCTGAGGTCCGGTTTATGTCATTCTTTCATTATTAACGTATTAGAATCTATATTGTTTATTTTAATACATGATTATTTTTGGTTTTATATACAGGTTGTAACTCAGAAAGTGTCTATTTTTTATACAAGTGATTTTTATATTGTGTATCAAACTGAGTATATTTAAAGTGTTCTTGTAAACAAATTAATGTTTTTCGTTGAATTTGTAAGTTTGAAATTAATTTTTCGTAACGTTTTCTACTCATTTGGATGATTTTATGAATAATATACGCGTTATTTGTTATAACCTGCGTTTAAAAGTCACTGGATAAAATATGTGTGTGTATGCATATTCTTTTTTAGCTCATACAATTTTTAACTGATTTTCCAAATATTTTCCACACTCCCTCTCGACCCCCTTTAGACTCTATCCCCTAATAACAAATAATAGGGGTGGTGAAGTTTCCCCTGCACCGGAACAATTTTTAGTTCGTCCATATTTACTACTTAGTGTGTTGCTTGTAAATTATAAAGGAAAAGTAGGACCTTATCGTAAAATAAAATTTTAATTAAATTTATTGTATTTTGGAAAAGTCGCTCAATTGGCGTGGCTCATTCGGCGTGATAAGACATTCTAGTTTCCAGTTCTATAGTGAAAATGTTCTATGATAATCAAATGTTGATATTGGATTTTACTGAAAACAACACGACGTGAATGTTTTGACAGAGGCCGGACCTCAGGTTTCAGCGGCGACCTTTTGTTGTTACTGAATTTTAATAAAATCTCATTCTATCGATGTACCAATGAAATTAAATTGAATTCCATGAATGTAATTTGAAGGCAGTTGAAACGAGATATTTACCTAATGTGCGACATAATTAACTCGCTTAGTATCCCTAATTCCCGCACTAAATAGTTGAATTTCTTATAGTATATATTGTTATGTGATAAATGGATTGATTTTTATAATTTTCATATCAAATATCTCTAAGAGAAATTTTATTATTTCATAACTTTAAAGCAGTCATTTAAATGTAGAAAATGTCTTTTATTTATTTTTAATTATAGATAATTTATGCAAATTTGGAAATAAATGAGCCGACGTCCCATTTTTTGGATATATCTTCTCTTCTTTCATAAAGAGTTAAGAAACGTTAACTCAATGCCGAGTCTCGATTCTAAACTTGAAACTTGACGCTTTAACGTGTACGAGTATGTCTAAAGATTTATGTGCTTTGGACATTTTAAAATATATTTTACGGGTCTTGTACTCAAGAACTGAATGTAGGACGGATTTAACTGCATAATATATACGTAACGAGGAAATAAATAAGCAACTTAACACTAGATAGTAACACTAAGTTCCACGTCGAGATTTCTTGCAAACAAGTCAGTATTTCTGTATTCATAATATTACAGATTATAAAATTATCCGCACGGCCACGATATTATTAGTGCTTATTATTTTTTATTATATTGTCAGTTCGAATATTACATTAAATAAATATTTATAATACTGTTATTAAATCAATATTTACGGATTTTTCGTAACAAACAGATCGTACAAGATTGCTTTTGAGATAATATTATGAGTTAGTTTTGTATTCTAGGCATACGATGTGTAGCAAATAGGCTTATTGAGACATAAGCCTTAAGAAAAGCCTAATAAATATTTTTAAGAGATTTTTTATAACACATTATTGTTTTTATTTTGCTTCGTTCGTTGTCGCTCGTATTTATATTGCTTCTCATGCATACGGTTAAACAAAATCTAAATCCTCGTATATTCTATAAAATGTAACTTCTTAGTTACTTTAGCATTTCTAAGATAGGTAATAAAAATTTAATAATATTTTTCTTTTAATGTTTATAAAGATAATGGCTTTCCACTTCTTGCATTTTCTTTGATCCTTTAATTTGAACACCCTACCCCCGCTTATTGTGAACCTTTTTTTGATACAAGGTGTCGACTACAGGTTTTTTTTTAAAATGGGTGATGGTGGAGTTCAATATAGGGATGGAAAGACGCCACGTTAAGGAAGTGAGATGGGGAACATCTTATAAGACATCAAGTTAAGATTCTTACAATAAATTTAGACGTTGTTTAAAAAGTGTAATAGCGGAAAAGTGGACGAGATGAATTATTTTAAGGGTCACCTAAACAATAGTGACATATGTAATTAAAATTTCGTTATCCAATAAATAAAATAAAAACTCGTGATTTTTTTAAATATTTTTTTAATAATCTAGGAAAATCTGTTATAGACACTAATCAAGAAAGACATTAAATTGAATGGGAAATTTTAAGATAGTTAATCATATATTTTTTGTTATACTTTGCAGAATTTTATTTTACGTACAGAGTAATTCTAAGAAAAATGGGCAGTTAATATTTTTTATTGTTATATTATAAAATTGGCTACACTATTTTAAAATTTAGCTTTGCAGTTAACTTTATGCATGGAGGATAGAAAAGTTTGTTTTCAAATTTTTACCAAAGTTATGATGCTATTTTTGGAAAGCTCACATGTCACATTTGGAATATTTAATTGTCTGCAGTTCTTTATTATTGTATATGGTCATCTCGCCCAGACAATCGGGAAAAAATGGCCATGTATAAGAAGAAAACAAAATTATTAAACAAAATTAGTGAAGGTAAAGGAAAGAACAAAGTTTAAATATCTCCGTTTATTCAACGTTTTAATTATTATGTTTTTTAATTAAACGTTTATGGTTTCTTGCTGATTTTCAGAAGCTTAATAAGTCAAAATCTCATTAATTAATATTGGTATTTCAATTGTTTCGAAATTAGTCTGAATACGATAAGAAAAAACTATAGCCATCTCTCAGTCTGGCTATCTATACATATATGGTCATCTTCCACTATATATCGGGAGAGATGGCCAGTTGAATTTTTTTTTTAAATTTGATATTGTATTCTTTTTTAGTAAGAAGTTTATGTTTCATTATTGATTTTTAAAGATTTATAAATCAAATTCACAATAATATCTTTATCGTCATTTTAATTGCCTCAGAATTAGTTTAAATAAAGTAAGGAAAATATATGGCCGCCCCCCTCGGAATTACCCGAGTTTCAAGAATTACTTTTACATTTTCTATTTAAGATAATACATCTCTAGTTTTTATTCACAGAAAATCGATCGTTGATTTAGATGAGATCCATAGTTGAGCTCACTTTGTTTTGTTTAAGGTAGACACTTGCTCTTTTTCGTAAAGTGCTCTAACACTAATCAAAATCCTCTTATAGCCTCTTCAAATATTTATACAATCCGAATTGAATTTTATTTCACGGAATGTTTCGAAGCCCAAACAGTAAATTACGTATTAATTTAGCGAAATCAATTAAAGCGAGGTTAGCTTAAAGAATCGGCCTAATTTTTATTCAAACAACTCCATAGCGATGGTCGTTAAACAGCTATCGGCGAGTGTGGCGGAGGCAAGGCCAGGCGCGACTCGCCCGACCAGTCGGCGGGGTTAATTAACAATTTATTGTCAAAATTGTATTAGCTGGCTCGTAAATAAATTCACCGATAATAAAATATGTGTTTTATACAAACTAGATCATGTTTGTGATTTGTAATGCGCAAAAAAAAACTAGTCCACTGTTAGCCAATGCTTAGACGTTTTAGGCGCGCGCTCCACCTCCGGCTGTTACGATTTTCGCCGATGGCGTGTCGTTTCTTCCGATTTCGAATGAAGACGAAATTAGATATTTATTCGATAAAGTACTATTTCTTTCACTGTATTAAATTGACTACTTCTAGAGATGTAACGAAAGTATACCAACACTTTGTGCGTTTAAAATTGCGAAACTAACAACCGAATCCGAAACAACAGTTCGAAAAACAAAATGTGGCACATTACAAGTATGTGGTGGCAGTAAAGTTGTGGCGCTGTTACGTCTATGCCCTTTTAGGTAAATTATTTGTATATTCATTATAAAATTGAATACTTAGTTTATCTCAAATCAAAGAAGCATTAATTAAAACTTTCTCATTTTTTACTGAAGCTGCTTATACGCCAAAATATAGTGGCGTAATAACAAATTTATTCTGAATTAAATTTTATTGAACCAATGAAATTCGGAAAAGCTATTTATATAATATTTAGAAAAATGTAAAAAGGCACGAAAATACGATTGAAATTGTAATTATAGTAAATATGTTGCTTGTTGGAAGAAGGTTTGCGGCAAAAAAAATATTGCGTCTATGGAATTACTGAGAGTACCAGTAAAAAATTTTAAAACGAAGCTTACTTGCCCTCTCTGTCATGGAACATAAAAATTATCCAAAAATCTGTGCCCTATAATATAGAAAAAATATCTTTGAGAAATAAGATTTCTATTAAATAGTTTGGTGATGATATATATGTCTTTCTTCGATTAGTTTTGTAGTACTAATATTGTACTAGTTTTGTAGGTCAGTTCAATGAAGGGTACATCTCGGTTTCTAACTATTATCGCTATTTCATTTATTAACATCTATATAAATAACCATACCCTAATGCAGTAAAAAACGTAATTTGTTGGTTATTACACTTTGAAAATAATTTTAAAAATTATATAAACATTGCCGTAACTTAGAAATAATGTATCACAAAAAAATTTTGGACTAAGTTTTTGAATTATGCTGTTTGTTACTGGTGTATAAATTGTAGTCATTGTTATACTCATAGTGTAAAAATATAGAAAAAAGTGCAGAATCTTAGTACCATCAATTCTACTCCATTCTGTCAGCAGCGATGCAATATTTTTTAAAAATGTTTTGCATAGATAAATAGAACATTCACAGCCAATTTATACCGATTCACCGGTACATGACGCTATCTACGCCATCTGTTAGTCGATTTATATAAATACTGAAAATACTTTTGAAAATGGGACTTTTTTGCGGATCACAAAACTTGGATGTTTACGTTTCTTGTGTAAACACTTTAACTTACAATACAATATAATATATACAATATTGTATTTTCTGAAATATCATGTAAAAAATTATAAGTGTATGTAAAAAATTTAATAAACAGTATTCTTTGTTACCCTTTCACGGCATTATTTTTGTCATTCATAATAGATGACATGCCAACAATATGCAACAAAATATGCCGGGATTACTATAAATAAATCAAAACTGTTCTGGAAATGGAACACATTTTTCTTTTTTCCACGTAATATATTTATTAATTATAATTTTAAATAAGCTTTTACGTTGAACAATGAAGTGGATTAGGACCTTTACTGATTATTACCAGACAACTGTGTAGCCACATTGAATGATATCGAGCGGTTTCATTATTTGGATAAGTGACTATATGGCAGTATCGTAGTGACGAAGATAATCTTTTGAAGAATTTCACTTCAATTGATATATTGTCAGTTTCAGGAGCGTCCTCAATGCAACAACAGTCCACAAAACCATTTTGAATATTGTCCGTTTCAGGAGCGTCCTCAATGCAGCAATAGTTAACAAAACCGTTTTTAAACTATTTTGAATATTGTCAGTTTCAGGAGCGTCCTCAATGCAACAACAGTCCACAAAACCATTTTGAATATTGTCCGTTTCAGGAGCGTCCTCAATGCAGCAATAGTCCACAAAACCATTTTTAAACAATTTTGAACATTGTCAGTTTCAGGAGCGTCCTCAATGCAGCAACAGTCCACAAAACCATTTTTAAACCATTTTGAGTATTGTCAGTTTCAGGAGCGTTATCAATGCAGCAACAGTCCACAAAACCATTTTTAAACCATTTTGAGTATTGTCAGTTTCAGGAGCGTTCTAAATGCAGCAACAGTCCACAAAACCTTTTTAAAATTGTGGCAGGAGATTCAACTTCTCAAATTATGTTGCAGGTGTATTCCTGACTCACTCTTTCACCTTTTCAACAAATGTATTCTACAACAACCACTATCTAATTTACATAGCTTGAATGGACAACCTTGGGTCTCACGTCGTCATTTTTAAAACCATTTTGAATATTGTGAGTCTCTGGAGCGTCCTCAATGCAGTAACAGTTCATAAACCATTTTTAAACCACTTTGAATATTGTCAGTTTCAGGAGCGTTCTCAATGCAGCAACAGTCCACAAAACCTTTTTAAAATTATGACAGGAGATTCAACTTCTCAAGCTATGTTGCAGGTGTATTCCTGACTCACTCTTTCACCTTTTCAACAAATGTATTCTACAACAACCGCTATCTAATTTACACAGCTCGAATGGACAACCTTGGGTCTCACATCGTTGAAGGCACCAGTCTCTTGCAGTTTAAACTGGTTTGTCACTTAGAGATAATCTGTTGAGATTGAATGAAAATAACTTATTTACGATCCAATTGTATATTCAAATGAATATAATCTAACGGCTCAGTGCACTAGCTCATTTTGTTTGTAACGTAATCAAACAATGTCATTTGTATCTAACAATCGGTTGCATTCTATCTTAACTTTGTTGAATATATTTCACTCGAGATGCTAATGACGTCCTGTCATTCTGGTGCTAAGTAAAATATATTATCAATTTGCTCACGCGCATGGGCCAATTGATTGATGGATTATTTTATTTATTTATTAATAGGCATATAATAAAAAAAACGCAAACACGAGAGAGACTTATTGCTCGGAGAGAAATCTCTGACATAAATACATATAGTCAGTGACGGTATCAAGCGCAGTAGTCGAGGGTTATTGATCGTTTACCGTCGAACTTGGCTATCAGACGTCGTATGATAAAAGTCGTTTTTTTTAGTAACAAATCGACAAAAAGAAAGTAGTATTTTAATTAAAATTTGTAAGGTTATACGAGGAGGTTTTGTAGTCGATCGCTATCGAGAGGGAAACAAGTCATTAATGTTAATAAAATTAATGATTTTAACAGATAAACTGGCTATTGGTTGTTATCAAAGTAGTAGGAAAGCTACTGGCATGATTTTGGAAGATGTATTTAAAGAAGGAGTCAGTAAGAAAGTGGTTAAGTGTTACACACAATAATTTAGATTATTTATAATTATAAAGCGGAAAAAGTTGTTTGTTTGTTCTTGCTAATCTCTGGAACGATGTTTTTGATTATAATAATTATTTTTCTATTAAAAAATTAACACATTGAAAAAGATTATTGGCTATATATGATTGAAATAAAATTGTAGGAGAAAGCAGTTACAAAACATGAAAAAGAAATCGTGGAATACTGCTTATACGATATAAGGGAGACAGAGACTAATAATTCCAAGTAATCATGCCGATATACCCTTGAGCGATAGATGTCGTATGGCAAATAGAGCAGTGGCGTTTAGTGACCACGGAGGGTGGGAAGTGGAGCTGCATAATTAAGATAATTATATATGTATATTTATATATATATATATATATATATATATATATATATATATGTATATACATATATATATATATATATATATATATATGTATATGTATATATATATATACACACACACATATCGATGTATATGTGTGTCTATGTATGCAAGTGGAATTACTTATAGAGTGGTGCGAATCTATTAGAAGCTAAGTTCAAGTCATACCAATTTTTTTCTGAAAAAGACTGAAAGTTTACCGCGATTATGTTTAATGAAGCAAAATTAAACAGTCGTACATTATTTACTGTGCACTGTTTTTTTTTGTTTTCTTGAAGAAAACTTTGAATTACAAATGAATTTTTATATATTTTTCCCCATTTGCCAATTTTCATTTAATATTCCGGTCTGGGGTTAGAAACAAGAATAAACGATATCATTCGCTTTGCAATTACGAATTTTATTTTTCGTGTTTACCTTGGCGTCTAGGTTTGGATTATTGTTAAGAATTACTATGAAAATATTTAAATCTCTATGCCCCACGTTCACTAAGAAAATGGAGTGAGATAGAGGAAAGTGAAGACACCGGGTCGATTCCATGAGTGTCCAGTTCCTTCAGTTTTTGTATGGAACTATTAAAAGAATAACTGAAAGAGAAAAATCAAATTTACACATTAGCTTTGCATTTGCGAAGCAAATGAACGAGTGATAAATATTATAACGTTTATGAGCGAATAATATTTCATAATCCGTTGAAATAAATACATTAAAATATCTCGTAATATAATAGATCATATAAGACAAGTAAACTCTCTGTGACAGCTTCATTGCATTTCATTTAACGTAATGTTTTTAACATTAGATGCACTAAAATAACAGGCATGTATAAGGATAGTTCAATTTTTTTATCTGACCGTCATTTTATTATTATCTTTACAGCCATATCGTCCCGTACCTAATAATTTATGTATCTATACTGTTATAAAAATAGACCATAATTTCATTCATATAATTTAAATGTTTCTACTTGTACGTATTTCTTTATCGCATGATATCGATGGGGCTTTCAAACTTCCCTCTAATGGAGAAGCCAAAATGACTACCTGCATATGCAAATATAATGATCGAGAACGAGACAGACGATTATCTTTTCCGCTCTCTGCTCACTTCACTCCTTGTCTGAGCTGCCGACGATGTGCCAACATAAATTACTATCGTTGGCGTCTCCAGTAAGCTCGCTGTGTGCCGGTCTTACTTCTATGGTTTTTTTTAAAATATTATTAGGCATGACAATGTTCTTTTTTGGAAAGATTGCAATCTGTCAGTCTATGCATATAATTAAAAAACTATGTAGAGAGGTGTGCATGGAAGATATTTTTAAAAAAATAATGGATTATATAATATAATCCATTATTTTGGTTGCGTTGAATCCTTCTTTTCTCAATGTTTTTTCGGAATTTTTGTCTGTGTGTGTTCATTTGTCGAGTGTTATGGAAAAACTACTGGACTGATTTGAAGAAACTCTCATAGAAATAATTCTTCGGGTTCAAATTAAAATTTTGCCACGATTTGTCTCTTTAGAATATTTCCTAAAGGACTTCTTGTTTATTTGCTTATTTTCGGTTACAAGTTACATTCGGTTTAAAGATTAAGCTAAGATAGGGAACTTTTGAGATGAAAACGTTAAACTGGCGAAAATTCGCAGCAAAAATAAGAAAACATTACGTGAGCGAAGTGGCGGAAAAACTTTGTGCTTTTTCAATTGACCAATAGGAACGCAGTGGAATTATTTCTCAGCCTTTCAGCTATCGATACAAGAGTGTTTCACTTAATTAACTTATCTCGGAGCAATTACGAGTTATCGCGAATAATAACGAAACGCTCGACAGTAACACACCAGAGATGCTACTTTTTCTTTATGTTTTGGAGATCCCGAAATAGAAATTTGATCATTTATAAATTATTATTTTTTAGTCTTAACTAATATATACAACTTCGCCGAAGTTTAAAAATAAAACTAGTTTTCACGCTTGTATAATTATGTCAACGAAATATGACATAACCATAAACTGCTACAAATACCGTTCAATTAACGAGTTTTTTTTCCGAAAGTGTATGTTAGTGATGTATTTTTTATTAGTACCGTTGTCGTTACAAATCACTTGTGGATTGTAGCAACAGCTTCCGGTTAAGCCAAGTCTTTAGTTTATTTATGATGTTGGGTTCGCTAGTGGTGTAGTCACGTGGATGCGCATAAAACTGTTATTGTTGGCCTTTTTGATACGGTTATAGATTAATTTAATAAGTCCTTTCAGCTTTCTACATAGTATTATGATTTTAATTACTAAAATATAAGATTAATAACGTTATTAGGAAAAGATATGTTATATGGTGGTGTGATATAAGTTTAGAGAAAATCGAAATAAAATTTATGAAAGTATTTTGATATAAATGTGAAAGGAGAAGAAAACGTATAGGGTGTTTTTGCATTTCCAAGTGGAAAAACATTTTTTTTGGTGCACTTATAATGGTCTCAAATTTGCTAAAGTAATATTTCCGATTTAATAATATCGGTTTGAAATTTTATTTTAAATTAGACTAAATTAGAGTTTAGCCCACCCCTTCGTCAGTATGTTATGTCCATCCCTTAATGTCTATAAAGGATGTTACGTGAAAATTCTAGGACAGGAGTTCTCGTTAACGGGTTCACCATATCGCATAGGGTTTCGCTTTTGTTGACGAGTTCGCCATATCACTGAACATCATTATTGGCACTTGTCTTTTTTTATAGCTTTACACGCATAGGTGTTTACTTCCTTAGAAAAGATATTGACTTTCACGTGTATCACTTATCGCAGTTAATAATTGGTATTTTGGCGTGCGTGCCAAAACACTGCTGCCTAGCGAGTAACTTGCGGTACTTACTTTCTGAATTGTGTAACACTCCAAGTACAACTAAAGGGTCATTACTAAATGATCTTATTAACCTAATTCTCTATCACCAACCATATCGGTTTAAAGCTCCCATCTGTATTTAAGGACTCGTACGTTTTTACATAACTGCTTCTCCTCATAAGCATGTTTATGAATATGTACGTTTTACGTTAACGCAATAAATAGTCATTACATATTTAAGATTATAGAAAGCTTCCAAAGACATGTTAACTACATATATCAATTGAAATTATCAGATTTTAATAAAAAAAAAAACTTTCTATCTAATATAAATGAATCTTCGTAGTTATCTAAAATATCTAAGTTAGATATAAGTTGTTTAACTCAAAATATTGAATAATGGGTGGTTTCTAATAATTAGTTGAAATATTTTAGTTTAAAAATCATTATTTTAATGATTATCTAATGCCAATATTAAAACTATTAAATTTTTAGATGTTATGGTGAATTTGTTTTAAAATTTCCCTTTGAGCTAAATTGTTTTGTTCTTAAGAGTATGATGCAAAGAGCGTCAAATAAATTAGCGGTGTATGTATGAAATAAAAATATGCATTAATGAACATTAGTTTTCAAAAATTGAATATATTTGGCGTTAATTTTGTAGAAATTCATTATTCACAATTAAATGAAACTAAGTGATGTAGTATTATTTCTACTTTATTTAAGTTCTTTACCACGACTTAGGTTTCGTTGTATGACAACATCTTCAGGTTGGCTATTAGCAAAGGTCCGTTGCTATTATATAAATATATTACTGAGAATAATATCCATTTAATTTTATTACATACACTGGAATATTTGCATTGTATAACCTCATAGGATAACACCAATTTAATATGTTATCCTCACTAAAATACTTGTATATTGTATAACTTTCTAAAATATAACAAGAACTACACCGTAAACTCACTAACGTAAACAGTCGGAAAACTCGCGTAAACCCCGCTTCCGCTATTGTTTTGTGTAATATATACATTCTGTTGGAAGTTTCTAAGAGTTAATCTTTGCTAAAACCCACCTGATGATGTTGTAATACAACGAAACCTAGGCCGTGATAAAGAATCTAAATAAAGTAAAAATAATACTACATCACGTAGTTTCTTTTAATTGTGAACGAAAGTTTTATTTTTCTATATAATTATTATAAATATCATTGTTAAGCACATTGATATTTATAATAATTATATTGAAAATAAAATATTTATTAGATCCATTGATTCAAATAATAAAATAGTTTTTAGACAGCAACTTGATGTCGACGATCGATTTCCGTGAAAGTCTTTGTTGATATTTGTAAGTACGGAAATTACGACGGCAGAAAGTTGGTAAAAAAAATGGTAACACAGGCTGTGACATGTTGTCGTATAAAAAGAGGAGTCTATAAATGTTTACAATCAATAATAACGTAGGTACCTGAAATCTTGATATAACCTTCTTTTCTAGAATAATTTTAACAACATTGGCGGGTACTTTCTTCAGAAACGGTTTGACATCCAGGTAATGATCGTATCCTATTTTGTTGCCTTCTGATAGTGAATAACTAAAAAGCAGATTCGTGGTAATTCTTCTTGAATTATTTTTTTGTATATTTATTTGTTTTATTTATATTTGTTATATTTAATTACTAGTCGGTGATTTAGTTTCATAGTCTTAATCGTTCATGGTATTTTTGTAGTTGAATGCAGCATATTTAATGTTCTCATAATTATGAATCTCGGTATTTATACTGTTAATTAGTGCTCTCATAGGAAATTATTAACATATTTACAAGAATTTTTTGGACGCCCCTCTTACGTATGGTTCTATTGGTAAATGAAATTAATCTGTGAATGAATTAAATGCGTAATTGAAAAAAATGTCTTACTATTTGAGTAACGTGAGAAACAGTAATACGGTTTAATAATAATAATACAATTAAAAAACAAGTGTCGGTGTTAAGTAACCGATATACTTGAGATTAATTAATTACATGCCTTTTATCATTTGATTAATTCACGTTAACGAGGTGTTACGGCGCACTCTATAACTGTTAATTTATTTAACTCGAATTTGCCGTATTTTTTTATTTCAATTAGTTCATAGTTAATTAATCGTCCTAACTAACCGGTAGTGTCAGTTTGGGCATGATAAATTTATTTATTAATAGATATCGTTGCAAAAGTATAAAAATTCGTTATCAATATCGGATATTTTATAAACTGTAAACGTAGATTTGTTTTAAACTAACGGTAAGACGGTATTAGTAAAGCGAAATTGGGTTCGCACGTCAAAAGTTTTGTACGCGAGGCCGGATTAAAAAATGTTACAAAATAAGTTAATCCGTAACATAAATGTTTCTCTTTGTTTAATGTATTATGATCGTTACTATAAATCAATATTGTAACCCTTATTTTGCTCTGATTTTTCTAACATATATTTTGACCCTCATTTACGAAATACTACTATGCCAGTGGAATTCACTATTATATGTAATGAATATAATATCAAAATTGTTGATATAATTTATGTGATATAAATCTATTTTACTATTAATGTTTATAGCTTTAGGAATTTCGAAAGAAAAGTGATAAAATCCCATAATTTTTATAATTTTGCCACATTATTTTTTTACGTATTATTTATGTAATTTCGCATTCGACCAACTTTGATTAGTTAGATATAAACTACTTTTAATTTTTAGCTATCAATGTGTGCTTGGTGGATTTACTTACAAAATGACATGATAAAATTTTCATAAACATAAATTTTTATTTATTTACATGTCTTATTCCAAAACCTACGATATTTTATAAGAAAAATAGATGTTCATTTAAGCTTGATCGTAAGAATTGCGTTTAATCTTTAAATATTTAAGGAGCTATAGAGGATGGTTGTTTATGAAACTAATTTTGCAAATACTCACGGTAAATATTTACAAAGTAGATAATCAGTTAAGTATAGATACTTGCAGATAGTTTGTAAAATTTAAATTTATTAAGATAAACAACGCATATGTTTTTTAAAACTAATTTCAAAATCTTTTATTAGTCGAGTGGAATTTTAAATTGGAAAAATTGCATCGCCATTTTAATTTGTAAACTTGAGATTGGACTTCAAGTTCCCAAAGTTTAATTCAATGAAAATTCTTTATACTTAATAAATAGTTTCAATTAGTTGCTTTGCAGTCCCTTTAGCATTTCACTTCTATTTGATGTAATTAATTATATGATTCACGGTAAGGGAATTGGGTGTCACCTTGTACTTTTTGTAAGTTTATTAAACTAAAGTTAGAACCGAGCAATAAGAATTATGATTCTTCTTTATATTCTATGAGAAATTTCTAAGGTTTTATGAAGGAAAAGGTAAGAATTTAAATTCTCCTTTATCACAGATGTAGCAAGTTATAGTGTCAAATGTGGCAAGTTATAGAACTGACAGATACTCGTATTAAAGTTACAAGCGAAGCAAGCTTTTTCTTCATCTTTAACTTTGGAATTATTATTCGGAAAACTGTGAAAATATCATAGGATAACTTGTATTACAAAATAAACCTTTTTGTTTTGATGAAAATCGAGAAGAATAAGACATGCTCTTTATCCATATCTATATCTGATTGGGAAAAACCTGAAAAAAATTTATATGTGCAATTATCCTAGTTTTAGGAATATTTGATTTAATAATTACTATATAACTTTATTAAAATCTTTGCTAAAGCGATAGTTGTAATACATAAAGAAATTTCCAACTACGTAGCTACGTAGATAAGTTCATTGGCGCTAACTTTATAGTAGAAGTTCATGTACATTAACTTCTATTTGAAGAAAAATTAATGATTGTTGAGAATTAAAAAAAAAATTTATCAGCTTATTTAATAATAATGTTAGAAATTATTAAATAAGCTGATAAAAATTTTAAATAAAATAAAGAACTACTAGTGTATTTGTATCATTTTTTCTCAACATCTCATTTCTTAAAAGTTATGAATATGTATTTAAGTTTATTTCACCTTTCTTTGAACATGTTAATACATTTTAAATTTTATTTTTTTAAATTATTGCCATGACTAGCTTTTCATTTTTGTTCCATAACTTTCATAAAACCTTCATGCGTTATTTAAAGATTGTTACCAAATATTTTCATCAGAGTTAATACTTATAAAGAATTATCTACCTACTTAAGACGTGTTGATAATACCTACATATAGAGGTGTCCATTATTTTGACAGAATCTCATGAATGTTTAGTGTTGCCATTAAGTAAACAAATTATTCTTGCGAGACGGCTGAGTCTAGTTTTTAAATTTGGATTTAACTTATTAGTTTCAAACTTGTTAATAATTAACACACGTTAATCAAGTAAAAGTAACCTTTTAAATATACTCCATCGAAATAAAATATGTAATAAATCATGATTAAAGTAATTTTAAGTAGATATCGGTTTTTTGTATGACATTTATTAATTTCGTCGTTTCCGATTTCGTATGGAGTTCTAAAAATACACTTTATCAAAGGAGACCGATGCCTTTATATTTTTAAACGAATTTCGACATGTATTCATTTGTTTAGTATATTTGGCTTATATATGGAAGAACTTTTTCATTTTATAGGGATAATCCCAACGTGGTTCTTCTATAATATTATGAGTTGATAACTGAAAGTGATCAGAAATATAATATTAGATACGATTTTTTAACTATAAATAAATGTGTATAATATTATTGCCAGGTTCAATATTGTAAATTTCGTGCCCTCACTCGTACTATAACATTGGGAGGTATTTTTTTAATTTTGAACGTCACAAAACATGCAACAATTTGCAATTTGCGACACGAAATGACTTCATACAATTGTTTACGAGATATGTTAATAATGCAGCCTATTAGTAAGAGTTTATTAATAATAGAAAATGGAGTACTTTTAATATTCCGCAGCATAGAAGATTGGTGGAACAAATCATAGGAAGAGTCTCGTGTTGCCAACATTATGTGGGATAACTTATTAAAAAAATACCTTTTTATTAAATTCTTTTTAAATATATGTCGTTCTCATATTTATTCTACATTAAAAATATAAGAGAAGATAAATTTACATTTTTGAGGTTTTACACTTTTTTATATAACCTTGGAATATTTAAAAAAAAGAAAAATTATTACTATAATTACATAATTATAAGCAAATCTGTTGTATATAATCTAAGTTATTTGAGTTTTTCTTTAATAATTCAAGAACTACAGCTTTACAACAGACATAGATTAACTTTCGGAGCTTTCGATACGGGATCCGCAGGATGCAATGTTGTTTACTTTGTTGATGTTAGTTTTGTTGATGTATTTGGGATACAAATAATTATTTATTTGTTCCGCCACAGTAGTACATCTCGTAATATTAGATCAGGAATTTACTTAAACTTGATTTAATCTATAGCTTCAACAAGTGTAAGTGTGTGATTGCTTGTCTGTCAATAAAATGTGTGAAGCGTGTTAGAATCGTTTATTTCGTTAAGAGAGCTCGATGAGTAGACTGCTATTATTATAGTTATATATAAATAAAAACGTTTTTCAGAAATAAAAATTAAGTTATATTATTTGTATTGTCGATATTTTTAAGACAATGTAGAGGTGTCTTGATATAAGTAAACACTGCAACGCCCTCGTCGCCATTCTCGCCAGTTGTTCACACAAACGATTCTCCCAAGGACAACAAGAATAAAAGTCAGATCCACGAAGCGACTAAGCACTGAACCCCACCAACGAAATCTGCCACAAGCGCGACAGCCCCATTAGCATTACCGCTCGTTCATCTCGCGCTCTGCGCGTCGCCCACGCAATTCGTCAAGACGCGGTCACATCGAAGGCTGTGGCACGCGATACGGAAGCGTGAATTTTGTGAATAATCTGTTCGCGATTTTAATAGATTTACGTTAATGTCCAGCAAATCACTTTCAGCGTTTTTTAAGAGCCCGTTGCAATTAAGAACACGAGACTGTTGAAAGTATATAGCTTTTAATTAACACATAGGTAAATTAAAGTGACATTGTGGAAACATTTTTAAGGGTACTTTTCCACATGTTTAATGTTTTTCTCATACCCTATCGAGTGGGGTTTCGTTAGATAAGTCTTCAAAAATGCACTAAGTCATGTTATATGATGTCCCATTATTCGTATGGATAGAAGTATCAAAATTCGTTTCAAATGTACACAGCAATGCATTTCATATTTTATAACGGATAATTTGGAAAAAATTGTGAAAAAAATTAAAATATAGCTTTTAACAAATACTTTCAACGAAAATTGATAAGGTTAAGTAATTGTGAGATACAAAAAATCGTTCCAAATTAAATCTGCTTTTTTATGATTTTGTATAAAACAATAAAATAATCAGTTTCGACACGAATTACTATCATTTCTATTATCTTTAAAAATACTTATAGCGGATTTTTTTTCCGTCCATTTAAAATTGATGCTTTGACATAAATTTGGTGTTTGTTTTTCTTTAATTTAGAGTCTGCTGTGTTTTGAATGTATTTTCTTACTTTGATTATATGCATTTAAAGTGGGCATATAAAAACTAAAGGATTAATTAGATCGTGGCAAGTAGTATAACATGAATATAGATTAAAGTTGAGTTGTTAGTTATACTCGCAAAACTGACAAGATTACAAGATTGTCTTTAGCTACTTGGATACTTCTAGTTCGGATATGTCTTTTGAAAAATATTTTGCTCCAAACTGTACCGTATAATGTTCCGTTTGCGCGGAAACGCTTCCAGTGTGACCGTCGCGCCAGAGCCGAGAGCCTCAGGCTCGTTCGAGGCGGACAATAGCTGGCGGGAGGCAGGAAGCAGACGTTGATGATTGTGGTATCGCGGGATGGATCTGTGCTCGTGACCGAGCCCGCGTGATTTGTAACGTGCGATACAGAATCCCGCGTCTACGGCGGGTCGGTGTTTAGCCACTCCGAGGTGAGCCGTGCTTGTTGTCTTTGTTTTACTGATTATTGCTCTACGCTTTAATGCGTATGTTTCCATGAAAGGGCATTTTTTTAAAATAATTTTAACGTAACGTTATAAATTTAGTGCGACTTAATAGTCGCGTGTATCGTACATCGCCAGCAAATCGTAATCTTCATATAAAAATATTTCTACCTTTCTTCCTAATTATTATTTGAATGAAATCGTTGTAAAGATTTTATTGTATGCAATATCTAAGTTTCTCTATTGAAGTTAAGGTTTTCGCGATATCACGTTATAAAGTAGGTACTTAACTATATTTTAGTTATAGAAATCAGAATTCTCATTAGTTATAGAAAATCAACTGGTAAGTAAAAGGCTGTAAAGTTTTATGAAAGTACAATAAACTTTTTAACAAAGTTTAATCTTCCAATGTAAGATGAGATTAAATAGCACCACATTCTAAATTCGCCTGTATTTTTTCACAAATAGAAACTAAATGAATATGAGTCTTGTTTTTTTTATAACATTCTATATTATTATTTGCGTATATTCTATATCATTATTTTTACAATTAAACAACAGATTTGTCTTAAGTCGTATAAATTTCCCCGCGCTGTTGCCTTTCTTCGTCAACATTCCAACATCTAATTATTATTTTCGTATATTCTATATCATTATTTTCACAATTAAATAACAGATTTGTCTTAAATCGTATAAATTTTGCCGCGCTATTGCCTTTCTTCGTCAACATTCCAACATCTAATTATTATTTTCGTATATTCTATATCATTAATTTCACAATTAAACAACAGATTTGTCTTAAATCGTATAAATTTTGCCGCTAATATAATGCTAAGCTTTAACAAATTGTTTATCGCAATAAAAATAACACCGCGCGCGTGCATATCAAACTACAGACGACGCTGCGTAATTTGTCTACAATTCAGTCAATTCATTCGTAATTTGTCTACAATTTAGTAATTACATGAGCACATATAATACTACCACATCAAATCTTGCATAAATTATATCTATAAATACCGAGACTATAAATATTTTAATTAAATACGTTTCCACGAAATGCCAGTGTAGCGGGCAGACGCGGCCGCTCCAGGTAGGTACGACCACCACCTTATGAATGATGAGCGCGCGATGCTAATTCATTCATCCCAATCAAAAGTACCGTTCGCTCTGACAACTCGCATACACGGACTTATGAATGAATGAAAAAAAAAACTACAACAGACATTCTGTTGGATCTTTTTATTATTATTCTCGTTATTTGCCGTTTATGTTAGTTACAACGGCGTATCTTCACGTGGACGTGACATTTTTTAGTACATAGAGAGAATAAACGACAGATTTAATGGCCTCCGTAATTCTTTAGCGTTTTATGTGTACTTGTATCGCGTTATTATGTTTATGTCGAAATTTTGTTCGGTGATGTATGGAACGAGGAATGCCTATGAGAACTAGGCATCTGCTTACGTATGCGTGTCTTATTCTGAATGAACAATCACTTTAATTTCCTTTCTGTTGCCGTGCGACAGATGGTTTCTTAAGGTGCAGTTTAGATATGATCAGTGCTTGTCCTCTTGCTTGCTTTAAAGCTTAAGTTGCTTTTTTGTTAACATAAATTAACGACTGCCTTCTCAAAGGCCGTCTTTGTGGTGAGGGTTTCGTATGATTAATTGTGGAAGTTTTAACCGCAAAATAAACAAGTAAGTGTCTCAAAAGAATTATGCAACTTTAAAGCAAGTTCAAGCTTTAAAATTGCATAATTCGTTTGTTGTTTAAAGCGTCAAAGCCATTAACAACTTGCGTTCATTTTTTAAAGAAAAATGTATTTATTTATTTCATGATGTATTAACATTGTTTTAATCTACATAATTGTGGAATTGAAGCAGTATCAAATCTGTTGGTCTTATTTAATGTTTATACAGTTAAGCAATTTATTATCAAATTTAATAAAACTGTGCCCAAATAAGCTTTATGTTAATTTACGTATAAGAGAAGAGACAATTTATTTTTCTAAAAACAATTTTTAATAGAAATGATTTAAATCAACTGCAAAAATAATCTTGTATATTAAATTTGTATTTATTATGTCTGTGAAAAATATACTAGCCAATTTATTTATAAATTTATATGGTACGAAATAATATTATATTTGTAAATAGTTTGATAGAAATATTACGTACGCCTAAATGTTTATATGCAATATGCTCGTATTTAACAAGTTCATACTGTTTTAGTAAGTACTTTAGATAATATCATATATCGTATACGATATTAGATATAAAATATCATATATCGTATACGATATATGATATTTTATATCTAATATCATATATCATATATCGTATACGATATTAGATAATATCATATATCGTATAACTTCAAACCGTTTTTGAAATGCATCTTCTTGGAGAAAGATGGACTGTCACGACTAAATCAGTCGTACGACGCCCAACGTTATTGCCCTGTTAAATAAACCCTAACGCCATCTGTTGGTTCTGCTAACAAATAACTCCCACGCATACAAATAATAACCCTAAGGATTTACACTTCCAAAGTGGTAATATAATCTGTATTACCACGTAATATTTTTAAATATTACGGATTTTTAAACATTTTTTTAAGCTAGTTAACTCAGTCTGAGTTTCTGGCTTTCTTCATTACATATTAAATTTTGTTATGCTTTGCCATTGTGGAAAAATGAAATTCCAAAAATATCCCGTAACCCTCTCTTGTGAACTTAAATACAGTTCAATAAACATTTTGTTTTGAACTAATGAGAAAGTATATATTAGGCCAGTACAAAGTACTGTCAGTGATAAACAACCTAAGGCCTTCGATGCGCCTGATGTCGAATTAAATATCCCGCATAATTTCTACGTGCGTGCATTATATCAACTAGTATATTGCGATTGTATGTTAATGCATGTTTATAAGACTCAGATAAAAGCTAACAAGCAAAGATGTAAATAGATAATAGAGATAATGTTTTGATAGCGACCGAAGGGCAATGGCACATGGTACACGTTTGTTCACTTTTCTCGTGTTAATTTTATTCTATTAAACGAATCTAATAAATAACAGATCTCAATTCGTTGTACATGTGGGTATATGCGTGTGTATATATATATATATATATATATATATATATATATATATATATATATATAACAGAAGACATCACCACTGCGGGTAAACACTGTACTCCGTGCATATATTGGGTGTGTAAAAAAGAGTTACGTGTAATAAAACAAAAGAGCGTGTTTTACGTTTTATATCAACGACAATTTATTCCTGCATAGCCAACGAATAGCTGGTGTATTAACCAGGTGTATTAACAACTAATAATAGAACTTTAAAATTCAGACTATAAATTTAAATAAACCTCGCTTCTTTAATAAAACAGTTTTTAAACCAGCCATTAAAAAGTTCAGTCGTAAACTATGTAGGCTTTTTTTATCTGTCCAGAACAATGGCAAGTGCTCCTTGTTTTTAATTTTTGAAGTTCGCGGGTTCGTAGAACCATAAACAAGCATTGATTTTACCACGTGCTCTCTTACAGTTGAGGAAAACAATAATGAAAATATATCTATGGCAGCTTTAAATCCAGGTGCAGTTTTTTTCATTTTTAAAAACTTAATTTCTTAGAGGCATTCATTTCGTCTCCTCTCATCAGAACGTGCTCCAGCTTATACTTATTCCCATCAAAAACTTCATTTAAATGCGAAGGAAAATTACAAGCAATTTCCAAGTCAGTCGATGCAGGTTCAATGACAAATTTAAAATTACGTAAGCCAAAATGATTTTAAAACTTTTGAAAATAGCTTTTATTTGCGAGAAAAGGTCATTGAGTGCTATTCTGACGTGATGATGCTTCGAACTGCCCGCAAAGATTCTGCCTTTATACTTATTGTGAGAGAACTTATAGTAGCCCTTTTATATGTCTACATTAAATCCAAAAATTCAAAGCTTCTTCTCTAGTATAATATCTTCTATGTAAAATATTTCTTTTGCAGCAAGAGTTTTAGTTTGGGTAACAGGCATGTTTTTAATTTTTCCAACAACTCAATCGTTTAGATAAATTAGAAACACCGTTTTTCTTTTTGTAACACCACTAGAAGGTAATATAATGAAGGTAGCATAATGTAATTATGAATATACCCCATGTACTTATAGGTGATACGTGCGAATGTTAATCTCAACTATACACGTCGATGTACGCACTCCCCGCTTAACATTACTGGGGGAGGAAGCAAATCGCAAATGATAACACTAATAACAAAATCCAAATAACACACGAAAGTTGAATAGTTAACATAGGTACGTAACTGGAAAACTTTCATGTAAAGTTTCAAAGCGCGGGTAACGAAAATCTCGGTTTAGAAATTCGCTGATCACAAAGAATTACTGTGTTAGTTTTGCACACAGCTCTGATTTTTTAGAAGTTACGATATACGCAATTACCACGAATGACAATTGAATTTGACAATCTTTTTGACACGATGAATTCTTTCTGTTCCCGTATGACACTGCTGTCGTTATGCCCTTTAAATTATTTCGAGCCTATCCAGATTTAACAAATATTTTATACAAATGTTTTATACGTAAACATATCATTCATAACTACTCTCTACAACAGTGAAAACCGCATTCAAACCAATTTAGTAAAAGTTAAAAGTATGGGCAGACAGAAAAAGAAACAAAGAAAAGTACAGAGAAAGACAAAGAAAAGAAAAACACAACGAACATGTCTTATATATAAAAGTTTTAAACGTTTACCTCGTTCTAAAACGAAGTTTATCTCTAGAATTTTTAGCTTAAATGCAATTAAGTTTACCTTTATAATTTTTAGCTTAATTATTAATTAACTGCTCATAAGTATTAATATAACTCTGTAACTTGAGTATCTATACAAATATTTTATACGTGAAAACATCATTGATAACTACACTCTATAACAGGGAAAACCGTATCCAAATCAATTTAGTAAAAGTCAAAGGTATGCGCAGACAGAAAAAGAAACAAAGAAAAGTACAGAGAAAGACAAAGAAAAAAAACACAATGAACATGTCTTATATATAAAAGTTTTAAACGTTTACCTCGTTCTAAAACGAAGTTTATCTCTAGAATTTTTAGCTTAAATGCAATTAAGTTTACCTTTAGAATTTTTAGCTTAATTATTAATTAACTGCTCATAAGTATTAATATAACTCTGTAACTTGAGTATCTATACAAATATTTTATACGTGAAAACATCATTGATAACTACACTCTATAACAGGGAAAACCGTATCCAAATCAATTTAGTAAAAGTCAAAGGTATGCGCAGACAGAAAAAGAAACAAAGAAAAGTACAGAGAAAGACAAAGAAAAAAAACACAACGAACATGTCTTATATATAAAAGTGTTAAACGTTTACCTCGTTCTAAAACGAAGTTTATCTCTAGAATTTTTAGCTTAAATGCAATTAAGTTTACCTTTAGAATTTTTAGCTTAATTATTAATTAACTGCTCATAAGTATTAATATAACTCTGTAACTTGAGTATCTATACAAATATTTTATATGTGAAAACATCATTGATAACTACACTCTATAACAGGGAAAACCGTATCCAAATCAATTTAGTAAAAGTCAAAGGTATGCGCAGACAGAAAAAGAAACAAAGAAAAGTACAGAGAAAGACAAAGAAAAAAAACACAACGAACATGTCTTATATATAAAAGTTTTAAACGTTTACCTCGTTCTAAAACGAAGTTTATCTGTTGAATTTTTAGCTTATATGCATTTTGACCAGTGGATGTTGGAATTTCCGTATACCTTAACATCGTTTACCAGGTACTTACAGTTTTAGAACGTTATTAAAAATTTCTGATCTAATAGTGGTGGAATTTTAATTTATTCATTGCCAAAAATCATTGTAATCTGTTTTTACTCTGCCTTCGAAGAGGAAGATGGGCTAAAAACTTGTTTCTAATTTTGTCATTCTTTTTTTTTTCCTTCGCAAGTCAAACTTATGAGGTTATTTCAAGTCAAGTCAAATCTTATAGGTTTTTTTCATTTTTGGTTTTATTTGTTATTTTTTATAAATTGTTACTTTTTCTCTTGCTTTATTGGTTATTAAATTTTTTTAACAAATACTACTTAATGAATCACTGATATCTTTAATTTAAATTTATATCTATAATCTGATGTAAAGTAATATAATTTAGTTTTGGTAATATATATATATATATATATATATTTATGTATATATATTTTTTGCTTGCGTAATTATGTTTATAGTATATTAATCTAGGATATAAGTTTATCTAATGTCTAAGAATCTCAGTTATTTCATTTTCATTATGACGTGCATGTGTTTCTATCCCTTGAGTGTTAAATAAATAAATATAAATTTCCATACACAAGAAGTATTTTTTTTTAAAGAGAGACCAACTAATTAACGAACTACCTTTACTATGGCTTCGTTATAATGCGATCGAGCAGGGAATGAAAACAAAAACAAACTTTTAAAAAATTAAAGTGTACTAAGTACGATTTTGAAGTTTGTTTTTAAAAATACTTATCAATAACTCATACAAAAATTTTATTTATAGTGTCATTTTATGCCCGAAATTGTTATTTTTCAAATATTTAAAAGCATGTATCAATGATCAAAATTATTCTGAATTTGTTTTTAAGTTTGATTTTCTTAATTGTTTGTTTGTCGATTAATAAGTATATAATTTTAAGAAAGTATTACATTATTTAATTTATTTTTTAATGACTGTAATGAGATTAATTCGCATAATACACATTATTGTGCGAATTAATATTGAATATATTTGGCGTTAATTTATTAGAAATTCATTATTCACAATTAAATAAAACTACGTGATGTAGTATTATTTCTACTTTCTTTAAGTTCTTTACTACGATCTAAGTTTCGTTGGTAGGTTTCGTCTATCTTTGCTAATATCCCACTTGAAGATGTTGTAATACAACGAAACCTAGGTCGTGGTAAAGAAATTTAAAAAAGTAGAAAGAATACTACATTACGTAGTTTCATTTAATTGTGCGAATTAACCTAATTATACGCCATCTATATTTAGCACGATTGTATAAGGAAAGTACACATCTACTGCATTACACGGGATACTAGGTATGTGTGTATTGTTTCAAATTTTGACAACCTTTCACAGTTATGAAAACTTACCTAAATAGGGACGAGATAGACGTATAGATATCTAAAAATTCTATTACACCATCCTATTCACTGAGCGATCATCTGCACCACTCGGTCCAGCATCAATTTCACACGGAGATTTTAACGACAATGGCAACGCACAAAAGATCTTTTATTATCCGTCATGATTAATGTGAATTTAAATCTATTTGGTCGTGACTTGTATTCTGTAATCGGATATAAAAAAATAGTGAGGGAACGCGTTGTTTTCTTCATAAATATTGTGAAATATTTTGACAGACGTGTTGGTCGTTGTTAACGCGCACGCCGCTGACTAATGTAGTGTTACAAACGTATTCTACGTATGTGTATATCTGCATATATATATATATATATATATATATATATATATATATATATATATATATATATATATATGTATATATATATATATATATATATAAATACTTAAGCTTGGGTATGTTCATTTTGTTACAATTCTATCACTTGTGAAGAAAATCTGTGAAAAGTGTTTTTAAAGAATTAATCATTATATCTGTTCTAGTGGTCTTTTACAAACAAAATTTTGAAAGACATTTCTTTTATAACATAACACCAACTCTGTGTTAATATGTAAATTGTTTCCCAAACTATATATCTTATATCTCAGGAAGGTGATCGTCGGTCGGTTATAACGAGTTACAGAAATAAAATTTTGGGCTTTTGGAATTTGAGATATGAAATTTGAGTTGTACGAATTGCAGCAGCGAAGTTTTGGTTTATAAATGTCTTCATTAATATTTTAAATCCCACACGGATTATGGTGGCTAATAGCCAGTTACTGAATATCGAATAGGGAGTCTTTCGAAACATCGAGAGGAATTTGGGAGTCAACAGGTGGAGAAACCTTGCATCAAGTCGTACTGCCTGGAGGAGCAGATTGGAAAACCCTTGGCCTGCACTAGGCTGTAATGCTGACAAAGAAGAAGAAGATATATCGAATAGACGTAAATAATGATACGGTTATTTACTGTGATGATTCGATTGGAAAGAATTTAACTATAGGAGTTCCACTTCGTTGGTGGTAGTAGACGTTTGGTTATAACACTAATAAAATAATTTAAAAATTATTGTGCGGAAAGTAGTTTTAAAAATTTTCTTCTGATTTTACTGAAACGTCAATAACACCAGACTTAGATCGTATTTTTTGCCAGAATGTAATACTTATGTTCATTCATTTTATATCTCAACGTTACTATCCTTTTTTCAAGTTATCACAATGAATAAGACATTTTATTTATACTTAGTAGATAGTACGATAATATATCAGTAAGGTTCAAAAGATTCCAGCTTGAGCTATATGTAACAAATCAAAATTAAAATAGTAATTGGTACATTTTTACGAAATTCCTAAATTTTAATTAATAACTTTTAAAACTTTTTTAAAACCCAATTTTTAAAACTCTTTATAAACTCTAATTTTCATTAAAAATAATCTGAAGTTTTTCTTTGAAAGTATGCTAAAACCGCTGACTTGGAATAATCATCTATGATAAACTTTTTCTTCCTAAATTTCAACTAGTTAGCTCGGAGTTATAGGGCGGAAGATTGAGTTGTGTAAAGGCACCTCTCTAAATAGTATCCATATGTTTAAAAAAGTTAAACACCAATCAGTGTCAAGTGACGTCACGGATGTTATTTCTCCTGTCATTGAATGTCTTTGTCAGTAGTTAGTTATTAAATTGACGTTGTTTAAAACAGTCGTATTAGGAAAAACGCGATAAAAGTAGCGCAGAGTTTTTTTTAAACTTACTCCAGAAACTTACCAAAAGTTTACGTCGACATGATAAAGAATAGTGCGGATTTCCGAATGCAGAAATGATATTAGAGAAACGACTCAGGTGTTTGTAAATAGTATGTAAATTATTGCAGAAAAAAATAGAAAATAAGTTCTTCGTAACACGTCTAATTTTCTCAAAGAGAAACTAAGGAAATGGTTAACGATGAAATTGCATATAATCTCAACCATTGTCGCTATTTAAGGCTAATAATACCTAATCAATACACAGTATTAGTTCGTTGTATAGTAAGGATTTGTTTTTCCGATTCATTCCAAAAATGTAAGACGAAATAATTCTATATTATTTCTGATCTCGGCCTTTATTGCTGAGAAGTAATTAATTTTTCAACAACAAAATAATTATTTTCTATATTTTTTGAATCATCATTACGTTTCAGCGCCTTTTTTCATAAATTATTTAAAAATTTGGTCAAACAAGTCCATTTGGTTTCTATGCCGATTGAAAGACTGAAGATAGAAGTTTTAAAATTCCATGCATTGGTTATTTTATTTCTTATTTGTTTGTTTACTGTAGACACTGCATGTACATTGAGAGGACTCATTAGCACACGAGTGATCACATCCATTCGGCCAAAACATAACATTCTGAGATTTAAATATTGTGTAGCACTGCGGTATTGACATACTGTTTTACATTGTATTTTTAAGTTTTGAATAAGTTTAAAAAAATTTTACAATACTTTTCATTTACCAAATAATTCTGGTATTAACATTTAAGAGGAGAGGGAGAGAATAAGATAGGATAGGAGAGAAAAGGACAAAGCACGAGGCATAAAGATTTAAGACAGTCAGCACTTTATAGAACGATTTTTGAAGACACAAATCAAAGTTGCATTTCTGATGTCGGAATTATGTTTCTTCTAGAGTTTAGCAGTACATACAGTGATGGAGTACTAACTCTTAGGAATAAAGGAAACTAGTAGTTTTCTGGAACGTAATCCAAGGTCCCGAGTAGTTAAGCTTCAAATGTTGAATGTAGATGAGACATAATTATTTTGGGTATCTCATCTTTATCTTTAGATTTCATTTAAAAAAATTATGTTATTTTGGGATAGTTACTGAATTTTTATTATTCATTAAGAACAGTTCAAACTTCAATAATTATTTGAATGAACACCACAGATAGCATTTTATAAATTATATACTCGAAAGTTGACCTTAAAATTAAGTTAAGGTAGCGCCATACTGTTGAAACACTGTGATATTTTACCTTCAATATTTTATCTGTCAATACAAAGCAAATTTGAATTTACAATCATTTTTGTTAAATGGTACTGACGATAGATAGCGTGATATAATGTGAAATCGATGTTCTTTAGGTGCGAGTTTGGTATTTACAGTTTTATTTCTATGTTAAAAGTTTATTTCTATGTTACCAATAATATTAGTCTATTTTAAATATCTCTAATCTCGAGAAAAGAATATAATTTTAAAGGTTCCACTTCTATTAACTGTTTTTACAGTGGAAAAAAACTATTCACATGATGTTTCTTTATTAAAACGCTGCTGTTTTTAGTTTTTATCGTTTTTAGAGCGAGTTTTGTTATTTTTTTTAACAAAAAAGTCACTAAGCAAGATAACGTTTAGAAGGAATATATTTAACTTCAATAAACACATTAACTTTAATTCAAAAGATTTAGTTAGAAATAAAAACAAAATTAAATTTTATTTACAAGTACTTTATAATATTTGAAAATAGTTATTCTTCATTCATTATGGGAGTTATCAATACATTATTTTTTGTAATAAAGAGGTACATTTAATGATTTTAATTTTTAAATTGCTTTTAAATTTAGGCTTAAGCTGTGAATAAAAATAAATCTTAAAAAAGTAATAAATACTATATCGACACGATGTAAGTATGTTACAAGTATAGTTTTTAGATAAGTTTTTTGCGGTCATTTGTTCAATTGCTAATGACAAACAGTTTTTCATTACATTTTTAACAATCCATAATCATACTACAGATTCTTCTCCGGATATAAACTTTCAATTTCGTCGCATCCGTGAGTCCATCCTTGTATAGATGCTCAAATCTTGTCCACCTAATAAAATTTTGTAGGTAGTTTCTTTAAATGGAGGTCAATACGGTAGTTGACTTCTTCAAAGTTTGCTATTTTTACTAATATTATGTGTGTGAAAAAATTATAAAAATGTATTAAAAAAGAATTTAAAAATAGTTACTGAATATATCATAATTCGGTATCATAACTCGGCAAATCTTTAAGAGTTGTCAAAATGTTTATATTCCTTGTCAGCCTACCTATTAACATAAGTGAAAATTATTAAAAAAAGAAACTTAATACATTTTCTGCAATTGTTAAAAGTAGTTCTTGAAAGTGGTTTGTAACGCGGGGGCGCGTTGCAATTTTGAAAAATCGGAAGCTTCTTATGGAAAAGCTCGTCTGCCAGCTTTAATTTCCAATGAATCTTCTTCCTTTTTTCCGTTTTTCCGTTTGTTCTGCAGGAGTTCACTTATATATAGAATTTAAAATTGTTTTTGACGGTTGAAAATTATGTTAAATTCATCTTTAGAATTAATTTATCTAATAAGGCATATATTTGTTAAATTTTTACTCCCATTAGTTTTGCAGATGTAAATGTTCAAATTATGGCATATTTTCGTGTAAAAAGCTGAAATTGTGGCAAATTTTAGTGTGTCGTACGCTACGTACAAGCGTTCAAATTGTGGTAAATTTCCGTGTTTCCTGTTCTCAAATTGTGGTAACTTTTCGTATTTGTGTACTCTTAAAATAATGCTCATCGAATACCAGAAAAGATTTGCTTCTACGTCAAAGCTGAAACGATTTTCAAATACTGCTTGAGCACAATTCATTTATATCAAGGAGCATGGTTTTAATAAGACCCAGCTGTAAAATAACTATGAAAACTAACTTTTTCTCCCCGTATAATTTTCATTCTTTATATTGTTTATATCCAATTTGAATCTCTTTATAATATTACATATAATTAATGTATTAAAACTTCATAACATTTATACGTATTATGCTTGTTAGCGTTTCAATTTATAATAATTTATTATTCACCCTGGAAAACGACTCCTTAAAAGTTTATAGAACTCGCTATGTAGAGACACTATTAATCAAACTTGGCAAATTAAATGTGTCCCAGCGGTGGTGAAAAGCTTAGCTGAGGCACGAAAGCGAGGCCCTCGTGGGGTGGTGCTACTCCGTCCGTCTCCGTTGTTACACTCTCTTTGCCGAGACAGCGTGAAATGTAGACGAAAGAAATGCTGCTAAAATTAAACAACCTGTATTATGCCATTAATTATTGTCAGATCAATAAAAATGTATTTTATTGCATTTTATTGTAATAAAATCGATCAAATCAACAAAGTTTGAGTGCCAAACTGCGACAAGTTATGAATGTGCCTCCGTCATTACTAATCCCCGTTGTAAAAATACTTTCAAAACAGGTTTGAGCGGTGAATTGCGAGACATTGATTACCTCCATTTAGCGTATTTCGCGTTTTTATGCATTATGTCAATGAAGTGACGAAGCGGAGGATAAATTCTGAATAACAAAATTTTTGCGTTATTACCAAAACATTATTCAAGGTTTCGTTTATCTGACTCATTTTTAAACTGTTTTATTTTTGTTTATGAAAATGAGTAACGGCTATTAGAGTATTAAATTAGCAAAAAAATATTTTTTTCCTTGAACTTATGTGGAAGAAATAATAAGTTGTGATTCTCTTTTTGTATACGATTTAATTGCAACAAATTTGTCCAACGCCACAATTTGAATGTTACGAAAAAAACGGATTAAAACTGTAAATAGCTGTTCCAGTAACTGTTATTTTAGATTTCCGGTCGCATTTAAAAATTTAAGTGTTGCTTGTATTTTTTTTATTGTTTTTTTCTTGCGGCATCTTTCGCGGGATAGATGGTATTCATGCCGTATCCTGGCGGCAATGAATGAGTTCAGGAAAATTAACCAAAACTTCGCCGATTATATCATAATATGAAACCGATAAATTCCACATTTAATTACGAAAATTAGTATTATATATTCAATGTTTCAATTCTAAATAAAATAATTTTGCTTCCGTTCATTCTTAAATAATTTTTCACTTACGACTAGCTCAGGTGAATTTTTTGTTTACCCTATTGTTTGCAAGGTTTCCAAAGATTTCCGAACGGAAACAGACCGGGTTCAGATCAACTTATAGGACGTAAAATTTCCGGTTAATTTGAAATTGTGCAATTACCGAACCCGTTTTCGACCGATTTCTTTTTTATGCACAGATTTATATTTATAAATTTACACTTTTCCTTATACTTATTTTGATAATATAAGTTATACTGTTTGCTATAAATTTAAACGTATGTGTAGTTTTAAAATATTGGTATATCTTAAAAAACTATCATGTTGATGTTTTATAAATATAAATGAAATATTGTTTAAATATATTATACATAAAGCTATATTGTAGCTAATGTTAAAACGTATAATGGTTCATTATACGTTTTAATTCAGGTTTAATTCATCTAAGCTTCTATCTGGGGTGTGAGTATAGAAAAGATGGCAACCAGGGCTGATAACGACCGGGGTCAAAGGCTAGGTTAGTTTAGGTTATGCTAGTCAGCAGATTGATATTTTTATTCATTTTTAAACTTTCGAATGTCATATTAACAAATAAAATTTTATATTTGTTTCTAGGATTCAATAGTTTTTATGTGAGATTACCGATTTTTCAACGTTTCAATATTGTACCTTGATGACATTAATTTTATAAATAGGAAAATTTTATTTTTCATTTTCGTTTTAACAGTTTTGCACAAAAGCGGCTCATCTTATTGATATGAAGATTTTATAGTCTTATAGATCATAGCCTTCAAATGGACATAGGGTTTACAATCTACTTTTAGATCATATAGGTAACGACTAATGATTCAAGTGAAGCGAGTCAAATGCTTCGGACACCGGTGCATTTTTGAGTTAAATAATTTAAGCCGTTAAACACTAAAACCTTATATGGATCAATTGCAAACGACTAAGGAGCAAAAACGTTTTAGGATCCGTGTATATATATATATATATATATATATATATATATATATATATATATATATATATATATATATATGTAGTAATTTTATATTATAATACAATTAGTCTATGATTTGTAAATAAATATTACGTAAAAAACTGGGATAGTCAGCTAGTATCTTATACTTTGAATCACAATATTAATTTTTATGGAAGCTACAACTTGACTACACATTCATACTATAAGTGGTATAAATGTGTAGTCGGGATATAGAATTGAAGCTTAACATGTGCCGTGATGTCAATACACTTTTTAAGGTTCATCATAAAGCAGTTGCATTTTTATAGTACAACTCATAAACTGTAAGAGCGTCTATTTATTAATAATGTCTTTACACAACATGTGTTGTAGTTAAGTATACTACTAGACATTTACAACAAACACTGCTAGAATTTTATAAACAACTAAACAACTGAATACACTCAATTATAAAAAGCATTTACAGAATTTGATATTGTCAATATATAATGGTACAAATAGCAATTAGAATTGTTGTGGAGATGATTCTAATGAAGTTAAGATCTGGAATAGTGTATTTCTTGGTTTGTGGATGAGTAAGTCTGCGGTTAGTAACTGCATCAGCATCTGTGCGTGTTAAGAATTTGGGTGTTTGAGGCTGATTGCGGGCTTCTTTAGCAAGGTTATCTGCTTGTTCGCTGCCAAAGATGTCAACATGTGCCGGAATTCACTGTAGGGTACTTGTTTTTCCAGTGGCAATTATTTTCTCCATAAGTGTAATAATGTCCCGTGCAAGTTGAGAGGTGCCTTTCTGGATTCTACAACAATTACCAGACTCCGTACAAAACATCTCAAGAGGATGACAATATCCCCCGACGGGCAGCGTTTCTACAACGTTTCTACAATAACTGCCCTTACAGTCCGGACCCCAAACTCTCTCCCAAACACATCATCAGTTGTCCTGAAATACTGACCAAACTATTTTCTATTGCTCCGGAGACCATCTCCTGTACTCTCCACCTGTGGGGGATATAGCCAAGGGTGTATTGAACACTTTTGGCCCATCTGACCTTCTTTGTGCACTACATGGGTACAACACCAACCAACCAACCAGCCAGCAATTAGAATTGGAATGAAGCAAGAAACTTTAACTTTTTTAAAGAGTAAGAACATTTTACTTTTTTTGGCTAAATGGATCGCCACTCAAATATAAGGTAGAAGTGGAAAACGATTTTAATTCATTGAGGACCAAGAGTTGCAGGACAATAGCCAATCATTTTACTCAAAACCACTTTCTTAAGCGCAAAACCCAAAACCAGTCCTATAAATTTAATGAAAATAATCCAAAAATAAAATAGAAAGGTTTCATTCTTTTAGTCGAAATTTACTTAAATTACTGTTATAATTTTATCGCAATAATTATTTTTTATTTCCAAACAAAAGTAAGTTTAAGGAAGATTTTGAAATTCTGTCTTTAGGTTCCTCAATCTTTAGCGATTATCAAACTTTCTATTACCGAATGTAACACATACATTACAGCTAAAGGAACTTTCCATGAAATAAACAAAGCTCATCTGGAAAAATACATACAGAACGCCATCTCCACCGAGCACCGCTGTAAGCTAACGAACCCAACCCAACCATTGCGCAACAGCCACAAAGCACGTAATCCACCCAATATAAGTCCGAAGCGAGTAAAAAAGTGCGGAGAGGCGCGCGCCGCCCACGCTAACTGGTTACTCAGGTGCGCTCGACGCGGCCCGCGCGCAAACAACTCACGACGCTCAATGGCGATATTTAAACCTTAATTTCGTTTTGATTTACTGCTGCCTGTGTCAAATGTCGAATGGAGAACACCTGACTGCAAAACCTGACTCGCGATATCAAAATCTGCAAGTATCGAGACCCTAACAAGTTTGTGCCTAAGACAAATGCTTTTACGGTACAATCTTAAGAGGAAGAATCTAAAATATAGAAATTTAATAGATGGTGTGCTAGTATACGAAAAAGTCAATATTCTGTTGAGAGAAAGGGTAAGAAAACTTGGTAGTTTTTGAACGGACGGTATTTTAGTATGATGTTAACGAACGAAGGGTCGTTATTTTTATATAGCGACCGTACAAAAAACGTAAAGCTCGCTTAAAAACGACAGACTTTAGAACTTTTGGTTACATGTTTACCAACATCTGCGTAGTGTTTTATAGACAAAGAATCCTAATTGTCTTCGAATCTAAAGAGGTTATGTTACGAGTATGAGATTCGATTTTTTTGAACTGTATTATTTTAACGATTTATTAAAATGCTTTTATAAGTCATTAAACTACATAAATATATATATATATATATATATATATATATATATATATATATATATATTTATATATATATATATATATATATATATATATATATATTTATATATATATATATATATATATATATATATATATATATATATATATATATATATATATATATATATATATATATATATAATTATTTAATTTATTAAATAACGCTATTGCGACTTTATAGAAAAAATTACAGCAGCGTAATTAAAGCAAAGTTTATTATTTATAATCAGATGGGGCTTGTGGTATCTTGCAGAATATTCATAACTTTTAACGTAAAGCTTGAAACAATTCCACATAAGATACAGAACACTTAAAAATTATCAAGGAAATTAGTTTCGCTTCAAAACCTGATTTTTGACTTCAAATCACCCCGCCCCCCCCCCCTGAAAACGAAACAGGCGATGTGGATTAGATGAAGATATGTTTAAGTAGCAATTTCAAGAAGTCTTTAAGTGTGGATTAAGCAAGTAGCGTTAAGATTTTGCATGTGAAATGCCGTTCACCGGTTACGAGAGCACAACGTAACGCAAGAGCATCTATCTCTAAGCCTAGAGTGACAAGAGAATGCTCGTCAAACAATTGACGGATTTGAATGACGACACTTGAACTAAACTTTGATTGAATATTGTATTTCAAATGTCAAATATCAACAGTAAAACCTACGAATCTATAAGTGCAGAGATCCTAACAAATTCCATGCTCACTCCAAACGATCTTGAAGCAGCGACTCCGAAATATTAATCGATTTACTCTTGCGCACATTAAATATACAAAATTGAATGTGTGACATGTCCATAAATAACATCTGATTTGTTAGTTTGATGATATAAATGAGATATAAGAATATCTATGCCAATAATCAAATTGGTATGTAAATGGTTTATGGTCCTGAGAACGTCAAATTTTAATTATGGACCCCGTGGTCTAAAAAGTTCTTAAAATTTACTAGAGAGGAGACCGCAAGAGAATTTGACGACGTTAATATTTTACGATGTCACTACTATTGTATATATTTGGCGTTAATTTTGTAGAAATTCACTGTTAAAATTAACTGTTAAAATTCACTGTTAAAATGACTGTTAAAATGCTGGGCTTGCGTAGCTTCTTAGTGTGCCTAGACTTTGCGCAAGTATCGTAAATAGTCGGTAATTGCGAATTTGCGATGCAATTACGATATACTGTGTGCTGCTAAGTAAGTAACATTATCACAAGGTAACTTAATAAAGCTAGAAGGTGTATACGAATAAAAAAGTTAATATCATAAAAGAGAAAATGGTTTTGAACATAAATATGTAAATGTTTGAAAGGCTTCCATCAACGTGTATGTAAGTTTCGTTTATACGTCAAGGTATAATTTAGTGCTTACATATATATATATATATATATATATATATATATATATATATACATATATATATATAATTATTTAATTTCTTAAATAACGCTATGGCAACTTTATACAAAAAATTACAGCAGCGTAACCAAAAGTTTATTATTTATAATCAGATGGGGCTTATGTTGCAGAATCTTGCAGAACCCCCATAACTTTTATCTGCATACCAGGACTTATGTCTGCGTATATTTTTATATATTTTTGCTATTCATTAATCTACTTAAGCTAGTATAAATTAATTCTTGATTTGACTTCGTTTTGACATAATACATCAGACCATACAATGATTTCTCTAAAGGTCTGACTGTTTCCATTCCAACATAGTTTTGTTTATATATCTGCTAGTGACCATCTATGGCCCTGTATGCATATAGCTATTTTTCAATTACAGTAGCTAATTTCAAAAACTCAAGTTCGTCACATCGATAAATCTTATATACGGTTGTTACAAATAACCTTTAAAATACCTGACTTATGATTCCAATTTTGTTTATAATAGAGTTTTATCACAATTTTTACAAAAAAACGACTACAAAAGAAATGAGTTTCAAATTTAAAAGTGGTTGTACTGAAGGGGGACGGTGAGTGTGCAAATATCGAAAGTAAAATCTTGGAAGTGCCAAAAACTATTTAAATTAATAGGCAATAAACATAATTACATGTGAAGATTTGATATAACGTGATGTGATTCTTTATATATATAAATTATATTTAGTACAGTTAATCTTTCTATTAAAATGACAACAACTCTAGTGGTTTAATAACACAAGAGACGTATGATAAATTTTTGATATACACTTTGTATTGGGGAAAATAAACTAAATTATGTTTATTACTTCCTATATATACATATATAGTTATGTATATATATATATATATATATATATATATGTACATATATATATATATATATATATATATGTATGTGTGTGTGTGTGTGTGTGTGTGAGTGTGTGTAAGTGGAAATTCATCTTAAGAATATACTACGCTAACATACTTGCTATAACAGTATGTAAGCTAAAAAAAGAAAAATACCAAGTTATTCTAAACACGATAGTTAGTGGAGATGATATATGAATTCATCACTAAGTCAAGTATTGATGCATTGACTTATTGACAGTGATTAAGACAAGCAATAAGTAAACATTTTGAAAGCAAAAAACAAACACATTATTATCAAAAACCTTTTGAATTGTTTATTAGTAAAATAATTATCAAATAACAATCAAATCATCTGTTGTTTACTAAGTCCATTTCGTTAATGGTTTTAATTGCTCCCTAAAATTGCAAGGAGGAGTAATATCGGATTACTCTAGATGAAATTGTTTCTGAATGTACTGGTAAGTAACTATAATATAAAATTTAAACAATTAGGAGTGTGATCTAAAGTTTAATATTCTCTGCTTTTGCTTTAATTTAAATACCGCGTTTATGCAAAATCAGTCTCTTTAAATAGACCGTTGATTATATCTGCAACAATGTTAATTAATTAAGTATTCTCTCTTGAAATATTACATTCCGTTTGATTTGTCACGTTTGGCATAAAATATTACATAATTATTGTTAAGATTAGGAATTCAACTTGCTCTTTGAGCGGACAGTTGTCTCTTTTTTGCCACGTTACATTTCTAGATCTTCAGATTGTTTCTTTGGGGTGCATCCATGTGGGAAGTATTGAGTGTGACAGACAGTGATTACAGGATAGATTTTGTACGGTCGCTAGTGATTAATTTATTTAATTATTATAAATAAATATTTTAATATTTTGCCTGCGCGGGGGCGGGGGGGCGCGGGGGAGAAATGTGATTTTTGTTTGTCGCTGCCACGGAATGTCCGCGGTGAGTTTATAAATAATAGGGTGAATCTCAATTCCTTTTCGTTACCGAGGGAATTTTTTACCAAAAAGTAAAAAAAAAAATAAGGATTTTTTTGTTATTATATGATCTAGTTGACAATTCTTAACCGCTCCTTAATATATATATATATATATATATATATATATATATATATATATATATATATATATATATATAATACGTTAAGTGTTTCCGAGACCAAAATTTTTATTTTCGAATATTTCATTTCAATCTATCGATCTGTTGAGAAGGAGATGGTAGATACACAAAAATGCAGATTGGCAGACGTTGATTTTTGTATACATAAGTTTAAATTTAAGTATATAAAATAGTTTAGAACCTATGAGTAACGTTAGACTTTGTTTTGTTATAGAGAAAAATATGTAGATATGTTTCATGTTCTCTGTATGTAACATGAGTCATGTTATAATTATTAAGGTTTTGATGGAAATTGGTGCAACATTTCTTGACCTAACAAAAAGAGGGTTTAAAAGATGGATTTTTTTTTACAAAATTCAAAAATATGGAAATTTTGTGAGTATATTGAATATTTACTGCAACGTATAGAGTATATCATATAGGCAAAGTTAGCTAGAGAATATGAGGTTAACAATTATAACGGTAAGAATGCTATTAAGTTATTAGAATAAGTTTTAAATATTCATTGTTTTTAAAGGGCAGGTAAAGTTAATTGTTGTTTCCAGGGGTAGCTAAGCTAGTTCGTCTATAAAACATTCTTTGCTGAAGTATTATTGTCGTTTTAGACTAATTAGATACTAATTAAAGTTATCATTAAGGCAGTTTATACAGATGGCAACAGTAGCTCAGATTTGAGTGGTTGTCTCGATCCATTAACACTTTGATATATAATATAAACGATCTGCTACATGACTTTAAATCAATCCTTTCAGATTTGCAATTTTCTAAACCTTGAACATTGTTACTTTTTCTTAAGATACCAGCTTTTTTGAGTTTGTCTTTTTTCCAAGAGCAATAAGATAAGACCTTTTAGTTATATACAATACTATTCAAAGTTATACACAACAAAAGTTTTTAGTTATAATTTTATCTTAGTCTAAATTATCTTCCGTTATAAAATATTTTCAACCATATATAAAAAATTATGCATTTGAAGATTAATTATAGTCGTGGATAAACCAGAAAATACCTTCATCTTCAAACGAAGTGCATAAAATATATTTTTTTTCCAAAATTTGATAGGCAGAGCTTTTATTCAAACTCATATGTTCAAACTTATGTATATATATATATATAATATATATATATATATATATATATACATATATATATAATAATAATATAAATTTTGAATATATTTTGCGTTCATGCATTACTCACAATTAAATGAAACTACGTGATGTAGTATTATTTCTACTTTCTTTAAGTTCTTTACCACGAACTAAGTTTCGTTGGTAGGTTTCGTCTATCTTTGCTAATAGCCCACTTGAAGATGTTGTAATACAATGAAACCTAGGTCGTGGTAAAGAACTTAAAGAAAGTAGAAATAATACTACATCACGTAGTTTCATTTAATTGTGTATAATAAGTTTAATGTTTATTGCAAAGCTTAAAGAAAAGCTTTTGGTTTTAAGTTATTGAGAATTAAATTTCAGTGTCAAGGTTGGATGTAATAAGGTGATACAATTCAATTATAAGAGTTCACTCTTACCCCACTGTAAGTGGTGAAACGTGCAGAAGGTTTAATCGTTTTAATTTTTTTTACTATAATTTAGCTTTAGAGACTAACAAAACGACATCGTCGCGAATCTAGTTTTACCTTTCATGATACACATTCCATTATATCTTCCAAATAGACAAATTAGGGAACTACATTACAAGTTTTAACGAACCTAGTGAAATTTCTGAATGAATTTCCCATTAGAAAGTATTCATGTATTTCTTATCCATTTAAAATAATCTTCTATAAAACAACTTTACTTCTTACGCAGTTGTATGATTGAAGGTGTTTAAAGTTTATTTTCAACTGAGAAATTTCAAAATATATTTATTAACAAATTATTATAAATGAATATTTATATTCATATCAAACAGCTGCCAGGATAATCCTAATAATTACATTCCTGCATCATAACATCATGGTAACCACGAGTGTCTAATCATTAATAAAGAAATATTACAATGACTGTCTGAAATGCCTATAATAATTATTCAATAACGGAATCAATGTTCAAGAAACTAGTAGTTAGACTTCTTTAACGAGCTGTTTGTGTATAATTGCGAAGGGACACAAGGGATTATTAATGATCACTAGTAGATAATAAAATTAATGAAATTAATTGAAATAAATTAATAAAAATATACCTATTTTACACGTAAAATAATTTTAATGCGTATAAATATGAAAAAAATAAGGCGATCACATTGCTTCAAGAACTATATATTATACTCATATGAAATAAAAAGAAATGGAACATGCATTATATAATGGCTGTATCATTAGTGTAAATTAAGAATAGATTAAAATTAAGACTAATGTTTATAATAATTTTGTTTTTTGTCATATTGTTAACTATATTGCCCGCTATGTATCGGCCGAAATACGTAACAATATGGCAAAAGAAGAACAATAAGACGCTTTGTAAGAACAGAACGATGCGAACAACATAATGTTTTTGTAAGAACAAATAAGAATTTTCCTTTTTGATAATTAAATTTAAAGGATTAATTAAATTCTCCAGCAACAATTTTTCGGAAACAATTTTAAGGTCAATCCGGAACTTTTCGGAAACAATGCCGTAGCAAGTATTCACCGTGAAAACTATCAAAACACATTATTACTATATTAACGACAATAATACGAAAACTATATTTCTACTGCACATGCACATCTGTATGTATCTTTTGATGCCAAATTTCCTGTGTTATAGAGAACGTTCAACGTAATAATTACTAAATGGATTTTCTACAAAAATTTCGAACATTCGCGCACAGTCGTCTCTAGCCCAAAGGGATATTTTCTTCTTAGAAATTGAAATTGTTTTATATAAATTAATTTCTAAATTAGCACAAATCAATAACAAAAATATTGATTATTAATTAATGTACAATTTTCTGATAACATTACTTTAATATTGACATAATGGCCGCAATATTTATATTGATTTCAAATTGTTAATATAAATTAAACGATTTTAGAGTTTATTACGCTGCCAATTGTAAACTCCTTTGATTCTACGATCCTTGTTGTATTAAAATTAAGAAAATTTATTTGAAATAAGCGACGAAGAGGAACATCGTTTATTTTATAAGAATTTATACAGACAATATGATAGTGAGATCTCCACGTAAAGCATGGTACTTTTCGTCGTTTATTTCAAATGAAATAAACGACGAAGAGGACTTGACTGAAAGTTATTATTACCCTCTCTATCTGCAGGTATATAATTCTCTGAAGTAGTCTTTAATGGCACATCGGTTCTGCTAATTAATTTTAATACCTTTAACACATTATATATTTTTATAATCGATTTGCCTGTTACCCCCCTCTTCCCCTAAGCTACGGTTTCTTAAGTAAATAACAACATCTCCGCTAGTGCGTCAAGATCGAGGGCACGGGACTCGATACATAATTTATATGAAATAATAAATAAAAACGTAAGTTTTGTTTGATTGAACATTTTTATAGTAAAAAAGCCTTTAATTTTTTTAAAATTCGATCAATTTTGATAAAGTTTGATGTGATGTTGACTTTTGAGATACTAAACGATTTGCATTTTAAGAATAAAATAAAAAACGTTATTAGATATTTTCTTGAGAAATGCGTTCGTAAATAATATTTTTTTACAAACAAAATTGTATTTATTATTACGTTTTATGTTCTACAAGTTCGATAAAAATGGAACATTAATGATCTTATTGCGGTGTTTGTCTGTTCGTTTGATTCTCTCACTTTCTTTACGATCTAAATAATTTAGAGCAGAAACAACATTTTACATTTGCTATAGATAGTGTGAAAATACTAATCTATATTTAAAATAATAAAATAAAACAAAATTACAATTTCTAATGTCAGCTTTAGGATATTAATTGCGCCATTAAAAATTGAGGTCCTAGCTAATAATATGTAAAATTATAATAATTATTAATTTTAATATGTAAAATTATATAATTATAATATATAAATAAAGTATTAATTTAGCGGAACTCCATCAGAGAAAGAATACAAAACTATGAAAAGAGCATGTTTCATCCCCTTATCTCCAAAAATAATAACCGAAAAATCTAAAATGCTGCTTATATAAAATAACCTCATGAAAGACAACTATACACAGCTTATCAAATTTTAATTTTCTTTTTGTTAAAAAAATTAATAATTCAAATGAAAATTGCAGCTAAAGTGTCGACGGTCACGGAAAAAATATATAACTTATTTTTTAATTCTTCAATTTAAAATACGCAAAAGACGGTATTTCCTAATTTATAAAGTAATTAGTCTATTAAAGTTCTTACCGGTTCATAAAAGATTCATAAAAACCTGATCAGAACTTCACCGCTTTTTACTTTTTCTTAAAAATTATTTTAACTTTTTTATATATTTATATAAATTACATTTCTCTGTAATAAACCTATTGACATTGGTAAAGTTACTTTCACAATGGTGTAAATAAAAATAACTAAGATTATTTTATAAAAACATATCCGATACATCACGACTAATTGCCAAAAATATTAAATGATTCTTTCTAATAATAAGACCCGACCACTCATAGCCTTAATAAGCAATAAGAGTATATAGTACAAAGTAAACTATTTCTCACCCGAGCTATGGCGTGTAATTGTGCTATTAATGGTAATTAATATTGAAGACGTGAACTACAAGAACACTATAAAACTTGTTAATTCGCTAATTATTGATTAACCGTGATACGGGCAAACTGGCGTGGAATACTTCACTGCGAGAAAATCTCAAATTTCCTCAAGCATAACGTTTACGTATTGATCTCTAGTAGAGTTCAAACAACTCTGCCGATAAGTAAACGCTGGCATTCAGCAAACAGTGTGTGACACGCATTGAACAGCTATTAGCAGTTGAACAATAGCGTCTTATTCTTTCGCTAAATTTTAGAATCAAGTTGTCTGTGTGAAACAGAGCAGAATATATAGCATGGAGAATAATCTTTGCAGGTCAGCCTATTGGCTTTTACTTGCGTTACTTTATTTCCAAAACTGCAATATAGTGATGGCTAGATTTTAATTTAGGGATGTCGACAAATTATAGATATTAACATCGGTGTTAATATCGATAGTCGATATTAATATCACTCAAAGTAAGACTTTATTTAAAAATCTATGGTATTCTATAGGCCGTTTTTATATAAACGTAAACGTAGATAAAACGCTGATTGGAAAAAGAAAAAGTTTTCAGCACTAGACTTGGAGCTAACTACTTATTGATCCGCTATTGATGTGGGAGATGCCTATGTGTGAGTTACGCATGTGTAAAGAAGTTCACAAAAAATAGTCTGCAGCAGTCCCTTGACAGAATTGTCAACATCGAAAGTCGATGTTTTGTTTTTAACACTGATGTTCCAATGTTTTATATAGATCAACTTTGTAGTTTTGACAACATCGATCAACCCTACTTCAATGTTAAATTTGGCATTTTCGAACTATCGTATATTTGAGGTACGTACAAAACCTAAATAAAACTTAATCGTTTACGGCGAATACTGTCAAAACGTATAAAAAATAGCCCTTACCATGAAATTCATTTTCAGACAATTTCATTTTCTACTATCTATTTCTTTTACCTTGCATATGCTAAGTTTTCCGGTCTGAACATAGATTTTACATTATAATTTATTTTTGAGACATTTAGCTTACGAAAATTGTTTTTCAATTGTAAATTGGAAAATATTTTGTATCTTTTCGTTTGACCTGCCTGATAACTTCTTGAGTCCATTTAGAGTAGTAACTTTTTAATTAATAACATTTGTAGCCAACTATATAAAAAATCTCCACTTTCCCGCGATATTCAACAGCCTAAAAATCAAATCGCGGTTACAATGGGGTGAATGCTTTTCATGATACGTAGTATTTGCTAATGCCGTTGAATTTATAATTTGTAGATTGAGACGTACAGATGTACATCTATAAGGTCTATGCAAAAAAAAACTGAATTAAGAAAACAACACTATAAATGTATATAGTGAAGTATAGTGTCTTACTATTCTTACGTCAGGGTTTATTAGAGATTCATTTTGAGAACTCTTGTCACTTTGACTTTTAAAATATATTGTTTATTCATAAAGATATGTTTCATCAATGAACGAGGATATTAAATGACAATGGAAAAACGTAATCTTTGATAACTTATCGATAAGGGAAACGAAATAAATATTTATTCGTTTCCCTTGTCGGATTCGCCCTATTATAATAGGGTAATTTCAATAAAATAGGAAAGTTTCGTTACGTTTTCTTCAATCTATTTCGATTGTTTATTACTTTATTCCTAATTACAACTAGCAGCGCAGTTACCCTAGAATAGACCTATAGTAGGTATGTAATATGAATAATTTGCATAATTACACACCGGTAACAAACTCTAGCGATAGACACTGCCCACTTCGCCTTACCAAATTACAGAGCGCACAGCCCAAGTGAACATCAAACAGACGAGACGGGCCGGGCTTAACTCGGTAGTCGCGTTATAACAATATTATTTTTTACAACAATTAATATCCGTTAATTCATTAGCGTCGACGGCCATCGGCTATTACGGCGGTACTCGACGCTGTTTGCACAGCTCCGCCGGAGCTGGTCCGTGGGCGGTCCGTTACTTCGCGACGAGACCGAATCTCTTCTGCTCCAACAGCCCGTGTTAGATATTTGAACAGCTCGCAATCGGCTTGGCGTGAAAATGTTTATTAAGACATACTGCGACAAATGCCTGCCATTTATTCTGTGGGTATCGTATACGCTGTTTGAAGTGGAAAAGTGTAATTTGAGATATTAGTTAGGAAACAATTGTGACATGAATTTCATATATCCGTTTGGTGCTTTAAAAAGGTTCTATATTTTTGCCGATAAAGTAAAAAAGCCATAGAAAACTTTTAATACATCTTCACACTTCAAATTCTAGACGATTTAAAATGGGGGTAATATCGTTATTTAAGGAAAATATCAAATAAGACTAATTTCTATTGTTAACGTTAATCGGTATATAATAAACAACAATTTAGTTATACAACTTTAATATTAGTAGCAGTAATAACTAAAAATTAAACAACTTAATTTTTTTAATTTTTATTTTATATCTGGAATTGATAATCATATGAAGGAACTAATCTCAAATATGCTCCATCATTCGAAACTATAACGTTATTATTTGCAGGATTAATATATTAAATCTTTAATAATTAAAGATTTTATTTACAATTGTTCAAACGGTATAAATTTCGAGAAAACAACGAGAAAGTTTCGAGAAACATTATGAGAAAAGACACGGATAATTTTCTGAACTTTTTACAAAGACCTGCGATCTTTTATAATGGTTACTATTTAAGGCGCTGAAAGTGTCAAATGATTTTATTTACAATTGTTCAAACGGTATAAATTTCGAGAAAACAACGAGAAAGTTTCGAGAAACATTATTAGAAAAGACACAGATAATTTTCTGAACTTTTTACAAAGACCTGCGATCTTTTATAATGGTTACTATTTAAGGCGCTGAAAGTGCCAAATGATTTTATTTACAATTGTTCAAACGGTATAAATTTCGAGAAAACAACGAGAAAGTTTAGAGAAACATTATGAGAAAAGACACGGATAATTTTCTGAACTTTTTACAAAGACCTGCGATCTTTTATAATGGTTACTATTTAAGGCGCTGAAAGTGTCAAGAATAATCACATAACGGTATCTTATGACTGTAAGGCTAGTGCTTTGTCCGAATTTATCTTAGGTTTGCCATTCGTCCACTCTGCCCTATTGAAACTTAGGGTTGTCATCGTTAACAAATTAGTTTTTTTACGGTATAATTATTTTTTGTCGTATGTTAAGTGGTTTAAATTTTCGATGTATATGCAATTGCAACTGATGAGTTGAAGTTGCAATTAATATCAAATACTTTGGTCTACAGTCCCTTGGAGCATCTAAGTTAACGCAATCGAGAAGAGATCTAAAAATACGACCATTAATGACACTAGCAAATAAATTAAAACTTAAAGGGTACTTCCCGTTAACCTAGAATCATGCAATTTAGCAAGAAGTAAGGTCTTATAGCACAAGTAAAGGTCTACAGCACAAGTAACGATAACATCGTTAATTACTAGTTACATCACATAAAAATATTTTTTAAAATATGCCCCTGTGAATGATATAATTTAGTGCTAAAAAATTAAAAGGCATATTTACGTGCTAAAAAATTAAAAGTTATAAATAGTTTAATACGAATATTATGTACCATTAAATGTTTATAGATGCCTATATATGTGTACGAAACCCTCGCAGTGCGAGTTCCACTCTTGCTTGGCAGGTTTTTATTTGGATAGACATGATACAATCTTAATATACCATTAATTATTATCGCTGAAATTCACGCTGAAATACTTTAAAGTAAGTCGTGTGCGGGTTTACTATACCAATGTACAGTTTCCAGATAACATTAAGTTTATTTATGACGTTAATTATGATTTAATATGTTTTAGCCCACTTAATTCCTGGATATAGGTTCTACGTTTGTATGATTTTTGCATAACTTCGTTAATCCATTTTATGTCTAAGTCGTTATGAATTTCTTGGTTGGTTACATAATGAATGCATTGGCAATCATACGTAAGTATTTGTTTCTTTTTGACGTTTTATAGCATATTCTTGGATAATTTCTAAGTCGTTGGGAACTTATTGGTTGGTTACATATCGAAATGTATTAGTAATCGGACTCAAAAACATGAGTTAGCCTCGTTGGAGTACATTACTGTACGATTGCTAAACATATCCCCAAAGCTGAATACCATGTATCCAAATCCGTTTGATAATAAGCTGGTAAATAAGTCGGTTGCACTAGAGATTAAGCCGGGAATAAAGTCCAATCAACCAAAATATTTACCGTTGTTTCAGCCTGATTTGCTCCTGAATCTGACTTACTTTCACTTGGTACTTTCAATTAAGCCTACTATCTAGAAAAATTCCTAGATATTTTGTTGAATCTGCTTGAGGGACTCGAGCTTCATTGCGACAAGTGTACAGATAGCTGTTTGTTCATCGTAACGCAAATGTGAGTTAAATTTAGTATTAGGTGATTTTGAGCATCAAATTCGGTATATATAAACCGTGTTTCTATGAAAAAAATGTATAAGTTTGTTTTGAATCATATATGTAAATAAAAGACACGTTTTTGTTATATTTATCTACAAGCTTAATGAATGGGTGCAATAACTGACATATATTAAGATCGCACATTAAATTTGCTCTTTGATACATGCTTAAAATTAAGTGTTGTATCCATTATGAGATATAATGGATGTTTTGAAGGGAAACTTCTTTTGTAACGATTTATGAATGTTAATTTTATGGATTTGTATCTAACACAATCGTAACGCCATATATGAGTCAACTTGTATAAGACAACAATATTTTCAAAGAACGAACATTGTCGCGCGTCACAAAATTGGATTGTATCGATTCGTCTATAATCATCTTAAATGAGAACGAAAAGATTTGTGGCATTATTTTTTAAATGTCATGCAGAAATACGTACAATTAATTAAGATATATATATATATATATATATATATATATTAATTAATTGTACGTATTTCTGCATGACATATATATATATATATATATATATATATATATATATATATATATATATATATATATATATATATATAACTACACGCAATTAATAAAATTTCGTTACACTTTAATTACTTAACTTTATAAAGTCTGTGAAGAATATATTGAAATAAGTTCAAGTAACAATGTGATAACATTTAATGCTATTAATTATGTTAAGGGAAGCGAAATTAAATTATTGTAGTAATTCCGCAAATTAAAAATTATTTTTTGTATATTTCGTTTTCATTTATACTTTTTACAACGAGAAGTACAAAACTTTCGCTCAAATACTGTTTATATAATATAACCCCTTCATGACTGTAATTGCCTAACTCTCAGACAAAAATGAAAAAGCGGATACATTTTTTCCACAACTTTTCAATTGGTATTAGTAACGAGGCTATAACACAAGCTTCTTACCGAGACCCTCATTCGTTTGAAAAATAATTTTATTTAATAGTGAGCTTCACACTAACTAACATCACATTTTCAACTCCCACGCCACTCGTTCGTTATATGATATATGACTGAGTTTAAATTCAACCTAACGTATTTTAACACCTCTTTGTTTTTATGGTTAGTAATTAATTAATTTATAACAAATTTGAGTTTAATATTATTTTAATTTAACTATCAAATAATATTATTGTTATGAATATTCAGATTCGTTGCTATAATAGAAGTCATTCGGTACCAGTATAGGACTAGTATAAGAGTTAAAATGTTAGCTAAACTTGAAGAGAAAGAGTTGCTAAGTACCGTTCCAAAGTTAGAAGCAATGTTGTGGATATGTGAAAATTCTCCATGAAAACAAAAACTTTAAGTTTGTAACCGATTATTATTTGTAATCAACTATATAAACGATATTAACTTTTAGAGTTAACCTCCTACTCAGCAAACATAACCTCCTAATCAGCAATATAAACGTTAAAAGAACACGTATCAACTAATAGAGATTAACGCGTTTAATGTAGAAATAATAGGGTCTTTCTAGGATAACTGTTGCGTTCTAGGGGTTCCGTACTTCAAAGGTCTCGAATTAAAATTGGACAAACAATTTTGCTATGGTCACCCGAACGATTTTGAAAAAAAATCAATAATATCTCATTAAAAAAATGTTCTAAGTATAGTTGGAAAATAATTTTTGGAAATTCAACATCTAAAGGTGTGAAAATAAGAATGGAAAATTGTATGTAAATTTCGAGGCATGAGTTGTGTATTTTGTAACTGAATTAGAAACAAAGATTTCAGTTTTTTTAAATAATCACTAACATTCCTAAATTTACTATATAATAAAGCGAAAAGAAATGCAGTTATGTTCCCTCTTTTTCCCAACCAAAGCCGGGATGGATTGTACGAAGCGTTCCTTTTCCAGTCGGTTCACCACTTTTTATTCACAACTATAATTCCAACCCGTCAATGACACGCTAATATACAAATGTTACCAGTCACGCCGTATAAAAGGTTTATCGCGCGATATATTCAAAATAATGACAGCCGAAACGGGAGAGACAGTGCCAAATCTCGCAACGGTAGCGGCCGTAAGTCGCCCGGCAACGTCGCGCAGCCTCCGAACCGACATTAATAACAATTGATTGTATCGGCAAAATAATCTAAAAAGATAGGACGAACAAAGAAGTAAAAATACAAAAAGTCGAATCAATGATCATCAAAAATCTCGAATACAATATAATATTAATATTACGGTTGATAAGTCGCTCCGGATGAATGTGGCGGCGGACTCGAACGGTGGCGAACTCAAAAAACAACTTAAACTCAGACTTCGTGGTAGGCGCACTAATCTTGATCGATCAATCATTGTATACTCTTCCACTTGACGCGGCTAATACCATTATATTGTCAATGGCCGACATGTTTGGTATAATGCACAAACAGTAGGCTGCCAGATGGCCGAGTCGATGTCGGCCGTGCGGCCGTCGCGCGCGACTCTGCGCACTTTCGACGGCTTCACAATTTTATTAAATGAATTATGGAAACCTTGTGATTTGATTGGGTACGTCGTTAACGTCGGTTCGGAAACGTGTCTGACAGGTCGGTCGTATCAGCGTGGAAAGCTTGGAAAGTGATTTTAATGTATATTGGCTTGTGTGGACGAAGCTCCAATTTTGCATGTGTATTCTATTGTATACAGCTTTACGCGTAGTTTTACATATTATGCGATTATTTATGGTATGGTGAGCTTTACCGAAAAGCCACTCAGTAGGCGTCGGATAATTTTTTTAAGAAGACAAATAATTCCAAAATTGTTAATTTTTTGGTAATCGTTAACATTTTAATTAATAAATACAAATTTAAGAGGATATATCTATTTTAACAATAATTTTTATTTTTTCGATGTAAAACATCTGATGGCATGTTTGGATGGGAGTTAAAACGTTTTGATGGCACGTCGCTACCGTACCATTCGACCAGTTTCTCGTCTTGTCGACTCTTTCTGAATTAATTCGGCCAGTTTTGCGTCATGTTAGCTAACAGTATTATAAAATTAAAAATATACTTTCAATAGATTGTTAACAAATATTTTTGTAATATTGATATTATTTCATAAAAATAAAATAATAAAATAAAATTACTATTATATTATTAACAACTATCTGAATATTTGTTTTTTCATTTTCAATTTATTGAAATACAAATAATATAAAAATGTAAAAAAATTATATGTTTAACATCTGCTAGAAGTCCCATTTTTCATTCGTCCCAAACTGAAAAAGACTAAACCTCTATAGGATCACTTTTTTGTATATTCATCTGGCTGTCTGTTAAACTCCCATTTCTCATTAATGACTTGAGATATTAAGTTGATTAATAATTGTGATATTAAGTTGATTTGAGATATTAAGTTGATTAATAATTGAGATATTAAGTTGGGTTGAGTTATTAAGTTTATTAATAATTGAGATATTTAGTTGATTAATAATTGTGATATTAAGTTGATTTGAGAAATTAAGTTGGTTTGAGATATTAAGTTGATTAATAATTGAGATATTAAGTTGATTGATAATTGTGATATTAAGTTGATTTGAGATATTAAGTTGATTAATAATTGAGATATTAAGTTGGTTTGAGATATTAAGTTGATTAATAATTGAGATATTAAGGTGATTAATAATTGAGATATTAAGTTGGTTTGAGATATTAAGTTGATTAATAATTGAGATATTAAGTTGATTTGAGATATTAAGTTGATTGAAAATTAAAATCATATACTGAGGACAACAAGTCTTAGTCATTAATCATCAAAACTGATAGGGTTCTTCCGATCTACCTATAATCTTGCAAGTCGGCACAATTGAAGGTCTTATAGCATAAATAAAGGGAAAAATACAAAAAACTATGATTGTTTGTGTTGTTACTTGCACGGTAATCCTAGCACGAGCATGGTTTCAATCAGAACAAAAGTTCCTCGAATTCCACATAAAAGTTAGGTAGCATTAGAGAAATTATAAATTGACATACTTATGTGAATTATATAATTAAAATGATTTAAAGAAACTATGCGTGTCCCTTGGCGGAGAAGTTAAATACCCATCTCATTGTGAGAGGCAAAAAGCGTGGGCTTTCATAATATGACGAGATCAGACACTTCAATCTCAAAATGATTTTATTTAACATTTTTTAAACGTCATGTGTGACTATATTTTGCAGTTAAAGTAATCTGGAGAAATTAATTCTTAACTTGGATATCAAAAAAGACAATCGCAACATCGCAACTCACTTCTGCAATTTTATAGGAGGGGGTAATAAAATTTTATAGCGTCTTCCAAAAACATTGAATTTTCCACATTTTGAAATAAGAGTGGAAGTCAAAAAGTTCCCAGAATGGGGTGGAAGGAAGGTCAAAAAAAGTGGTGCTATTTTTCCTTTTCAATATTTTTGTCCTTAACACTCAGATCCCTAACATGTCTCAGATCTGTCGTTTAATTTATTTATAAGCTCAATTTTTTTTTTTTTTATATTGAAAATAAGCTGAATTTGCAGACTTGACTTCTTCTTTATAGGTAAATTTGTTTCCACAAAGCTTCTGTCTTGTTTGACGATATTATGTCACTTTTAAATCATGGTTTTATCAGGGCGTCTCCGTAAAGCTATGACGTCTCATTCTGTATGGATTTGTGGTGTTTTTCTTTGCTTTGTCAGAAACTTGACGACAGCTAAAAATTGGATTTTTTTCCGTAGCCGATGATTGTTTCCGGAATGATGCAATAAAATTGCAATTAGTAGATATTTTTAAACATTAGAATCTGGTGTTTTTATTTAAAGAGTTTTTATTTAACCAGTATTGTTGGAAAAAGTTTAAAAAATAAGATCAACTTTATCGGAAAAATTCGTATGTTAATTTTGGACGATTATATCTACTACCCATAATTTTTTTGTGGAAGATTTGAGATATATTTTATATATTATTTTAATACGCTTTTTACATTTTTAATAGAGCAACATTTAGTTTTAGTGCTAGTATAAGACATATCGACGTAAGGCAATTTTTAACATCTTTTTCTTATTTCTTAGACCAAAAATTATGTTATTGGCATTCAAAAGTGAAATTCAGTTTAATACACGTTTAACTTTTCTGCAAAATTATTTATGGGTAAATATCTCATTGAGATATTTACATATTATAGGTAAATATCTCAAGTATGTATAAATTATACGCCATCGAGCAAAATAAAATCATTTTCCATTAAGTAAATTTTTATAAAACAGTCTGAATATTTAGGATACATTACCTTTAGAACTATGTCTTTATTGTTTTTATGATAGAGAAAATAATTATGTTATGATTGTTTAATTTTTTCCCGGGTATGAAAAAAATATAATTAATAGGATAGGTATATTATTTTTTAAATCAAATTTATTTGACCATCTTTTGCAATTTCGTGGCATAGCAAGTCACGTATATAGGAATCACAGGTGATCAAGTTATCTTCATCGCGTAGAATTGTTTCCCTACTCAGTGAATAACAGTAAATATGTCCATAGAATTCTTAATGATATGTTCAAAATATTTTGGGTGGCATATGGTACAGATGAACGTTTGGAAGAAAATATTTTTTCTTTTTTTAGGAACTACTACATCGCATAATTAGTAAAAATAAATTGAAATAAATTGCACGATAAAATAAATAAAAAGCGTGTATTTTTTAAACAGAATTTTTTTATATTCTACTACTAGTTCAGAAACTAACCTTAAATGTCTTTCGACTAAAAATGAAGAATATTTTATTAGTATAATGTTTAGTATCCAAGTAGGTATTATTAAAGTAATTAAATCAAAAAAAGACTAAGCGATATATAAAATTACTGTGTTTATTGTATTGTTTATGTTAACGTTATTAAATAGATTAAACAATCGAACATATAGTTATTATTGTTTTATTTGACTTCAAATAACATCCCCCTTTTTACATATTACTCAACGTTTTCGACACTCACTGAATTTTTAACACTTTTATGGCATAAACTAATTTTGCTGAACTATTTACCAGGAAAGAATATAAAACAAATCTAGGTCGATGATCGAGGGTAGTTATTTCTATAGTATCCCCTAGTTCTATAATATCAAACATAAATATTTATGAAATATAGTAAATAATTGACTATTACACTTTGCACTTTTTAACCGGACATGGCGCATTCCGTGGGAACTTGTTTAGATTCACCCTTAAAGACAGTCTGAGACAGGCGAGTATCGAAACGCAGTGAGCCATTGCAGTGAGCACGAAGATACGCGTAGTTTTTTTGGAGAGCACACGTACTAACATTAGAGTAGTCAGGTGGAACTTCAGAACGTGGTATCTTTAGTCCCCGTGACTTGGTTGACAATATACCTATCTTTAAGTCATTTAGAGTCTTCGCTAAGTGCATTCTCGAAAAAATGGGGATATTGAATGACTCATTGCGAAATGAGAGTCTTTGAACCAGTTGAGTAGTTGCTGTGCACTATTAGAAGACCTTCAAAGGTATCTACATTTGTATGAAGACAGACGTTACGGGTTCAGGCCATTTTCTTTCAATATTTGATACACTGTTCCTACCTTCTACCCGCGTTGTCTCAGAAGGGTTCCTGGAACAACCCGACTCAAAAACGGGAAAAGAGTATCAGATATTAAATGGAAAAAAATTGGTATACTTAAGACCACAATGTAGAATTGAAAAATTTGGTAGCCAATGTAACCATACTGTATATGTCGAAAATTTTCTATACGAAAATTAAAAGACCAAAATAAGATGTTTGTATTGTATTAAATTATACTCATATAAAATATTATTTAAAAATAGAATGTAATTCTTGAAAAGATGCACTCCGTGTTACAGTGGACTCGCTCGGCCGAAGGGACCCGAGTTTACCCGATTCAGCGTCACCGACCCGAACCTGACGGCTAAGTTTCATTTACTGCTAAGAAAAAGTGCTCAGATGCGTCTAAAAAATTGTTGACTTCAATGAAGCGAAAAAGCGGTCAAGTTCGTGGTTCGACACGAATAAATTAGGGTCGCAATCATTTGATAATCGACATCAAATTATATATTTTTTATAAGTTCTTTTATTATTCTCATACGTGCCACTAAAAGTTATATTGCAGCGGAAGTGCGAAAAGCTGCGCATAAGATTGTAGTCTGAAGATATCATACGTCTTTTGTAATTTTTTTTAAGTTAAAGATGCAACATGTATTTTAATAATTTTTATTAATTTATTTTAAGTGCACTAGCAAGCTCAGTTGTCCATTCATTTCAATCTGCGTTATATCTGCATGTTTAGTAGTTTTTTACATTTACAAAACTGGTTTACTCAAAATAACTTCAAAACTATTTTCGGAATTTTTTTCCATAATTTTACATAGTTTTGTTAGTATTTCCTAAAGGGAGACAGGAAGGAAAGTTGGAAACGACTTTATGTAGTATGTCATAAACAGGGCTAACTAGTGGGAAATGGTAAATAGAATCTAAAATTAATTTTCAAAGACTTTTCTAAAGGCAACCCACACAATGAGATACGTTAAAAAAATTCATCTCTAAATAAAAAAAAATAAAAATTATTTTCGCTACATATTGTACATAAATGGACATAATGGAGAATTGAGAAATTATAAAAGAGTTTCTTATTCTTAGCTACAGACATCATCTTGGTCGAGAATATAGATCCTACGATATCCAACTACTGAGATTAAATTTGTCATCACTAGCTGCACGGAGAAAAAGCGCCGATCTGTTATGTTTACATAAAATCATATATTTGTATGTTCACTATCCCTCTCTCCTCTTTCTACTCAAATTCGATTCATGTCCTGTAAACCTTCACCCGATTCAGGTCCCGTAAACCTTCACCAAGATTATTTGTACTCAGTAAGTTAATAAAAATAATGCTTCGTTTTACAACCCCATAACTCGAATGTGCTGATTATATAATGATATTGTTTCTAAACATCCTTCTTTGGAAATTTTTAAAGGCAACTTATTGACATTCAAAAAGGAAATACAAATATATTGTTTATATATTAAAGCCCAATTAAAATAGAATTAATTATGAGATTAGTATTTATAAAATAATTTTAAAGTTAAAGCTAACATCGTTAATTGACCAATTTATTATATAATAAATTAACATACACAAGTAACCCTTAAAAGTGTATATTTAAATATTCTAAACATTTTGTGCATACATAATTAGACTTATAGCGTATTTTTATACTCTGTTCTTTTTATGATACACTTATGTAACTGTAACTTCTTTTGTGAGCATTTGGATAAATAAATAAACAAATATTAATTGAGATCTTTATATGAAGTATTTACTTGTGGAGTGTGTAGGACAGACGGACATAAATATGATCAAAATTATGAGGGTTCCTTTTTAGTCCCTTTCTCCTTGTATTTAACTATATAACCCATAAAGGTAACAGAGATGATTGCGAATTGAGGCAAATGAAGTAATAAAAGAAAGAACGCGGTCACGAATTAGGCTGAAGAAATTTCTAGGAAAATACGTGTATGCCAATATATGTTTAATAGAGTATGAATGCGTAATTGTATAAATAAATCAAAATAATTGAAGTATGATCAAGTAGCATGATTCAACAAGAAAGAAAATAGACGGAAAGAATAGAAGAAAAATTATTATTGCTATTGATATTCAAAATTATAATAAACAGCACCGAGTGGTAAATAGACACAAAGTTGTAAATAGACACAAAGTCGTAAATAGACACAAAGTTGTAAATAGACACAAAGTCGTAAATAGACACAAAGTTGTAAATAGACACAAAGTCATAAATAGACACAAAGTTGTAAATAGACACAAAGTCGTAAATAGACACAAAGTTGTAAATAGACACAGAGTTGTAAATAGACACAAGGTCGTAAATAGACACAAAGTTGTAAATAGAAACAAAGATGAAAATTATCACTTTTCGGTGGTTTCAATTTATTATTGTATTCTTTTTATTAATTTTTTCCCTAAAAAGTCTATCTATTCGTCGTATCAATAATCGCTTTTTAATAATGTTAAAGTAGAGGAATAATTTATAGACGTTCAACCAATTAGTTAAATGTGAATCGGATAATAAGCACACAAGAATTTGTTTAATTACATATATGTATATGTGTGTATATATATATATATATATATATATGTATATATATATATATATATATATATATATATATATATATATGTATATATATATGTATATATATATATATATATCTGTAATTAAAAAAATCGTATAGTTTGGGTTAGGATAAAATAGAGTTAACGATAAAAAAGTGAAGGGAAAATTGTTAAGTCTACAGTTTTCCTACTTTATTAATTGTAAATCAACGGAGGATCAAAAGAATCGGAAAGTCGTCCCAGTACCTAAAGATGGCCGAGTCTATTTCGACATATATAATATTAAATAAATTAAACTGATTGCATTAGAAATCACTTACGATAAGGAGTCAAAAAATGCAATGAGTCTTTAATGACAGATCTAGCCGTTCCGCTTAATTATTTATAGAGTTGAAACGTGGAAGTTATATAATTATCATTTTGTGAGCAACAATCTAATATTGATTAATTGTAAAAATACTATTTGAATAGTTACCAAAGATCACATTAAAACAAATTGCATGTATATTATTCAGTTATTTATATTAAACCACTTGGAGACATTATGATTTACGATACACAATTTATGATCGCAATAAAGACATCAAATAATTAACTGTTAATTAGTATGTCTTTATTCATTGCGATTGCAATTATTTTTGGTACTGCGTCTTGTGTAAGCGGCCGTGTTTCGCTCTTTGTTTAAATGTTTGGCAAAGTGTGCGCCGCGCTCAATGGTAGGTATAATGTTATTGTGATAGTGTGTGTAAAATGTTTGATACCTATAATATAACTGACATTTGTAAACTCGTTTGTGTTAGTCCCTTTCTCCTTATAGTAAAACAGGTTTTCTCGCTTGATCGCGCGCTCAGAATGGTATAAACAGAGATAGAACAAATTTGAAGTGGGCGCTCAAACTTTGTTTTATTTGTTTATTAAATGGTTTAGGTTATGTTTTTTTTTTAAATTGCCAGTGTCATTTAACAAAAATGCCATTTTTTTGTTTTCAGAAATTACAGATTTTTGAGTGAAAAAAAATCGATACTGTTGCATGATATAAGTTTGCATGTTCAAAGAAGTTACATTACTTTCCAGTAATTGGGTTATTGGCCACATTGATAATGTTTTCTAAAGTTATTGAATTAATTTTATACTGTATCAGCTGATGAATTCAAGGTTTGATGATAAGCAATCTGTAATGGAGAATTGCTGGTCTCTAACTAATACGTATTCAGTCGTAATATTATAGTAACAAGATGACATTTAACCAATATATACGAAATTTATAAACGAAACTGAGTGGCACATTATTAATGGCCAAGCAATATATAATGGTGACTAGATAATCTATTGCCAATGTGTGCGCTGTCTATAATATTAACCGAGAAAAATATAATGGTAACTTGATAATAACTAATAGATATATAATCTATAATGGTAACTAAATGGCCTATTATCAATAGATTCGTTATTTAAAATAGTAACTGTTTGATCTACACGGTGTCCAGAAATAAATGTCGGACAAAGAAATCCGACAATTATTCCCGGACATCGTGTATAACAAGTACATACGCAATTGATAGTGATGATTGAATTATTTATTACCAATAAGTACGCATTAATGGTAACAGGATGACCTGTAACTATAATCGCCATCTATAATAGAAACCGGCTAGTCAATAATTAATAACAACGCAATATGTAACGATAATTGGATGAACTATTAATCAATAAGTACAAAATTCATAATGGTAACTAAATGATAAGGCATTTTTACAAACTAATAGGTACGTGCTATGATAACTGGATGGTCTGTAACCAATATGTACCCAATCGATAGCGGTAACTGGATGGTCTGTCAGTAACAGCTAAGCAATCTATAATGGTTACTGGATAACATATAACCTATAGATATGCAATCTATAATGTTAACTGGATGACCTATAACCAATAAGTAAGAAATCTAAACTGGTAAAAGGATGACCTGCAACCAATTGGTACGCAATCGATAATGGTAACTGGATGACCTGTAACCTATAAATGTGCAGTCTATAAGCATGAAATCTACACTGTTAACAGGGTAACTTGTAGCCAATAGGTATGCAATCTATCAATAAATATAAAATCTACACTGGTGAATGGATGTCTTGTAACTAATAGGTATGCAAAATATAATGATAACTGGATGATCTGTAACCTATAAACATGTAATCTATAACGAAAATGGGATATAAATAGGTAAGCAACCGACACTGGTAACTGGATGACCTGTAATCAATAGATACGCAATCCATAATGTTAACTGCATGAATTATTACAATAAGCATGGAATCTACACTGGTAACAGGGTGACTTGTAGCCAATAGGTATGTAATCTATCAATAAGTATAAAATCTACACTGGTGAATGGATGTCTTGTAACTAATAGGTATGCAAAATATAATGGTAACTGGATGATCTGTAACCTATAGACATGCAATTTATAACGGAAATGGGATATAAATAGGTAAGCAACCGACACTGGTAACTGGATGACCTGTAATCAATAGATACGCAATCCATAATGTTAACTGCATGAATTATTACAATAGGCATGGAATCTACACTGGTAACAGGGTGACTTGTAGCCAATAGGTATGTAATCTATCAATAAGTATAAAATCTACACTGGTGAATGGATGTCTTGTAACTAATAGGTATGCAAAATATAATGGTAACTGGATGATCTGTAACCTATAAACAGCAATCTATAACGGAAATGGGATATACATAGGTAAGTAATCGACACTGGTAACTGGATGACCTGTAATCAATAGATACGCAATATATAATATTAACTGCATGACCCATAATAATAAGCATGAAATCCATACTGTTAACAGGATGACTTGTAGCCAATCGGTATGCAATCTATAATGGTAACTGGACGACTTGAAACCTATAAATACGCAGTCTATAACAGAGTTGGGATATCAATAGCTGTGCAAATTGTAATGGCCACTGGACGTAATTTTAGATCATCTAGTACTTACCAAGTAGGTTTAGCTGAACCTAAAGTGATACAGATAAATTTAATATTCAAACATTTCTTGGGCGTTTGTTATCAAACTTTATTGTTCATTTGTTACTATAAATGAACATTTCTCTGCGTATTTGAAACGTTTCAAAAGAATTACATATTCATAATTCTGTAAAGTACTTAACAAAAGAATTACATATTCATAATTCTGTAAATACTACCACTAAATCATTATATTTAGTTTGCTGACCTCAAAACAACCATAAACATTTGCGTATTTCACTTCGTTATTTGATAGACTGATGCATTAGATAACCATTCATTGGAATTACCTAAGTGTTATGTTAATAGCATATGGTTGGATATTGACAATTAATATTAAGCCTCTAATAAATTATATCTATAAATCAGCTGCGACGTTTATCGAAAGTATTATAAAACTTTCTCCCGAAAATGTCATAAAAAATCATTTGAATATTAGGTTCGATAGAATCGCGAAACTTTTAAATATCTCATACAATGTCCTAATGTTCATTTTGAAAGTAGATTGTAATATAATCATTTGTACAGAATTATTTATGATCTAAATTCATTCATAAATTTAAGTTTTTAATGTTCCAAAGTTGAACAACTGACACTTGTAATTGCATGTTCATCTGTCCGTTCGTCTGTCACTGGCTTACAGTTTCTACTGTTGCAGACCTATGCGCGTGAAATTTTGTAAACATATTCTTTAAATGGGGAAAATTTTGCAAATATACGCTTAAAAACTCCCCATGTAAATTGGAGATGGAAAAAGGTTCGTGGTTTCCATTCAGTGGGATGTCATTGGAAAGATCTTTCGAAATAAAATTGAATTTTAGTTTATACTTTTTCATTTTTAAACCCCTTTTCTGAAATATTAAGTTTCAAGTAACATGCAACGTCTCGTGCCCCTAATTTATAGACAGTATATTTGAGAAATCTTAAAAGATTAATTTTGTACATAAGCATTAGAAGTGCCAGGTCATAAAATAATCATTTGTCCATGTACACGGTTTACGTTCCGATAATTAACCTACGCATGGTTCTCATTCCTTGTTCATCCTTTTATGAGCGTATCTTTACCGTTTACGTCACTAAATTTTGGAAATCATTGGATGGTAATATCAGACATTCACAGTCTATATACACTTTGAAATGACGTATGAAAAAATTATACCTTTCTTTATTTAACTTTAAGAAAAGGGTGCGGACCATTTTCTTTCCGTTCACTTTCTGTTTTCATTCATGTTTCCCCCTTTTTTTATAAAAATATATCAAATTTAGATTTTTTCTTATTAATAAATATTTTTATTAAATTGCTATCAAACTTATTATAATATAATCTTCTGCTGCCCGCGTAGGAACTAATTAATTGAAATTCCATGGTTGTGTGTTATTGTATTGTAAAGTATAAGTCCGGCCTATATACATGTGGCACGTTGATGATGATATTAGTGTTAAAACTTATTAAATGTTATTTGATGTTTTTTTTCAAAAAAGCAGAATTTTTATACCAGAATTGTGTTCTATTATGTATATTTTAATTCGAAGTAGAAATAAATTATTTTGTATCGTATCGTGAACGGAAGATTAACGGAACGAGATTTACCATTGACGGAGAAAAAATCTCCAAAAAAATACTTAAACGGTACTGGAAAAAGCTTTAGGGAAATTAGAAAAAAAAGTGGGAAATTCTAATCATATGTGTTTGGTGACAAATTATTTTTAACAGAACGTAAGTTTTGGGAAGTGAGGTTATAAAAATGAAAAGTCGTGAGTGGGTGATTGCGAAAATTGTAAATTGTCCGTATTATTGCAGAATCTTGGCTTCAAATGCTAATCACTATTCCAAGGAGCCAATGAAGTAGCCATCACTTACAAAGCGGCCAGATTAAAGTTTGTCCGAAACTATAATAAGTCGATGGCGTATTTGGAAAAATATATCTTGTAACATACGGTAGTTTAGATGGTTCCAATGGCTTCAACTTTTATTGGCATAATATAAGAAATAACGGGTATTTCAGGTGGAGAAGAGAAAACATTAGGAGATGTGATTCGACTACGGTTTGGGGAGGAATTTATTTAAAGAGAAAGTTGGACATGTTTTTCTGGACGTAACGTTGAATAAAACTGGATACGATTTCAAATATAGAGGACTCAACTTAGCCAGAAGAAACTGAAAGCTTCAATATGATAAAGCTGCCCTTTACATTGCTAATTTGGAGAAAGATTATTTGAATTCGACGTAAATTTTATTAAAGTTGACGCGTTAGGTGTGCGCTAATGAATGAGAGTTTAGGACAATACAAGGATTTATTGAGCCCTGAAGAGATACTGGTCTGAAATATCGGTAATTGTGATTCTTTCATAAAATTATATTCTATAAATCTATTCTTAATCATTTGGTGTTTTTTTAGCAAAAATAGAAATCTAGTTAAGCTACTAAGTATAGAAAAGTTCTTTAGACGTGTTGAGCGATTTTTACACCATCGTATATATCTGACTGTATGTTGTGGTGTTAGACGCTTTTAAAATTGGTAAAATCTTGTGATTTCGCGTCACCGACAAACTGTAACAGCAGTATATATGTAACTGTAAGGGCGACAAATTGTGCGACATTTTCTTTGTATATCAATACAAGTAAAGTTAAATTGAATACGTGGAAAGTTTGATGTGTATACTGTGCATTGTTTAAATTGTGTTTTAGTTTGATTCTTATTTTAATTGTTTAATTGTAGCATCACTGTGCAGTACAACAGCACTTTTATACAGAAAAATGAATAACACAAACAAAACATTTATTTTCAAATATTTCCAATATTAGTATCAATATTTGCGTTTAAAAATTCCATATTATTTATTTTTATTTTTTAATATTTGATCTCTGCAATACATCATGCGACGAGTATTTCATAATGGCTTAGGAGTTATCTTACTAGCGTGGCGAAGCAGATTTCTAGTTGTTTGATAATATTTTTGTCGCGGATTTTAAAATTAAAAATTCTATGAAATTTCATAAAACCACTGTTATTTCATAGTTTTAAGTTTTCACTTCTGTCGGCGTCCACATGTCTGTCTGTTTTTTTTATTTTTTTTTGTTTTTTACGAATTGTAAATTACAGATAATTATGATTAAATCCTTGCAAGACTCATCATGCATGCATGCACTTGGCCCATTTTTTTTAATTGATGGTGGTTTAAACGTGAAACTATATACTTTATGTATCACATTGTTTTATATACTTAAATGAATCAAAGTTAGTTTGTGTATAAAATACAGTGTTGGGAACTACTAAACTGCATGAAAATATATTTCCTTCTAAATAAGAAAAGCTCGGGCTTTATTTGAAACTTTTCTTTTTTTTAAACACAGTGTTGGGAACTACTAAACTGCATGAAAATATATTTCCTTCTAAATAAGAAAAGCTCGGGCTTTATTTGAAACTTTTCTTTTTTTTAAATACAGTGTTGGGAACTACTAAACTGCATGAAAATATATTTCCTTCTAAATAAGAAAAGCTCGGGCTTTATTTGAAACTTTTCTTTTTTTTAAATACAGTGTTGGGAACTACTAAACTGCATGAAAATATATTTCCTTCTAAATAAGAAAAGCTCGGCCTTTATTTGAAACTTTTCTTTTTTTTAAATACAGTGTTGGGAACTACTAAACTAAATGAAAATATATTTCCTTCTAAATAAGAAAAGCTCGGGCTTTATTTGAAACTTTTCTTTTTTTTAAATACAGTGTTGGGAACTACTAAACTGCATGAAAATATATTTCCTTCTAAATAAGAAAAGCTCGGGCTTTATTTGAAACTTTTCTTTTTTTTAAATACAGTGTTGGGAACTACTAAACTGCATGAAAATATATTTCCTTCTAAATAAGAAAAGCTCGGGCTTTATTTGAAACTTTTCTTTTTTTTAAATACAGTGTTGGGAACTACTAAACTGCATGAAAATATATTTCCTTCTAAATAAGAAAAGCTCGGGCTTTATTTGAAACTTTTCTTTTTTTTAACTACTTAATTGATAAATATAAATATGAGTTCAGTTATAATTCTGATTATTCATAACATATATTCTAAATTACTTTCTGCACAGTCTATCGATACTTATTTTCTTTTTAAACGTGGGTAAGCATATCAAAGCCAGTTCATTATACTAATCTGAGGATAAACATATTTTATATAAAGTTCATGTAATTTGTTTATCTGTAGAACATACTCATACTTTTTTTATAAAACAAAATATATTCAATCGCTATATACCACGTTAATTACGTAGAATTCTAATTAATTCTGATGGGGTCTTACCATCTTATGAAAATATTATTTTATGTAAATAATTAGAATAAATTTATCATATTTTGTATACGTTTATATAAGTATATGTATTGTATAAATATATCAATATATATAAATATATATATATATATATATATATATATATATATATATATATATATATATATATATATATATACATATTACATTTTATTAATAAAACGTTCTTAAAGCAGAAGTCAATTTATTTCAAATTTTCTCCACACATAACACATAATATGTGTTATGAGTAGAGAACATTTAACAGTAAAAATAAAAACAGGTTTTTAACAAAACTTTTGCATTTAAGAAACTAATGAATATGTTTTGGTAATAAATATTACTAACCAGCTGAAGATCGATAAAATACACAAATCGATAATAACACCAATACACATAACTCTAAATAGATAAGACTCGAGAAGGGACTATCGGATTTCATCGGGTATCAGATATTTGGTTATTCGAGTTAATTAATTATTCCTAGGTAAACACCTAGATACATTACATCTTTAGTAATTGATGTCTTCGTTGTTTATTCACTTTGATTACACATAGCAGATTGACGTTGAGAGTTCGTGTAATTTTTTAGCTTTTTTACAACTCAATAACAATTGTTGAAAAAAAGAAAAATCCATGAGTTACTTAAAAAACTTTACGTCTAAGCTATGAGTACATCAGTTGGTTGTTTTAAAATTGCGAGTTTTTGATCGTAAAAAACTATAGTATATCAAACTAAATAAGTATCGTACCGAATTACTGTTAAATAATTGAACCAAATCGTTGGCAGTAATATTTTTGTAAATATATTTAAGTACGCTAATAAAATAAACACGTCACATAGAATTGCCTACGCAAATCGACGTTTCCGCTTAATAGCCACACTCGGCCCAAAGTTTGAGAACAAAGCCAAAGTTCCGCTGTATGAATGAATGAATTGGGCGCGCGGAACGTTCGGGCCCGGCTTGCTTGCATCACTGCGGACCGTCTGTTGTCCATTATTGTACGAGCAGGCACTGCCTCGTACTATCAATATTTAATACCCGATACATTATTCGATTTACATTATCGTGATCGCGTCGAATGTTTAAAAGTGTTTTCGACTTAATTATTTTATATACGGGCTACGTGGTGTGGCCCCTTATCAGATCTGTTTGTACTCGCATATTCTCGCGAGGGTATCCATGTATCTATATGTACATTAGCGATGAACTCTCGACAATTTTGTGATGGGAATTTCATATTTTATCACGTGCTTCTAAACATTGATGATACTTAAGGGTTAGATTGAACCAAACTCTTAAATAAATTCGTAAGTATTAAACTTGTATCGACTAAACAATGTAACTACTTAAACTCTAGACGCGTACTAAGGTTATTTTATAGTTGTATTTTTAATCTCAAAAATAAATACGTCGTATTAAGTTATGCATGTTAACTGGACGTTATCTTTATGTTACCTAATATCTATATGCATTAGGTAACATACAGTTTCTTGGAATATGAAGTAGATGTGTTTAACCAATATAGTGCAGTGAGATCATGAAATTTATCGGAAAGATAAAAATTAGTGTATATATATATATATATATATATATATGTATATATATATATATATATATAGATTTATTACGAAATCTCCAGAACTATTAGGTCAGCAGACATGAAATCTGGGGCGTATGTTCCTATTGCCTTCCAGATGTTTGCTAAGATGATTTTACAAAATTCAACACCTAACGGTATAAATACGTGGTCTGGAAAGGTTATATGGGAATTTTAAAATAACAAAAGTTAAAGAAATAAACATTTGTATTAAACTCTCATATACAAATAGAGGAAAACCTTTTTCAGAGATTTAGGAAAATCGCTAACTGTAAATAATTTTTGTACAAAAAAGCAAATAACAAAAATGCAGTCATAATCCCTCTCAAATCAAATTAAATCGGGGATAGAAATTAATAAATAAAAAGGGTGTACCGCCGGCTTGCGCGTAGATGTGAAACTTCTTTGTGTTGTTATTCTAAAGGAAAAAGAACATTATTATCGCTTAATGAAAACAAGAGCATTTATTATTATTCTGAAGTATTACACAATGATAAGAACAAAAGTTCTTATGCTAACAATCTTAATATAAAGATGCGTTTTATTATCACTTAGAACGTAATGAAAACTGAAACAAGCTGAGCTTATATTATTTAGGATTTGTCATTGACAAGCGCGCCGTGTGATTCGTAGTATATATTCATCCTCTCATATATATATGTATATATATATGTATATATATATATATATATATATATATGTATATATATATATATAAATATAAATATATATATATATATATATATATATATATATATATATATATATATATATAATAAAAAAAAACTAGATAGACATAGATCAATAAATCGTTGATTTATAAATTTTTACCCTAATGCAATAAGACCTCCATTATGCCTAAATAATACTTTCAAGATTGTGGTACTCTATGATGGTTTGATGGTCAATAGGTTAGATTATTCTATCCATAAAAAATATTCTTTAAAGGCTTTATCTTTTTGTTTCGTGAACAACTTTAAATTTTTACAATAGTGTAAGTCTGTTTAGAGATCTATTTTTAACTAGTTATCTCAAGTCGTTTATAAAAAAGGGGTTTTGACAGACAGACGGAAGAACAACCAAATGTTTCAATAAAGATTCTTTTTTCCTTCTGATGGACGGAACCCTTAAAAAGACAATACAAGCTTATAATTTTATGTCGTATCAATTTTGTGTATTATTATAATAAAGTGAAGAGAGGATATAAAATAAGTACCAAGAATACTTTTTAGACAGGCTTTCACTACAGAAGATGCGATTGTTTCAGCTTTCTCGTAACTTTATACCTGATTATTCGACGCCATATTTACAACGCAATTTATCAAGCAAGTGTGACTTTTTTTAAATATTTACATTCTTACAAAAGTTTATCAATAAAGTGAGTTTGCATCTGATTTATCTATTAGAATTCTTACATCAAAAAAAAACTACGTCAAGCAACAAGCGAAAAAAAATATCTGCAGATCTCAATTCATTTTGAAAAACTTATCCAACTGAACATCGCTCCAAGGGTCGCATAAATTAAAATTTACCCCGCTTTATAAGTACGAGATTTTTTAACATTAAATGATATAATTATCAGATCCTTAAATTTTTTTGCAGATTGGACCAAAATTGTAGAAACTATAATTATACATTACTTAAATGTTTGTAAGTGCCTAAATTTGTACGGAACCGTCATAGTGTGATTTCTAGTCGTGATTGATAGGTTTTTAAGCGAAATATAACAAGACGTAATTCTAGGTTTCGTACTTTGATTACAAAGTTGTAAAAAAAATGTAACCTACTTATACAATATGACAATTAGTACTGAATTTAGACATGCGACTTTTTGATATAGACTGCGAGAAGGAAAGCTATACTTCATGTGGCCAGGAGGTACTTTACAAACGCAATATATAGAAGACAGAAAATAGCGTTATGACCTACTATTTATATCGCCTTACACAGGCTTAAAAACAAACTAATTATAAAAATGTATAATTTTCCGTAGAATTAAAAATAATTGATTATTGCATTTTCGCTTTTACTTGTACTATAAGACTTTGAATTATGCCGACTTTCAATATCGTAAGTCAATCGGAAGTACCCTATAGGTTTTGATGATCAATGAATAAGACTATTGTATGAGTAAAAAAAAATGCTTAAAGTGCCATACCTTCTTGTTGCACGAACTAAAAACCTTGGTTTATTTAAGGTGATGTAAGGTTTTAAGTCTCAGAATATGATATTAATTTGGTACCACAAACTGTTCCTGAGAAAAAGGGTTTTGAAAGACGGATGGGCAACCAAATGATCCTGTAGGGTTTCAGATTTTTTAAAATTTTGACAGACGGAAAGCTATAAAAGAAACCTTTTTAAATGAAATTTAAAATTTAAATTATCTCACACTAATTCAATGTATAATCTCAGTAGCGTTAAGTAGTTCTCAGTAACTTAATTTTACTATTAGTGCATAAATTGCGTTATTAATAAATTAAACAACCCATTCACATAACTTAGATAATTCAGCTTTTTATCGTAAAACTATAGCCGCAATTAAATTTATTTTGTTCCTAAAAACATTTTGTCTTATAATTCGCAGTCTAACTAATTAATCATTATATATATATATATATATATATATATACATATATATGTATATATATACATATATATAAAAGGCCTTGTTTCCAATGAAACTCAATCTTTTCCAGTTTTATAAAATTTGAAGTTAGTAGAATATAGACAGTCCCTTTTTCATAATACACATTGCTTCAACAAGTAAAACTCCGGTAATTTAACAGCGATATAACTGTATATCTGTTGGTCAAAAGTCGATGAAATTATTGCTTCGCACCCCGTTGCTGCACCCCCTTGTAGGTTCATTCTCGATTTAAAATTGGATAAACCATTCAATACCATTTTCTACATACGGTAGTGCCACTGACGTGAGATGAAATCATCTCTTGAATGACTCATTCCTATTTACCATATTCCCCCATATCTCCTACCCATCTCCTTCCTTCTATAAATACACGTTCATTTTGTGACAAATCTATTGTAATGTATTCTTCTTTTATTATACAAATGAACTAGGTGATACCATAATCAATCTATTACTATTTTCGTTGGAGCTATTTTAAACTTTTTAGTTGTAAGTTTTATGTACATTACGAGTTTGGAAATAAGTTGACAGAGAAAGCGTGAGAAAACCTGATAGTTCGTGGGGAATCAATACCAATTTTATGTTGTTGATAAGAAATTCTGCTGTGCATCAGCACCTGACAGCTTAGAAGTGAAAGTATCGATTCCTGTAGATGATGAACGCAGAAGATCTTTCAAATTCGGCACGAAAGTTTCAACCAACCTGAAACAATCAAAAATGGAAAAATATTAAAAATCAGAATATTTTTAAATAGTCTTAGGAATTTTTTTGTAATATTATTAAAGAAGAGAATAATATTAATGACAACACAATATACGAATCAAGATTTTGTTATTTGCAGTTTTCTTTTAGAATTTCCAGTTTATTTATCTATATACTGTTTATCTTTTCTGTGAATTTACAAAGTAATACGTCATAACTTGTTTCCCTTATTATTTTATTCCATAAATCATAATTTTATTGTAAAAGCTGATAAGAAGTGAAAACGTTTAAAAAAAACCTTAAAAATGGAACGAGTTATAAAGGCGATAAATCTAAAAAAATGACTATTTGCACAGAACTTGATTGAACAGATTTGTTTTACAAAGAACTGAACGGCAGCAAAAGGATACGAAACGGCCCGCGTAAGAAAGGATGTGTCAGCGACTGACGAAAGGATGTGTGGCAGACCGTCATATCGCACGTGCCAGGACAATGCGATATGGCGCTTTGTCATCTCTACCTAGTATGTCTTAGTAGGAGACAGCTTTGAGATATGGGAATAGATTATGTTTTATGGTATCAGTAACAAACATCTCATTGAAGCATGTTTGAAATTATATGTTAGATTTCTTTGAATTCCATTGAAAACATATTAACCAATATGCAAGATTTGGTTGATATGACTGGATCGTGATCCTATACGTAAAATTGTATTGTATATTGTAGACCTATTCGATCCAATATGTAAGATTTCGTTTAATCTAATCGAATCCACATGATCCGATATAAAATATTTCAATATGACATAATATATAAAATTTCATTCGATTTTATCAAACCAATATGATACAATGTGCAAAGTTTCGTTTAATATAATGAAATCAAACATAATCCAATATGTAAGGCTTTAGTTCGAAGTACTACCAGTTTATTTAAAGCAATAAAGTAGAACACGTGTCGTTAAACAGAATATATATATATATATATATATATATATATATATATATATATATATATATATATATATAAAATAGTATTAATTTAAAACCCAAAGTAGGATGAGGGAATTTTTAAAAATTTAAAAAATTTACCGAATTGAAAAGGTTTAACCCTAATTATTATACGTTAATTTTGTAGAAATTTATTATCACTTAATTTTTATTCACAACTAAACGAAACTATAACCATTAATAACTATAAACATACTAAGTCCTAATATTAAGATTAATATTCAGGTGATACTGAATAGATTAGGTAATATTGAATGGATATATCATAATATTTAGGTAATACTGAATTGTGACGTATTTTTTATTAACGTTCATTGTAAATTACAAGCGCATATATATATATATATATATATATATATATATATATATATATATATGTATATATATATATATATATATATATATATGTATATATATATATATATATATATATATATATATGTATATATATATATATATATATATATATATAAATAAAAAATAGTATTAATTTAAAACCCAAAGTTGGATGAGGGAATTTTTTAAAATTTAAAAAATTTACCGAATTGAAAAGGTTTAACCCTAATTATTATACGTTAATTTTGTAGAAATTTATTATCACTTAATTTTTATTCACAACTAAATGAAACTATAACCATTAATAACTATAAACATACTAAGTCCTAATATTTAGATTAATATTCAGGTGATACTGAATAGATTAGGCAATATTGAATGGATATATCATAATATTTAGGTAATACTGAATTGTGACGTATTTTTTATTAACGTTCATTGTAAATTACAAGCGCATATATATATATATATATATATATATATATATATATATATATATATATATATCTATTCCCTCATCAAATTTAGTAGCTTAGAAACATAACTCAATTATTTTGAATCAATTTTTATAATTTTTTCAATACTGGTATCTGATTACCTATATTTTGACATTTTGCGAAAAACAGTAAATTTACACTAGTGCGCTCGTACAGAAACTTTGTTGAATACATTATCCAATTAATAATCTTAAACCAAACTTTGCTAGGTCAAAGGACAAAGGTGTGTAAATATAGTCTTGATCTTCGTATGTTTTTTGAAAGCTTAGTGAGTTGTGAGCCTTTACATTTGAGGCTATATTAAAAGACTAGCGTGACCCGTGCGAAGTCTTCGCATTATTTATTCCATTATGAAGCTCAGATGACAGATCAAACAACTATTTTACTAAAATTGACATATAGAGGCGCAAGTATCAAAAGCATTGAACTAAAGCGCCACTTTATTTATACGTGAGTGGATTTGAAATTAAACAAAAATTTTACCGACCGTCAATCGTATTGACGTTGAGCCGTTAGATGGCAGCATTGCCGTTTTGTGTATATAATTTTAATAATTAATTAATTTGCAAAAACAATAGCAATAATAATTTTTTTAGTTGTGGATGCCGGTAGAGCAAGCAATTATCTATAAAATGATATATAATTTATGTGGATTAGTTGTGAGGTTTTTTCTAAAAAGGGAGAGTAACATCTTAACCTTAGCGTATTAATATATATGATGATTGCTGGTACACCAAAATTCGTGGTTGCAGATAGACCAACTTATTCATTTCTAAATTTTGCACACAAAGAAGACGGCGAAAAAAATATCGGACAAGAGTAAAAGTATAGTAAACCTCCCATTATTTTTTCTCGTAAATGTTTATTTGCGACTAATCAATTAAACGTTGATCTAATTTACGCAGACTTTATACTATAGTACGGAAATATGTTTATATCGTTGAATGTACTGATATAATGTTAGAGCTATATAATATATATGGAACTGGAAATTTTTTAACTAATTTGGAACCAATTTCAAGACTATAAAAATAAAATTTTTATGAAATTTAAATGGGATCATACTTTATTAGATGGCGTTAATGTGCAAGTAACCGGCACGAATGAAAACTCAAAGCTTCTAATGTAGCATTTAAGATGCACCTGTTTGATATGGTGTCAAGATAAGGACGATAGATATAGAAATATAGAAATGTTCTATATTAATTGGGTTTATTGCTTTCGCCCGTAGGAATACCTATAGGATTCCAAGACTTTTCACCATCGTTTATAGCATACGTCAGAGAAGCGAGTAAGCGGTTTCGCTCATAAATCAGTTGTGTATAGCGTAATGAATGTACAAAATATAATGGTATTCATTAAAGTATTATATGAGATATTTATTGGAACTTTCCATAAACACTTATGTACAAATGTGCAATTAAATCTAATATTTACAATTTATATCATTATTTAATTTATATATTAACGATAATTTATATATCATTGTTCATAACACATAATATACGTGTAGACCATATGCATGTGTACATAATTATTTTACGTATTTATTGAATCCTTTAATAAATTCGTATCATTGTAGGCATATATCACGTGCTGTATATACCATTATATATACATATATATATATATATATATATATATATATATATATATATATATATATATATATATATATATATATATATATAAATTGTCGTGCATACCCCGTGTACGTGCAAAGATCACCGAATGTAAGGATGATTCGGGAAGCTCAATTCTAATTATCACTTTTTTAAATTATCTCGATTTACGATACGACAAAAATAAGACTAATAAGTCTAAGTACGTAATTCTATATTTGTAGTCATTCGTACATTTACATATTTCAGTAAATTTAAATCTCAAATGGCGTTATCAATTCGACATATCTTTAATATTTTTAATTATAAAATAAATATATCGTGAAAATATGTTGAAAAGTTGGCAGAAATAACATTGGTTGTGTTGTTGAATATATTTAGGATATGAAATTTAACTGTAACTTTTTAAATTTCACAACAAAAATGAGCTTTTTAAAATATTTTGAAGACAACTTTATTACGTTCACTCCCGACAAATCTATGTGATATAAGCCTAACTACCTAGATTAGCTACTTAAAAGCGATACAAATAAGTTAAAATGTGACAAAAGCAAAAAATGAGCTTTTTAAAATGCTCCTCCGCCATATTGAGTCATGTCCATGATACTTTTATTTGTCTCCTTTTCAACTTTGATTAAGATATTTTGAAGACAACTTTATTACGTTCACTCCCGATAAATCTATATGATATAAGCCCAACTACCTAGATTAGCTAGTTAAAAGCAATATAAACAAGTTAAAAAGTGACAAAAGCAATCCGCAGAAGCATTTATGTGTTGAATATATGTGGCGTTAATTTTGTAGAAATTCGTAATCACCTAATTTTTATTCACAACTAAATGAAACTACGTGATGTAGTATTATTTCTACTTTATTTAAATTCTTAAACAGGACCTAGATTTCTTTGCATGACAAAATCTTCAGGTGGGTAATTTGTAAAGAATTTAAATAAAGTAGAAATAATACTACGTTACGTAATTACATTTATGTGTTATTAAGTACGAGAAACCAATTTATATTTTTTCAGACGAACAATAACATAGGGTATGTTAACTGAACCTTTCCAAAGTAATAGAATGCAAGATCTTTATCATATATGGCGACAAACATATTAGCTGCTCACTGAGTAAAGAAAAACAAATGCCATTAAACCGATAGCGTAAAGATTGATACCGGTTTCTATTAATTACTCAATTCACTATTAATTTACGGTTGACACTTGTCCAAAGAAAACGTCATAAAAATAGCAATCTAGAAATAGTCACTGGGTTGCGCGGGTATGTGCTGGCCCGTTCTAGGTACTGGTACTGCGTTTGTTCTAATAGGTACATACTCCCGTACATGTTATGTAGGGTACTTGAATCATTGATAAGTAGCGGTAGGGAGCAACGCTACAGTTAGCGAACCAGATGTGCCAATCGATTTAGAGTTGTGACGTCATTTGATCGATGTCGAATTTTTGTCAATAGTATATTTTACTATGTTACTTTAGGTACTGATGAGAAAGCGCCACATTCGAATTACCTTTTTATATAAATTTGTAAAAGTCTCGCTTTTGCCATGAAGTTTGATCAGTTTCTTCTCTCCGCTTTAAGATATCGATTGGTATATTAATAACTGTAAGTATAATAGCAGAATTACCTGAACGACCTCGAGGTATAGGAACACTTTAAACCAGAAAAGCGGACAGGACAACGGACAATTTGATGGGTCGTAAGGAGCTTAGAAATAATGGTGGTTGGAAAAAGCTTCTGGTGACAGTGAAGCTAATGGTAATAAGCTCCATAAATATACTTTTTGACGCTCACATGTTGACACTAGTGGTATTCAAATTGAGGCCAGGCTGAATTTCTTCTTCAAACGTTTATAGGATGTGTACTGATTCAGTCAAAAGAGGCTGAAACGGATCAGCAGTTTTAGGGATTATTTTAAACACTACAGTGAATCAGTTGCCTTATTTGGATATAGAGAATATTGATATAGAATTTAACATTTTAGCAGTAGTTTTTTTAAAATTTTAGATTCGTCCAGGTAAAATGTGGGGAATAGATGTGAACTAATGACGTAAAATCCCAAAGTACTTACCCCGCCAAATGGAATATCTTTAGACAGGTCTTTGAAAAAGTACAACACTTTGTTTCGTACAAAGTAATTTTAAAAATATTGCTTTTCAAAGTCGTCATCCATTTCCAAAATCGAAAACAATACGGAAATATAGTTATTTCAGTGTAATAATTTATTTCAGTGACTAGAATATTCTATACATAGAAATGAAGATAAGATGAATGTATCGAGAATACTCTATACATTCATCTTACTCGGGTACAATTTAAAAATTGCCTGTTTTATGGAATCTATGATTACGGAAATAAAGGACACTTAAATCCGGTGTATCCGTCTGCCCGTCTTCCACAGGTTAATATTTCCTACAGTTTTAGATCAATGTGCATAAGATATTAAAAATATGTATTTTAAATGGGAATCTTGGTAGTAAGTATTTTAAACAGTAGTAAAATTAACAAAAAAAACCTTGTTGCCATATCAATAAAATCTTATGTATAAATCGTCATCCATTCCAATACGTGAAATTGGAGTGAAGATTATTTTCTCGTTTTCTAAATTGGCTATAATTGGAGAGGTCTTCCAAAATACAATGGAAGTTCAATTTACCATTTTTCATTTTGAAGTTCAGTTTTTGAAATATTAAGCTTAAAATGCCCATCGGCATTCTAATGTTCCAAATTTCTAAACAAAATACTAGTGATTGGATTAGAAGCTTCAACTAAAATTATTTCGGTCAATTAACAACGGGAATTTCAAGAGAAATCGAAAAAATTAGAGTATATTGATTTCAAATTAATTCAAACGTTTTTAGAACTAGATTTCTTTAAGGTGTATTAATTTTATAACTATTGGAAGTTTTAAAGATGAAAAATGAATGAATATAGCATCGTAACTTACGTGCTCGTCATCTTGTGTAACTTATGGTTGTAGCAAAAGTCTAATGTAGATCCTTTTTTGTATAATTTAAGGTTATTTAGTACGAAGTAAAAAAAAAGATATTACCAGAGTTTAAAAAATTTCTTTGACAAAGATTTGAAAGATCAATGTTGGGAAGAAAGTAACATTATTTTCTCGGTAAATCTGATTAGGAATAAATAGTGTGGACTGATTTCAACATCTATTGAATAATAAACAAAATAATAGTCATTTCCTCCTCTGTCTATTGTTGTATTCCTAATCGATGAGGGCTGAGACTTTCTCCATGGAAACTTCTCTGTCCTGTTTTTCAGAGACCAATCCGTCATGGTGAATGGATAGTACTGAGAATGGTCTTTATCCTTTTATTTTTCCAGTGACTTAACCTTTTTTAGATTGTCACCGTTTTTTCTAACAATATAGTCGAAATGTTCTAAATTCATATCTAGGCAAATTGATTGATAACATGTCTATTTATGCAAGTTGATTATTGAAAACGATAAAAAATTTCTATATTTTCTAAGTAGTTTATTTATATTTTCTCTTAGTAGTTTCTTTGTGCTGGTGTAATAAATAATAAAAAGACCGAAAAGATATCTTTAATTTATAGCTGAAGATGTCTTCAAGAATGTAAAATCTATTTTGTTTTTCATTTTATGGAACTGGAAAATACTACTCAGCAGTCTGTTTCATATCAAAACCATTTTCCTATTTTATTGGTTTCTAGATTAATTTCATGAATAATTTCCAATTCTTATTTGGAAGTTTAGGCTAGGACGTTTGCTATTGATTTCCTCTTATTTTACAGCTTTCGATTGAAAACATGTTCTGTTAATGTGTATATAACATTTTTAAGATATCTGCCAAGAAGAGCAGGTTGGCAGAACGACAAAATACTATATCCACTATGTAACAACATGGCATCCCATTATTTCGCCAGAGTCGACATCCGCTTGAGCTGAAATATGTGATCTAGATGACTGCGTCTCGTCCCAGTAACGTTTGTCGATAACTAAATGTTTTGAACCGGACGCCGATATCGAGCATGTCCCAGCTTAGTGCCGGTGCGAGCGGTCGACTGCCCATTTCGGTGCGGCTGTGCTATGCGAGTACAGTAATAACGCGACCACTTTTTCGCAGGATCAGCGCGCGTCCTGCCGCTGCGACCTCTTTACGGGCGGCAACCGAGCACTTTTTGTCCAGCGACCGACACTAAGCGTTGTGGCACAAGTGGCATTGCACATTGCCGTCCCGAGAGAGCGGCGCGTGCAATTTTTTAATTTAATCGCTTAATAATTTGAAATTGATAATAAACACTCGTTTATTCAAGGTATGAGCGATGAGTGACGTCATCAGTTTTAACTCGTTTTACAAAAAGCTCGTTTGTATAAAAGGACTCGTAAAGTGACAGAGGTTGCATATTCTTTCAAAAGCGAAAAAACTATATTTTTTTAATAATATATTGGCAGGTTGATTGGTGTGCATTAAATCCGGAAATTAGATCGAACAGTGTGTAGCTCAGTGCTGTTTGACAATATCTACGACTTTTCCCAAGTATTAAATGGGAAGTCTAACCCAATATAAAACTACTGCATTGTAGCTGGTCAAAGATGTGAAGATGTGTGCTAGCGAGAGTTCCATTCTGAGCAATTTCCGCATAGATTATGTACATTACTCAATATAGTTTATGTTTATTATACTAAATATATAGGAAATAAGTTTAATATTAGATAAGTTACACATAATCGAAGTCCCACATCCGGTTACACAATTATTTTAAATTTACTTTCTTTTGTAATGTGAATCATCATTAAAATTCATGACCAAATTATCTACTACTATTGTTGATATCACTACTAGTATCACTATCGTTTCATTACTATTCTCTTATATACTTCTTAAATAAAATATTTTTGAAGCTTTCTTCATAAGTCCCTAATTTTCTGGCGTAAAACATTTACTTTGGTTAATTTACTTTCTTTTGTAATGTGAATCATCATTAAAATTCATGACCAAATTATCAACTACTATTGTTGATATCACTACTAGTATCACTATCGTTTCATTACTATTCTCTTATGTACTTCTTAAATAAAATATTTTTGAAGCATTCTTCTTAAGTCCCTAATTTTCTGGCGTAAAAATTTTACTTTGGTTAATTTACTTTCTTTTGTGATGTGAATCATCATTAACATTCATGACCAAATTATCTGCTACTATTATTGATATCACTAATAGTATCACTATCGTTTCATTACTATTCTCTTATATACTTCTTAAATAAAATATTTTTGAAGCGTTCTTCATAATTCTTCATAAGTTTCTGGCGTAAAAATTTTACTTTAGTTTTCTTGCGCTGGCAACGTGCATTGTGACTCTATATACATATTTTACATAATACGTTAACTATTATACAGGTAAAATAAAAAGAGTGCTCATTAGTTACACATAAAATGTTAAGAAACTCTTTATTAATAAGCTTCAAATATACTCAGTTTAAAGAATATCTTCATGGATAATAGACACATCTTTTACGTCTTATGAAACTATGTATGAATGATCCAAAATTAATTTGTATACAAAAATATTACGTATAGTAACATGACGGTAACACATAAATAAGGGTTCTTTTTTACTTCAAAGTTATTACTTATCCACTAATATTTTCTTTAAGATTGGTTAGTGGTTGTTTCGGTGTAAAAAGTTAATCATCGGGAAATTAATGATTAAGCCTTCCGTAGTTTATTTGACAATTGAACGTGATGGATGGATAATACAATTACAATAATTATAGTAACCATTAATCCTATTAATTATATTAAAATGCTTTAATTTGTGCAATCGTAACACAACATACAACTAAGAAATCCATTATTCACAACTAAATGAAACTACGTGATCTAGTATTATATCTACTTTATTTAAATTCTTTACCACGATTTAGGTTTCGTTGTATGATGACATCTTCATGTGGGCGATTTGTTAAGAATCTTTGCTAATTGCCTACCGGAAGATGTTGTCATACAACGAAACCTAGGTCGTGGTAGAGAATTTAAATAAAGTAGAAATAATACTGTATCACGTAGTTTCATTTAGTTGTGTTTAAGTTTATTTTAAAACCCATTGCAAAATTTTTAAAAAGAATCTCTTATGTATTAAATATATTAGTTACTCTTGCAAGTTTCTGAAAGAATATTTGTAAATAAAATAGTAAATTGCAAATTTCTGAAAGAATATTTGTAAATAAAATAGTAAATAGCAAAATTGAATAATAATTCGCTCTACATGCATATATAGGGACAATAACTTTTACCGAAGCCTTTTCGTACAATGTAAATTGATATGTTTATTTTAAGAAAATAAAAAAAAACAAAGGAATTAAAAAAGGTATATTTCCTGTTACCACTTAGTGATGACAGGTTATCACGGCTTAAGCAAACAATTTGTATAAACCACAAGAAAATAACAATGTTTGGACAGAAAATTATCATATACCTGTCTTTTAATCACAACTTCGGGCGTCTTTATATATATGTAAAAAGTGCGAGGCCAGATACGATGTCAACATTCAATTACCTATCAACTAATAACGATAATTTGACTTAGTACCGATAATGAAATTCCCCCGAAAGGGAAATGCAACAAAGAGTCCGCCGCCCAATGTAAACAAGCGAGGTCTTTACAAAGGCGACGAATTGTGTTTGTTGAGGTTGATAACGCGACACAAACAATGAGGCGCTGGATTCATATTTCCTTTCTGGGCAAGGCTTGCCGGAGACAGATAGCCTTCGGAGTACAGTCGCTGCGGGTTCACAAAAGGGTTTCTATAATAGTATTCTGTATACATACTATTGTAAACGGGTATTCATAAAAGTTTGTCCGAACTTTCGGTCTGGGGTTAGATCTGCTTTCGACTAGCGACAGCGCGGAGTTGTAGTGTTCAACTCATGGGTATTCAAATGTAGATCTACATTTTAATATATTATTTTGATGTGTCTTTTACCAGTTGCACCAAGAAAATATAGTTTTTCTCCTGTTTTTTTACCTTTTCTTTACGTTACTGTTCAGCTTCATTTATATGCAGCATATTTTACATAATTTTATTCTTTAATCTATAACCACCATTAAAAACAAAGACCAATGGAAGTTTCATCAAAATTGGTCCAATAATTTCATAGATTACAGTATATATACCAAAAGCAAACAAACAAACATATTTTTCTCTATATCATAGTATAAATACTATTCAACACAATTCTGAGTAGTCTGCAACCTCAGATGAAAAATAATTTGTAAATGAAAAGGAGATGAATCAGAATATAGGTAATAATTTCGATTTATAAGTGACCATGAGGCTATAGCCAGGGTGGGGGGAGGGGTAACTAATTTACATTAATAAAATTTTCGGAAAGGGAAATAACCCTTCCATCTACTCTCGAAATGTTTGTTGATTCGAGAAAGAACACATCACAATTGTTACTCCTTTGAATATTTAATTTTACCATAAAATATGATGAAACTATTCACAAATCCAGTCCCTCCCCCTGAAATATTTTTCTGTATACGTCCTTGAGTGACCTGATATCCCTAAACTGTCAGAGTCATTCATCAAGACTATCAATTAGACCAAATGTGGAGCTCAATTATCCTGATATTATATTTTTGTAAGACTAACGGGTTCTATTACGTGCCGTAGTCATTACTACGTGCTATAGTTATTACGTCATTAGTATTTACGTGCCGTAAATGATTCGTTAGATAGCAGCTGGTTTGGGAAGAGTGCATCATATTTTTTTTGAAGTGTGTCTTCTTTTAGCAAGATTTTATAAGTTCAGTTGTTGAGAAATATAACACAAACGTCTAGAGAATCAAACGGTCTACAAGATTTATGAAAACGTATTTAATATACGACTAATAATTACTGAGATATTAAAAAAAATATATACTCTTTAATTGGCTTTATCTCAAACTATCAAGTTACGAAAAAGTTTGAAATAAAAATTATAACAAATTAAATACCTGTAATATCGTTAATTACATATTTTGAAGTACAACGAAGTGTTAATGAGATACTTCGAAAATAACTGAGGAGATATTTGGGAAAACTCTTTTAAGAATCCGACTGTATCTCATAAATTATCGATATTATGAAATAAGTTTTAAGTAAAAATTTTACACACTTTGGTACCCAATAAAATGACAATCTCATATTTTTACAACCGATAAATATATGGAAAAAAACGCTTTTTGTAATCTCAGACGAGACATTTCTCGTAAATTTCTTGTTTTATTAAATAGTGTTTATTTCGGTACTCGTAAAGTAGACAGTATCTCACACGCGTCTTAATGAATCAGTGAGAGCATGCTACGCCCTTTATATTACTTCGATAATGGAAGCTTCTAGAACGTACCCATATTTTCTGGATGATTTTCGAAAAAACACTCATTACTTTTAGCCAACCCAATATTTTCAAATAATTTTACTGGACTAACCCATACAATATGAATATTTATAAACTACTTCCCATCTATTATATCGAAGCGGAAGTTTTCCCGGGATTCTCTTCGTTACTTTGCGAACTATTTTACTATTAGAACGGCTACAAACTTAAACAGTTTTAAAATTGTAAAAAGTCTTATGTGCTTTGTCGCTTTCAAGAGAAAAGATAAGTTTTGCTTTTCCGCTTGTCTTTTGTTTAATGACTGTCTTTTCATTGTCTAATTGGAGTTTTATGAAGCCAGTTTTGTGATTGTGATCATCGATATCGGTGTATACATTAGAGATGAGATTATAAAATTTTGATATATGTTAATTTCCTCTTTGTAAAAACTTTCCTCTGTAGGAACTTTCATCTCAAGTTCTTTCATCTCACGATCGCCTATCGTCAGCAAAATGTTTGCGCAAGTTGTTCTTTGTAAGAGTAGTTTTCTTTTCGTTCACATAAAATATGTGAACGAAAGTATAATAAATATATAAGTATAAGTAAAAATATATAAGTATTATAAACTATTTTTAATCGCGATTTTGCCCATGTGGACTTTCGATAAGGGTTTTGGGGATTTACACGCAGATTTTGGGTTCTCGAGACACGCGAACAATAGATTTGTTAGACGCGTTGCGCTATCTATTCATATGTTATAATAGTACTAAATTAATTTAAGCATATAATAAGGAACGCAGAGTGTTATCTAGTAGAATCAATGCTATCTGCTGTGACAAAAAATAGCCTACATATTAAATCAAATCGTTTACTATGTTTATATCCGGTTTTATAAAAAATCTGTTCAGCCATTATGGCAGGATTGAGTGGCGAATATCAACATTTTCATATTTATAATATCACTAGGATACATTTATTATATTTTATGTGATCGATTAAGAACCACACATTAGATATATTCTACGTGATCGATTAAAACCCACACGTGCAACGGCAGCGATCGCCTCGCTACGATTAAATATCTATACACTGTCATTTACTTATGCGTAAGGTACCGGGTAAACATTAACGTTTGTAAACACGTTTTTAATTAATCTAAATGTTTTTTATTTTCATAAATAAGAGAAATAATTTTAATATTTTAACATAATAATATATTTATATATAATAAGACAGTGAAAACAAAAAATATTTTAAATATATTTTTGAATAAAAAAATCAAGAGATACAAATAAGGTTTTAAAACATAACACTGTGATTTTTGGATTGTTTGATAGCGTATAATATATCACCTGTTTGATAGCGTATAATGTAAAAACTAATGAATTTATGTAAATAAGGGTCGCGATGTTGCATTTATTTGAGTCTGAGGAAGAATATCACGTATTGAGGATTTTCCGAGTTTTTGATTGTTGCTCGGTGTATTAACATTTATCGTTTGTTTGTATTTGTATAACTAAACGTTAAATTTATATTTGTATTTATTAAGGTCAGAGAAAGGACGTCAAAAATGTTAAATACAGAAAAGAGTTTCAGCCAATGATGGCATGATTACAAATTGAATATATTCTGGCAATTATCAACAACAAATGAGAAAAACGAGTAATATAAGCGAGCAAGCAAAAACCTAGGTTCTAATATAATGATGAGTAAATATTTTGTAGACATTGTTTTTTGGAGTTTAATTTTACATTAATTCAGTAGACGGATGTCAATAGAGATTCATGTAGAAAACCAAAATTATTAAGCCGAACTTCCTAATTTTGTAGACTATAAAATATTGTGAGGATAGATTAATTCTAGCACCAACTGCAATTATTCTTACGTATGTGTAATGCGTTTTTACGCATTTACGTTACTAAACGTTGAATTATTTATTTAATATAAATATAGACAACTTAACAAACAACTTTAATATACAGATAGAGTAATACTCTACTAATATACACATAGCCACTTAATATACAACTGTGATATTTGTATACAAAAAATAGACAACATGACAAACAACTTTAATATACAGGTAGAGTAAAACTCTACTAATATACACATAGCCACTTAATATACAACTTTGATATTTGTACACAAAACATAGACAAAGTAACAAACAACTTTAATATACAGATAGAATAAAACTCTAATAATATATACATAGCCATTTAATATACAACTTTGATATATGTACACAAATGTCACAGAGAGTAACTATGCATGTGGTGGACTTTCTGTTATACAGGCAACCTATTTTGGGCAACCACAATTATTAAATATGACAATTTTGTAACATTTCTACCACTGTAATAAATATCCATAAACCCACTCTATTATAAAATTTGCAAATTACAATACGTAATATTTCAGGCATAAGTGGAAAAACATAAAATAAATAAAAAAATAAGTAGAAAACTAGAGAAATAAAATTAATAATTACAAATGTCAAGGAAAGAGGAGTATGATGGAAGTAAGGGTGAGTGGAACTAACGGATTACGAGAAAACTGTCTTTTCAGATGGCCTCTGAAAACATTTACTAAGGACGAATTCTATTCAGTCAATTCTAAAATTTTTGTATTTTAAAAGCGGTTGTATGTTTGGGAAAAAGAAGATAGGTACTGAGTCTTATCCTAAACCGTGAGCAGACATGTGAATAAAAATCTGTCTCTAACATATGTTGAATAATTTGAAAATATTAGAAAAAAGTGTAACAATATATAGAAAATTGCGTCGATCACGGACTTAGTATATGTTATTTATACCTTTATCATTTTTGCCTAAAATTTCTTTCTAGTTTGATTATCTGTAGATAGCATTATCAAAAATATAAGACATGCATTAATTTATGGTTGCCATTTTGATAACGGCTACAACTCCTGTCATTATTATGAATTATAAGAAAATATCACTTAGAATTAACAAATGAAAATGCTATTTTCCTTTACGTCCATATATATATATATATATATATATATATATACTCATATGTATATATATATATATATATATATATATATATATATATATATATATATATATTTATATATATATTTCTTTTTTGCTTTATTTGATACCCTTTTCAGGATTTCGTAGCCAAAATAATATCCCTTATAGCTTCGCCATGCTCGTTTCTATGTCACAGCAATTTTACTCGCAGAAAATTAATGCTATAAATTTGGCTCGGTTATACGCGATTACCAAGTTATGAATCATTTTTATTTAAATAAGTAAAAATAAAAATACTCATATTTAAATAAGTATTTTTATTTCAGCAGATGTGACGCACATTTTTTTTTCTGTTAATATTAAACTGATTCTCTTCTTAAAAAAAAGAAGTTATATTTCTACTCTGAAACAGTTTTCAGATTACTCCAAAAATATCTTTTGATCTGCAGGAATATCACTTTCAATACCGTACCGCCTGCCTTTCTAAACATTTCATAATATTGAAAGAAAATATTATGTCTTCAAAATCGATAGTAGTTTTTATGTCATCACCAAAGACCCCTTATTTTCTGTACTCATAGACAGGATACAATTTTTAAAAGAAAAATTTCATTATAATTCCATTAATATCTTAATGAAGTGCACTCGTTTATATTCTTAAGGCTTCTAATTTTTTTTTCTTAACGCACGCTTTAAATGCACACGTCTGTACGTAGTTGTATCCTAATTGACATTACCAGTGTTCTATTCGATGTAGGCACTGGCGCAATATTATATTTGTCATCCTAGCGGAATGTTGTTTTTAACGACTTCCTTTTTGTACAGGATATAGATTTTTCCAAGAAACTACATTTAACAGTTATCTCGTATTCCGCTTAGTCGGGTTTAGTGACTCGAATTGCGATATACGTGATTTGTTTACTATTTTAATTCGATTTGGCATTTCGAAACTTTTTATTTTTTATTTTTAACGTAACAGTCAATAAATATGATATGAATATTAAAATAAAGCTTGTAATTTAAAGTTAATTATTGTGTATTGAAAATTATAGTCGTATACAATAAGGTTATTCGAAAGGCTTCTTGGTTAGTCGTTTTATAAGCTCATATGGTCGATGTACTTTCAATATTTTAATGGTTAATGTAAAAATGGTTTATAACATTGTTGTTTAAGTTTTGTCGATGTGCTTTTAATATTTCAATAGTTAATGTAAATGTGGTTTATAACACTGCTGTTAAAGTCTATCAAATGAATCGATATATTTAAAAGCACATATTATCAGTGAACTTTTAACGATTTAATGGCTAAAGGAAAAATGGTTTACAACACTGCTGTTTCGGTCTGTCAAATGAGTCGATGTATTTATGAGCTCATATTGTCGATATATTTTTATTACTTTAATAGCTAATGTAAGAATGGTTTATAATACAGCTGTTACAGTCTGTCAAATTAATCGATGAATTTAAGAGTTTTTCAACGAACTTTTAATATTTTAATAGCTAATATAAAAATTATTTACAACACTACTGTTAAAGTCTGTCAAATAAATCGATATATTTCTAACTCATATTAGCTATATATTACTAATGTTTTAATAGCTAATATAAAAATTACAAAATTTTTACAATACTGTAGTTTAGTATGTCAAATGAATCAACTGAAAAATGTCATCGATGACAAAAAATATTATCGATGTGTTTTTAATATTTTAATAGCTAATATAAAAAAGGCTTGTAACATTGCTATTAAAGTACGTCAAATGAATCGGTATGTTCTTTGAAGGCTATTTCCTTCATCTCTTTCGAAGGTAAACATTATCTAAATTTCGCCAATAGTGAACATCAAGTGAAGATAAGTTAAGGTAAGTACTAGGGATAACAGAGGGTTTTCAGACGTAGATTCTCCACCTTTAAGACAGTCTATTCAGCCATATGTACACGAACAAGCGTTATTGCGCAGTGGCGGTGGCGAAGAGCAATTGACTAGTCTAATTTAGTTGATTTGATCTTGTCCATCATCATTTGCAATTTTCGAGACATCATACAGATCTACCGCAACTGCCGTATTACGTCGCAGGAAACTTCGACGACGACCCCGTCGTCGAAAGACGATGACACCGTCATTAAAGTTTTCAGGTAACTTTGGTGTAAGTCTATCATACCGTCATCATAAGATTTTTCCGGTTAATCTGTAGTCAAAGGCACTGTTTTTCTATAATTATTTATGGTGTTTGGTAGGCACGATGCGTTGACATTGGATACCAAGCAACGAGAATTTTGGCGATAGTGTCAAATGTCAAAACATCGTGAACACCAAATTTGATTTAGCACTTGACTATTATAATGGCAGGTAGGTTTAATAGTTATAAATTAAGTAAAATAGAAGAACGACAGATTTTAAACATAAAATGCCATAGCTTTTAAGCAAAATTCTTTTGAATTTAAAGCATATAGACGAAAAGTTACATAGACGAAATAAAGAATACTTTTGTACACTTTTATTTTACTCTAGAAATCTAGAATATTAATTACGAAATATAAAACAAAAATTAGATAGCTTAATGTGTTATAGTAAGGATATATTTTTGCATCATCGAACTTTCAAATCTTTTAATTGCATTTATCATGTCTTCATTAGCAAATTCCGAGCGTTCATGACACTACCAATTCACCTTTCGCTCCATGAAATCTTTCATAGATATTTTGTTCCAAACAGGGAAAGTGAATTGGTAGTGTCATGAGCGCTCGGAATTTGCAATGGAGACATGACGTTTTTTATATTTTAAGTATCTTACCTCTGTTTGAAATAAAATATCTATGAAAGATTTCATAGAGCGAAAAGTGAATTGGTAGTGTCATGAGCGCTCGGAATTTGCTAATGGAGGCATGACGTTTTTCATATTTTAAGTCTCTTATCCCTGTTTGAAATAAAATATCTATGAAAGATTTCATAGAGCGAAAAGTGAATTGGTAGTGTCATGAGCGCTCGGAATTTGCTAATGGAGACATGACGTTTTTCATATTTTAAGTCTCTTATCCCTGTTTGAAATAAAATATTTATGAAAGATTTCAAAGAGCGAAAAGTGAATTGGTAGTGTCATGAGCGCTCGGAATTTGCTAATGGAGACATGACGTTTTTCATATTTTAAGTCTCTTATCCCTGTTTGAAATAAAATATTTATGAAAGATTTCAAAGAGCGAAAAGTGAATTGGTAGTGTCATGAGCGCTCGGAATTTGCAATGGAGACATGACGTTTTTCATATTTTAAGTATCTTACCTCTGTTTGAAATAAAATATCTATGAAAATTTCATAAAGCGAAAAGTGAATTGGTAGTGTCATGAGCGCTCGGAATTTGCTAATGGAGACATGACGTTTTTTATATTTTAAGTCTCTTATCCCTGTTTGAAATAAAATATCTATGAAAGATTTCATAGAGCGAAAAGTGAATTGGTAGTGTCATGAGCGCTCGGAATTTGCTAATGGAGACATGACGTTTTTCATATTTTAAGTCTCTTATCCCTGTTTGAAATAAAATATCTATGAAAGATTTCATAGAGCGAAAAGTGAATTGGTAGTGTCATGAGCGCTCGGAATTTGCTAATGGAGACATGACGTTTTTCATATTTTAAGTCTCTTATCCCTGTTTGAAATAAAATATTTATGAAAGATTTCAAAGAGCGAAAAGTGAATTGGTAGTGTCATGAGCGCTCGGAATTTGCTAATGGAGACATGACGTTTTTCATATTTTAAGTCTCTTATCCCTGTTTGAAATAAAATATCTATGAAAGATTTCATAGAGCGAAAAGTGAATTGGTAGTGTCATGAGCGCTCGGAATTTGCTAATGGAGGCATGACGTTTTTCATATTTTAAGTCTCTTATCGCTGTTTGAAATAAAATATCTATGAAAGATTTCATAGAGCGAAAAGTGAATTGGTAGTGTCATGAGCGCTCGGAATTTGCTAATGGAGGCATGACGTTTTTCATATTTTAAGTCTCTTATCCCTGTTTGAAATAAAATATCTATTAAAGATTTCATAGAGCGAAAAGTGAATTGGTAGTGTCATGAGCGCTCGGAATTTGCTAATGGAGACATGACGTTTTTCATATTTTAAGTCTCTTATCCCTGTTTGAAATAAAATATCTATGAAAGATTTCATAGAGCGAAAAGTGAATTGGTAGTGTCATGAGCGCTCGGAATTTGCTAATGGAGACATGACGTTTTTCATATTTTAAGTCTCTTATCCCTGTTTGAAATAAAATACCTATGAAAGATTTCATAGAGCGAAAAGTGAATTGGTAGTGTCATGAGCGCTCGGAATTTGCTAATGGAGACATGACGTTTTTCATATTTTAAGTCTCTTATCCCTGTTTGAAATAAAATACCTATGAAAGATTTCATAGAGCGAAAAGTGAATTATTAGTGTCATGAGCGCTCGGAATTTGCTAATGGAGACATGACGTTTTTCATATTTTAAGTCTCTTATCCCTGTTTGAAATAAAATATCTATGAAAGATTTCATAGAGCGAATAGTGAATTGGTAGTGTCATGAGCGCTTGGAATTTGCTATTCCATCCCCTTAACTGTTGGTTGACGAAGTGAGATCTTGATTATTTGGTTGTTATGCCCATTATCGCCTCATACTTTTACCAAAACTGATAAGATCGTGTACAGATCCATCATCACTATTGCAATTATCAGATTTTCACCTGAGTCAAGCGCTCCCATCACGTGTTCCATTACACGTGCTCATTACTGCGGAGCTGGTATTCGGGCTACTGAACCCTGAACCGTTGCAATCCCAAGGCACGAAGTTGGGATTTGGAATGAAATCTCCCGATCGCGACCGAGTGGATCAGTCATTAAGCACTTGTATGGCGGATGGAAGCTCACAATGGGTATTGTGCGCGTGCACAAAGCGCGAGTTGTCGCAGTTACCATTACTCGATTAAGATTCGAGCGGGAGATAGCTCTGAGTCGCGGCGCTAATGGTGACACCGTTGGATGCTGACAGTTTACTCGTGATCGAGATGCACTTACCTACGTAAATGTCTCTATATCGATGTCCATGTCCTTAAATATTTCATATAACTATATCACCACCTCATTTTCTTGCAACGTATCGACACCTGCACCCTTCGGCTAAAACGGTCTCTATTCTACTAATTATTTCTTCGTGTAGAATAAGCAACATGAACATATATATACATTTTTATTTGTTATCTCAATTTTCTCGTTTTTAAAATCTAAGGTCAAGTGTTTTAAAGAATGTGTTGCCACTGTATAGATATAATTATAGTGCTTACGTACCGAGAAAGATTAGTCAGGGATGAAATAATATGATGACAATCGATTTGTCGATTTTATTGAGATCTATGATTTGATTATGTCTTTTGATTTTATTTTAGTAAATTTTGTTTTAACAGATTTACCCGTTTGTTTTTCAAAAATATTTCCCTCACTCCGTCGTGGTATTACGTTCTGCCTTCTTGATTCTACTCTCATCTATTGTTGATATAATTGTTTAAATATAATATTAATTAAATACTTGTTATATTACAGCGTTCTTAAACACGGTAATAATCATTTTGTTCTGTTTCCTTTTATTAAAACTGATATTAAACATAATTTATATTTAAATATAACTTTAGTGATAAAAAATATCGAAGAACAAATTTAAGCAAAATTTTTCGACTAGATTCCCTTTTTCGATATTAAATACATGTATAAAAATACAAATGACTAAATATTAAAAATAAATAAAAAATATAAAATACTGAAAACAGAGAAATCATTTGGTGAATATATTTTTGAAATATGTTGATCGATTCTCCATCAGTGATAAAAATAATCGTTCACGGCCTTTATAACTGCAAAAGGTATTGTTTTTAGCGACCGTATTACAGAATAAAAAAATGTAATTCTCGTAGGATTGTCTGTCTGTCTGTCAATACGCTTTTTTCTCAGGTATTAAGTAGAAGTTAATATAGAAGCCTTGAAAATTAATTCCATGTTTATAATGATAAGAGGAATCTATAAATTAAATTAATCATTAACCGATATTTCAATCGATTTATTTAAAAGTCTAAAATGTTAGTTAATTGAAGGTATTGCCATATCTTAAACGTAACTACTTCAGTTAAATTCAATAGCTTCGGTTAAATACCATTATGGTCCACGTATAATTCTATTGTTACAATATTTAGATAACCCACCTGGAATACTTTACTCCTTCTTACATAAAGATATTAGCGATGTTCGCATGCTTTGTTTACCCAAAACCATTTATTTGAATGTCTGTTACACTTTATTCTATGAACAAATTACATATGTAAATATTGAATATATTTGGCGTTAATTTTGTAGAAATTCATTATTCACAATTAAATGAAACTACGTGATGTAGTATTATTTCTACTTTCTTTAATTTCTTTACCACGACCTAGGTTTCGTTGTATTACAACATCTTCAGGTGGGATATTTTACATATGTAATTTTGACTTTACATATGTAAATTTGGAAACTTATATTTTGAAGTCTCTTTTTCTTACACTTTCAATTATTAACAATTTCAAATTTTATTTCTATTCAAATGCTATTATTGGCTTTCCGTGCCTTAGGTGGAAAACAATTTTCGCACTACGGGGGTTCAGGCACTTTTTAGTGTACAAATATTTTTATACTATCTTAAATATATTAATTTTTCAAAATGTAAATACATTTCCTATTATTTTATTCAAAGGGGTAAAAAGAAACTAATTTTAAAAAACATATGGTTCCACATATAATTGCTGTGGATTTTTTACCCGGTCTGGATTTAGCCGGTTGTCAGCTTACACCGTGGTAGTAAAACTCAGACCCCTCGCAGTGGCCCCGCGAGCGGCTTCTAGGCCGCCCTCCAACCACAAGCAACTTGATCCGGCCTAAGGTCTCCAAATTACAACGTCAATATAATAAAGTTCACTTGAATGTTGTAGAGCTAAAGGTTATACAGAAAAAAAACACCTAATATTCGCGGCTTGTACGCACCTTATGTATATCTACAACTTGGCTTTTGAAAACTTGATAACGCGTTGTTTCAGTAATGCTAAAAACCTATTATTGTATACTTTGGTAGGGAACACTCATTGCCTGAAATACACTGACATCTATTCTAATTTTAGGGTTACCTACCTGAAAAGGAAAAATGGAACCCTTCTCAGATCACTCACATGTCTGTCTGTCTATGTGTCACAAAAGACTCACAGAAACCTAATGTTGAAACTCGAAATTTAGCTTAATGATAGACTGTATTAATCTGCAAATTTTGCAGAATCTAATATTTTAAAATATTCTTATGGTAATTTAGGAGAGGGAAACTAAATACTGGATTTTTTTTTAAAAGAGATATTATGTTATACTTATGTAAAGTGTTTGAAATAGACAGGGTTGATAGAATTTGACTAGAAAATTACAGAATAAATAGCGATTATCCCAGCTCTTATAAGTTTGAAAAGGTGTATATAAAAACTTGTTTCGTACCAACTCAAGATTCTGGGTTCCAGTATCAAAGTGAAGTACAATTTCAAGATTCTAGGTCTCAGTATCAAGGTACGGGATATTGGAAATGTCATATCTTTATATTGCATTAAGGCAGAAGCTTGAATGTTTATGCGGGGCCATTGACCTTAATATTTGATATTAGTTTCAACTGGATACCTCTGGCTATCCCTGAGAAAAAATATTATGGCAGAGACATACAGAAATACAAACCGAAAGACAAAAAATTTTAACCTGAAAAGAAATGGGAAATATTAAGATTAAATCGGACAAACATAAAATGTATATGGAACAAACAACTTTTCTACCGTCCCCGTAAAGAGCGTTCATTGACCGATCAACTCCTCAGTTGGGCATCAACTTGCCAGCAACATCGGGCAGCACTATCGATCAACCCGCAACTGGGTTAACGGCCGCGCCGCCCTCGTCCACTCTCGCATCCATCGAGCAACGGTTTCTATATATCGCCGCACGATCGTCGTTTAGCGCCCTTACCGTAATTATGTTGCTGGCATTGTGGATTTCTATCTAGCATAACGTAGGAGACAATTAGAAAATACGTTGAAAATAATAATAGAACTTAGAGGAATGTGATGGATATAATCGCTATTCTATAAAATAATTTTGTCACGTTGTATGGTCCCATGACAATATTGTGGTGAGATTTTTTATTTTTCACTCACGCGTTCGTCTACTTGTCTATCATGGCCGTTTTTTTCAAAAACTGTTGTGACGTGAAAACTCGAAATTTGATTTGTTAATAAAGCATAATTACCATTCATATATCTTAAGGCCTAACTAAAAAAATTAAAATCTGTAAGGCAATTTTAGAAGATTTTTGAGAAAAGGAATTGTATATTTTACGAAATTATATACGAAATTTATATTTTTTTTTTCATTTCAAATATAGATACCGTTTCAATCATAATTTTTGATCTTTTGAAAAATACTGGAAAATTTAAAAAAATACGTTGCCCTGTTTCTCTGAAATTCTATGAAGTGCTAAGAAATCATATGTAAAGTTTGTAAGGACTCTATAAAGACGATTCTAGGTGCTATGCTATAGTTAGTGAGGTACTCACATTTTGTATTTATATGTCATCCCTACATAATTATTTAAGTGTTATAAAATATTTAATACGCTATATAAGTATGTATTAATATGTATTGTATATAAGTATGTATTAATGATGACTTGTGTCAAATAAAGTAACATCACTTCAAATGTGGTACGTAACTTGCGTGACAGACTCTACCACTCGGTTTTTTATCACTACTCTATTTTTATAATTTCTTTTCTATATTATCAGGTTTTAATTATGCCAACGTGTTCTTAAATCATGCTTTGTTTTATTCATTTCTTTAAAAGACCGGGTCGCGGTGGACAGGCGATCGGCAAGACGTTTGTGCATCTCGTGTACCCTCAAGTTTGGTTTTGTCAATATGTAATAAGTCAATAATATACCTACAGGTGTTTTAACTAAGTTTAAAGTTTGTATTTAATTTTACAGATAATGTGAAAAAATACAATTCCTTACAATATATTACAAACTTGTCACACACACCCTGTATTTCTTCCTAAATTCACAAACTTGCTTGTCAAAGTAATAAGACAGTGGATTTAGCCGTTGAATTTTTAAATCACAATGGACAAAAAAATCTCGTTCATACTATACAAAATTGTCTGCGATTGTGCGTTTACAAACTCGTTGACATTTTTTTTAAATATTTGCGTTAGGAGACTGCCCGGTGTCGAAGAGAAGCCAAAACAAATTTTGCGTAATAGCAGATCAAAAAAGTATCGGATATATTTCATAACGCAGGTACTCAGAAGAGATAACAAAATGTTACTGAAGTTGGTGACCACTGCTTAATTGGTGCAAACTAGAGAGAGAGAAAGAGTGAGAGAGAGATACCAGTTAATTTATTGACTAATCATCTCGAATATTCCCGCCAATACACCCACGAACCCCATGACCGATTTCGTTTGGCGATCGGAGTGAAAGTCTTGTGACTGCAAGGGTGGTGCATAATTAAAATAATTGCCGCTATGTGTAGCCAGCTAAATATAAAATAATGAAATATATAATAAATTAAATGCTGTAATTAATTTTGATTCCTTTCCAAACCGGACCTCTATGCTTACTATTATTGTGGTCATCTATTACTTAGTGATATGTTTACTTAATTATATAATTAATTATAATATCTATGACATTACGATATTTAGTTATTTAGCCTACAGTTTTACAGTGATTTTTTTATTTATCTACATAATAAACATCATAAACATAAGGAAGAAACAGTTCAGTAATCAAGATTAAAATTTGGTCAAATCACAAACATAGAAACTATTAAAAATATAAACGAGGAGAGAATTTACAAATACGTTTGGTGTCTCCAGAAAGAATCGCAGGTTAATGAAATATCCCACTCATTTGGATGTGGGAAAAAAATTCAGGCCAAAAAAATCCTTAATGACTTTAATACGTATTAATTGAAATTTCTATATGAAGTATATGCTCGCAAAACTGTTTTTGTCTAACACTGTCGAAAATACAAGGTCGTGTCGGAGATAGGCAGACAGACTGACCGCAAAAAATATAGAACATAGTATTTTCTCTGAAAGTTATATCAATCCATAATCAGATATTCTAGGAAAGGAGTAAAAAAATATACTCTTAAGCTACTACAGTTTGAAGACTTTTACAGAGGCATTAAAAAAAGTGTAAATTTGCTTAAATACCCTTATCTGCCTTCCCGATCTCATCTGTACATCGTCAGTTTTCACGCGTCACGGTTCTCAAATCTCCAATCCTTATTTCTGATGCTGTCTAAAAACCGAGAACAAAAAAGTTTCATAGCGCTTACTTAATAAAAAAACATATTAAGTTTACCGTCTATTAGTCATAGATTTTTTTTTATTACGAATACATATATAAGTATACGTCATCAATGGCATGCGCGCGATGCTATTCAAGAAACCACTTCCAACTTAAACAGGCTTAAGCCAACGATGTTTAATAATATATATTTATAAGCCATTAATAACGTATATTACATTACCTCATCAAACAACGGTTATTATTTTGTTATGCAAACGCGTTTCATAACAACGACAGCTAATTCTTAACCTGATTTCTGACATATTTATGTCAGAAATGTCATGTCAGATTTGACAGACGAATTTTGTTTTGCTCGAGCACGTCGGCGCGGCGCGGCGGTCAGCTCTCGTTCGCTGAGCAGCTCTCGTGTCTTTCAACGGCCCAGTCGTCGCGAGCGGCTCCGTTGGCTCTTTCTCATTTTTCACATCGTCTCCGGCCGGCTGGTACATTGGGTAATAAACGAATTTGTTGCGTTATTCCGTTCGGGTCGTGGATTTCAATCGTTGGATTTTATCTGAAGTTGTTTTTGCGAATTATTTTTTTTATCTTTGCTATATAGGAGACAATTATTTTCAAAGTTGTTGTTAAAATCAACATTGCTGTAATTTTATAATGTAATTAAACTACAAATGCACTGCAGTAGGTATTGCCGCTGCAAAAGAATTCACAGATGGAGTGCATGATCGTAAGAACCAATACTGTCCTGCCAAATATATAAAAAAATATTAATAAATATACTTATAAATTATTAATATCTGTAACGCGTTGTTCGAAGTTAAATTGTAAAAGAAGAAAAATACAAATATTTGTCGGAAACAAATAAACATAAAAGACAGAAAATAAGAAATTACTAAAGAGCTAAACGAAGGAAAGAAATTATGGTCATAAATTGTTTTAATTGAAATCTTTAATAATATGTTCAATATATACATTTCGATTAATAAAAAATACAAAAAAAAAGATTAAATCAGAAAAAATAGAAGCTTCCATGATTGAAGATATATTAAGGGCGCGGCATTCTCTGATTCAGTAGTTATTAAGACGCTGCACTGGTAACACGCATAAAATATGGACGTCATTAAGACGCACATGAGACACTATCTACTCCTATAGTAAACCAATCTGGTTACTCTGCTACCGAAGCCACCCGCGACATATGTAAACGCGTAGCTCCTGAAGCAATATCTGAAGCTACTGCAAAACGAAGGTTCCAGCGGTTTCGTAGCGCGATTATTCATTTTATGACCACACTCTGGTCGACCGATGGAATTGGATAGCGATAGGTTAAAATTGTTAATTGAAGGTGATAGTCGACTAATGACACGCTGACTAGCAACTGAGCTCGGGTGCATTCACGGAATTATAGAGAATCATTTACACCGCTTGGGAAAAAGCTTTTAATAGTACTACATGAACTTAACCCGGATCAGCTGTAGCCATAGCCCGGTCCTCATATAGCCAAACAGATCCGCCTTACAGTTCTGGATTTTGGTTGAACACATATCCCCCACCCAGCATATTCCCCTGACCTTGCACCCACTGGTTATTGTTTGTTTAGATCGCTCAACAACGCCTTGTGCGATAAAAAATGATGAAGACCACCCGCGACGGTTCATAGATCACTTTTTTCAATCCAAGCCACGTGTCTTTTACATAGATGCTATCCATTCACTGCCACTGCGTTGGAGAGATGTAGTACAAAATAATGGTGATTATTATGTCGAAGATATATATATATATATATATATATATATATATATATATATATATATATATATATGTCACCTTCTTCTCTGTGTTTATTTTGCCACCAGCGATTGACCTTAAGTGACATGCAACTTAGTTTCATTCATGTAAACATAACCATATCCCTCTCTCATCCGTCATTAGTCATTAATTAAGAAATAAGGTGAACTCAAATTGTAAACCATACAAAACCAAGGGCAAACTAAATGAGTAAACTCCCTTGTCAAAGTAACACTACAGTTGAGTTAACCGTTGAATGTTTCAACCACAATGGATAAAATATCCTAGTTCATACTATTATAAATTTTTTTTTGCGACAGCGCGTTTACAAACTTATTGACGTTTTTGGAAATTGTCTCGTCTGCTGAGATCGAAGAGAAGCCAAAGAATTTTTGCATACAGGGCAGATCAAAAATATATTGGTCGATTCGAATGGCTCTTTAACTGGACAAATGATTCGCGTTCAGGTTAAAACTTAGTTTATTCAATAGCACTTACGCAGTAATAATCGAATACGTGAACTTAAGAACTGATGAAAAGCAATTGTCTAGGTTATAACAGAGATTTAGTTTAAAATTTAGGATCAAATGTCATTTTGGAATACAGAAATTACAAAATGAAAACTCTACAGTATTAATAAAATCTTTCGCTAATAAAGCTGCGAGCAAACATACCTATACTGAAGCCCCAAGATCATTTGTAGAAGATATATAATGATGTCTATGAAATGAATATTTTTATAGCGTCCGAATTGGTAATAAATGATAATGACTCTGGCACCAGAATTTGCGCTGGAGTTATCTTAAATCTTAGGCATGCCTTTCACCATCCACCGTTTAATCTAGATATCCTTCCTAACAAGCCACTTCTTCCTAACCAGTCTCTAGCTTGTGAGACATTTAACTTACTTGCCGATTGTCTAGAAGACAATACTATTACCTAATCGAACGATCTATACACAGATGTAACAAAAAAGTATCTATAATGCATATATATGATTATGCGCATCAAACTGAAAAGAAGATACTGAAATTCCATTACTCTTTGTCTGAAAAAAATCACATTTTTAAAAAAATATATTCTTTTTTTATAGAAACCAGCTTGAAGTATACTCAGTTAGATGCACCTTTACTAATAATAGACACATACTTTGTCACAACCTGTATATATATACGCGGTGTGGCAAAAACTTGTTTATTATTTACGCAAGTGTTTTAGTGCATTAAATGAAGTAAAAAATTTTAAGGAACTATATGATAATTTTCAACTCAAGTTAAAATTGCGATTTTAAAGGAAAAAATGCGTTTTTTTTCAAAAACATTGAATTTACAAATATAATTTTTACAAATATACTCAGTTTGACGCACAGGATCATAGGTGTGAATAAAAAACCAATTTTTTTGTTACATCTTTTTATGAAAAGAGACAGGTTCTAACAGATTGCCCAACGCAGAGCCTAAACTACTAAAGCTAGAAACGTGAAACATGGACTATAGATCCATTCTGTAACGTGAAGACTCGTGTAGAAAATATTTTCTGAAATTAAATTCCTAGGAAGATGAAGTAGTGTGTAAAAATTTGTATGGGAAAATAATGTAGTAAGCCTACCCGAACTACACTAGTTAACCGAAAAGGTGCCATAAAGAATCTAGTAAGCGAATAATCAAAAGCAAAATTTTACCGAAAGATGAAATTAAATATTAATGAGGTGGAAAAAATAAAAGAGTCAACTAAAAGAATGAAGCCTACGAAGTATGAGTTGAATAAATATATAATGAAACAGCCAAATGTCAGTCTGTTTACATCGACAAGTTATTTTTCTTTCAAGCGAGTGAAATAAAACAATACAAAAATTTTACACTGAGATAAGACATTAGACCCTATTGAAATAATTTCTGAAAGTATCTCTAGGTTGAAAAAGCTCTATCAATTGTTTCTTCTTCTTCTGAGGCAATGCGGACTGTAAATATCAACACCTCTAATATAGCTTCCGCTGAATCCTGTTGGAGCCCAAATTATAGAAAGACTCCAAATCGTAGTCATTATAATTAAGGTGGATTCAAATATAGTTTCATTTTCGGCTCCGCGTATCCGCACGAGACGGGGTCGCGTCTAGCGCTCCATGAATGGGCGGCGGCGCGGCAGCGGTAGCGGGCGGTAGCGCGGTGCGGCTCGCGTGAGCGAGCGAGTGGCGCAAGGCGCGTGGACGGCGCTATGCGGGTCGCAGGTCGCGCGTTTAAGGGGACACGTACGCGTTTGCTGTGTAGTGTGAAAAGATTACCCGTAGGTAATAAGATTTGCCGTTGTCAGTTGTTCAAATTTGAAATAAATTAGAATTTATCTATCATAAACGAACATTATCTGTTTAATTAGTAATACTTGTAATCATTTATTTATTATATTTGAATACAAACCTAATTATGTTTTGAAATAAATATGGTGCGTGACAACTGAATTGGACACGTTACTAAAAATTATACATTAATAATTTCGAACTTATCTCATTTAAAACAATTAGTTACTTTTTTTAAACACGAATTTTGTTTATTTTAACTACATGGTTGAATATTTTTAATTTATTTCTTTAAAAAAAAACAAAGAAAAATTATTTTCTTTTCGCCCCCCCCCCCGAACATTGTATCTTTTTTAATGAATTTATAAAATAACCGCAATAAGAAATCCTCAAGAAAATACATAGATAACAGAGTTAGATATAAATTACATTTTTGTTATTAGTAAATATTGCAAGAAAAAAATCACGTGGGAATAATGAAAAACTCACATTGGACCTGGAGACAAATTTATTGGCAGATAATTTTAAGTAACTAAAAATTAATTATGTACGGTAATATAAATAATTTATGGAGGTTATGAAATATATATATACATACATATATATATATATATATATATATATATATATATATGTGTGTGTGTATATATATATATATATATATTGATATATACTTAACTGTATTTATTAATATTTACACCATTTTGTATTTAAGGAAGAAGAAATTATGATCATCGATAAGATTTGCTCAACACGGTTGAGTATGGAACATTTCGATTCAGTAACACGTATGTGTTACTAAATTCAAGTAATTTCCTAATTTGAAAACATATACAGTGGAAATGGTTCAACAAAACAGAAAAAAATTTCAAAGATCTCGTCTTTATTAATGGTTACCTTATTACGTATACATACATTTCACCTGTTGCTAAAATAATCATAATTTAATTCTCAGTTCATGCCTAAGATATAAATGAGCTATAAATTTAACTATAACCTTCTTAGATTATCCTATAATCTAAGATTTTCCTGTAAACACGTGCACTAGTAACTCGGATCGCAAAAGATAATAAATAATTCAGAAAATTAAACGCAAGCTGGCACCAAACGCCGACCAAAATAACTCTTTCCACACCTTAAGCTCAAATCTAATCAGGTGCGACCGGGACGAACGGCCGCCGCGTAGCGCTAGCCAGAGCGGGACGGCGACACTCACCGTGTCACGTTTTTGATATTTTCGCATCGCGCCGGTGACTGGATTTCGATCTTTTGTTTCCTTGTAATAACAATATAACCTCCTGCTAGAGTGTAACCCAAAGAGTCGCTACATCTATTGCGCCTACCTATTGGCTGGTGCAACTCACTTTTACTTTTCTTCGATGGCGCTGGCCGGACGGGACGAGCGAGTTCTTTGCTTGATATTAAACGCCGTGTGAAAAATAAAACAAAACATTCGTTAAATAACATTCTTTAAATATATTTGTCGTCCTTATTTCGATAATTAAATGAAACTACGTGATGTAGTATTATTTCTACTTTCTTTAAGTTCTTTACTACGACCTAGGTTTCGTTGTATTACAACATCTTCAGGTGGGCTATTATCAAAGATTCTTGCTAATAGCATAATAATATAATAGAAATATCTTTACTAGTAGTCCACCTGAAGATGTTGTAATACAAGGAAACCTAGATCGTGGTAAAGAAGTTAAAGAAAGTGGAAATAATACTGCATCACGTAGTTTTATTTAATTGTGAATAATGAATTTCGACAAAATTAACCCCAAATATGTTCAACATCCTTATTTCATAAATTGTAAAATGATTTTGATATTTAATTTTTAAATTACAATATGACCATAGATCATGTTGTAACTTAAAAATGAAATAAAGTACTCATATTTGAGAATTCTTTTTCATATTCTTCATATAAACTTTAAGTCCACTACGCATTTGTCTTTCCTATGTTTAATTACAATTTAAATGACTTTCTTAATATACGGAATAATTCCAACTCCTAATTCCGAGGAAAGTCATAAATACTATGTAAATATTTATGCACTAGCTGTCGTTCCTCGAAAATAACGTACTCATATTTGAAAAGGGATTAATCAAGTTCTTTCTCATATTCTTCACATAAACTTTAAGTCCACTACGCATTTGTCTTTCCTATGTTTAATTACAATTTAAAAGACTTTCTTAATATACGGAATAATTCCAACTCCTAACTCTGAGCAAAGTCATAAATACTAACTATGTAAATATTTATGCATTAGCTGTCGTTCCGACTTTCTTCGAATAGGAAAGGATACGTGACTCCATTTTATGTTAAGTATAATTACTTATTTAAAATTTTGGAATATGATTAAAAAGTATATTGAATTGAGCACTCTAGTGAAATTTATTGAATTGAGCACTGTAGTGAAATTTTCTTTAAATAGCTTTTGTTAATTTCTAGTAAAGAAAAATTTATACAAATTCTTAAATGTATCGATTTAAGCGTCGATACTAATTACAATTAATTTGTAAAACACCTCGGTAGAGAGATATTTGTTCTGGGGATTTGCAGACGAGCGCGCTCTTAATAAACATACAGAATGAAAATCAACCGTTTGTAAGGATAAAATCGACGTAAGAATGTTGGCTTTAAGCATTCTATTTTCCAAAACATTACAACAACAGGTTAAATGTCTTGATACTTTCTTACAAATTTATGATATAGAACTACCCTTTCTTCCATTTCCAACACTCTTTAAAACTAGTTTATTTCCAACACTCTTTAAAACTAGTCTATCATATCACTCATGAAAACTAGTCTGCTTCCAACACTCTTTAAAACTAGTCTATCATTTATCTTCCTTACAAATTTATGATCTAGACCTACCCTTTCTTACATTTCCAACACTCTTTAAAACTAGTCTATTTCCAACATTCTTTTAAACTAGTCTATCACTCTTTAAAACTAGTCTATTTCCAACATTCTTTTAAACTAGTCTATCACTCTTTAAAACTAGTCTATTTCCAACATTCTTTTAAACTAGTCTATCACTCTTTAAAACTAGTCTATTTCCAACACTCTTTTAAACTAGTCTATCACTCTTTAAAACTAGTATATTTCCAACACTCTTTAAAACTAGTCTATCATTTCCAATACTTTTTAAAACAAGTCTATTACGTTTTCGCAATTATTTTTCAGCACAACAATTTTATCGTTAAATTTTTATCGAAAAATTATTATATACAGCATGCAGTTAACGATAACAATTTTTGAAATTGAACAGATTTCCATGGGTAACTTTCACAAAAAAGAATTGTATACTGCTGAAGTAGCTTTATAAAGGTAGCCTATACGCTCAGATTCAATCCGGATTGACTCAACTGAATAAAATTTTTATATTCTGTTTACCTATCCGGAATAAAAAAAAACGTCTGTTTACTAAAAGCTGAAGCTAAGTGAATGTCTTAGAATATTCACACGTTCTATGACGTTAACTTTTGATTTATAACCCATCCTCATAGTAACATTCATCAAAACTTCAAAGTCGCAAAACCACTTATTACTTTCAGTTGTAGAGACTCAAAAAGCAAGAAATGTTTGAAATGAAAACGTCTTTAGACGCATCTGCGCATAATTTTCGAGCAGTAAACGAAGCTGAGCCGTCAGATTTGGGTCGGTGATGGTGAATCGGGTCAACTCGAATCCTTTTGACATCGACCAGGCGAACTATTAACTTTAAGTGTATGAATCGAGCAATATTTACAAAATATAATTGTATAAGTGCACCATGCGCACTTTTTGATTAACATTTTATTTTTTTAATATAATTTATTACAATACGCGTATTGTATTTTAAAATATTAATCTCGCATTGTTACTAATTCAACGAACTAATATCCATCATATCATATCAATGTAACTATATATATATATATATTATATATATACGAATGTTAAAAATCAAATCAAAAAGATTGAAGTCAACAGTCACATTTCTGTGAAATTCATCAAAAAGTATGATTCTATCAGCTCTCGATTAATATGAGCTGAATCACGTACAGTGCATTTGATCTTCTAGTCCATGATCATTATTATCTAAAACAAGTAGGAGAAATTGTACAAGTCTCTTCACTACCTTCATATAGGAAATTATTCGCCTAGAGTCTAGAAACCTATATATGTAGATATTAGTACAAAATCACCACGAGCAAACTGTTCCACTTTTCAAAATAACGTATTTCACTTATCGTGGACTGTTTCTGGAATAGTTATCTCTTTGTCAGGTTACTTTTAACTGATACACTGTTCAAACAACGCGAACGTCTCGGTAACTGGTACGCCGGCTTTTTACTCGACTCGCCACACAATATTTATGTACGTCGTGAATTCGTTGCAACATTACTTGTCCAATTTCAATATTGTTCGATAAAAAAATATTCCCATAAGATAAGTTTGATTGATAGCTATGTGGGTACTTTGTGAGGCATTGAGAATTATGTGCGAGTGCGAAGATTCTACGGTCTTCAATCGCATTTAGCGCCTCGAGGTTGCCTCTGTTTCGATATTAAAGACATATTCTATTTCCTAATTGATATTAAAATATATTTTTTCATTTTATATTTCTTTGTTTATTTCCATCTGGTGTAAATATGGACGGTTTAATCTACTAGCCATTTGTTTATGTTTTCTTATGTAATATGAAAGACAAACCACTTATCAAAGTCAAAATTAACTTTTCCGCTTTTGAAAATGAAAATTGATACAAAGAATCAATCGCTGGAGTACGAATGTAGAGAATTTAAAAAATATACAGTCGAAATTGATTGTAACGACATTATCATTATCATAAATTCGACTGTATATTTTTTAATTTTTAAATATTCTTATATAAAAAAAAATTTTGTTACATCGTACGATCGTATAAAACTAAATAAGTTACAAAATAAATCAATACGTCTGGTATATAAGCTATCAATAAATTGATTCAGATACTATTCTTTCGAGAATGGATGCTAAACACACTTATGTCCATAAATTAGCCATAGCCAAAAGTTTTTTTAAGTGACAGGTGTGCGACGTTCGTATTATAACTATTAAATGAAAACAAACATATGATATACCTCTAACGAAAAACTTTTCAAAAAGGACCAGTAGTATTAAATTCGGTATATCGTTATTAGCAACGTTCTCATAAACAGTATTTCAGATAAGGCGATTGTACGAGATCCAGTCATGTCTCCAGTTTTCGCCGTCATAACCAGTATGTTGTTTTAATCGATGTCGATACAATCAGTGTCTACTGTATGTACAAAATTCGTTACTTTTTCGTAACAATATTTCCTATCATCTACATATTGTGTTTGTGAAGTACCTCCTCGCCACATGAAGTATAGCTTGTCTTCTCGCATTAAAATGCTTGCAATCTATATCAAAAAGCCGCATGTCCAAGTTCAGTACTAACTGTCATATTGTATAGGTAGATTACATTTTTTTACAACTTCGTAATCAAACTATGAAACCCAGAATTACCACAATTTTAGTTTCCACAATTTTGGTCCAATCTGCAAAATAATTTATATATCTTATAATTATATCATTTAATGTTAAAAAATCTCGATAACGTACCTTATCGTACTTATAAAGCGGGGAAAATGTTTTTTATACGACCCTTGGATAAGTTTTTCAGTTGGATAAGTTTTCATGTTCAGTTGGATAAGTTTTTCAAAACGAAATTGAGATTCTGCAGACATTTTTTTCGTTTGTTGTTTCATATAGTTTTTTTCAAGTAAGAATTCGAGATATATCAAATGCAAATTCACTTTATGGATAAACTTTTGTACGACTGTAAATATTTAAAAAAAGTCACACTTGCTTGATAAATTGCGTTGTTAATATGGCGTCGAATAATCAGGTATAAAGTTACGAGAAAGCTGAAACAATCGCATCTTCTGCAGTGAAAGCCTGTCTAAAAAGTATTCTTGGTACTTATTTTATATCCTCTTTTCACTTTATTATAATAATGCACAAAATTGATACGACATAAAATTATAATCTTGCACGGTCTTGTAAGGTTCCGTTCATCAGAAGGGGAAAAAAACAGGATTCTTTATAGAAGCATATGAACAACCATATCAGTCTGTCTGTCAAAACCTTTTTCTTTTAACCCCGACTTGAGATAACAATTTGAAAATAGATCTCTATACAGCCTTACACTGTTGTAAAAATTTAAAGTTGTTTTGGTCACGCAACAAAAAGATAAGGCATTTAAAGAATATTTTTTTATTCATAAAATAGTCTAACTCATTGATCATCAAACCATCATAGAGGACTAGAATCTTGAAATTATTATGTAGGCATAATGGAGTCTTATCGCATAAGGTAAAAAGTAAAAAATAAAACATTTATTTATCTATATCTAAGTAGTTTGTTTATTACGCCTCCGAAAGATAGAGCAGGTAATATGTTTGCGTTGTGAAAAAAGTATAACTGTAAATAATTTAATTGGAGATAATATATACCTTAAAGTGCCTAAATGTATACGGAACCTTCGTCGAATCGTGATTGACAGGTTTATTAAACAAAATATAACAGCGAATATCAAACAATTAAGAAATAAATTAATTCCATATAACATAAAATTTAATAGTTCTTTCGCTGGGAGGGAAACTCAGACCCAACTCTTTAATTTTGAATGCGAATGCCATTAAGACAAAAGTTTTTTTTTAGTTTTTCTTTTATTGTAAATAAATCTTCAAGATTAAAATCGGTTTTATTGTATAGAACCATCACATACATCTTGCATAGGTCTTGTTTCATTTTATTATTCAATTAAAATTCAACTTAAGTGTCTCAAATTAGCGCACGTATTTTTATTCGATCATATCATATTTCTCTTTGTTGTGTAGTTGCGTTGTGCAAAAGCGTTTATAAATTCTAAATTAAAAAAATACAAAAACAAGTTTCTACCATGTTTTCCGATTTTACATTTTCTCAAGTACTCGAATTATCTCAAGTAGTAGTATATAGTGTGCCTTTGTCGTAAGTTATGGATCATAATGTCATCTGGTCGACTGTCTAACATGGTGTCAGGCATAACAATATCAAATATATATGAAATTGAACGTTAGTCTGTAAAAGATTACGGTAACCAACATTTGGGTAAACATCTCAGATATTAGTGAAGTAATGAACCCTTATAATTATGTCCTATCCGTTCGTCCTACTTTTTATAACCGCCTCATAGTTTTTACAGCTCTACGCTTAAGTATCTTCAAAAGAAATTTCAGAAAGAAGAAACTTCTGGTGTGTTTAGGACCACACGATAGAACTGACAATTTCTAATTTTCATACATACACACACACACACACACACACACATATATATATATATATATATATATATATATATACACATAATAATTACATATATGAGGAATTGGGCCAATCAGGAGCATTGCGAAGTTATTATTTTAAAATACTGTATTTGCCTATTATATTAAACTACTCTCAGACAAAATATTAATCAGAAAGGGCGCATGCGCTTAGAATAGTAGTTCTCTTGATATCTAAAAAAAGTGCGCTTGGTGCGCTTAAAAATTAGTTCACTTGGCCGATGCCTTAGGGAGCCGAGTTTACCTGATTCAGCGTCACCGATTCGAGCGTGACGGCTCAGTTTCGTCCAATTCCTCAGAAAAAGTGTGTCTAAAGAAGCTTTTACTACAAAAATATTGTATCTCCTCAGACGTTTAAAATGTAATCTTTTTGGAAATTGATGTTGTATTTGCTATTTTTATTTTTAAGCAACGTTTGCGAAATATTAACCTTAAGTGTTGCGTTTTCTACACTTTGCTTCCTAATTTCTTAATTATAGATTTGTAAAATTGGAAAAATTCTATATAGTATAGAATTTTCAATAAATTTTATTTTGGTCAACATGCGTCAACAACACTACTTCACGTGTATCCAAACACCTACTTGCCTAGTTTTCACAGCATATTCGTTGTTATAACTAAACAGAATTCGTCAGACGATTGAAAAAAAAACTTGTAACCAAATTATTTCGAAAGTTTCGTAGGCTCTTGATCCGTGAAAAGTGAACTTTGATCTTAGAGTGCTAGCAAGTAAGTCAAACGCAATTTTTTATGATATTTGTTCTCAATTGAATTTAACGACGAATCATAAAATGAAACAACCCACGAGCAATACCCGTGCGCGCGGCGCTGTTCATTATTTACATTGACAAATTCTTACTCGGCTATATCTTATCGCAATTTAAATACAAATTTCAGTTTGATTTGTCCTCGTAGTTTTACTTGTCGCCGTTATTGGCCCGCATTCATAATTCAATAAATCTTGTACTTCGAATTAGGAGGCCTAGTTTTGCTCGCGACGTATCACCGATGTTTTAGTTTACATTGTAATTAGTTAATTATATGGCGAGAAACATTCCTTTGAGTTTAATTAATCTCATTTAAATGAAAAACTTTAAAAGTGTTGTATACTATAAGGTCTTCTTGCTCTCGCACCTACATATATGTTATTTTTGGGTGTCACTAAATCTATATATTAAGACGTATTTTAGATACTCCTAGGAAATTCTTCATGTTTAAGAAGACTGAATTTGTTTGCGTCGGGAAACGACATGTCAAAAAGTATTCCAGAGTTTATTCGTTCTAATGAAAATACCATTAACATCGGTGGTTTTTTCAGGCAAAAAAAATTACTCTTTTATCCCTAATCCTCCAAACGATTTTATATATTAATATGGTGTTATAACTCTTAGTAATAAACGAAATGAATCAATTTCCCGTCACGTATTCTTTGAAAGATAAAAATAAGGCAGTTGCCATGTATTTCAGTGTGGTGGTTTACATAGGCCAACATAAACATTGTCATTAAAATGAACACGCCAAGTTCTTGAAATTTAGTTCAAAAACGCATCATATTGCATTGTTAAATCAGAAGTTAGCCGATGTTTCCTTCAATTTTTTGGGGTTTTTATTTGTTTGTTCTAAATAATGTCATAGTTTTTTGTTGATAATATTGCAACTTAATCAACCACTATTGTATCTTTATCGACAGCCAGCTTACAAATTTATATATCGGTTTGAATTCACAAAAAGATGAGATAATATTTATTAGTTAGCCGATGTTTCCTTCATTTTTTTGGGGGGTTTTTATTTGTTTGTTCTGAATAATGTCATAGTTTTTTTGTATAATATTTCCAATTAAGCAACTTCAATACATAATTGTCTCGTTATTGACAGCTAGCTTATAAAATTATGTATCGATCTGACTTTGCAAACGATAAGTGTTTGTTCTGAATTATATCATAGTTTTTTTTGTATAATATTTCCAATTAAGCAACTTCAATACATAATTGTCTCGTTATTGACAGCTAGCTTATAAAATTATGTCTCGATCTGACTTTGCAAAACGATAAGTGTTTACTACTTCTTTCATTTGTTCCTAATCTTTTTTAAAAGCTTTAATCTATTTTTATTTCCATCTTTAACATTGTGTTAGGAAGGCTATGATATATATATATATATATATATATATATATATATATATATATTTATGGCATTTTGTTGCATTTTTTATTTAATTCCGATAATAAACTTTTATGAGCGAACCATGATTTTTAGCTAAATATTTTCGTGTGTCTTAAGCATTATTCAACAACTTATAGATAAGACACCCATATAAGTTTTGCAAGTGTCATCAGCGGTGCAAGACACACCCTTTATTATTTTAAAAAAAGCTTATCTTAACAGGCTTTTGGGTAAATATTGATCGCGTTATTTATCACTTAATGGTGCTAAATGCGATCAGAAATGTTACACACTATTTGCTTACCTACCAGCTAATCAGCAAGTAGAGTTGAATTTTCTATCGGCAGTAAATAGGCCTTTTGTAAATTTAACGAAGTTTTCTGTCCTTGATGTCAGATATAAAGGGCCAGGATAAAGATTCCTACCGTTATGCGTCACTTTGGATAGTACGGGCGTTTATCTAACATCTTATATGTATACGATAAAATTTGGAAGCATAGGTATTACTGTAACTGGTCAAGGTAGGGCTTCGTATTATTAATTGGTCAAGGTAAGAACTACCTGTCGGAAAGACTTGAAATTTTATATGCATTCATTAGTACTAAAATTATTTTTAAACCGATTTTTTTACAGCATTAATCTTTTACCAACGCTCAAAACTTTATTTAGTAAGAGTTTAATTTCTATAAAAACCTGTGAAGCATGCGTAGAATACTCACTACGAGGTTTTAGTACACATTTAGACACTCATAAACATTTAAGTGTATGTGGTATTTCTTATTAAATTAGTTACATATATTAATTTTTCACAAATTTTTCACTATTTCCTACTAAATCTTTCATAGGAATAAAGACGAAACTAAATCTAAAAACGTATAATTCCACATAGTGAAGTAGAGAATGTAGTAGAAATTATCGATTTTTCCTTTATTTATGTTTTAAGACCTCTTTTATGTCAACTTTCAAGATTGTAGTCGATCGGAAGTAACTTACAAATTTTGACGATTAGTAAGTATTGGTATGAATAAAAAAATAAGTTTTAAAGGCTAAATCCTTTCGTTGCGTAAATCAAATAATTTGTTAGTAATGTAAGGCTATAGACCTCATTACCTAAATGATATTAATTTAAACTTAGTATTTCAAACCGTTTCTGGAAGAGATGGACGAACGCATAACCAAGTGATCCTAAAAGGGCTCCATTTTTTTCATTTTGGGGGACGGAACTCTAAAAGAAAAAAGTCAAAAAAATTATTTTTTTGTAATGTTCACTCATAACTACAAAGTGTTATTGCAACTTAGAAAGCTAATAGCATAGATGCCATATATATTGGCAAATGAACAATCTCTACGCACAGTCATATTATACAGCTATAAAATATAAGTATCGTGGTAGACTATAAAGGATTTCCATATTTACACCCACTCCTAGCAACAAATTTTAAGGAAGTGGCGATACCCTCCCCATCAGCCTTATATGGTAGGTGGAGTTTCGGAAAAAGCTACGCAAACCTGGGAGATTATAATATATGAATCTACTTATAAAAAACACTCACTAATACGTACATTAAAATTAACTACTTAAAAATAAAATTAAAGACTACTCTTGTATTTAGTTTTTTCAATTGTTTTTTTTTCTTCTTACGTCATTAGAAACGTTTAGAATATTAATAATGTGTTTTTTATGTTTTATGTATAAAATCTAACTATTTTCTGTGGAATCGGTAGCGACAATGGAATACTAAATTACAGCTCACGTGCTTTTGTTATTGACAAATATATTCATGTTTTTTCGCAAATTTTATGAAAATTATTAAAATTATATATGTAAATTTGTATGCTTTTATTTATTTATTTATTTTGTCTCCAATGCAACATTTGTACATATAGCAGATTAGTGGCACAAGAGCAATTCTACCATTCAGCCACAAGCAAGAATGCAATTATTCAGTCCCGATGTGGTCCTCAAAATTGTATTATTGCAATGTTTGATTAATTTTTTTAAAATATGATTAAAAAAGTAATATAAACAATAGTGAATAATAAAAAAGACCTAAATTGGACATGCCAGGAGGAAAAAGAAAAAGATAAGGCATGAAGGAAAACAGGATATAGACGGAAGGAAAATGGCGCGAGTGAATCTAGCCGATACCTATCCGCTATACCTATAATTTTCTCAAACTAATAATAATACCGGCGGTGAATTTCTGATGCTAAGATTCAATAAAGCCCATATTTTGGCGGTGAAAACGCTGAATAAATGTTCTTAAAAATATGAATAGTATTTAGAAACGAAGCGCATATGTAGGTTTTCAGAATGTAACCCAGGACGGTTATTAGTTCATCGTTTAAATTATCGCGATGAACGTTGTTGATTTTTTTACCCCATTTCTACGCCATTATTAAGCGAAAAAAGAAGGGTTTGATTTTCCCTTTTTTTACTTCGTTAATTCATAAAGACTTAATTTTTTGGCGTTAAACGTCTTACCTGGTATTGACGGGGTCGCTTCCAGAGTACGATAGAAAGTAAATTCTGCAATCTTCGTAATCATAGACCATTAATATATCATCAGATGTATTAAAAAACAAAAATATATCATTATATTAATTTTATAACATTTTTTATAAAATTTATGGTTATCCCCACTTTTTCATTTACGAATAGAGTTACAAAAAAAAGTTTAGTTAAAATTCAAACGGTTTTACGTACAGATGTTTTCTTATAGATAAAACAAAACCAAGTAATAACAAACAAACGTTACGTATCCGATATTATTTACTATATTTTATTGAAAAAAGAAAAAAAATGGTAGAAAATAAAATACAGCAACGTTATTTTCTCCTAATCTTTAACATAGTGTTAATTTTCTGTACTACGTTATATTCACGTTTAATTTAGACAGTGTACCTCCTAGATCACGCGAGAATAAATCGATATTGGCTAATGAATGCACTATAGTTAAGTTACTGGAATGTGTCATTTTATACGAAATGTGTCATTTTTTTTTGAAAGTGATTGTTTAGAACTGCCGTAAGTATAATGGACGTAAAGGCTAAAATTGAATTTAGGACGTATCGTTTCTTCCAGAAAGTTATTGCAAAATAAATTTTTTTAACAATATGTAATTTGAGTAGATACTTTTATCGTAAGATGTTTTTATATATTATGTTTTTGTTCTTTATTTTTTTTTCTACGTTTTTGTTCGTTCTACAGTCGCCATTTTGAAAGTATTGTATTAATGTCCAATTACTCATTTAACATCCAAATTTTCATTTAAGCTGTTTTTATGCACTAAGTTTTATCCCAATCGAATAAGAAATATTGCTTCTTGAATATTTACAATTTTTATGGTCTATATACATAACACACACACACACACACATATATATATATATATATATATATATATATATATATATATATATATATATAAGATTACTAGTCGAGATTACCGTAGTAGGTGTATTTCTGCTAAATTCACCTAAAAGTATATACATTCGCAATTTAAATTAACATTTGTAAAGCGATAACAAAATTGAATTTAAACAGAAAACATGTTTTCGTGCATTCGTTACATTATACCCCCCTCTCCCTTCCCGTCTCTTCCCCTCCTCCCCGAACTTCAAAACTGTCGAGGGCCAGAAAGACCTAATCCTCACTAATTTGTCAAGTGTCATTATCTTTACGTTATCAGCACTCTGTTCGCTGATAAAAAATTTACGAAAACCACACAACTATGCGGCGAGTACACGCACACGATTGCGATCTTAAAATGCAACTCGCTTTGCAATAAAACCTTTTACTTACACGGTATATAATACGATATATAATACGATATATAATATACGTGGCGGAATGTTTACATATTTTGTTATTACATGCGTTCCGTCCTTTAAAGTTAACATCATTATCTTCGTTATCGTTCGGCTGGCCGGTGTAAAATCATAATTTTTGTATCGACTCGAATCGTAAAATTTATCTTCGGTAAACAGACAGAACGTTTTGCTGGTATTCTGTACGTGAACAAGTTGCATTTTGACTTTGCTTGCACTCAGCGGGTGAGAATTTTTTGCGACGTGCGATTCTTAATGATTACCCGCGTAATCGAATGATGCAACGATCCCCAAAGTCGCATGGTGACTACTAATTAGCGACTATGTCAGCGAACATTGCCTTATTTCTATTATTCATTGGTTTGGCTCTTTATTGTCTCGAACATGATTTCGATCAATTTTGGTGAGTTTTTGATGACTTTAACTAACTTTTAATATTAGGTCGCTGCATATCATGCAAACAGTAGATATACATTTACTAGAAGAGATCGACATTATCTCTCGGCATAGGAAGGCTGAAAACTTTATCTGAGTCCAATTCAATCAAGGTTACGCACGCTGATAATCCCGGCTAACCGAAATCTTGAGCAAGATGGACTTCGCTGATTCTCCGAGATTACACTTTTAATTCTTCGCAATGACCTCGCATTATTACATCATATCGAAATAGATGACGAGATAAGTTTTATAAAACAATGTGAATGTCACGAGAATTACCTGTATTACGATAAAAACGTAAACAAGTTCGCTTGTCTGACTACTTGGTATCGATAAGGCGCTCCAAATAAATTATAATTTGTACTCAAGATTGAATAAATATCTGGTCAGGATTATCCTCACTTACACATAAAATATCGCGCTATATATATTGTAAATCATTGTTCAAAAAATATTTTAGATACTATAAGAAAGAGTAAGTTATATTGTAAGAAAGAGTAATTGATCGCGGCTTATTTTTGTAGAATTTCTTAATAATAATTTATACACAAGGTTGAATAAATAGGATTTCCTCACTTACACATAAAATATCGCTATATATATTGTAAATCATTGTTCAAAAAATATTTTAGATACTATAAGAAAGAGTAAGTTATATTGTAAGAAAGAGTAATTGATCGCGGCTTATTTTTGTAGAATTTCTTAATAATAATTTATACACAAGGTTGAATAAATAGGATTTCCTCACTTACACATAAAATATCGCGATATATAGTGTATATCATTGTTCAAAAATAAATTTTAGATACTGTAAGAAAGAGTGATTTATACTGCAAAAAACAGTAATTGACCGCGGCTTATTTATGTAGCATTTCTTAACAATAATTTATACACAAGATTGAATAAATAGGATTTCCTCACTTACACATAAAATATCGCGCTATATAGTGTATATCATTGTTCAAAAATAAATTTTAAATACTGTAAGAAAGAGTGATTTATACTGCAAAAAATAGTAATTGACCGCGGCTTATTTATGTAGCATTTCTTAACAATAATTTATACACAAGGTTGAATAAATAAGATTTCCTCACTTACACATAAAATATCGCGCTATGTAGTGTATATCATTGTTCAAAAATAAATTTTAAATACTGTAAGAAAGAATAATTCATACTGCATAAAATAATAATTGACCGCGGCTTATTTATGTAGCATTTCTTAACAATAATTTATACACAAGGTTGAATAAGTAGGATTTCCTCACTTACACATAAAATATCGCTCAATATTATTCAAAAATTAATTTCAGATAATGTGAGAAAGAGTAATTTATATTGTAAGAAAGAATAATTAAGAAAGAGGTGTAAATGTCCACGGCTGATTTATATAGAATTTCTTAACAATAATTTACACACAAGGTTGAATAAATATCTGGTCAGGATTATTCTCACTTACATGTAGAAAATATAATTTTTGTTCAGTACTTGATAATCAATTTAAACACCTTATTCCTTTAAATTGCTCGATGGTATGATAAAGAAGATACATAAAAACAAATAAAAATCTTAAAAATTGGTTTTATAATTGTTATATAATGGTAATATTTGCATATATGCACTCACGAAAAATAAAAATTTAAAATTTTGCTATAGCTAAGTTAGAAAAATCGATTAACATTTTTAATCGAGTCCAATAATAGAAAGGCGTCAATCTAACGCTTATATATATATATATATATATATATATATAAATATATACATTTAGGTTTTTGTATATATTTTAATTAAGCTAATGCCCATAGTAATATACCCATAGTAATATGCCCATAGTAACATGCCCATATAATTCTAGGATAAATTTTGAATTTCCACTATATTTTGCATTTTTGCAGTATATTATCTTTAACCTTTATGCCCGATTTCCGTCCAATTTATTTGATTTACAGTTTTCCAAGTCGTAGCGGCATCGTCACTATATCTGAATGTATTGTTATGATATCAAGATATAAGCATATAAATGACGCCTTGTCAACGTATGTAAAAAGCTGTTCTCTTTAATATATTCACTTATTGATTTCTATGTCATGCAAAACTGGACTTGTGATTGACGATGAATTAGGAGTGCGAGAAGGTGAGCAGGAAGAATACCAGGTGAATGTTAGAGTTCCTTAAGTATACATTATATAAATAATTGTCAAGTTTCAGGGTCTCACCGGGTCTGTTAGATACTCTATAGTAAATTATATAGCAAACACTTAGTGGACGTGCATACATTTTTGAAATTTTGAAACAAAGAAGATAATATTATAAACTTATTCTAAACTAAAACATTTGGGTTTTTTAATGTGAAAAACTGGGGTAGGCTGTGATGAGTCGAGGGCCTTTTGGGCGTGACAACGTCTGCTGGAGAATGAAATGGAATCCATTTTACAAAGCAATGTGTATTCATATTTTGTTACTAGCTGTGCCGCGACTTCGTTCGCGTCGGAGTAAAAAAAGTTATTACGAACTTTTTTGTGTTTTTTTTTCTTTCAGAACTAAGCATGAAGTTTACTAAAAACGCAAAGAGATGGCGTTGGCAGCCAAATCGGTTACTCGTACGGGTCGAATTCGGAATAAGAAAAGTTATTAGGAATTTTTTTGTTTTTTTTTCAGCGTAAAGTTTACTAAAAACGCGTTGATGAGTGTAAAGTTTATTAAAAACGCAAATAGATGGCGTTGGCAGTTAAATCGATTCCGCCGGTTCTGATATTAGCGGCACAACGAAAGTAAACGAAAGATTGACGTATATTTGTTACTTGTGAACCGATTGAAATGAAACCAAGCCCAAATGTTAGCCCAAGCTAATCTAAATACAGCGTCTAAACCGCATCAAAATCTGTTCATCTATTGCTGAGATTAAAGTGCACAACGAAGGTGCATCCAGATAAACAGAAAAGCAGACCAAAATTATAAAAACTGTTGTTTTAGGCTTAATAGCTTGTTTTATTAGGTAGCGCTTACTTTTACTTAGAAATATTCAATGTATAGACTCAGTTTTTTATGATTTTATCATATGCGTAGATTTACAGTGAACTTAATTTTAAAAAAATTAACATGATTTAATTTGTCATTGGAATACACGCTTTAATATACGAAGGTGATATTAAAAATAAGATGTATGTACATCTAAGCGGTCCCCCGTTTATTATTAATAGTATTTCAGAGATAATTACCGTTTAAGAATATGAATACATAGTGCGAAAAATTTAGATGAGACTTTGGGTAACCGAATACCACCTTTCGTAAGGCTAGGTTTTTTGAGCCTGCATCAATCATACCTATTCTTCGGAGTGATAAGTGAGGTCAAAATTATTTCGGTTTTTAAATAATTCACAATAATTTAAACTGTCTGCGTTACAGACTGTGTTAAATCTGTGATATAGGATTATTTGCAGTCATCAAATGAGATAATAACAAAATTATGGCGCAAATTAATTGAGTTAATAATTATTTTTATAACAAGTAAAGCTTTTTTTGAAGTGAAACTTTTTTTTTGAAGTGAAAAACGCCGAATATTAATACTTTCAGCAACATATTAGCGCTTTCTTATTCTATGATATTCATTGAAATTAATATCGTTGAAATAAATATGTTATTGACCACGCATGGCGTTCAATATTAATATTAATGACAAAAATCACTTTTTGAAATAACATACTGAAATAATATATTTTTTGCATATGCTTAATAATATAATAAAAGTCATATGTTTATTTTTTTTATTTGTTTCTTTTTCTTTGTATCAGGCTCAAATGGCTCCATGGATTTTGCATCCAGACGATGAGATTTTGCATATAGACGAAATACATCCCTTAAAGGTATATAAACTTATATAATTATAAAATTTGAAATATATATTATACGCTATCGTTTATAGGTTAGTTTATTAAGGTAAGTTTATTTTATTTATTTTAAGTACTACCTTAATTTTTAAGAATTTGACAAACCTTAGTTGCAAAATTAGAGGGCGCGGAAACATTTTTTGAAGACTTTAGAAGCGATTGTCTCACCAACTATTGACTTAAGTAAAAAAACTATTTTGGAACCTCTGTATCGTTTTTCAATAAGAAAACAGGTATTTTTCGATTAAAAGTTTATTTCAAATGGGTTTGGATTAATATCCAAGGTATTACCATATGAGAGTAAAGTTTCAATCCATAAATTTGTACTCCGTTTTTTTTTGCTTTCCTGATAGGTTGTGTCTTCCGAGATATCTAGTTTAATATTACCACCGACGCCGATACGTTAAACGTTACACAAACAATTCAAACGTTATCATATTTACGTTCAAATTTTATATAATTTACTTTTATTTAATAAAACTAACAAAATACCATTTAAAACACTGAATCATGCACACCTTTTTTAAACGATTTATTCACATAACGCATTTTATTTATCATTATCTCGGCCCGCTTATAATAAACAAATAAATACTATCTAAGTTCCTGCTCCGAGTTATTTACATGGTAACGGGTTAGGAAAACTTTGGAATCTAACTAAATACATGTAAGTTGGTACATGAAGCGAATATACAGAAGGTGTCTATGAGAGGTATGTAAGTAATATTTGAATTTAGAATATTTGACTGTACAAAATAATAATAGAGTATAAATAAAAAAAATAGAATAATGTTAAATAAATTTATGTGTTTAATTTAATAATTATAACATAATTATATTATCATTTATACGTTCCTGGACAGAGTTATTTGCATGTCAATCTTTTTATGACATCATCATATATATTAATACGCTAAGGTTTTAAGATGTTACTCTCCCTTTTTAGAAAAAACCTCACAACTAATCCACATAAATTATATATCATTTTATAGATAATTGCTTGCTCTACCGGCATCCACAACTAAAAAATTTATTATTGCTATTGTTTTTGCAAATTAATTAATTATTAAAATTATATACACAAAACAGCAATGCTGCCATCTAACGGCTCAACGTCAATATGATTGACGGTCGGTAAAATTTTTGTTTAATTTCAAATCCACTCACGTATAAATAAAGTGGCGCTTTAGCTCAATGCTTTTGATACTTGCGCCTCTATATGTCAATTTTAGTAAAATATTTGTTTGATCTGTCATCTGAGCTTCATAATGGAATAAATAATGCGAAGACTTCGCACGGGTCACGCTAGTTTATAATAATACCATAATAAGAGAAATAAAGTCAGAGAAAAAAAATTTTTTTGCTTGTTTGTATAGAAGAAGTAAACTTGAAGATTACTCGGCCGATTTTAAAAATTCTTTTACTGTTAGAAAGCTACATTTTTGCATATAGATTAAGTAATATTTTATAAAAGTCTAGGATTTGGAAGAAAAACCAATCGCTTCCTTGGCTTACGTTGTATAAACTATTACAGGTGTCACAGAATGACATAAGATTTAATTATTTATCTCATTACGATCTATGGAAAATATATATTTATTAGTCATGATTCAAAACGTAATAAAATTAAGTCGGTTTTTACGTAACATTTTACGGTTTAATTTCCTTTATCAAAATAAATAAATTAAATACATAGGATCAGGAGTACATAAATCATTATCTGAAATTTATGTATTTTGAATAATTGTTTCAAAAGATATAAATAATATTATTGAATAGTCAAAATTAAATTACTGCCAGCCTTGCGAGGCGGTGACGTTGGCGGTTTGCCATTGTTTAGGATTTTTTGCGCTTGTATTAGATGGGATTAAAACTCTAATCCCAACTAATATTATAAAGCTGAAAGTGAATTTGTTGTTTGTCACCTTTCATCTCTAAACTACTCAAATAATCTCAACGAAATAATGTATATATACGGTTTGTACGTACATACGGTTTGTAATTTTTCCATTTTCTACGCCAACCACGCTACGAGTAAAAGCTAATAACTAATAAACACGAAATAATTTTCATATTTCCTTCATTTATTTTTATTTTATAAACATTTTACACATAGATGAAATGTCTTTTAAAGTAAAACTTATTCGGGCCCAATTAATCTTTCATATCAGATTCCTGTGACAGTGACATCAAGACAAATCTTCTGGTGATTAAATCAAAGTGCTCTGGTATCGATAGTACAGATGATATTTAGCCTACAGTAGACAACATAACACCAATTATCACTAAACATTCAATATCTCGACAGCCACTACCACTTTTCCATCTAAATAGAAAAAAAAATCATAAATCATTCCGCTGTCAAAAGGAATTTTTGTTTTAAACTCCATGATCTACTTCAGTTTATATTTCCTTAGAGTCGTATTAGTTCAATATATTGCTAACATATACTTAGCCTTGAATAACACTCAGATTACAATTCATGTATTTCTCGATTTCATGTAATTCATGTATTTCATGTATTTGTCAGTTAAGTATTTAATCCTGGAGAATTTATCTACTGGGCGATAGAAGATTTATTAATTCATAAAACCGATCTGAATTGACTGACATGCTGCTTGGGGTGTTAACACTAGGTAAAGTTTTGTCTTCTTGACTTATCCTCATACTAATCACAAATTTCCGGAGCAGACATCTCTTGAACATAAATAATTTATTAATATTTTTGTATTTACTGTGAGACTCTGGTTTTATTTCAACTTCTATCAATGATAAAGTAAATCTTTTTTGATCGGCCAATAGGAATCTGTTAATAAACACTAGCTCAAGCTGTCAATGTTACCAAACTCTTTTTTCTAATAATCCATTAAAAATTTGAACTTCTTAACGAATTACTAAATATTTATTTGCACTTATCGAATACAATGTCTAAAGAAATTTCAAAAGAATCTACCGATAAAAACTAGAATCAACCTTTGATAAACATTAATGTTTATTGCTTGACTACACAGATGTATGTTATCTGGATCTTACTAAAATTAATTACGTTGCCTTTATACTTCGCATACTTTTTTTTCCATAATTTACTTGTTCAAAAAACCGTGGCTATCACTAAACAACACTGTACTTCGTTTTCCAGTAACTATTACAGATTAAGCTTTCACTTATATACTAGTGCATGTCCGTAAAGCACACTGTTAGCAACAAAAATGTTGCCGATTTCATCTAGGTACAGTGAATAGATAACACACAATATCTGGGTAAAGTTCCTCCTTCAAAATAATGTCATGAGTACTGTGCATGAGCGCAAACCCAGAAGTGAGATGACAGGACGATTTCCTGCACTTTGACTGCATAAAATCAAATAAATATGAAAATTCTGCCAAGATATACTAAATCGGTCCATTAGTTTTTCAGAGTACTTACTAAATTGAAATAGGAGGTGTAGTCGCGAGAAGTTGCTAGGAATAAATAAATAAAATATACCATAAAATATTTTCAAAGAGGGTCTGATAGAAGGCGTGTTATTGTAAATTAAAAACACGCTGTAACCCCGAGCACATACACAAGTGTTACGAGAGGTGCGCTAGGTAAACTATGCCGAGTCATAATATCGTCAATTGTAAAAAAGGTCTTCTTTAACTGATAAGGATATTCGTTGTGTGTATTTGTGGTGACAATTTGGTGTTCCGCTCGTGTTTGGTGATCTAGTGATTGGTTTCATGGAATCGTCGACAGGTTTGGTGTTAAGGTTGTTCTTCATATTAGGTATTTGTGTCATTCGTTGGAAGAGTGACTCTATCACTTTGACGAACGAAATTTTAAATAACTTACATGTTACATGTTGAGAGCGTCCGAATTGTTGTTTGATTTAGATACCGTTATTATTTGAACATTTGTGTTTATCATTATTCGATGGGTAATACGCTGCAACGGTATTACGTGATGATGTTTATGGTATTGCTATAAATCGTTTATAACCAAGGTTGTTAGCAGTTTCACTATTAATTCGAATGGAAAAATCGATATAAAAGATACAAAATGTTATAGAGACACAAATTATTATGTGTTGCTTTTAATTCATCGATATATCTAATTATTTAAAATAGTGTCTACTCTTCCAAATGTAAACAACATTTTTTAATTCATTAAATTACTTATTCGAGAGTAAAATCGAATTACAAGAAAGAAACTTTCATAAAATCACTCGCCAAAAATGACGTAACAACCTAGGCTGGAACTGTTATATAACAACCCAACAACGACACCAACGTCTCTTCTACAGCATGCGTATGACTTATACATATTTTGCAGTAAATCTATTAGTAATTTTAGCGCATTTTGCATATTTATCACCATACAGAAACACAGACAAAAGTTTCAATAATTCGAAACCTTATTTTGCTCATATATCGCCAAGGGTTTTTTTTTAATACAGCAGGTATAATTTATTCACTTGATATAATGTTCGAGTATATTTTAGTACAAATTAATGACCATAATAAGTAATATTTTCAAAATAAATAAATTTTTTAATTTAATTATCGAAATCTTAAACAATACTTAAGAAAAACGAAATCGGACGAACTGTTCTCTTTATCTTGATCTTTGGGAATATTTTCGGAGGATAAAAATATAACTCAAGAAAATAACATTGTTAAGAAGTTACAAAGCAACGTGGAATTGATTAAGAAAATTTTATATGCTACCACAGAAGTCCACATAACTCACGTCAAATATGACACGTGTAACATGAGCGTGGTGATGTCACTCCGTATGTGTGAAATAATTTCGTAGAAAACACAATTTAATTTGTTACGGACAAATGTAATTTCACTTTCTGTGAAATACTTACTTTTGTAGGTAGAATATAATAATAAAAAAAAATGTTTGTATAGTATTTTCAATTCTAACCAGTCCGAAATTCATAGAACTAACGGCTTAATTCTTAATGTTAAATATTGAATATATTTGGCGTTAATTTTGTAGAAATTCATTATTCAGAATTAAATGAAACTACGTGATGTAGTATTATTTCTACTTTCTTTAATTTCTTTACCACGACCTAGGTTTCGTTGTATTACAACATCTTCAGGTGGGATATTAGTAAAGATGATAGAATGTTGTAATACAACGAAATCTAGGTCGTGGTAAAGAAATTAAAGAAAGTAGAAATAATACTACATCACGTAGTTTCATTTAATTGTCGTAATGTTAAGTTCACCATGTTATCGTTATCAAAGTCGTTAAAAACACACAAAAGTAAACCAGTTTATTACTTGACGGTTCCCGTAGGAATGACAAAGAATTTTATATTTTCATGTTATAAGTAATAAAATAATATTAAAAATCATATTTTTGTATAATATTTTAAATCCTACCCAGTCCGGCCTTAATTAAAAAGTTAATAGAACTAACGGATTCAATATTAATGTTTTGTTTATTTCGTTGTCAATCGTTTGCCAAAATATGCAGGTATTTTATTAATGAAGTCGTTAATTAACCAATATCATTGCTGCCAGTATCCGCAAAAGTAAACCAGTTTATTTTATTAACTATTGGACCTTACATTTTAGTGAATTATTATTTCGTTTTTATGGCTTTGTTCTTGTAGGTATGACAAAGGCTTTTTACTATTTTTCCATTTTATAAATAAGTTGCGATGGCTAGATCTTTAGAATAAATTAATATTAACTCTAACACATTATGTATCTCTATATATATAAATATCCACAGATATAAATGGTGCAGAATATGATGACATCCAATCTATATATATAATCGCTAGCGGAATTGGACTAAAGGAACACTTCTGTAAAAATAAGGCTATATATGTATTACCTGGTTCAGCTAAACACGTTTAATTTGGATCTCTGAGACAATCAATACGGTAGTTGACTCATTCTAAATTTTGATATTTTTAGTACAATATTGTGAAATATAAGTTAATTAAAAAACAGTCTTGAAAAAATTCAAGAATTGATTGAAAAATAAGCCCGTTGTCGGCTTCTAAATTTGAAGATACGGATAGAGTTGGGTATATCCTTGTCTCTTTTCTTCTCGTAGAATATAATGTGCAATATTAAAAATGACCTCACAACACAGTATTGCCGTTCTTCTCTAAATGTTAAATTTAAACTTTCATAACTCGGTCAATTTTTATTATTATTAAAAAAAAATTCACTCTTCATCAGCTTGTACCTTGAAATTATGATTAATGAAATAAAAAAAATAGTCATATACTCAATTGTTTAATATACATCCTTGTGCCATCTATTGATATGTGTTTTTGCTATATATTACTGGAATTATCCGATTTCTCAAATTAAAAATTGGCCTATCATGAATTATGTCTATACAAAATTTTAATGAAAATCTGTTCAACGGTTTAGATTCAACATTTGTTCAACGGTTTAGGTTCAACATTCAAACATCTAACCATACTTATGAGTGTTCCACGTAAATGAACCAGCGGGATAACAGCTCATACTCATATATTATTTTGCCGCACGAATTGTACGCATGGTATTGATTCGTTGTTCGATTGAAAAATTATTAAGAAACAAAAATCAACTTTCGAATATGTAAGTTAGTAGGAGATGTGATACTATGCTATAATAAAACAAACCAAGTTTTTACCTAGAGAATGCCGGATTAAGTTGGTACAGAAATCATAAAGGTCAGTTAAAGAAATATTCACCTAAACTCACAACTCATACATTAGTAACGTAAGACATTTTATAAATGTCCAACGTACACCTTTCTATTGTTGATTCTATTTCACGAGATGTTGAATGAAACACGAAAAGCTTTCAAAGATGACATTGGTTTTAAAGACATGTTTTATGCGTGTAACTTCTCAGTTTGGGCGTCGATTATCCTTGATCGTGAGCACAATTTAAATGGAAATTATACTCTTGTAACGTAAATGCAAACCTCTTTATACGTTTCCTTTAGATTTAAAATGTTTACTGTAGGATCAGTGGAAGTTAGCTGCGTGACCAATAGTAAAAACAAGAATGTGTTGAAAAGGCTTAAAATGCATATTAATTTAGTATTGATGAAGTTAAAGCAAGAGTGAAAAGGCTAAAAATGCATATTAATTTAGTATTGATGAAGTTAAAGGAAGAGTGAAAAGGCTAAAAATGCATATTAATTTAGTATTGATGAAGTTAAAGCAAGAGTGAAAAGGCTAAAAATGCATATTAATTTAGTATTGATGAAGTTAAAGCAAGAGTGAAAAGGCTAAAAATGCATATTAATTTAGTATTGATGAAGTTAAAGCAAGAGTGAAAAGCCTAAAAATGCATATTAATTTAGTATCGATGAAGTTAAAGTAAGAGTGAAAAGGCTAAAAATGCATATTAATTTAGTATTGATGAAGTTAAAGTAAGAGTGAAAAGGCTAAAAATGCATATTAATTTAGTATTGATGAAGTTAAAGCAAGAGTGAAAAGGCTAAAAATGCATATTAATTTAGTATTGATGAAGTTAAAGCAAGAGTGAAAAGGCTAAACATGCATATTAATTTAGTATTTACGAAGTTAAAGCAAGACTTCAATCAGTCGAAAATAATTTATATAAGATGTTTGTACGAAATTAGCTGTGATTAGAAGTGAATGAATAACAATTATTGTATTATATATAATAAAACCATAAAAGTAAAAGTCCATATAATAAAGATGTTTTGGAAAAAAATTGAGTTAGGGGGTCATCAATGGACTAAAGCGGGAAAATAGACAGTTCTTTTAATTTATGTACCCATATATAAAAACAAATAAACTTATTTAACACAAACATGTCTAGGTTAATTTAAATGAGATTTTTGTATTTGTATTATTTAAAGACTAGCAGAAAAACTTATGTGATTGACGCGTCATGACTGACTAGTGTGATTGATATTCTATCATGTAGATTCATCTCGACTCTGTTGAACATGATGTTAACATAATGATTAAATGTATACTTGTTTACCTCTGTGAAATTCATGTACTTCTCAATATATGAGACATATATATGTGCATGGGTTTCGATAGCAGTTTTTAAAATATCTACATGGAATTATGGTTTGTTCGGCTAATAGTCAGGTATGTTTAATAGTCGTTTTATAGTTCGGTTAATAGACATATTTTCTATGTAAGTTGCTCGACTTGTCGCTGACGCAATGAGACAATCGCAAAACCTCTATATAAATAAAGTTTTATATATTTTGCGGTATGCAGTTAAACTTATAGATTTTTAATTTTCAAGACAATCTATTGTGCAAATAAAAATAATCCACTTACCGATTCTTACAAAAATAAAACGAATTATTGAACATTGAAAAAAGCATTGGCTGGATAAAAAGCCATTTAAGTAAAAAGATGGAACATTCGGGTGATTATTGAGATAAATCAAGTTATATATTTTGCCGTATGCAGTTAAACTTATATATTTTGAATTTTCAAGACATTCTATTGTGCAAATAAAAATGATCCACTTACCGATTTTTACAAATATAATACAAATTATTAATCATTGAAAAAACAATGGCTGGACAAAAAGCCATTAAAGTATAAAGATGGAACATTCGTGTGATTATGGAGATAAATAAAGTTATATATTTTGCGGTATGCAGTTAAACTTAGAGATTTTGAATTTTAAAAACAATCTATTGTGAAAATAAAAATGATCCACTTACCGATTCTAACAAATATAATACGAATTATAAATCTGAATTATTGTCTGATAAAAAGCCAGTTAAGTATAAAGATGGAACATTCGGGTGATTATTGAGTACAGTAAATTGGAGAGCTATATAAAGTATACTTGATTCAAAGGACATTTATAAATATCTTTATTTTAATGAGGGAAGCCAGATTAACGCGCGATCGACTGGTGTTAACATTCTATCATATATATTCATCTTGTCTCTGTTGAACATAATGTCAACATAATTCTAAAATGTGTGTTTGTTATTACAATTACCATTCAACTTAAGATGAGATGTATGTTTGTTTCGAGTAATTTAAGCCATCACTAATCACGATCAAAAATAACCTGCCACTACAAATTGAAAAGGTTTTTAAGAATTTTTCGATATTTTTAATGAAACGTTCCTTAAGTATTTCTAAAAATTAAAGGATATTGGTTGGAGAAATTTATATGAAAATACATAATTAAAAAATATACATTACGAATAAGTAATTTGACACTGTAGTCTGAAAATTTTCAATCCGTGATTCGTAGGGATCAAAGCAACATGTATCAACAATTAAATGAAACTACGTGATGTAGTATTATTTCTACTTTCTTTAAGTTCTTTACCACGACCTAGGTTTTGTTGTATTACAACATCTTCAGGTGGGCTATTAGCAAAGATGCAATTAGCAATCTGTGCTAATAACCCACCTGAAGATGTTGTAATACAACGAAATCTAAGTCGTGGTAAAGAACTTAAAGAAAGTGGAAATAATACTACATCACGTAGTTCCATTTAATTGTGAATAATGAATTTCTACACAATTAACGCCAAATATATTCAACATGTATCAAAGTAAAAAATGTAAGATTTATATGATTTATGTTATAGTTGATTACATAAATGATGTGTTTTTATGTTGTTATGAAATATCTCTGGTTTTCTTAAAATAAAAATTAACCCCATTTAGAAAACTATGAGCAACTAAATGTTTAAATGTACGTTAATGTGTACAGAACTCTCATAGTGTGAGCTTTAATCGTAATTTACAGTTTTTTTTAAATTAAAGATTGAAAATTAGGGATATCAGGAATAGTATACGAAGCGTTACTTATCGATTTATATGCACGATGCGTAATCACGAGCCGCTTATACGTAATATCGATTTATATTCACTATGCATTTTAATCTGGATTTCTTTGTTTGATAATATCTCTGTCTGATAATACTCCTTTGTCTGATAATACTCCTCTGCTCAGTTTATTTTTTTTTAAATTAGTGTATCATCATAAGATAAAATTTTGGACACAATTTAATAAAAAATATTGGTCCCGCTGTTGGCAATTTTTACGGTCTACTTAGCTACTTTTTTGAAATATTAGCAACGTCAAAAATCCATAAAAAGTTAAGGTTAAAAAAAATTATTTATCTCGTCATAACTTTTATTATTTTTTTTTAATTTCGATGATACCATTAAAATATAACCCAACTTACACCGAATTTTTATTTTCTTATACTATCTAAACTGTAAGTAAATGTGCCTTCTAAACTATTACTAAAAAGTAAAGTAAAATGGAAAGTAATTTTTTTTCATTGAAGTATCCAAACTCGGGTAACAACCAAATATAAAGGACAATGTGTCACCAAAACAATTCCGTAACTAAACTTTGACACACAATTTTGAAATGTTAAAAAACGTAACGATAGCAATACGACAGACATCTTTCTTCTGCACGCATAGACTCTCATTTTGATCTTTTGTCTGTGAACCTGCAAGTATACAAAGAATAATTACGTTTTTTTACCAGGTCTTCAAAATTACCTATTCAACTTAAATCAAAAACAATATGTTATAGTGATTATGTTAAAACAAGAAGCCTGGATTCGGAAAACTCCACAACTTTCAAGGAATAAGTCTTTAAAATTTAAACATACGTTCAACAAAAACTTGAAAAAGTTAATGGATTGCCAAATTTGAATTCAACATCATTTTTCAAGTTTTTTTAACATAGATTACAATTTCAAGGACTTCGGGTAAATTGTGGGATTTGCGGTATCATCAGAGCGCTTTCAAAATAAAACAAGTCTAAGGGCAATCCAACACTTCCTTCAAATTTAGCAAAATTCGAAAGAGTACGAAGAGTGCTTATCCGCGACCGTTTTGCTCCAAAATACCCTCCTACCCTGATCTTTATGGACCCATTACTGGATGCTAACGCAATACTTTCGTCATTTTGGTGACAGTGAAAAGTTTTCGTCTTTAATGAATTTGAGATATCATTTGAAAGAACGATATATGTATTTAAAACTATAATGAAAATAACAGCGTCCCGATGTACTAGTCGTGTGAGCGGAAATCGCGAATAGACGTGACGAAATTTATTTAGTAACTAATGCATAACTTACCGATCGGAAATCATTCCCGCGCGCTTTCTACTTGTCACTGTCAATATGGTATCTGTATTAGTCTCATATTATTAAATATATACAATGATTAAGGCGAGCTCTAATAATTAATATACAATTTTTCCCGGAAATATATTTTCCGAATGGTAATTCGATCCATTATTTAGAATAATATAAACAGCGAAAATTGGAAAAAGTAATAATACACCTGCATATGGCTAATCACAGTAAGATTAAGTACGATATGTAATGTAATTAGCAAAAACTTGGAGAAACAGAAATATACGGCGTAAGATCAAAATTAATCTAGTGTAAACTTTGGTATACTCCACATTTTTATATTGTTCTTACACCTGGGTTAAAAATCCACAGATAAAAACGCATTAACGCCTGCAAGAAGATTTCTGACGACGCATGTTGTTGGAGTCTTGCACTACCCATCGGAATAACGCTATAGACTGTTCAGTCAGTTCATCAGATACTTCAGCTATATTAATAGAAAAACCTTGACAACCTAGGATGGGTCGAGGAGATAAGATCTCAGCAAAAGCCGACTTGTTGGAGTGACAAAATCACGAGCACCCTATCAATTACCATCTATGAGGTTGTAAGATTAATGTAAGATCACAAGAACTGGCTCCAAGCTATATACACCAAAGCATTACCAATCGTTTTGGGTCAAGATTCTCAGTAATGACAGAATGGTTTAAGAAGAAGGAGGTGATATAATGGTGTCTCAGCGCCGAATTCAAACTTTAAACTCGAATATTAATACTTGAATGATTAACATATTTTTGTACTGCAACTACGAGAGCAGCAAGATGGGGCCACTGCCTACACAACTAGGATCTCCATGGACACAATTAGAGCGCTATTTCCAGGAAAAGTCATAAGCCGATTTGGAGACGTAATTTGGCCACCCAAATCGCCCGACTTAACCCGAGCTAACTTTTTTCTGTGGGGTCATTTGAAAGCAAGAGTTTTTGATACCCCTCTTATAAATTTGAACCAGATGAAGGCTAAACGGAAGAAATGAGAGCCACCTCAGTCGACGTTCTGCGGTGCGTCATTTCAAATTCGCGCTTACCCTTTGAGGAGTGCGTTCTCCGTGATGGGAGAAATTTTTATGGTGTAACGTTCTGTATATAAAATCCGCACAAGTATACTTTAGTTTACTGTAAAAAAATATTATAAGTACAATAATTGTTTTTTTATTATAATATAAAATATAAAGCAAAGTTTGGGACAGTCCATATCGTGATAAATTTGGGATTTAAAAACATTCTGTATGGACATTATAGTTTCGCGTTATCACACTACAAATCCCATCAATTCGAGCAAACTCTTCTCGAAGCGATTCGGCTACTCCCGTATATGCTAAACAGGAATTTTCGTAACATCTAACTAAGATGTAGTTATCAAGTTTATATTATAGGTCAAATTGAAGCTTATGTTATATGCCCTGTACTTTTATTATTATATAATTAATAAGCAATATTCATTAATATTGCCACTCACTCACAGATGATAATCAAAGTCCGGTAATTTCCGTAGTAAGTTGAAATTTTTTATACAGAATGTCATACAAGTAATATACAAGTAACAATTAACGAGGATCAGAAATCAATCTTACGCTTTCCAACACCTCAAAATGGGGAGGGGGTTCAGGTTCTTGTAGGAAAACTTATTTATAGTTAAAGAAAGTGGAAAATTTTGGAAAGCCGTCTAGTTTTATAGTGTAATGAGAAAAGTTGTGACTTTATCCCTAACCACCCCTAAAAGTAATGTAAAATAAGGATAACTAAGGATAACTAGGGATACCTCCTATAAAAACAGATCTTTAATTGTTTCGATTACTAATAATTTTGCGGTGAGATCAGATAGATAAGATTATTAATAGTTAATGTCAATAACTCTAACCATTTTAAACGTTTTCAAGATTATATATGTTTCCACAGTTTTTGTTCTAAACAACTCAAAATAATTATTAGTGTTTAGTCATCAAAATGATAAAGAATATTTCCCAACCCTATTCCTTAAAAACAAAGGAATAAATAAAAAAATAATATGAGAGGAGGGCCGTATTAAAATAATAAAATGAAGGTGAGGATTTGTGGTTTGAACGGATGTTAAAAAATAATATAGACATGTATTCAAACTTTGATGATAAATTGCTCGATAACAAACATGTTTCATCGATAGCTCGCTGGAAATAAAACAGGGTATGTTTTTTATTTGTAGTGATTCCAAAATTGAACGTATATTTAATTTGGGCAGATAGCTCGGCTTTGGGGCACTGTCTTTTGTAAATGAGTAAAGCCTAATTCGAACTTAAATAATGCACACATAAAACGCGTGACAAATAACTCTCAACAATAATCACTTAAACATAATGTAAATACATTACGGAAAAACAATATAATGCATTTATTAATGCGTTAACGATAAGTCGTGCTGTGTTAATTATCGTAAAATTTCGAAGATCAAATTTATCAGTCATTACCATTTCCACGGTCGATTTACGTACAATTTGATGGTGACCTTGCGTTTGTATAATCAACAGGAAGTGCGCAGACGATATCGCAAAGTATCCATTTGTTTATTTATTATCATATTTGCATTTATCATATTTATATTATTCCGTATTCGTTGAATTCTAGATTTGTGTCGTAGAGTTTAAAACGATTAAAATTTACGATAAAGAAATGTTTGTGAAGTTTTCTTTTTTACATTAAGACAGTAATATTGGTGACAAGTCGAATGAAATTTTTAGTAAAGTTTTATACCCTTTTATAAGTTTGACAATCTGTTATCGTTTATTAAACTACTCTACAAATTACTTTGATTTGTTAACTGGAAAAAGTTGTCTTTCATATAAGTATTACTAGAACGAATAACTTCTTAGGTTTAATGCTTTCTCATGCTTGTATCTTTGCTATGTTGCACGCGTGTTTCTTTCATGTTACGAACGTCATATATGTCAGTAAGAATAGCGCTACAAAATAGCCTGCTAACAATTTTGCCTCGTACCAAAGAGTTATGGTGGACCTGTTCAAAGCCTGGACCAATATCCTCACAAGTGCAATCAGCATAGCCATTGTCACGTCCGGCCACTTGCAAAGATTTATGCGTCAACTAAGCCGGCTTATATCTTAGTACGCTTTCTTCTTGTCAAGCTAGCTAAATGATTAAGCCCTAGATAATATTACAATACATTGCCCGCATTTGCGTTTTATCTGTATGCATTACAAAAAGAAAATAACAAATGGTTTGGAAAACAGATGACAGAAAAATAAAGGCTTATTTGTAGAGAATTATTACTGATTCATAGAGGGGAAATAAACAGAATAAACAGCTTATGTGAAGTACCAAATAAACTGTTTATTATATTTATTTTAATATCAATTAATTCAAAGAATTAATGCCATTGATTAATAAAATAAGATAACATTTAAGTATTTTCTACAAGTAACAATTCTGATATTTGTTTGGAGTATATTTAAGACTGCAGATTATTACAAAACAAATTATGTTGGAAAATTTTACGAGTACGCATTTAACGAGAGTTCTCTTAAATTATTATAAATTGGTTTAATACAATCGTAATACATTGTTAGTATGTATCGAGTAATTGTTATCTTTATTTCGATGTGGTATACAAGTTTAGAAAAAAAAACTTATACTTAAAAAATAATTTTTTTTAAGTATATAGTACCGGAAGTTATAGTTTCAGACTAGTAACTTATTATTATGTAGTTTATGTAGGTATTTTAAATTTCAGACTGTTTTATAGTTTCCTTCCGAAATGTTTTGAAAATCTTATATCATCTTATAAATTTTTAGGTCTACGATTATTATTAATATATTTGCCTTTACAATATGAGGCCTTTTTATATTATAAATTGAACACAAGTATAACGTATGGCATTTTTTGAATGATGCAACTTTCTAAAAAAAATATGCGACTTTTTAAAATTTTAAATTTTTATCAAACTCAAAACATAATTAAACTGAGAAACATTTAAAATTTTAGCGATATATATTATTTAGTTATTCTGAAGTTATGCCGTGAATGAAGTTTCGCCACAAGGTTGCTTTATGCTTATTTAAACTAAGTTGTGTATTTAGTTATTGTCAAATGAAGAAATCACCCTACCAGAATCGAATAAGATAGTGACGGATCGCCTAATTTTAAATATTATTATACATTTCTCTGACTTCGGTAGCAACAGAACTTCCCGCTGTCGTGTCAGCAAACTTTTGGCGCCTGACACGAAATTATTCTGCCAAACGACCGAATGAAGACTCAATCCAACCCCGGCCATAAGATGGATTACCGCGACAATGAACTTGCATTAGCACGTTGCACATAACAAGCGCTTGCATCGTCATTTGTATGCATCGAGTAGCCGTGAAACGTTAACACGAGATGTGTTAGTTTTCATCACAGGGGCGCGATACGATCAATGGAAATGTATCGACGCACTGTGGTCACGTAGGCCGCGCACGTTCTATGTGCGATAGGCGCGATCCTCCCGCGTTGCCTTGTAAAGCAAACTGGATGGCGTATGACAGGTCGGTGACGTGGAAGTGACGATGGCTACACTCTGTTCTCTTACTTTCACGCAGTTTCCCTTACAAGCATGGGCTAGCAAGGAAAACTTTAAGAAGAAATTGCTGAAAATGAAGCAAGACAATCAATTTCGAGAAATCATTTGGCACACGATCACATTGTTGATTGAGTTGAATAATTTGGCACACGTTCACACATATACGTTCATTTGGCACACACGTCAATCATTTACACGTATTTGTTTTCATTTACTTAAATCATTCAGTGAGTAAATACAAACAAATACGTGTAATGCTTTTCTTTTTATTATGAATTTTTTGCATTTTTACGACTTACGACAGGTTTGTAAAATTTGCAACTTTTATTGGTCTAAATGATGTGTATAAACATAAATTTACTTATTTGTACTGAATAAATAAAAATTCAAACTGCTTGATATACACAACGAACGTTCAAATAAAAATAACACATAAAGCACATAACCAATGCAAATGCATCGAGTAACAACAAACCATCAAAACAACGTGGCTTCCATTCAAAACACTAAGCACCATCAATGCCATCTATTGAGGTTATTGAAAAATAATACCAGATTGTACCATACATAATCTATGTTATATATGTAAATAGAAGCGGTCATTCCTCGCTGTAGGTGAAGTATTTTTTAAATTTTTCTTTATGTGCTATTTAATTAAAATTTCGCTTATCGATTTTTTGATCCATAAAAAAATCAATCGTTTCCGACAAAAAATTACTTTTCCGATGAGCCGATTTTATATTGCCATCCCTAGTTAACATATAGCTATTATTATATATATTGTTATACTTTATTGTCATTTAGAATACCATTACAACAATCGATCGAAGTGCCAGCCATATCATATACGGAGATTTAAGGGAAAAATCAGAACATTATTTAGAGAGTAACAACGAGATGTCGAATGACCACAAATGTATCTCGAGATATTAGGGAACCAAAAGATATAAACACTAGAGTATAAACAAAACGAGATCACTACTTGGCCTCAATTAGTGTCACGAGTTCTCTAATGGTTGTCATATATCAATGCACGTGGTTGATATATTAGTTGTGACTTCGCATTTTATTGTATCGAATTGACATTTTGTGTGTTACTAAATTTTATTACTTCGCGGGTCTATACCAAGATGTAAGGGAATAAAAATATATGAGCACTGCAGTGCAAACAAGACACCATTATTTGGCCTCAATCAGTGTCACGAGTTCTCTAATGGTTGTTATAGATCAATGGACGTGGTTTATATAATAGTTGCGACTTCACGTTTTATTGTACCGAATTGACATTTGGTACATCACCCAAGTCTACCACGTCACGGACCAAAAGATCTAAACACTGCAGGGCAACAAAACGAGATCATTATTTTGACTCTACCAGCGTCGCGAGGTCTCGAATGCCCATCATAGATCAAGGACACGCGTCCGGTATGTTGGCCGCAACGCCGTACATTATTATATCGCATTGTCATTGAGCATTCCACCGCAATCCACCTCGTCGTCTGTCTATGCCCGCTGAATAAGCAAGGAGTAGGCACGCCGAGAGAGCACGCGAACAACATTACAAGCGGAGGCAGCCGACATGCTGTACAGTACAGTACAGTAGTGCCAGCGTGCGGCAAATGCGGTGCCAGGTGTTGATTGTGAGAGTGTAAGCTGCTGACGGCTCGGGTTCGGGCCGTCGTCGGGTCGCGTCGCTGAATACTGATGGGAGCGCGTTTTGGCGCGCGGGATAATCGACGTATTAGTGAGACTGATTCGAAAATAATCCGAATTCCTGCAAAACGGCATTTTGCTGGCTGATATTGAAGTAATTATTTATAGACACAATTTTCGTTTGCAACTCCCGCCAATATAATTAATGAAATTACGGACACCTAATATATCAATATAAATTTTAGTCATTAAAATATGTTTGTACCGTCTAAGACTGAGCAAGAACTGAAGAAGCTAAGACTGAGGGAGAGCGTTAACTTTCTCTTTAAAAGGCAATACTGCTAAAAAGTCCAGTTTTTCTTAGTTATCCTTAAAAAATAAATAAGATAAAAGCAACCAAGTTCTTGCAATGCTTTGCTTTTTGGATACGAGTAGATGATTTGGATAATATAGGATAGATTTTAAATGTACGTATTCGATCTGGTTACAAACGAGATCGAATAAGTACATTTAAAATGATCTTTTATAATTTCCAATAAACATAAAACCGATCAATCGCATGTCAGCCAAAGAGCAAAAGTAAGGTCGCGTAGTCATTTCACAAAACGAAAGTACTGATGAAACGCGATTGAACTGAGTCTAAATGAATGTGATTTACTAAGCTTACTATTTCGCAAACGAATTTTCAAAATTTGTTTTTGAAGTCGGTTGAAATAATGATTTCAAAAATTCTGGCAATGCAATTGAAGGGATAAAAACCATATTTATCAAATAGTTGAAAATAATGTACGTTAAAAAATCAAGGACGACGTGTTGTCAGTGCTGAAATTTTCTACATAAAAAATTTGCTTAATTGAGAAGATTTGCTTAAAAGACGAGGTACCTCTTTTAGTATAATATTTAAACTAGAATCGTAATGAAAGTGAACAAGCACGAAAACCTAGAAAATGTTTTTATTAAAGCGGTGGATAACAATTTTACTATTTCCACTAGTTATCTCTTAATTTAGCAGTTAAGTACGAATTAGCGTTTTACTAACAAACGGATTTAAATCAGCAAATCGTATTGAAACAGAAAAACAATTTGAGTTAATTTGTCTTGATGAAAAAAACTATGAAATCAAAATATATAATATAAAGTTTTGATACAAATTTGAAATAAACTCTTTTTAAATTTTCATTTATAATAATTATTCAATACCGAACATTTAGTAAAAAATATTTAGAAACATTTTTAAAAATATAAGATTTTGACAAAAAAATTGAAAAAAGTATCAGTGTAAAATCGTAATATTTTATATGAGAAAAACTCTTACTTCAATCTGCATTATCCACAATTGCTGGTATTTTGTTTTTTCTATTGGCGGAAAATCACTTATATAAAGATGTTTTCAACAAATTATTGTTCCTCAAAGTATTCGTTAAGATAATTTGTTTCACCCATTTTTCTTACATCAACAAGTGAAAATTCAGGATAAGACCTGAAATTACGCTGAGAAATATTGAAGGATAGTAAGTTAATTTTAAATGATATGCCTCAACTTAAACATTTTTTTATCTTCAATCGCCAGCAATTCAGCCTGCCCTTCGTGCCTGAAAATGAGTGCTGTTTCACGTGTTTCTAGATCGAAGATGTCAGTCTTTGTATGAAAAATAAAATAATGCTGTTAATAACTTTTCTTCGCTAACTCTCTTGACAAATGTTCAGTACGGTCTTGTATTGCAGTATCTATGCTATTCAGAAGCAAAATTGCGTACATTATACCAGAAATCAATTATTTATACCATCAAAATTTTATAAATATCTTCGCACACAAATCATATCTATAAGCCCTATGAGGAGGATATAAAATATATAAAACAGCAAATTGTCATTAATATAGCATTTTGTTATACATATATATATATATATATATATATATATATATATATATATATATATATATATATATATTGATATATGTAAAAATAATACAGATTTATTCTATCATTGCACGAAATCGGCATGGCATAGTTTCAAACCTTTAGATATTCGTTTTATGAAAACTGTGGTATCTTAAGTGATTTTTTCTTTTATTTCATTTTTTTATGATAAATTGAAATAAATCTTCAAATTAAGTTTTTATAGAAAATAGTTCAGAACCATCCTTGTATTAATCGCGACAATAAAACAATATAACAACAATAACACTATATAACAACGAGCTGAAATATGAAGTCGGTAACAAAATATACGGTTTATTTAAATTTTCCAGATAAACACACATTTTTTGCGGGTTTTTCTTATTAAGTATTCGTATAAACCAGATTTATTGCTATAACAAACCTAATCTCATAGAAGTGAAAGCAAAAATCAACAACAGCGAAAAAACATCAGCGGAAATTATGATCAACAGCGAAAATAATCGTTTGAACAAAGCGATTATTTTCGCTGTTTACAAAGAATATCCTCGTTATTATGACGCGACGCGAAAATTTATAACGTTAGACAATACCTCCAAATATTTCTGTTAAATCATAATATAGTAAAAAATCTTACTTCGACCTACATGTTTGCCTTGTGCGAAGACTGAGTCACCTCCGGCAGCTAATCAATCACGTCGTAAATCTATGCTACGCTTCTTAACGTCGAGTGGATATTGAAGTCAGTCATATAATATCCGTCATTTACATCATACAGCATCTGTCAAAATAGTTTCATTGAACGGAGATCGAACTCTTTAATCGTTTTGAGAATTAGAGAATTTAATGCAAAGATATACATTTACAAACCGTAATATATATATATATATATATATATATATATATATATATATATATATATATATATATATATATATATATATATATATATATATATATATAAATATATATATTCCCTTTTAATTTTCTGTTCTTATGACTTTCTGCTGTTTCAGTTAAATTATGAACCGATTAAATTAACACACGACACCCATCACTGGCTTATTACGAGCATTATCGACCAGTTTTCGACATTAGGAGTTTTGTTTTTTTTTTGACAGAAAAAAAACATTTATGTATCAAAAATATTCAGTAAAATTCAGTCGACTGTGTAGGTTTTTCTTCCATTAGTACGGTGGGACTTAACAACTTCAAAACCACTTTCCACACTTAATGTTTTAATGGAAAATCCCACGAATATATGGAGACAATTTAATAAAATTTTTGGATTTTTTAATAAATTATGTTGTTGAAATATACACGATACAGAAGCTATCACTGGTACGAATATTAGAAAGTACGATTTTCTAAATCAAAATGAAAAGAAAATAATTTTACTGCTGATTGAGAGATCGCACTATATACACACAGCCACAATAGTTATATATATATACATATATATATATATATATATATATATATATATATATATATTACATTATATATGATTTACAATCCACGTTTACATATCCTTGGTATAGTTTAATTGCCATAATCTTATGAAATCGGTTTAAGACTTACTTAAAGTTCCTTCTACCAAATCCACCCTTATATATATTGGGTTGGCTAATAAGTTTTTACCCCGAGTCAACAATTTTTATTAAAAAATATATATGTTATACTAAATTTAATTTATGTATGCACCATCATTATCTACTACTTGCCGCCATTTAGGTGACAATACGCCTTTCTTGTAAAATTCCGGTGACTTTGATTAAAACAACTGTGCGAAGTCGTTTTAAACATTTTCTTTAACGTCGAATTTTTTTCACGTAAATCGTTACTTAGAGATCTGAATAAATGGTAATCAGAAGGCTCAATGTCTGGCGACTAAACTTCGCACAGGTGGATGAGTGAGTAGAGCTCAGCCGTTCCAGCCAGCTCCTTTAATTTATCAGAGTACGTTTTGCAACATGTGGTCTAGCATTGTCATGTAGAAAATAAACTCTTTCCTGTTGACTGCTCAATTTGTTAGATAATTGGCCCGATTGTTCAGATTAAATATCTGCATTAATTGTACATCCCTCTAGAAGCAGCTTCCAATGAATAATGCTCTTGACATTCCACCTGTAGCTGAGCATCAACTTTTTGGCCCTTATTTCAGGTTTGGATATTGAAACTCCTGTTTCTCCGGCACCCAGCTATTGACTTTTGCGTGTATGATTAACGTACGTAACTCACTTCTATTCGCCAGTTAATAACTTATTCAGCCAGTCGAAGTTACGTTTCAATATCAATAACTATTGACAAGTATCAACTCTCCACTGAAGGTGATATCATGGCAACTCGTGGGGTATTCATACACCGTATTTTGAAACTTTTTCCAATTCGTGCAAATGTGTTTCTATAGTACCTTGACTGCAGTATAGCTTATCTGCCAATTGAGGAGTCGTCAGTCGAGGATCCTCCTCAATTAGGCGTCATAATCGTTGAACGTCGAATTCAACAGAACGCCCGGTACAGGGTTCGCTTCAAGATAGTAGTCCTCATTCCTGAATTTCTGAACCAAATCTTTGTTATCGCGTAAGACACCGTGGACTCGCTCATCGCATGACATATATTTGCGGCAGTCTTTGCATCGTGACCCAGACGAAATTCGTAAATTAAAAGAATCCGTATTTGATATCGATTTAAATCCATTATCTTTTATGTGATTCACTTAAAGCTTCGGCGCTGACTGTTGTCAACTGACTGCACTTAGGCCTATTTATACCCAACAGCAAAACCTTCTAGAAGATCCGAGAATCTTTTTAGAAAAGTCCCGAAGTTGTAGGTAAAAACTTACTAGCCAATCTAATAATATAATAGGTTTAAAGAGGAATCATCAAGGAAAAGAGCTAATCTGTAGCCAGTACTATTCGGTTTTATTATTATACTGATACAATTAATAGCTGACAGTTACAACTGTATATAAAAAAATCATAAAGTACATTTATGATAAATTTCGTAATTACCTAGAAAAATGAAGCTCCCAATTATATATTTCTTTCAATCAATTTAACTATACGTGATATAATAAGATAAATATTTATTACAATATTTAAAAAAAAACAGTAAAAAGTTTTGCTTCTTCTTTGATAATTATTTTTCACTTATGCTACGGAGTGAATTTCTAAATACCAAAGGCTTAAAACTGAGCATAACTACTATGCAGAAATGGCGCATCGATGTCTTTTTAGACCATCTCTGGTTTTTCACTTTCAACTGCCCTATTTTCTCATTTTCGCCAGCTCTGTCTCGTTATTTTTAACTACACTTTTTTTCATTTACGGCCGCCCTGTTTTACCATTTTCAACCACTCTGTCACGTTCTCTTTAACCGCCATGTTTCTTTATTTCAATCACCTTGTTTCATTATTTTCATCCCCCGTGTTTCAGTCGTGGCATTTGTCCTTAACTTGCGCACCTGTTTACAAATGCTCCTACCTTTCCAAAATGGCTTCGTCTTTTGAAGAAACCATATTTGTAAAAGAAAAAATAGCCTACTGCACAACCTACACAATTATTTTATTCAGTTGAGTTTAGTAAACTTTGATTTAACCTAATACAAATACATCTACGGTTTGCATCTGCGTAGGATATGCGGTAATGATGAAATGCTACGTGGATCTATAAACTTATCCTTTCACTTCATTCATCCTTTCGGATGCTCTCAAACATAAATTAAGTTTTATAGCTTAAATACGAACATTTTATAACATATTTCTATTTAATATCTAAACAACATTTACAATTATTTTATTCAACTGAGTTTAGTAAACTTTGATTTAACCTAATACACATATATCTACGGTTTGCATCTACGTGGGATATGCGGTAATGATGAAATGCTACGTGGATCTATAAACTTATCCTTTCACTTCATTCATCCTTTCGGATGTTCTCAAACATAAATTAAGTTTTATAGCTTATAAGATATAAATACGAACATTTTATATCATATTGCTAATTAATATCTAAACAACATTCGTAATTATTTTATTCAATTCAATTTAGTAATCTTTGAGTTGGATTAATGCAAATATATCTACGTTTTGCATCTACGTAGGATACACGGTAATGATGAAATGCTAATGGCTCTATAAACTTATGCGTTCGCTGCATTCATCCTTTTCGGATGCTTTCAAACATGTTAACTTTTATAGCTTATAAGATTTAAATACGAACATTTTATGTCGTATTACTACTTAATATCGAAACAACGTTTCGCATCTACGTATGATAGATGGTAATTATGAGATGTAAATAGGAATATTTTATACATGTGTAAAATAAAATTGAAAAGTACGTAAGGAAACAGTCGAAGCATTTGAATTTAAACTTATTTCTTCTCAATAATTTATTTAGAAACTTGATATAAAGTAATGTTTATTAATAATATTATTTTATTTAACCGCTATTTACGCAATCTTGTTTATATATATATTTATGTTAGAATTATTTTTTAGAAATGTCCACATCGTATTTTTGTCAATTAACATCCAAAATTGTGGTATATATGCTTATACGTCATTGACAATGTTAAAAAAATTAATTCGCAAACCTAAAACTGTGTCATGGGTGCTCTTTATAATAGAGAAAATAATGTTAGTAAAAATTCTAGCCCTACATGAATGAGAATCTCTGATACAGCATAATATTTTTAGAACAAAAAAATTAAACCGATTTCAAATAACCGCTGTATGTGAAGTGCGTAGAATTCAGCTAGTGCATCCTTCACCAGTTTTTGAACCATTAAAGTAAAATCGACACCTTAATATTTTATAACCTTTAAATATCAAGATTACATGGCTAAAAGAACCATCAGAATCGATTAAGTAGTTTTTACTTGAGTACAGAAATAAAATGTGGAGAAAATCGCGAACATATCCATAGAATACAGTCGAAACAGAGAACCCCTTGTTTGCAAATCGATTAAAACTAATATATAGCATCATCTGTAATATGCAGCTCAGATTTAAAAGTTTATTTCAATAAGTATCACGGAACGCGTTACAGAAATTTACCAACAGATGTTTTACCAACTGAATTTAGAGTTATATGCTAATGAAACGGTGTGAAAATTACCACTCAAACTTTCATAAAAATATTTAAATCAAAATAATCGAAAATCAATTAAATATTAAGCAAATGTTTTTTTCTGATATTAAAGTAAAAAAATGACAAATTTTTGAGTCCACTTGCATTTTACAGGAGTCTATTGTCTGTACATCTGTGCATATTTATTTGGATGAATCTCAGGAGAACCAATCGTATCTATTCTAATCAAGTTCTTAAGATTATACAGCGTAATTCTTGACTGTTTTAAGACATACAAAAATCTGTAACGTACGAGTAGAACCCACAATACTAGTGTTCCGTACACATTTAGCCATTGATAACCATTTAATGGTACTTAATATTCCTATTAAACTATTTACAAAATTTTAATTTTTTAGAACGAAAATATATTGCCTACTGTATTTTTCACAAACGCATATTTAAAAAAAATGTTTTTTATCTGATATGACTATAAGTTAACAAGTTTTTCCTTCACTTGTTTACAAGTTAACAAGTTTTTCCTTTTGTTTGTTTACAAGTTAACAAGTTTTTCCTTTACTTGTTTACAAGTTAACAAGTGTTTCCTTTACTTGTTTACAAGTTAACAAGTTTTTCTTTTACTTGTTTACAAGTTAACAAGTTTTTCCTTTACTTGTTTACGAGTTAACAAGTTTTTCCATTACTTGTTTACAAGTTAAGTTAACAAGTTTTTCCTTTACTCGTTTACAAGTTAACAAGTTTTTCCTTTACTTATGCTGTTTGCTTCTTGCCAAATTTCATGATTTTAGGTCAACGGGAAGTACCCTATAGGTTTTGATTTATTTGCGAGTATCAATATATGCGGCATTAATGGCTGTATATCTTTGGTTTTTCTTGATCGCGTTGACTTACAAGCTTGAATTTTTACAGCTCCAAATAACCGTAGACCTTAAGTACGTACGACCTTATGTATTAATTTCAACTTGATATCTCTAAGCGTTCCTGAGAAAAAGGGTTTTGACAGATCGACAGACGGACAATGAAGTGATCCTGTAAGTGTTCCTTTTTTCTTTTTGAGGTACGGAATCTTAAAAACGGTTTATTTTCTAAAATGTGGTTCTCTTTATATCAAACCCTGTTGTCATTGTTAGTGTGAAACGTGTGTACTAGAGCAGGAGTCATATCGTGATAACAAATGTAAACTAGTTCCTTTACGCATTAACAAAATATATTTCACCAAGCCCTTTAACGAAACACAACACTCTCGGAACCTACAAATCAAACAATCACGACTTTCACCGAAACTATTAAAATACTCTGCGGCACTTAATAGAGCGAGGCGGATATGCCCGGCTACATACATCACCGCACATATACGCATCTAAGTACATAATTATAATAATAGGTATACAAAAAGTCAATAATTCGAAACTATCAGCGGCTATGCTAATAAAATATGACATATCCATAAATATGTCGATTTTGTGACGCGACTCTGCGATTGTTCGCCGGCGCGTATATTATACGATAATGTAGTAGTTTCCGAAATCAGATATTAGTATACGAAAAAAATGAGAATTGGACATATAAGGTGGGTGTAGAGTATATGTATTTAACGACATGAGAATAATCAAAGAGAAAAGAGAAATAAGCCGTCGTTAATGGTGGGCTTGACGGCTGTGTATATTTATGATGGCTTGCCTTTTTTTATGTGTGTAAGTAGGCTTGGCAATGCGTACCGAAAAGTTGGTTCATTTCTTTGTAACTGTCAAATGAACGTTTAAACTGATATTAAGTGGGTTAGCTAGGTGTATGTATGCAATTTTAGATTGGCTAGGATTTTGTAGTTTAAAATCATAACCTCCAAGTACGTACAATTTTCAAGCAGTGTGTAGGGTAGCCCTTTCTATTCGTGATCCAAAAGGTATTTAACTGCATTTTTTGGAACCAGAATCAGAATCTTTCTCTAAATATATATAATGTAATATATTGTTAGGTATCAGAAATAGTAAACCGACATAAATGTCATATATCACTTAGAAAATAACACCAGTCAAGTGCGAGTCCGGCTCAAGTATCAAAGGTTCCGTACCTCGTTTATAGTTAAATTACTTTATTTATCATAAATCATCATTAATGTGGACTTCTTAAAGTAGCAAATATTTAATAATATAATTTTAACCTCTTTTTGTATAATTTTCACCATATAGCCAAAGATATAACAAAGAAAATTGAGAAAAAACATTTTGAGACTCGTATAACCTTTCAAATTATATCTCACACTGTACACAGACCTGGAAAATTTTTTTTTCGCGTTTTCATTTGCCGCCCCCTTCCCTAAAATTCTCATAAAATATCTTTTCTCATAAAAATATATAGAATTTCAAGTGTCACGTATTCAAGCAGTTGCTGAGAAAAACAACCTTGGCCGGTGACCGACGGACAAACGGACATTATGAATTATCTTTTAAGGATTTTGTTTTTCCTTTTGAGGTATCGAAACCAAAAAGTCCTGATTAACTTTCGTCATCTATGCTCGCTTTTGTCATCACTTTTAGGTCGAGGATGTGACCTTTTCATGTCATTATATCATTATAACGGACTCGAAAATCTCTGAATCTTGTCTAACTAACGGAACCCAGTTCCTTTTACATTTTCTCTTTGGTATCAAACTTTATTTAATCCCCTTACTTTGAAGTTTAAAAAGTTTTTATAAAGTCGAAATTCTAGAGTAATACTTTATTCACATCGACGATCCTGTTCTATATTATGTTATTGAAATATAATATCATCATTAGTACTAAACTGTATTATAATATATGTACCTCTTAATATCTTATATCATTTTATTGTATACTGCGTTAAATAAAACTTTTCTTAATATAATTTTCTTCAATTAACTGACTTGTCTCACGTCATTTTCATTCAAACTCCTAAAAATATTGTTAAGTCAAATATCCCCTCTAAAATATATCCAGAATTGTTCTGCAACTTTGTTTTTACTTAATAGCTCTGAATTGAAGCAAAAGGCACAAATTCTACCGGTCTGCTATAAGTTCTCGTGGTGGATAAGCACACTGGCATTCGCAGTTTCGTGAGTAATGCTAGTTAATGTATGTTTGTATGTTTGGGTGTTTGTTGCACAACCACATTTAAATGGCTGGAGACATTCTTGAGAAAATTGGTATAGACTTGATGGATATTCCGAATTAACGTATAGCATATTATCCTATATATAGGATAATACTCGATCCCGTGGGATGAAACGCGATATTTTCTGATTAATAATAAAAATTAACTACAACATGTGAAAATACTGACAATTTGCATATTAAATGTATCACTAACGTGTCTCGAACTTGCATCTAAGTCCCGCTGCCTTAATAAAAAATATTTTCGTCCGGAAATGTCACAGGAAATTTTAACACACAAAACTTGAAAGTAAAGCAAATCATCAATTGCGAAAAGCGCATTGCAAAACCGCAATTCGATATACGATTTCTAGTACCGCGATACCGTTGCACGGCGTTTTATGCGTGAATCAATAACGCCTAGGAACTAACGTGACCTTCCATCACTTTCTATTTGCAACTTCAGGAATGCAGTCCTATCTGGTTGATTCGTGACAGTGTTTCCCATTTGTTCTAAGGTATGCGTTTAATCCTCTAGCGCTGTGTTTATTTATAAAGTTACATGTCCACAACGAGTTTACGTTTATTGAAATTTATACAATTGTCGACGTTTCTATGCAAAGCGTAAGATTGTTTAATAATACAAAATAACTAAAAGTTTACATAATTTTTTGTTTTCTTATTATTTAATGATTATTACTCAAATTTTTAAAACTAGCATTCAGTTTATTTTTTAATAATAATTTTTTTAAGTACCTAATACTATACGTACGAAATATTTAAAATTATTGTTAGACTAAGGCAAATAAAGCAATGAATAAAGTCCTATATATACACATATCCTAAGAGTATATATATGTTATTATTCATTCATATTTATATTCGAATTCCATGCTGAAAATTAAATATTCAACAAACTGTGGTCCACGGTTTCACTCGCTTGAAATTCGGTATAAGGATTTTTTTTCATATATTGCTCTTGGTTATAAACTATTACGAGACCAAATTTTACCGAAATCCGTCCAGAATATTTTGTGTCATTGACGCACAAAATAATGTACAGACAAAAAATTTAAAATTCTAAAAAAAGGTTTTCCGGCTTCTGTTATCATTCTATATGCTAAACCAATCATTCTTTTAAAAATATTTTCCAAATACACAATTAATAACTCCGTTACAATTTTATTAAATGTATAGATTAAATTTCCAAATTATGGTAATCAACTATTATTTTCGAAATGTTTCACAAAACACACATTACATCATATTATGAATAGCTATATGCGGATTGATCCTGGTTTGTACAAAACACGCCAATGAGTCTTATCAAAAATCTACTCAGCAATAACCACTAAATTAATTTTGTTAGACCCACATATTATATTCTCAATAGTATAATTTACTCATATTTCTCAATAGCATAATTTTTAACGCGTTCACAATTACGCGTTGTTTCAACAGAATCGTCGACACGAGAGCTTAAATTTCATAACTTTTTTATATTCCTTTATAACATTATTTTTCTTATTATCAATTGACAATTATCAACATAGGAGCTTTAGTTTCAAAACTAATTTATCTTTAATAATCCTTAAAATATATTCGTTAATAAAATCAGTTTTACCACGTTTACATTACCGTATTCTTAATGCCAGTTGAAAATCATCAATACAGGAGCTTAAATTTCAAAATTAATTTATCTTTAACATTTCTTATAACATATTCCTTAATAAAATCATTTTTACTGCGCTCACATGGCCGTATTCTTATTGTCAATTGAAAATCATCAATACAGGAGCTTAAATTTCAAAATTAATTTATCTTTAACATTTCTTATAACATATTCCTTAATAAAATCATTTTTACTGCGCTCACATGACCGTATTCTTATTGTCAATTGAAAATCATCAATACAGGAGCTTAAATTTCAAAATTAATTTATCTTTAACATTTCTTATAACATATTCCTTAATAAAATCATTTTTACTGCGCTCACATGACCGTATTCTTATTGTCAATTGAAAATCATCAATACAGGAGCTTAAATTTCAAAATTAATTTATATTTAACATTTCTTATAACATATTCCTTAATAAAATCATTTTTACTGCGCTAACATGACCGCATTCTTATTGTCAATTGAAAATCATTAATACAGGAGCTTAAATTCCAAAATTAATTTATATTTAACATTTCTTATAACATATTCCTTAATAAAATCATTTTTACTGCGCTCACATGACCGCATTCTTATTGTCAATTGAAAATCATTAATACAGGAGCTTAAATTCCAAAATTAATTTATATTTAACATTTCTTATAACATATTCCTTAATAAAATCATTTTTACTGCGCTCACATGACCGCATTCTTATTGTCAATTGAAAATCATTAATACAGGAGCTTAAATTCCAAAATTAATTTATATTTAACATTTCTTATAACATATTCCTTAATAAAATCATTTTTACTGCGCTAACATGACCGCATTCTTATTGTCAATTGAAAATCATCAACACAGGAGCTTGAATTCTAAAACCCATTTATCTTTAACATTTCTTATAAAATATTCCTTAATAAGATCATTTTTACAGCGTTCATATGTCCGTATTCTTAATGCCAATTGAAAATCATCAACACAGGAGCTTGATTTCTAAAACCCATTTATCTTTAACATTTCTAATAACATATTCCTTAATTAAATCATTTTTACTGTGTTTTTATAACCCTATTCTTATTGCCGTTAGAAAATGTCGATATAAGAGCTTGGTTTTCATATTTTGCTTATATTCCTTAAAAATAATTTTGAATGACACTAAATAAAAGCTTGGATTTCATAATTCACTTATATTCCTTAAAACATCATCTGATTACGATCACACTACCCGTTTTGAAATCCATTTCAATTTATCGATACTTCTAAAACACTTTCACAGTGGGAACCAAGTTCATTCTGTATCATGCAAGGAATGCCCTAATGAAATACATCCATCTGTTGTGATCATCAAAAATCGACCGCCTCGTGTGATGCCCCCTCAGCCTCGCGAGACAATAACTTGAACGACCGGTTATTAACTAAACCTCAGCTTATTACCGTTCGACTGTTTTTTTTTCTATATATAAATTTTTTATGGCGTAAATAACGCAATGGGTATTTTCGCACGAGCCGATGAAAAAACGTATACAAATTCAGAGGCCGCGATGTCTACTAGTGTACAGGCTGCGGCGAACAGGTGTAGTTTTTGGTGTCAAGATTGCTCATTCTTGATTATGTCACTGTACGTGGCGTTTTCTTGGTTTTGTGACACGAATTTTAATATAATTTATCGAAGAACATATGTGTACGATTTTTCTTGAGGAATAAATGAAAATAATGTTGCCACATTTAGCTTTTCGTACACTGTGCCATGTTTCGGAAAAAAATATAATATTCTGCCATTTTTCATTCCACAGTTAGTCATAAATTTCTAGAATCGCTCATTATAGTCAATTACTGATATGCTGAAGATATAAATATTGGATGAATCATTTTATGACATTAATGAATCTCATTTAATAATAAACGAATTCTATTAAATTGGTTATAACTTTGCGGTATAATCGCTTTTTTCTCTGATGTGACTAACACCTTATAATAAAATTCCACTCACGATAGAAAGGTATTCTGTGCATTATTTAATATTTAATTTAAATTTAATCTTGAAATAATAAATCTTATAATTTCTATCTTAATTTATTATCATTTCTGTAGCAATATAATTTATAGATTTCTAATAATCGCCTCTTGATTTTATTCATTCAGTCGACTCAGTCGATTTTACGGCAGTAAAAATTTAAAGCCCCTTTTTTATACTCAGCGACTGATCTGCGACGAGAGTTTTAGATTTGTAATATTTCTGTGTTTATATAAATACTTTGAATTTTAAAGTAAAAACTGTTCTATATCTACTGTCAAATTATACTTGCTAACAATTACACAATTCGCTCTAGTATAATATAAAACATAGTAAGAAAAAACAGAAATAACTTTGAATTTTAAACTAAAAACTGTTCTATATCTACTGTCAAATTATACTTGCTAACAATTACACAATTCGCTCTAGCATAATATAAAACATAGTAATAAAAAACAGAAACAATAGGTACCAAACGTTAATTTTAGCCATCAACGTCGATTTTATTATATTCGTAAATTAGTTAGTTACTCAGTTCTGACGAATAAAATTTGAATATATAAGGATACAATCAGGATATGACTGACAATTGTGTTTGAAATTTCGTTTATGTCATCAAATAGTGAGAAGAAATTTTTGATCGTTCATGAGTAGTTTTTGATCGTTCATGAGTAGTTTTTGATCGTTCATGAGTAGTTTTTGATCGTTCATGAGTAGTTTTTGATCGTTCATGAGTACAAACATGTTTAATTAAACTGTGTTCTAAATGTCACCTTATAACGAAAATAAGTTAATTGGATCTCCTCACAATTCTTAAATAAATTAGTTGAAAAGCGCAACTCAAAGTCACGAGAGTTAATAACGAATTTCATGCCAATCTTAGACGGTCGTATTAGGTCCACCATGTTGGATTTTGAAAATTGGTCCAAATTTTTATTACACGAGCAGCTAAAAACAATTTTCAACATTAGATATACAGAAACAATTTTTACATGTTAACATTACAATTTTTTAAATTTTCACATAATAACATACCGTCAATATATGCACATATGAATGGATTGTGAAATCCATTCATATGTGCATATATTGACCGTATGTTATTATCTGGCTTATTTTGACTATTAATTTCTTTTGATCATTCTTCTAGCTGATTTAATCTTTTTTTAAGATCCTTGACATATTAAATGTTGACATAATGTTCTGAAAAAATATGATCAAATACGAGTAGAACTCGCGCATTAGGTGTGCTTCTGTGCCCTATATTTGTAAAAGTGGGTATTTTGCAAACGTAAATTAATGATTTTCAGATTTTTTCCTTTACTTGATTGAGATTCTAAATCAAGGTGATGCATTCTTAATTAATTGATAGATGCATCCGCATCGAAGTAGCTCACATTTGATAGTTTGTATCTTTTTACTATATCTTGAATTATTTTTAGAACTGGAAACCGCAAATCTTAATTGTGTTTTTATTTATTGATATCAACTTGACACTCTGGCCATTCCTGATTAAAATCATCCTAAAAGACAGAGTGATGGATAACCAAGTGATCCTAAAAGGGTTTCGTTTTCATTCTGAGGTACGTAAAAATCTTTGAAACCCCAAACGGTCGATTTTAAGGATATCTTTCTGCCATAACAACCCTCTACAAGACAACGCGATTGTATATTAGAAAAAGTCTTATTTTCGTCAGCCTATATCGGTAATATTCAATAGACGCTTGTTTCACACCTTCTCTGCGACGCAAATCGACTAAGGATATTATGATATCATTCCACACCATCGTTTCATATATAACCAAATCGAGTGTCTACTCAACGTTTACAGAATTTAGTATATAATTAACAGTGACATATAATCGTGATAAGTACTCCGCTATAAAAAAACTACAACTAGCATTGAGTCACGCTACAACCTATATATTGATACATAATCGTGTTATATGTACATAAATACATATGTAAACTTATATGTGTGCGTGGACATTATATTTGTGTAACATTACGTCCGGATTAGTCATCGCCAAACGGTTTTTTTACACCGAACGGGTGTTCGTAGTCTAATGTCATCATTTGCATACATTATGATCTTTGTACGCGTTTCAGGGTCGACCGAGGAAGTTGTGACAGGGTAACTTAGTGGCGAGCGTATCGCTCGATTGAGAAGCTGGTCTTAATGGCGGCAATCGCGCTGAGCCCGAGAGCAAATATTTGGATAGTAAGTGATAATTTGTCCGATATGTGCAATCGTAATCTCGCACGTTTTATTGCCTATATTCGCATATGCAGCGCTATCGAAACACTTTATTGCGAATATTCGATTTATCGAAGAAATATGGTCGAGGGGCCAATTACATCGCAATGGCATTTCGTTTTTGTTGTGATGATCGTTAATTTTTATTCGTGCACACTAATATACGTAGATAATTTTAATTGTACCTAAAATTGTAATACATTTTCGGTTGGTATTACCGATTTTTTTCCCAAAAAATTAGTCAAAAATTAGTTAAACATTTAAATAGTAAAATATATAACGTACAATATTAAGTAAAAAGTGACTACACAAAGGCAAAAACGACAGGAAATTGGAAGCACATGATTAAAGGATAATTAAACCAAAATATCATGAGCGTCTTAAAGTAATGGATGGGGCATAGAGTTCACATAATAAAGTACCTATATTATTATATACATGTTTATTAAAACCTGTGAACATTAAATGCAAATGTAGCAGTTTATATACAGAATTACGGTTAATTTTGATGTGGCAACATCTCACGTGGCAGCTTAAAAAGTTAGGGTTACACCGGTTAGCACCGGCTGTTTCTGACAAAACTATAAGTGATACATTCGAATTCCTGGTGTTATTCGTTTATAAATATTTATATATATATATATATACATATGTATATATATATATATATATATATATATATATATACATATATATATATGTATATTCTTTATTAAATCGTATGTTTTTCAAATTAAATTGTATTAAAATTTTAGAATTTAGCTCATTGTAGGTTAGAAAAATAATACATATTATATTGTTGTCGATGACACACCTACCCCTTTTTATACAAAATTATGATTGTTGGTTTTTTCTAAATTATATTTAGCAATTAATTCTCTATTTTTGAAAAAAAAACATTCCTGTTGTATAATACAATACCGTCCTGGTAACTGTAGAGTAGCACGGAAAACATATTCATGGAGTTTTTGAGATACACAACCGAGAGAGAGAGAAAGAGAGAGAGAGTTAATCTCAGCAATTTGAAAAACAGATGAGTGAATGAAAAGGAAACGATAGAATTTGTTTGCACCTCGCCCACTACGATAAAAAGCTTATGGCTGCCATGCATGTTTGAAGTAATATTTCTTTATACGTAATCATTAAATGGAGGAAGAGGATATTATGTAAATAATTGTTTAATAAAAAGAAGGAAATTTTATTGTAAACAAAAGAAAATATCCGACCGTTCCTTATCCCTCAAAACATACTTTAGTGGCGTTTTACTTTTCTTTACGGTCTAAAGTTATATGTATATATGTTTTACTTTTCCTTAAAGAAATTTCTCTTCAAAAATGGTTTTGTCGTGCACCAATGGTAGTTAAATGGCCATACAATTTCTGGATTATCCTTTCAAATATACCTTTTCACCATCTCTCATTATAATAATGTAGTTTTAGTACTCGTAAATCCCAATCTGTGCGTACGTTTGTCCCCACAATGCAATATTTATTATTATTGTTATCATTAATGTTTGCTGTAATTGGATAAAAAATTTACTGATTTTCTTAAATAGTATAAAGCCACTTTGGACAAGTTTGGTTACAATTTCAATATGTCGTATGTGGTTGATTTTTTTATAAGGCCATAAATGCTTACAATTATGCTCTTAATTAGGTCTTTATGTACGTTTTATGTGCACTGGTCGTGTCGACTCACTTCTTGCCTGTAAATTTTATTGCTAATATTCATTCGGATTATCGGAGAAGTATAGTTGATAAACTAATTGTTATATACAGAGCAGTCGTACGCAATGCACGGCCCGCGAACTAATGTTTTAATTATTTTTTTTAGTTAATACAAAGTTAACTGTAACGTTAAAATCATAACTAATTTAGATTCAATGTTACTAAGAATTCCTTTTTAAATGTGATTTATAATAATTTTGGTTCCTAACTTACATTATAAATACGTAACAAGTTTGTTTCGCTTTCACGCCTCGACTAGTCAATATATCTCCTTGAAATTATGTATTCATATAGCCTGTGTTATAAACATTGACATAGGATTTTATCCTCATTATGGTTTTCTTGCTTTCCAATATCGCTTTGCAGAAATATGTCAGCCTACGCTTATTAAACGCAGGACGCAGATTTCATTCTTCAATACAAAGAGCAAATATTTTCAAAACGATCGAAGCTGTGTGTAATTGATACATATGACAGACTTATTGTTACGAGATTAATCTCTTACAGCCAACCATAACACCAGTCCTGCCCCGCACGACGAGTGGCCGGGAATCGAACCGGGGTTCCCGCGATACGCCTCGCAATCAAAGACCGTATGTCTTGTGATCAACATAACACACCACGGCGACGACTGAAACGGGTTTGCAAACCTCTTCAAAATTAATGATACTAACTTAAAAAAGTCTGTGCTGTTATACATATATATATATATATATATATATATATATATATATATATATATATATATATATATATATATATATATATATATATATTCTTTTTGTTAATGTAATATAAATGTAGTTATGTTTTAACTACTCTCTAATATAATGAAAGAGAACTCGGAAAAAGGTTGATTACACCTTCGATAGACTAATTGGTTTTTAAGTATCAATAAGGTCGATTAAATTTTTTATGGTCTCATAACACTTCAACTTAGTGGCCTTATAACTTTCTGCCAACACTCAATACAGTCGAAGAAAAGTTCGTTATTTCTTTTGTATCGTTATATTAACTTCACATTGAAAATATGCCTTGTTACTGTCTTTATATGCAGAATTAAACATGAATTATTCCTTCACCGCTTACTAAATAAGCGTAAGTAATAATGATGAAAAGAAATGAGATAGTGTTAATACACAGGTATATATCATTGCTCATTTTACTAAATAATAAAAGAAATAATAATAAAAAATATGGGTAGGTAATAATTATGAAAGTAAATGAGATAGAGTTAATACACAGGTATATATCATTGCTCATTTTACTAAATAATAAAAGAAATAAATAGGGGTAAGTAATAGTGATGAAAATAAATGAGATAGAGTTAATACACTTCATAGATAGAGATAGAGTTAATACGTTAATATCATTGTTCATTTTACTAAATAATAAATGAAATAAATAGGGGTAAGTAATAATGATGAAAGTAAATGAGATAGAGTTAATATACATGTACATCATTGCTCATTTTGCTAAATAATAAAATAAATAAATAGGGGTAAGTAATAATGATGAAAGTAAATGAGATAGAGTTAATACACTTCATAGATAGAGATAGAGTTAATACGTTAATATCATTGGTCATTTTACTAATTAATAAAAGAAATAAATAGGGGTAAGTAATAATGATGAAAGTAAATGAGATAGAGTTAATACACTTCATAGATAGAGATAGAGTTAATACGTTAATATCATTATTCATTTTACTAATTAATAAAAGAAATAAATAGGGGTAAGTTATAATGATGAAAATAAATGAGATAGAGTTAATATACATGTACATTATTGCTCATTTTGCTAAATAATAAAATAAATAAATAGGGGTAAGTAATAATGATGAAAGTAAATTAGATAGAGTTAATACACTTCATAGATAGAGATAGAGTTAATACGTTAATATCATTGTTCATTTTACTAAATAATAAATGAAATAAATAGGGGTAAGTAATAATGATGAAAGTAAATGAGATAGAGTTAATACACTTCATAGATAGAGATAGAGTTAATACGTTAATATCATTGTTCATTTTACTAAATAATAAATGAAATAAATAGGGGTAAGTAATAATGATGAAAGTAAATGAGATAGAGTTAATACACAGGTATATATCATTGCTTATTTTACTAAATAATAAAAGAAATAAAAAATTAAACATTTTTAATTTATTTTAATAAACTTATTTTTTAAGTCTCCCTCTTCAAAATAATGTGACGAGTCACACCTACCAAAATTATTGAAAAACGTCATGTCAACAGTGCGAATCATCAGCTGATTTTGTTAGTGATATTTCACTTGAAAAAAGATATTTCTTCGGATCTGGGACAATAAACGTATTAAAAAGATTTTGATGATACACAATTGTAATTTTCATTTCTAAATTTTAAACCATGATAACGGATCAACCTTTTTAAAATTTTCCAAAAATATTTTGCGTTCAGAATGGTGAGGAATAGCTTTGTGGAAATATGTCTTAAGGAATAATACAGCCTACATATTGACTGGATTGTGATGAATAATAAAACAAAATTTTAATTTCGGATTTTGCACAACGCAAATAATACTAACTAGATATGATCCGAATTCATTTCTTCGGCACCTTTAACCGCAGCCAGCCTACTTCCAAATTAGTTTTACACATTAGATTCTTTTTAGAAACTTCCAATCTTCAATCCATCTTTCTGGGTCATTAACTTACTTTATGTTTTGTAAATTAAATTTAATTAATAAATACTTAACATATAATTAAATAACAATACATTATTTTCACTCTCTAATTTAAAAATAATATCTGCGGTCCTGATCTGAATTGCTGTGATTTTTGTAATTAAACTTAAGATGATAGTATATTATTTCATTAGGTATCATTTATTTATTGTTAATTAGCTTTGCTCATGTGGTAAAGGCAGGAAACCGCGTGGTGATGAAAAACAATTCTATTCCTGCTTGCAATACGTCTGAAAATATTTATAAGGATCAGGTTAAGGTATGTAACTACCTTCAGGAGTTGAATGATTTTTATTCGAAAACTAATTAACAATATGATTCTTTAACAATCGGATAACGTTTTCTGAAAATGTTTCATCCATTCTGCACGTATGCGCAACCAAAAAATAAAAATAAAAAATAAAAATAAACATAATTTTTCGTTTTGGAGAGACAATTAAGTAACAATTTATAGTATTAATTTTATATCTACAACTTGTTTCCTTTAGAACCCAGAGGTCTCTGACTGACATACGAACAGACTTAAAACGTTGCCAAAATAGTAAAATTACATTTGGGCTCTTCTGTTATGCAATCTTGAATAACTGAAAGAAAAACCTGCTTGTTATTAACCTTGTCAGGTATTTTTGAACAAGATAATCTAAGAATATTTAATGATATTTCAAACCTCCGTCAAACGATAAAAGCCACTATATCTTTTTTAAAACCTTAACAGTGTCGTTAATCTCAGTCAAACAATTTATATGTAGATTAATATCTAAAAATAAATCCAATAATTAAATCGCTGGACGATTACTAAAGCAGCAATCAAGCGGTCAATCAGTTCAAACAATTGATGCTGATTTGACTAATAACTCCATCGAAACAGGTTCATCTTGATCCAATGCGAGTCGAGTACGTGAATATGATGAACTATATAGTTCGATGCTATTCTGTCGTGCGTAATTACCAGTTGGACCGGGCTCTTAATTATATGGAATTAAAACATTGATCAATCAGTAGTCAGCGAATTGCCGACTACGTAGTAGAATTGCGTTACTGTTAATTATAATAGTACATATTTCATTGTTTTTTATTATATATAAACCTCAAAAATATATATAATATTAAATATATTTACACAATGACACGCATTAGTTGCGCAAGATTTAGTGCAGGCCAAATTTGCGCACTTAATGTTGCATATGAATGTGTAAATACATACAGGCATTGAAGCTAAGGTCACCGTAATAAATTTTATACAACTAGAAGTTGTGTGTACATAGTAAATGTTTAATTTTCTATTGACATCGATGTAAATGCATTTGTTACAAAATGCATATTGCAGTGTTCCATTTTTTAATATTAATGTCTAAACTTAATGTTAACCTTAAAATATATATATATATATATATATATATACACACACACACACACACTCACACATATATATATATATATATATATATATATATATATATATATATATATATATGCACATATTATAAAACATGATATTAACATCTCAAGACGTGTCCATCTAAAACGATGCACGTATATGTCAATCGTGTATATCTTAATAAAATCCAGCAGACATCTTAGGTAACAGGTAACAGGAAAATTCACAAGCTCGCATATCGCTCATATGAGACAAGACTGTCAGCAAAAATTCACACGAAAATCCACAAAGAACTGCAATCAACCGTCGAAAGAGATGGTCGATTACATACCACGAGCAAGCGAGATGCACAAACTCCGGAGCGATAGAGTCGATGCATGCATTCGCCTGGTAGAGTGAGTGGCGCGTCCGATGTGGCATTCTCGAAGTTGCCTGCCCTCGGGGTGGGAGAAAGTTGGGCTCCAGCTATTTGGGTTACTGATAACGCGACAGACTTGCAGACGACTCGCGGGAGGCAGGTCGTGGTAGCGGCGTGTCTGATCTCGCAACCGTCGAGATGCTAGAGGAGCTTACGTTCTACTTAGCAGCCGGTGTATGGGAGTAGGTGCGTAGTGGAAATATTTTCACATAATTCCGAAGAAATGAGCTAGTGTCATAATCGAATAGTAATGTTACGATGCTATCGTGGCTTTGTTGTAACTGGTAAAGTTAAGGATATTTCTTGCAGGTGTTATCTTAATATGGTATCTACTTGAGGCAGCATAAATTTCCAGTAAAAGTTGACACAGTGTTAATATGTATATTTAGTATCTAGAAAAGAAATAACTGGTAAAGTTAAGGATATTTCTTGTGGGTGCTATCAGTATGGTATCTATTTGATGCAGCATAAATTTCCAGTAAAAGTTGACACAGTGTCAATATGTATATTTAGTATCTAGAAAAACAATAACTGGTAAAGTTAAGGATATTTCTTGTGGGTGCTATCAGTATGGTATCTATTTGATGCAGCATAAATTTCTAGTAAAAGTTGACACAGTGTCAATATGTATATTTAGTATCTAGAAAAACAATAACTGGTAAAGTTAAGGATATTTCTTGTGGGTGCTATCAGTATGGTATCTATTTGATGCAGCATAAATTTCCAGTAAAAGTTGACACAGTGTCAATATGTATATTTAGTATCTAGAAAAACAATAACTGGTAAAGTTAAGGATATTTCTTGTGGGTGCTATCAGTATGGTATCTATTTGATGCAGCATAAATTTTCAGTAAAAGTTGGCACAGTGTTTAAATTTATAAGTATTTGGTATTTATAAAAGGAATAAATATCACGGATTTTCAAGAGATAATGGGAATATTATATAAAGGAATATAATCTTGGGAATAACAATAACATGCATTCGTTCATGTCTCGTGAGTTTTTCTTTACGGGGCAAGTTATGAAAGGCGGCCATCGCCTTCACTATTTTTACTATATATATTATTTTATACAAACGTCTTCTACTCAACTATATGAATATAAGGTCAGGTGCAGGAATCATAAAACTGTGAGATAATTTACAGGATTACATAAAAAAGTCCTCAATTTTAGTCATACAAGGTTATCGTCGAGTACCAATAAAATGAGTACTTAGAGGATATAACAATAGAAAACAACATGATTCTAAAATAGTTTTTTTTTAAAACTAGCTCTTGTCCGCATATTCACTCGAATAAAATTTATGAAAATAAGAATTAATTTGGCTTCCTTTTTTCACTTTTGATAATATAATAATGGGCATTTAGTTTCATTGGTAGACAATAAAATGAACAACACAAAAATTAATATTTAGTCTTATAATTGTGCTGTCTATTGAAAAGAAAGAAAGTACTGTTTGGTTATTCTTTATAAAATTGTACTATTTTCCAGAGTAAAATTTATGCCAATATATTAACCTGTATAATGCTCTAGACGTGTGTGAAACTGGACATTTAACCAAGTTGTTTCTGAGTAGTTAAGCAACAAACAAATAAATCGTGTTGGCAACTAATACTCAGTGTTATCTGATGTGATGGTCATACAGAATATTTTCGATCCCTTCCCAAAGCATGAAATTGTTTTTCTATCACAGTACGAGAACGTAATAGTAGCCAGAATAATGCGAATGTAATTTGGGATCTGTTTCAATAAGTCTTTTTAATTTTTTTAAATTTAATTATATAGAAACCTCGGCAGATTGTCATCGAAGATATTAAAATCACTGGAACGAATAATTGGTTGCATCCTAGAAGAACATATCTTCATCCATTTCTGTGCATATAGTTATTCCATGTGGCTAGGCTCACTTTTCGCTCTTCATGAATTAAGCAAGATCACTGTAAGTTCATTTCGTGAAATTTCCTCATTCTATTTGTTGTTAACTTGTCGAAACACAGTTGCTAACTGAACAGAAGTTCGAATGCTGTTCTCTTTATATACCTTACCATTAGAGTTCGAAAGCTTTTCATGACATTCTAGAAATTACACGAAAAATGTAGGAAATTTATTAGTCGCCAACTCTATATTAGTTTAATATTTTTAGTTGGGATTTATAGCTTAATATCCTAAACAAATGACTATAAATTACCAACTAGAAAATAAGATGTAAATAGCATTAGCAACTAGCTGAACTATAGAATATCGCTCTATATATTAATAAATAATACTAATTTTCAACAGAATTACATATGAAAAAGTATTTACTATAGATAACATGATATCGTGCTCAATAAAAATGAGGAAACTTATATGAAGGAAAATCAATAAGATCACACACATACCTATCTAATTAAGCGGAGAAAGTTACAAGCAAACATGTGTTTTATAAAAAGCAGCAAGGCAATGTTTTTAGATATTAAATCTTTTGAACTACGACAACATACAGAATTTTGTTAAAGACCCTTTTCGCACGTAGAATGATATCACCCCAATAAAAGTGAGGAAACATAAATGAAGAAAAATCAATAAAATCACACTTACGAGTATATCAATCCAATTAAGCGGAGGGAATTACAAGCAAACATGTATTTTATACAAGGCAGTTTAGCAATGTCTTTAGATGTTAAATCTTTTGATGTACGACAACATACAGAATTTTGTAAAAGACCCTTTTCGCACGTAGAACGATATCACCCCAATAAAAGTGAGGAAATATAAATGAAGAAAAATCAATAAAATCACACTTACGAGTATATACTCGTCCAATTAAGCGGAGGAAATTACAAGCAAACATGTATTTTATACAAGGCAGCTTAGCAATGTCTTTAGATGTTAAATCTTTTGATGTACGACAACATACAGAATTTTGTAAAAGACCCTTTTCGCACGTAGAACGATATCACCCCAATAAAAGTGAGGAAACATAAATGAAGAAAAATCAATAAAATCACACTTACGAGTATATCAATCCAATTAAGCGGAGGGAATTACAAGCAAACATGTATTTTATACAAGGCAGTTTAGCAATGTCTTTAGATGTTAAATCTTTTGATGTACGACAACATACAGAATTTTGTAAAAGACCCTTTTCGCACGTAGAACGATATCACCCCAATAAAAGTGAGGAAACATAAATGAAGAAAAATCAATAAAATCACACTTACGAGTATATCAATCCAATTAAGCGGAGGGAATTACAAGCAAACATGTATTTTATACAAGGCAGTTTAGCAATGTCTTTAGATGTTAAATCTTTTGATGTACGACAACATACAGAATTTTGTAAAAGACCCTTTTCGCACGTAGAACGATATCACCCCAATAAAAGTGAGGAAACATAAATGAAAAAAAATCAATAAAATCACACTTACGAGTATATCAATCCAATTAAGCGGAGGGAATTACAAGCAAACATGTATTTTATACAAGGCAGTTTAGCAATGTCTTTAGATGTTAAATCTTTTGATGTACGACAACATACAGAATTTTGTAAAAGACCCTTTTCGCACGTAGAACGATATCACCCCAATAAAAGTGAGGAAATATAAATGAAGAAAAATCAATAAAATCACACTTACGAGTATATACTCGTCCAATTAAGCGGAGGAAATTACAAGCAAACATGTATTTTATACAAGGCAGCTTAGCAATGTCTTTAGATGTTAAATCTTTTGATGTACGACAATTTACAGAATTTCACTTAAGATCATTTTTTGTAGATAGAATGATATAATTCCCAATAAAAATGAGGAAAATTATATAAAATAAAGAAAAATCAATAACATCACACATATATATATCAAATTAAGCGGGGAAAGTTACAAGCAAGCACGTGTTTTATACAAACAGCTTGGCAAGGCTTTTAGATGTTGAATCGTTTACGATAACATACAGAATTTCGTTCAAGACTTTTTTTCGCATACAGAATGATATCGTCTCCAATAAAAGATTTCCTACCTTTTAGCAGAGAAAGTTACAAGCAAGCATGCATTTATAAAAAACCAGCTTGGCAATGTTTTAGATGTTAAATCTTTTGATGTAAGACAACTTACATAATTTTGTTTAAGACCAGATAGAATATCATCTCCAATAAATGTGAGGAAACTTATATGAAGAAAAATCAATAAGATCACATTTACGAGTATATCTATCTAATTAAGCGGAGAAAGCTACTATCGAGCATATATTTTATACAAAGCAGCTTGACAATGCTTTTAGATGTTAAATATGTTGATGTACGACAGCATAATTTTATTCAAGACCTTTTTCGCAGATAGAATGATATCATTTCCAATAAAAGTGAGGCAAGTTATATGAAGAAACATCAATAAGATCACCTTTATGAGTATATTTATCTAATTAAGTGGAGAAAGGTAAAAGCAAGCATGTATTTTATACAAAGCTGCTTGGAAATATTTTTAGATGTGAAATATTTTCATATACAACATACAGAATTTTGTTCAAGACCTCTTTCGCAGATAGAATGATATCATTTCCAATAAAAGTGAGGCAAATTATATGAAGAAACATCAATAAGATCACCTTTATGAGTATATTTATGTAATTAAATGGAGAAAGGTAAAAGCAAGCATGTATTTTATACAAAGCTGCTTGGAAATATTTTTAGATGTGAAATATTTTCATATACAACATACAGAATTTTGTTCAAGACCTCTTTCGCAGATAGAATGATATCATTTCTAATAAAAGTGAGGAAACCTATATGAAGAAAAAATAAATAAGATCACACTTAGGAGTAAGTATATCTAATTAAGCAGAGAAAGCTATAAGCGAGCATGTATTTTATACAACGCTGCTTGGCAATATTTTTAAATGTTAAATCTTTTGATTTACGACAATTTATAGAATTTTAAAGACCGTCTCCTTTTTCAAGACCTTCTTTTTGTAGATAGAATATCATCTAGGATAAAAGCGAGGAAGCTTTGTAAAAAGTTTCATTTTAAACCTTTCTATTAACTGATACATAGGACACGAGGAACATTTGGGTTAGTTCCGTAATTAACCGTTTTATAACAAAAAGGTTTAAAAGACTATTCGAAACGAAATTGTATATAAACTTGACTGTAATTTAAGAAGTATTCAATGAATGCATGAGTTCAGGTACTATCGGTCGTTACTTAATACGAGTATGTTTACTAACAGTGGCAACCGACGTTATTTGGGCCGAAAGTTTGTTATTTTCTCAGCGTAGTTAGGTTATATGATATTGATATCAATAATAATTAAATTGTCACTGTCTTGATGTAATATTTTTAGTTAGATAGTACCTACAGCTGGTTTTATATTATCCGATACATATGAAATTATCGTAATTATTACATAAAAATGTCATTAAACATAAGATAGTCGGGGACCAGGACCGGTAGCTAACTATTGTTAAATAGCACTCATAGACGTGAGGCGCACAATTTTATTAAAACGACCATGTGTTCATAAATAAATACGCTAGAACGATACGTAAAAACATTGTTTACCTATATGAAATATTTGAAGTATTTTTTGAAGCAAGCTGCAACGTAAAAACATTTATTGCAGAACATCTATCTCGTACGTGTTATATTAGGTTGTTGTGCAATGTTAAATGTTTTATTAATGTTTATGTTTAGTATATAAATCAATAGTTAATAAAACATAAAGGAGACAAACGAAATGACATAGTTAATCAGTCCCATTTATAAATATCAACGGAGAATAATGTATTTTAATCATGAACACGTAAATAACCTTTATCCATCAAGGATAAAATAAAAATGAATAGAATAAAAGGTTGAAATAAAAACAATATTTTACAATTTTTAGGTTAATTATAATATGATAAAACTGTTTAGAGAAGCAGGCACGCTAAACATATAATAGCTATTCTTTTGTGGATCTCATGTCTGAAGTTCGGTTTATCTTTGTCTAAAACCATAACATAAGGTATTAGGTTTATCTTTGTCTAAAACCATAACATTAAGTAACGACCAATGGTAGCTGAATTAACAAAGGGAATTAATATTTTTACTTTTCATTAATTGACAGATCACTAAAAAAGGGTTTCAATGTCTCTTAGCCTTCAGACCCAGATTTTTCACCACACCTATGGATAATTATTATTTCCGAATATTAAATAAACACTACTTATTAGATATTAGTGTTTATAAATGTTTATTAACATATGGCGCCCTGATGAGTTAAGGAAAAGTTTTTTTAACAAAGTAGTGTGGAAACGTCACTACTATTTAAGAAATAGTATTTCCGAATATTAAATAAACACTACTTATTAGATATTAGTGTTTATAAATGTTTATTAACATATGGCGCCCTGATGAGTTAAGGAAAAGTTTTTTTAACAAAGTAGTGTGGAAACGTCACTACTATTTAAGAATTAGTATTTCCGAATATTAAATAAACACTACTTATTAGATATTAGTGTTTATAAATGTTTATTAACATATGGCGCCCTGATGAGTTAAGGAAAAGTGTTTTTTAACAAAGTAGTGTGGAAACGTCACTATTTAAGAATTAGTATTTCCGAATATTAAATAAACACTATTTATTAGATATTAGTGTTTATAAATGTTTATTAACATATGGTGCCCTGATGAGTTAAGGAAAAGTTTTTTTAACAAAGTAGTGTGGAAATGTCACTATTTAAGAATTATTATTTCCGAATATTAAATAAACACTATTTATTAGATATTAGTGTTTATAAATGTTTATTAACATATGGCGCCCTGATGAGTGAAGGAAAAGTTTTTTTAACAAAGTAGTTACTGTGGAAATGTCACTATTTAAAAAATTATTTTCCCAAATGCTTTTAATGTCCCGTGGGTGACAAAACTTATTAACATGATCAAAATATTTTTGGTATATAAATTAAATTTCTCCACTTTGGGGTCAAAAGTGATTCTTTATGATGTACTAAATCTTTTTTTCCAAGTACAATTACCGATGCGTGAAGCGACTTGTACAAGATGTCGCAAGTCGTCAACCTTTTTACATTGCACGCATCATCTGTCAACGAGCACAATTTTGCCAGGTGACAACGAGTTAACAACCTACTTACATGAATGTTTACGTTTCTTTTACTCCATGTATCAAAGCTTGCAGTATGCAGTGTACAATAGTACGGTTACGAGATATTACGTGTAAAATGGGACATTGCGGCGAGCTTACAAAACTCGACGAATATTTTCACGTTTAATGAATAATTTAATACAGACTCTGTATGTTTGTTTGAATTGTTTTTAAATAACAAAGCGTTTAATACTTACATAAAAATTAAACGTGATATTGCTGCATCTGTGATCATTGTGTAATGATTACAGATGCGTAATATAACATTTAATTTATATGTATACAGTGTGTAAAATTGTGAGTAAGATTTTAAAAAGGTCTAAAGGTTTTTTATTGTTTTTTTTATTATCTATAATTACTATTTCGACTAATGATTTAATTAATGGATTGACATTGAAAACGCTCAGAGGATCTAGGAAAAGTTTAAAAGAGAAAGTCACCGGTTCTCAGAGTCCGTCAATCAGAGTCACTCTCGCCAGAGTTACCGGCAATCCTCAGCGCGATTTCATTTTTTGGAAAGAATAAAGTTTTTATTTATTTATCATCTTTTATGCACAGTACATATGGCGGGCTTATTGCTACATGGGCAGTTTCTTCCAATCAACCATTTGGAAGACAAATATAACTTTGACAATTGGTGTTGAAATTTAGTCGGTAGACTGTAAAAGATTTTACAACAATAATTCTTTATAGTAATTCTTTATAGTAGACAAAAAAAAATTTTAAAAATACAAAAGTATAAGTAATATAAACTATTGACATGGTATGGGATGGAAAAGACAGGAAAGGACAAAGGCATAAAGGAAAAGGTTTCAGGAGAGGCAGGAATTTTTTAATCGATCTTTTTATATGTTTAGGGTTGTGATTTTTCGTGCCTAAAATAAAAAAAAAATATTCTCAATCGTTTATATATTAATATCAGTTTATACAGTCTTAAAACTATTCGGCTGACTTTGAATAAAACTTTAGAATCTTATTGAAAACAATTTTTGTGTAATTAGGTTGCGTATGAATGAGAAATACCTATATCTAATTTCATAATAAAACCTGTCAAGCACGAGTGGAACTGGTACGAGTAGATATGTTGAAAGAATGTACCATTAAATGTTTTTCTGTTAAACTGTTTACAAATATTTTAATTTTTTAGAACGTAAATATATCGTCTACTATATCTTTCGCACGCGCATATTTAAAAAAATTTAAAATTCCAGATAGATCAAGAAATTATTGATTTTTGGATTGAAGATGTCGCTAGGTTTTGATGATCAGCGAATAAGAGTACGATAAAAATAAAGAAAAAATGCGCCATATATTTTTGTGGCGGGAGCAAAAAAACTCGAAATGTTTACAGCAACCTTAGGCTATAGGTCTTAATACATGAATTCCAACTTGATATCTCAAACCGTTTCTGGAAAAAGAACTTTGACAATTAGACAGACGAATGGACTGAACCAAGTGATCCTATAAGAGTTCTGTTTTTTTTTCATTTTGAGGCACAAAACCCGAAAAATCGGCAAATTACTTTACACACAAACAGGGATACAAAACATGCTGGTCGATACGTTAGCATTTTCCATCCCTTCACTATTGAGGGTTTTAACTGTCCGAATTTTCTTTAAGTAGTTTATGCCCGTGTTTTGTCTAGGCAAAAATTAACATAGTTTGTTTGATTTAGCATATTTTTTTGGTTTGATGTTTGATATTTTTAGATAAATATGAAAATGTTATTACATGCCGCACAAAATGTTATTACGAACATCATTTACTTGAGTTTGTCAGTTAAGATTATTGTGATTGGATCAGGAGATTGTATGTATGTGACAAAAAGGATTAATTACTTTTGGAGAGTTATCTTTGACAACAATGATGATAGTCTGGCATATAATTGAATTAACTAACAGAATAATTATAACAGTCCACTGGCCGCTTGAAGCACATGCCTTATTGAAAAAGTTAATGCTATTTAGTATAAGTATAGACATTGTAAAAAAGAATGTGTTTTTTATTCAAACAGATGATTCCGGACATCAAACTAAGTAGTAAATGTTAAGAAAATGCATCAAAATTCTTAAATATTTCTGAAGAAATCACTGTCAAAATTGCGATTTCAACGTAACACAATTTTATTTTTTATTACAGAAAATCGCTTCACATAAAGTCAATTTGTACAGAACATCTGTATGAATAATAGAAAGGTTCTTCCAAATATTGAATATATTTGGCGTTAATTTTGTAGAAATTTATTGTTCACAATTAAATGAAGCTACGTGATGTAGTATTATTTCTACTTTCTTTAAGTTCTTTACCACGACCTAGGTTTCGTTGTATTACATCTTCAGGTGGGCTATTAGCAAATATGATGAAATCTTTGTTGAAATTAAAGAACGTAGAAATAATACTATATCAAGTAGTTTCATTTAATTGTGAGAAAGGTTCTTTGTTACAATCAGTATATATATATATATATATATATATATATATATATATATATATATATATATATATATATATACAATGGGTAACCAAAACGTATCTGTTATTTATACAACCATTATTACAACCAGTATTAAGTGTATCAAATTGGATAAAAAATGTTAGAGAACTATGGGGACAGTCTCAACCCTAACTGAAAAACTAGCTGTCAAAATTGCAAATTCAATGAAAAAAAATTACAACTTTTACGGAAGTATACTTCTAATATATTCAATTTTATGCATTGAATCACCTGCATGACTAATATACATGTTATTTGTTACATCAATACTACTATATGCAAGATACTCGATGTCAGTATTGATACAAAAAACTATTTGTTATATAATTTGTATACAACTTTTTGTGTATTATATATTCATTTCATATATTGATATGATTCGGTTTTAATAGTTTTGTATTAAATGTACAATCAAAATCATGAAATTAAGCCATCAAACATCCGTGAGTCATCCTTCTTGCAGAGAAAAGAAATTTTATTTTTTCTATGTTCGTTTAAATTACTTAATAAAACGTTTTCTTCTGTTATCAAGATAGCTTGTATCACGATATTCACCAGGTGTCACTACAATAAGTAGAGTGGATAAGATATAAATGCATATTCGCTGCATGTAGCATCGTCCCAATTAACGGAGTAGCACTTGGTCTCGCGCTGCGCAATATTTCAATGTTCACCTCGGAAATGTCGCGCGATGGCATAAAAACATTGAGCGACAAATATGGCGGAAATTTCAATCGCGCCTTACTTTCTGCAAGAAGAACGAGCGATGACACGTTGACAGGGAAGCGAGTTGCAAAAAGCAGTTGCGTGCAGTAGACGGAGCCGTCGACCAGAACTAGCCTCGTAAACCTTTATTTTATCCATCATTAGATAGCACTCGAAACGCCTACGGAGACGCAGGTGAACCATAATACATAAATCGACTATAAACTGGTAATAAAACCCAATATTGCCAATTAACACTACTTACTGAATTAATAAATAAATAATGGCGAGTGCATAGTTGGAGAATTTTATTAGACGGTAAATCGTATGCTGCTAACCTTATATCTGCGATATGATATTAAAGAACAACTTTCTGTTTGACATAAAGCTTAGATTTTCTACATACATTTATACATCTATCATCACGTGTAGTTGATCGCATATACTCGTGCATATCGTGCATCTTCTAAATCTGATTACGGATCACTACATTTCAAGCCATTTTTGATTACGTTCGGTCGGTATTTTGGGACCTAATTTTTAAGTAACAAACACCCATCAAAAATCAAACTAACAACCTAACAACTTGCCTATTAAAGGAGTGCAAAAAATAAGGGGATGATTTATAGGGATAACTCAAACCTATGAATAGGTTTGAGTTATCCCTATAAAGAGGATTACTTTGTTGATGTTATATATAATATAATATTTATTTATGCCTCAATAATTTATTTGATAATTTATTTTTTATATTCCAAACGGGGATGCTTTTCGTATCTCGTAAATTTCCTTGCATTGCTTACATAAATGGCCCATTTACAATGGTCCAAAATTTTTTTTTATGTAGAGATCTTCGTGATGTCATCAAAAAAGTCAGTTTGGTCACAATCAATAATTTGGAAGTTATAATTTTTTTGTATTTTCTTGATAAATCTTTACTCCAGTCACATACATCACTTTTATTCGAAAACTATTCAACTAAATCACATTAAATTTTGTATGAAAGTAGAGTATTCAAGTAGCAGGCATGTAGTGAGCGATGTTTTGTGTTTAGTCTAAGCATCTTCTATTGTTTGAAACTTTATATTGATTTTTTCCTGTTTTCAAAAGAAAAGCGTACATTTAAAAACATTCACGTTAATACAATCTGAACAACTAGAGATTTGTTTATGATCTTAAAAACTATCTTATGATATGTTGATAGTCTAGACAAAAAATTGTAATAATGTAACTATTGATATTAACATTGTATAAGTCACTAAATGTGAAAATTTTTAGACATATAAGAATAGTTTTTTAAGATCATAAACAAATCTCTAGTTGTACAGATTTTACTAATGTGATCTTTTTCTTTTGATAATAAAAAAAATCAAAATTTTTACGTTGATAAAGAAAATAAGGCTTATACTCTTAAATTCACGATATGCACGAATATATGCGATCACCTTCACGTGATGAAAGATGTATATGTAGAAAATCTAAGCTTTACGTCAAACAGAAAGTTGTTCTTTAATATCATATCGGAGATATAAGGTTAGCAGCATACGATTTACCGTCTAATAAAATTCTCCAACTATGCACTCGCCATTATTTATTTATTAATTCAGTAAGTAGTGTTAATTGGCAATATTGGGTTTTATTACCAGTTTATAGTCGATTTATGTATTATGGTTCACCTGCCTCTCCGTAGGTGTTTCGAGTGCTATCTAGTTATGGATAAAATAAAGGTTTACGAGGCTAGTTCTGGTCGACGGCTCCGTCTACTGCACGCAACTACTTTTTACAACTCGCTTCCCTGTCAACGTGCCATCGCTCGTTCTTTTTGCTGAAAGTAAGGCGCGATTGAAATTTCCGCCATATTTGTCGCTCAATGTTTTTATGCCATCGCGCGACATTTCCGAGGTGAACATTGAAATATTGCGCAGCGCGAGACCAAGTGCTACTCCGTTAATTGGGACGACGCTACATGCAGCGAATATGCATTTATATCTTATCCACTCTACTTATTGTAGTGACACCTGGTGAATATCATGATACAAGCTGTCTTGATAACAGAAGAAAACGTTTTATTAAGTAATTTGAACAAAAATAAAAGAAGATAAAAAGGGTAATAATATCAAATTTACGATAAAATTTCTTGGTTTGTCGCGAGCTTCAAAGTTTCTAAAGTGCAGTGTAGTAAAAAACCGATATACGATTTGCATCCAAACTGTTTTGTACTGACACGTGATGAATATCGTGATAATAGCTATCTTGATAATATAGAAGAAAACGTTTTATTAAATAATTTGAACGAAAATAGAAGAAGGAATAAAAGTAATTATAGCAAATTTACGATAAAATTTCTTGGTTTGTCGCGAGCTTCAAAGATTCTAAAGTGCTGTGTAGTAAAAAATCGGTATACGATTTGCGTCAAAACTGTTTTGTACTGACACGTGATGACTATCGTGATAATAGCTATCTTGATAATATGGAAGAAAATGTTTTATTAAGTAATTTGAACGAAAATAGAAGAAGGAATAAAGGTAATTATAGCAAATTTACGATAAAATTTCTTGGTTTATCGCGAGCTTCAAAGATTCTAAAGTGCAGTGTAGTAAAAAATCGATATACGATTTGCGTCCAAACTATTTTATACTGACACGTGATGAATATCGTGATAATAGCTATCTTGATAATATGGAAGAAAACGTTTTATTAAGTAATTTGAATGAAAATAGAAGAAGGAATAAAGGTAATTATAGCAAATTTACGATAAAATTTCTTGGTTTGTCGCGAGCTTCAAAGATTCTAAAGTGCAGTGTAGTATAACATCGATATACGATTTGCGTACAAACTGTTTTGAATATACCAATGGCGATTCTTATTTTATTTTATACTAGCAGTGCCTTGCGACTTTTCCCGCGTGGATTTCCGAAATGCATTATTTTTTTTATTTATTCTTTTATTTCTTCAGTTGTCGAAATTCAACCCTAATGTATTTCCTACTCATTTTTGTGCAATAAATAATAGATAGGCGAAAGTAAGTCGATTAAAATTGCTGCTACTAAATTTCTATTCGTAATAGGTGTATGTTAAATAGTGTAAAACACAGATATCTATTACACAAAATATAAAATAAACATTTTTTTGCCTTGACATAAACTCCATAGACTAATACAAAAGGAACATTTAAAATCACACAAAATTCACAGCCCGAAATTCATTCAGGTAATCTGTAATTTTAAAATTCTTTGGTGACAATCTCTACTCTGTGCGAATGTTTGACCACAGACTATTATGTTTTTGACATTAACAGTATGAACGTAAATCTTTTATTATATTTGAACGTAAACAATGAATTGTTTAATATATTTGTAATATATAATTTAAGGTTCATAATTAAATGAAACTACGTGATGTAGTATTATTTCTACTTTCTTTAAGTTCTTTACTACGACATAGGTTTTATTGTATTACAACATCTTCAGGTTGGCCCATAGCAAAGATCTTTGCTAATAGCTCAGCTGAAGATGTTGTAATACAACATCATACTACATCACGTAGTTTCATTTAATTGTGAATAATTAATTTCTACAAAATTGAAGCCAAATATATTCAACATAATTTAAGATATTTGTAACACATATATATAAATTTTGCAAATTTCTGCTTTCCTTCTTCATATAAACTTTAACTGTGCTAAATCTACCACCGAATACGCGATAATATGCTTAAAAAGGGGTACAAAATTTCTCTTCACCTATTAATATTTAGGTCCTACGTCGGCTGAGTTCCACTACTCCCTCCTTTACCCTGCCCTGTCCTAAAGGTTCTTGCAGCTAGCGCCATCCGCGTGGTGGAAACATTTTCAATATTGGATATCAAGATGAAACGTGATGCAGGTAGTGCTATAACCGTTTCTGAGTTTATTGCGAACAAATACGATGGTTTTATCATAATCAGGTGTTAATTTATATATATATATATATATATATATATATATATATATATATACATATATATATATATATATATATACATATGTATATATACATATATATATATATATATATATATATATATATATATTGCTAATTCACATACAAATACTAAATTAACAGCACGTTAGAGAAAAATCAATAAGAACTTATATCATTGATAATATTAATATTAACTTTAATTACACATACGTATATTAATAGCTAATATTTTATACCCAATCAAAAACACAAATTATACAGGTGCTAGTTTATTGGCATAATAAGAATGTTTTCCGTGTTCTTCGAAAAAATATAATATAAACATTTTTTTACTAAAATTACTGAGAAATAATTTATTTTTCTATAACAAAATATTGTTTTTTTTTAGCATTTTTTAATCTTAATAAATTTAAACGTTCCGTTATTGTAAGCAAAATTTTCATGAAAAAAATTAGGAGAAACACTGAATTTAAAATGAAAACTTGACTTTTCCCTCTGCGTAATAATAATTTCCCTCTCGTATTACTCAATATTCATAGCAGTATAGCGTTTACCGCTAGTTTAATGATGCCGCGCAACGCCCGGTGTGCGTGCATTGCAAAGCGCTTAACTCGTGCGTTAACTTTGAAATAGTGCATCTAGAGAAAGAGATAAAACATTGAAATTTATATTTATATTGATCATAATAGTCTTATTTTATACTCCATAAAAGGTCGCTTCCTATTTGAATTCTTCTAGGAATGTATTTGTTCCTTTATACGTTCCGAGTGACTATTTCATGTACTTTAACCGTTCTCAATGTATTTTTGAAATAAATCATATAATTGATCAAATATGTGAACATGGCGACTCAACAATGATCAACAATACACCAATCTCAAATGGTCGAAAATTCACCGGTCACAGGATAGGAAAATTAGATAGTCAAATTATATCCATCCCACTCTCGCACATGAAGTAATCACGCGATACATGAGTCATTCTGCACGTCTTAGTTTAATAAATACAAAGTTTCAACAGATAATTTTTGTAATAATTAACCATTCAGTATGAATCTAAATTAAATGTGTGACTGAATAAAAATATATTTGGAATATAGGGGGCAAATTATAAACGTGAATAATTGGATAGACTTTCGATATAAATAAAAAGACCTTTACTTATTCGAATTTCTTAAGATTCCTTTATTAATTAATTAAGGTTACTTTAAACCATTCAAAAATTTCGAATTTTGATTCTAGAATTTGAAATTTTAAAAAATTGTCCGCCATTTTGAATGCTTTAAATAAAAAATAGAATTACAATTAATTTGTGATCATCGTTTTCTTCTTAAGATATTTTAAATTGTTTTTTTCCGCTACATCGATATAACAGTTATTTAATTGCCAAAATTATTTACATATCTAACGACAAAATACTCCATTATATGAGTACATGGATTACTTGAAAATGCCATTTAATATTTTTTTCCTTTTATTTTGTAATCGTCGATTACATGGATTACTTGAAAATGCCATTTAATTTTTTTTTCCTTTTAATTTGTAATCGTCCTTTTCTGCTTAAGATATTTTAAATTGTTTTTTTCGCTACATCGATATAACAGTTATTTAATTGCCAAAATTATTTACATACCTAACTACAAAATACTCCATTACTATAAGAGTACATGGACTACTTAAAAGTGCCATTTAATATTTTTTTCTTTTATAATTTACAATAAAGATACATCAATATCAGAGGAGCGCAGACGTGATTCTATTAAAAAAGTAGATTTAAAGTATCTTAACGTCTGGGACGTTATGTATCGAATTTAATTAGATAAGAATTAATAAATGAATAGTGACACTAATGCCAGTTAAGGAAACATAATTATTTAAAAGGGCAACACTAACCACGTTATACAACTTCAAGGAAATTTATTTATGAAACGAAGACTCTCACGAGAACTTTAAACCATAGTTTGTTAAAGACTAGTCTTTACCTTAAAAGTCTATACGTGCGGTTGTTTATCTACTACGTTTACGAGTACGGGTCATTTGATATATAATAATTAGGACATAAATATCATCTCTGCAGCGTATATAATTTGTACTAGCAAAGAGAAATTTTACACTGAACCGACGCGTATCAGAGTTCAAGTTACCGAGCGTACCAGAGGATAGTCCAGATTGATGGACACAATATTAGTCTTGTGAAAAGGGAATAGAGAGCTGGTAGAATGCTTTTATATACCGACAAGGTAAGATAGGGAATCAGGATAAAATAGGGATGGAAGAGTTTCGTCGTCATAATAATGTGGAAACTTATTACAGGACAGGGCCAGTTATTGAAATAAGTTTGTTATTATCGATTCGTTAGGTTTTGTGGTTGTCGATATTATGTTATTACAGTTAATTAAAGAAATAAATTAAGTATCGAAATTTAACATCGTCATGTCGAACAAGGTATTCGACTTTTGTTTCCTTGTCATAAATATAATGTTTTTAAAAAATAAACTAAACGGACGGATTATTTTTAATCTGAATAGCTTTCAAAATGTTATTTTTCTATTAGAATATACTTTCGCGAGGAAAGACCTCAAGTCAAAAAACGTCAAGTCAATGCTATGCGCTTTTGAATGATTTGACTGGCTTACGATCTCTTTCTTCAAATAAGTATATCTTATGAGTATATTATAGTATACTTAGGCGTAATATATTCCCATTCTCAGGAAAGACATTATTTCGACAAGAAATTTCTTCTAATAAATTTATTTTAGTATAATAAAAAAAAAGTTTCTGTGTCGCATATCATCTTCTTTATTATTTGAGCTCAGCAACTTTATAAATGTAAATCTACAACTATACTGCCATCTATGACTAAAAAGAGCTTATTTCAACTATGCTTGATGACTTTAGACTCGTGGGTTGCAGAATATTCTTGAAAGTGCATATGTTATAAGGTCACTTGAACCAATTTAAAGATAACACGGGTGCCTATACAGAAGAGTAAAGTAAACGTTTTCACCAAGATGTGATGGACATTGAAAGTCTTTATCAGGGATGATACAATGAGAATGTGATGCGGGATTACATTTAGAGGCTTATGGGAGAAAGTACATATTATAAGAGAAAAAACTAGAAGAATGTTCGTTTCTAATCTTCTTTTATATATTCTGTTAGAGGATAATAGTTAAATGTTTTATTCTTTTTTAATAAAAGTGATCTAATTTTTTTTATTTGTACATAAAATAAGGGTATGAAAATATACAAAAGCAAACTTTTATCGATAAAACAATTTTTTTAAAATTAGTTATAAATTAGTAATTGTAGAAGAAATAAGAGTCGACTATGCAGAATAATATACTTAAAATTATTGACATTTAAAGCCACTTGACAGAAATATCGGAGCTTTTGACTTTTCCACCACACACAATTGTTTAATGACCTATTCACCTGCCAGTGAGATATGATGATTGAAAGTAATTTTTGTGGAATATAATTTATTATTAATGGCTTTTGTAGTATTCCTATAATCATTTTCCCGTTTCTGAGGATCGTAACACACAGCGACAGGTGCCGTCTTGAAATAAATTGCTCGACGCCAGTTCTAGCGATCTTGCAATAGTCTTATGGGATTGTGGATATTCATTTGTATCCATCGCGGTGGTCATCCGGTCTCACCCTGCGTTACATTCCTCATAAATATTGTAAGGGTCATACTAAATATACATTTCAGTCTATCAGAGAATCAGTTTAACATGAATAAAATGAGTAAGTTTGAAACAGTTTTATTGTTATATCTAAAAAAATTTGATTACCCGTTATGGAAGTAAATGCAATTGAGGTCTATTATTGGAGCGAATAAAATTATTCGAAGGTTTTATACCATAGAAAAGTTTCTATATCTAGGAAAATGTAGAGGTATGGTATACTCATTAATATGCAGTTACTGGAAGCCGCTTAAGTCGGTGCTTGGTCCTTTCAATGTCCTGACCTGAACTTCTTACAAGAATTTTAGTTTACCGTGGTGAACTGTAGAACAAAAACCCTTATAATCTCGTTATAATATAAATGTGATATGGTTCAATGCATAGTCAAGTTACTTCACGTTACGTAAATAATTGTAAATAATGATAGTGAAAAGTTAATTATAATTTATCGTTCCATTGTGGCCGCTTATTGTGAATACTGGGAATTCGATTTTTTTGAATCTGAATATACCTTAAACAGAAGTTGTAATCTTTTGATTCCCGTATTGAATGGTAAAACAGAAACCATAATAATTGTGTCACAGCATAAATTTTACATCATTCGATGCGCAGACAATTTACTTCACGTTTCGTAAATAATTGTAAATAATGATAGTGAAAAGTTAATTATAATTTATCGTTCCATTGTAGCCGCTTATTGTGAATACTGGGAATTCGATCTTTTTGAATCTGTACATAACTTAAACAGAAATAATAATTTTTGTTTTTCGTATTGAATGCCAAAACAGTAACCGTTATAATTACGCCACTATATTATTAATTTTTCAATTTATAACAGTTATCATGAAATTTAAGGCGAAGATATAATCAAATTAGGGGAACACACTGAAATAAAGAAAGGATACTTTTAAATTTTCTTGTAGTACATTGAACTTGAAGAGGAAAACCGCGCGATTGGTGTCCTTTGCTGAAAATGGTATCTATAATGTAATGTGTTTTTTTTTTAACTTCGTACATCGAAAATTTGAAAGAGATCTGAGTAAAGGTTCTTAGCAACTGTTTTAAAGTGAAATTATTTAGGTCAATTTTTATTGCAAATTTATACACATACGTACAAACATTTCGAATTTCCTTATGACATTTAAAAAATATGTTTTTGCTTACAAAAATATTCTTAGATCGCTGTCTCCCCCTGGATAAAACAATTTTAATTAGAATTAGTTAAATATTATGAAATATTATTTTCTTTTACTGTATTATCTTTATTACTAAACTTTCTACTTTGAACTTAATTAATTTATTTTTATTATTTTGTAAATAATTTTACTAACGTATTATTTTCATTCATCGATTAACATATCAAATAAATTGAACGATGTTAAGTTTGTAGATCGATGATATCATAGATATATTTATCTGAACGAAACCGATATTGGCTACATCGTTTATCTAAATGTTATTTATTAAACTAATTGAATGTAAAATCGCAGCTTAGATTGGTGCACAAAAATCGTTCGTTATTAAATTCGATAAATTTATTTTCCGCATCGTCACCAAACTAAACTCTAATTCAAATATTGAATATCTTTGGCGTCAATTTTTTAGAAATTCATTATTCACAATTAAATGAAACTACGTGATGTAGTATTATTTCTACTTTATTTAAAGTAAAAAAAAATAAAGTAGAAATAATGCTACATGCTAATGTGAATAATAATTCAGTCGTCTAAAGAATATCACAATTCTCATTTCTAGTGTTAAACAAAGGATATTTATAGCAATAATTGAAACCTGACAATTTTGGTGATTGTTTCTTGATGTATTTAATTACTTAATTTGCAAAAATATACCCTTGTATTTTTTTCATATCCAACCGCCTGTCAGACACATCCAGTGTGTCACATTCGTGTAGTTTCTACAATTTTAGACACATATAAACGAAATTTTGTAAGTATAAGCTTTATACAGAGGTCCTAAAACATTTAAAATGTTTAAATTTTAGGATTCCATAGTCAAGTGACAATAACAGAACCTTTATATTTCCATCCCGTCTGTCTATCTGTCCGTATGTCACAGGCATTTTACTCGGAAACTATTGGCACTATATAGATGAAGTTTGTGGGTGTCTTCTATGAATCGCTGTACAATGGAATAGCGAAATTATGAAAAAAAATATATTAGGGGTGGCACTCCATACATGTAACTAAGGATGAACAAAAGGTTTAAAATTCCAGGTGGGGTATCGATAGAAAGGTTTTAAAAAATTATAGAGTTTTCAAAATAATTCTTTTCATTTAAGCCAACAGTTGGTGAGATATGTGCTTCTAAAATCTTAAAAATGTGCCCCCACTCTAACTTTTCAACTAAAGTATGCAATTCTGAAAAAAATTAGGTAGTAGAACATATAGTAAACGTTCAACGAAAATTGGTTTGAATAAGATATGTTGTGTAATTTTTGAGAAAAGGAATATTTTCTGTATCTACAGCAGCAATAACTTTGTTTTTCACATTTTCTTTCAGAAATATTATTTCGTGCTACGAAAACCGCTAAGAAAATCGTGCGTGACTCCAACGTGCTAAGACCGTGGTAAGAAAATTGTGCGCACTTGCTTTTTTTTAATGTACCTTCTTATAAATGAGAATTTAAAAAAAATCGAATCCGTCATTAAAGATAGGTTTTTTAAAATTAAATTTACGTTTTCTTTACCATTTTTCATTTTCAAGCCCCATTTGAGATATTAAGTTTCCAAGAGTGACTTGGAATATGTTATCTCTAATTTTCCAAATATAAATTGGAAAAATTCGAAAAAAAAATTCCTTTATTAAAAATAAATGTTGGCTAACTTGCATAAGTAATTTACGAAGATATAGACAACTACACCACCCATATTGTGCGTGTTCCGACACGCACTTGGCCAGTTTTATTTCCTCCAAGTTCTCTGCTTTATTCTTCCATTAATTCCTTGCTCACATAAAAGCATCTCAAAACTTTCTTCTCTTCGCCGCGCAGTCGCCGAGACAAACAATTAAAGAACAATAAGCGACGAGTGGGCCGACATGGCAGCCGCCGACCGCGATCCGCACGGCCATAAACCCATCCACCTGTTTCAATTTTTATGACATCTTTCACCGTGGGCTGGCGACCTCGTTGTCTGAGCGGAGAGCACTCGCCGCGAACGCCAAGTGTCCACACAACCAGTACGTAAACTTTATCTCGGCGTCCGGATATGCTACGTCGTCTCGTTTAAGTTATGTGAAGTATGTTTCTCTTTAACCCTAGAATGGTAACCTTATTTTAACTTACATTAAATGTAACCAGGAGTAAAATTTACTCTAGGAGGAATGAACAAAATTACTGAAATTATAATATATTGTTTAATACAAAAGAAAGTATTTAATATAATTCAAAATCGATTATTCAGTATTCCAACCTGGAATATTATTAATTATTATTGTATTAATAACAAGACACAATCTTTTATCCAATTTCCATTTCGGAACAAAATATATAAATAAAACTGTTATAGGGAACTTCTAAGTTCTGTTTGGTTTTTCGTTAATTTAGACATTGTTAAAACTAAAACAATAATTATAAATAAAAATAACTTCAATAAATCCAGAAACACACACACATGATATATATATATATATATATATATATATATGTGTGTGTGTGTGTGTATATATATATACACATATGTGTGTGTGTGTGCGTGTGTATAAAGAATAAACACTTAGAGTAAAATTTATCCACCTACATTTCTAAATGCCTTCCTCATTGTAAAACAATCAAACGCCTGAAATCTTACACCGGATTATGATATAAGACTGAGGGAGAAAGAGGCAAGGAAAGAAGAAAAAAAGGAAGAAAAAAGCACTCGCGAACACTCCGTAGATTGACTTTTGATGTGAAAAAGAGATTCTTTCGATAGGTTTTGGAAGTAAAATTTACGTAAGTTACAATTCTAGGGTTAATATACCCATTAAATGCTCGTGATTTAGTAAATGTAACAGTACATCACTATATATTAATATTCTATAATTAATTTTTATGGGCCTTATTTACCAAATAGCGAACCTATGTATTCCTATGACAGGGCTCAACATGACAGGGCTTCATCCGCAGGAGCCTCGAAATATCAACAATTAGTGAACATAGGTTTACTTTTTAGTATATATTAACTCAAAATTTACCAAAATTCGTTTTAGCTTTCATTTAGAATGTCTTCATGGAGTCTTTGTGTCACCTCCGTAAACGAAAAAATAATTTAAATCAATTAAATATTTTCTTACCAAACAAAAAATACAGGGAATCAAAAAATGATTTAGTTGGCGTCATCTATCCTCTCGATCAATATAATATTGTAGGAGTTCACGTAAAGTATTTATCAAAAATATATAAGTTTCATTTAATAATTTTTATTTTAATATTCTTTCCATATTATAAGACAATACCAAATCAGCTAACATATAGTTTGTGCCTATGAAAAAAAATTAACCACTTTTTTAAGTCTAGAAAGATCTCATCTCAAACATTTTCCAGAGGCCCCAAACTGCATTAATACATTACTGTTCCAATGTACAAATTAAAAAATCATCTACGAAAGTGAACGTTTCCAACTAAATCGCTTACGTAGAAAATATTAAAGATAACCAACCTTCCAGGAAACGTGAATATGCAGAGACGTGGTTTCTAACTTGAACATGACTTGAAATTTTGGAAGAAAATTTAAAAAAAGTATCCGAATCAGATTACCCACCTTAATTGACACTCTACTAACTTATCTTCACACTTATATATATATATATATATATATATATATATATATATATATATATATATATATATATATATATATATACACTAATCGTTGCTATGTCGAGGCTCCTGCGGCTGGGACCATGGGAGCATTTCGTAGTTATACCACTCTATAGAAACACATAGGTTTGCTATTTGGGTTATAAGACCCATCGAAATTTACTATAGAATATTAATATATAGTGCTGTACCGTTACATTTACTAAATCACGAGTATTTAATGGGTATATTAACTCTAGAATGGTAACTTACGTAAATTTTACTTCCAAAACCTATCAAAAGAATAAATCTTTTTCAAATCAGGTGCCAATGTACCGAGTGTTCGCGAGTACTTTTTTCTTCTTTTATTTTCTTCTGTTTTTACCTCTTTCTCCCTCAGTCTTATGTCATAGTTCGATGTAAGATTTCAGGCGTTTCATTGTTTTCCAATGAGGAAGGCATTTAAAAATGTAGGTGGACAAATTTTGTTCTAAGTGTTTATTCTTTATACACACGCACACACACGCACATATATTAATATATAAATATACATATATATATATATATATATATATATATATATATGTATATATATATATATATATATATATATGTATGTATATATATATATATATATATATATATATATATATATATATATATATATATATATATATATATTTAAAATACACATCGTAAAAAGCTCCTACCGAAGGTGAAATCACAAAATTACATAAAATGGGCAGACATGGAACTTAAGCTTGCCAATAGATAATTACAACAATTTTGAGGTCCTTTAGTTAGAATTGAAGCCACACGCAGATATTATCGACTGTCTTTCGCACTATATATTTTCGTTGATCGATTTCAAAGAATTTTGTCCCGAACCCGATCTCATGTTGTATACCAACGATTGACGCGTCAGTGTTTATGAATCAGAAAATGTAGTCCGTCAAAGTTCACAATATGGGTCTAAAGTGATCTCTTCATCGAAGATAACAGAACTACCTACTGGTACACATGGGATACTGGGACGCATAACAAAATTGTATTTTTTTTTAAATTTCGTTTTAAAAATTATATTTCAAAATTTTTATAACGAACTTTATATTTAAAAATTCAATAAATATGGCAATCAACTAAATGAAGCACTGTCTTAGCGTGCTACGTTAGTTTTACTGCTTGCAAAAATATTCATAATAAGTAAATAAAGACGAGATATTGTTATATAATACTAATTGACCCGTACGAATAATTTGCAATTCACCGTAACATAATTTGAAAATAAGTACGTGAAAAGTATTTTATTTAAACAATTTATATATAGTAGGTTCATGTATCGGGGGTTCCGTGTCCTATTTCAAGCAAAATTGTTTATTTCACATAAATCATTACTAATATCAACTTTCTAGCGCAATAAATATTTAACAATATCTAAAATAATTAAGTAAGGGGAAAGATATATCATATTTAGTTAAAGAGATTATCAACAGATGGCACTGTTAACAATATAAACACCTTTGAGAAATTATATATAGAGAATTAAAAAGTTAAAAAATTAATTTTGAATTGTTTGTTTATCTTTTGTCAATAGCTGTGAAGGTATTCTTCAAATTGATAAATCAATCATTAGTTTTGAGGAAGCAATCATTGGTTTTGATGATGAATATACACTTGTGAAATAAAATAAAGAGATTGAGTAATTTTTCAAATAAAGGTCATTCGTTTTACATTAACTTTCAAAATCTATTTTCAGGTTCCTCATAAAGCGATTTCAGTTACAGTATGCGTATATACACGTATAAAACATTATATAGGCAACATTTATTCATTCCCCCGAATTTTAACGTCACAAAGTTTATGGGCTCATTAATGTCTATTCTACATCGTTTTCAATATCTATCTACTACCAGACTATTGCACCCAAAGAATCGTATTTATTATATACGAAATCTATAATGTACCGGCAAAATTGTTTTTTTTTTATTCTTTCCTTAGGGTTTCGCAGTAAAACAAGAAACCCTTGTCGTTTCTTCATGTTCGTCCGTCCGTGCATCTGTCACAATCTTACTGCTTTTATAGATATAGATATATATGCATGAAGTTTTGCAATCAGATTTTTCAGATAAAAATCCCAGTTAATATGTATCAAAATATGTTAAGTGTTAATATACCCTTAAAGGGATGTTCTGGCATATCCCCTCCGATGGAGTACCATTAGGTCGATCTTTTAAAATTACATTGAGGTTCTTTTTATCGATTTTAATTTCAGTGTAACTATTTTTTCTAACACGGTTTTGAAAAACAATTCAAAAATTCTAGATACTAAGCATTTGGCTCGAACAATAAAATTATCTTATTATTTGTATCAACAATTTAAAGAGACATAGACTAAACCTTGCTTTATGCATGTCCCGGTACACACTTGGCAGGTTTTATTAATAGCAGTTGTAAGCAACTATTACTGGCATAATATGATAATGTAAAAATAATCTTTCCTGCACGTATTTTTAAAAAATGTATTTATTTTGAAAATCAAATTAATGTGTATAAAAATATGTATAAGGCTGTTATTGTTTTAATTTTATTCTATAATAAGTTATTTATTCGAATCACATTTTTTTGGCAAAACGAGGATGAAGCGCATAACTTGTTGAAGTCAAGTCGCGTATCTTTTCATTGATGTTAGGAAAATTGCCGGTCGTGAAGCCAAATAAAATATTTTTCTTTTATTCTTTCATTTTTTTCAAAATTATTCAGTACACATGTTTTAGATTAGAGAAAATACCGAGGTAGAAAGAATATAGTTTCACACGCGTAAAAATGAGCAAACATTGTGGGTGGAGACGTCAAAGGTTCTACAGCATTGCGGGTGGAGACGTCAGAGCTTTCCTATAAAAATATGCTAGATAAATTGTGCTAAGATAATAAAATATAGAACTAAGTCGTTTATCCTTGCCCTACATCGTTTGAAGATGAGGTGATGAGATAAATAGAAAATAGAAAACTGTTAAAATACGTGCAGGCTTAAATTCAGCCAAATCTGAATGAACTGCTGAGTATACGGAATTCAGCTTCATTAAGCAGCGACCGATATCGTGTTGTTTGAAGAAGCAACGAAGCGTTAACCGACAAAGCTACTTTCGCAATTAGAAACGATTTAGAATAAAATATATGGTTCAATGTGTGTCATAATACCATCTTGTTGTCCGTAAAACAATTTTTACCACGGGATTATTTGCGTTAATTATTAGCATCAGGAATTAATATAATTTGCAGAGATAAACGATTGACCTGTATGAAAGTAACCAAAAGTTTGATTTTAATCCAGTCGGATAAGTGATACAATGATAAAATGGGGAAAAGTTTCGGATAGATAATAGGAGAGGCGGCTCTATCACGATTACAAATGAAATCTATTTAGGAGTATATTGTTAATGTCTAAATTTTCACAACGTGAAAATTAACACCGACTCTTTGTACCGGATAAAGATTTCTACAATGATCATAACTTTAATCTTAACCAATTTCCGGTAATAAAAATCACCAAGAAAAAGTAATAGTTTAAAAATTAATAAGAAGACACAGAGTGAGTCGTGAGTGCTAAGCAACATTTTATTTATACCACAGTTCGAGCAGTCAATAAAAGTTAGTCCAATTCTCATCATTTGGAATGTTCTATTATTATTTCAAAAGTTATGTGCGTGTTTCCAATTCTAGAATATAATTTATAAACGCATAAATAAATACGCAGCTAACATTATTGTTGTAAATCGTCTTTGGTGAGAGAAATTCTAAATATTTGTTAATCTGTATCTAAGCAAATTAACCAACTATTACCAAATTTTTCGCATTTATACACAGCGATATTAATTAATATATAGAATTATATTTAGTTTATCTATAATTTGGCACCAATGATAATTTCACTTATTTCTTCTCTTAAATGAAGGAATACACTTAAAAAGCAACGTATATAATAAAAGAATTTTCCGGATGCGATTATTTTAATAAAAAAAGAAGACTTGGAAAACGCTTTTTAAATGTAGAAACGGCTATCAATAGGTTGTCAAATATCTAATTTATGAACTCTCTTTTTTGCTTAGAGCAATTTTTAGAATTTTTATTAAGTTTTTTTTATACCAATTCTTGTTTCTGTTTTTATATTAAGCATGTAGTGCTACTAAGATTGGGAATAATTAAATCAAAAAAATTATGACAAGCAATTTATCACAAAAAAAAAAATATAAAAAACATTTTATCTCAACTATTTTATCTGTAAGGGAAACATTTTTCAAGTCAATTTTTTAAAAATAAAATAATCGCAATCCGATATTGTTTTTGGTAAATGCGGCGTTTTTATTGCATATTCTTTCATTTAATAACCCAGTAAACATTGAAACTTTCATAGGTGCGTTAGTTCCTAGATTTTATCCAGGAAATTCGAATAGTTCCATGAGGCATAACTTAAAATTATAGTTTTTCCTTAGATCGCGCATAGGCGTGTCATTGGGAATATGTTTTTTTTTGAGTTTATACACAAAAAAACACCATCTTTTCGCCACATTAGTGCTTTCTACTTATTAATAATAGCGAAACACGAAATTCCTTAATATATGTTTCTCAAATTTAGTCATCATTCAGCTCTTTCTGAAAGTCAATAAAAGTTAGTGTAATCTGATAGCCTATTTAGTTCTCAAGTTATCCAGTATATATAAATATACCAAAGCTTCATATAAAAAAAAACTTACGCCCAAATATACATATCATACTAGCAGATCGATAGCGATTGATCTGGATATTGCCACCAAACTAGCCTTAAGGCGTGTTTCAGCATTTATTAAATTGATGAAATTTGGCTTTAGCGACACAAGATAAATTTTAAGACTGTTAAAGTTTAGGTTAGTTTTTTTTTCTGTTTGTACACATGGATATTTCCAAGTCATATTTTTAATCTTCCTGCCACTATTGGAGCCACATTTACGTCATGATTGACATCATGCCTCCAGAAGTACCAAATAATAAAGCTCCTAACTTGACTGTTGCTATATTGCATGTATTTAAATTCATTCGACTTTAGATATAACCTTGGATGGACCTGATTATTTGAAATGTCGTTATGTTATTTAAGAAATATTGGTCATGAAAATTATCTATTTAAAATATTTAATAAAAATTTATAAATTTTGGAATTTGGAGACGGAACGTTATGAACATGTTTTTTTTTAATTTCTTTCATATTACCACTATTTAATGTCGCTAAACTTATACTGCATTAGTATAAAAATTATTCCGAATTAATATGTGTTTATTTATGATGGATGGAAGCTTTGGTATATTTATATATAATAAATAATCTGACAGCTTATTTAGTTCTCAAGTTGGTATCGAGAAGATACAAGTTATAATACATACAAGTTATAACTTTCCATGAACCATATTTTGTCGGCACACATCGATAAATTTAAAGCGTTCTTAATTTCCATTAGAAGCAGAGAGTAACAGCCAGTGATTTAATAAATTAAATTATGGTATAATTACATACACCCAAGGTAACGCGTATAAACACCGTCACCAATAATACGCTTGATCCAACTAAACACACGACTTGATCCTTTTAACTCGGTATTACAAGCGTTACGCTACTCAGTCACATTCCAGCAATAAAGCTGGCCATACATCTCCTCGCTACACTGCCGTCGTCGAGCACCGTTTTCATCCGGCCCGCCCGGTCGGCCGGCGAAACAAGCCAATCATTAGCGAACGCGGTTACGCGACCGTCTGAGTCGCTTTATTAAAACGAGTATAAGTGCGCGGCCACATCGACAGAGACACGGAGCGCTCGTGAGCTATTAAATTATATTACACAACGATAAAGTTTAAAGATTACAAATGAAAGAGGCGATTAAATGTTAAGGAGGACCGCGGCGGCGGGGGCGCGTGGGCGTCGCCCGCAACGTCGACGCGAGAACGGCGCTTGAACTTTTTTGTTCAAAAGCGAATTTGAAACAAAGATAATAATACACTATTTGTCTTCTCACTGTGCAGAGCGAAAATATTCTCAACGGCGCATTTCATCATTCTATAAATTATTATCTTATCCGATCTCGGCTTAAAGGTTAAATCTTGTCTCTAATGCGCGCTCCGGGTTCGGAATAGTTTGAACCTTTCAATTTACGACAACTAGGGAGTTCTATAATGTTGCGATACGTGGCTCTTTGCGTAGATGTTGTGAAATAGTTGATGGATATATAACGGGTCGTATATATTGCATGTTGGATGGAAGCTTTCGTTTTCTCTACGGTTGCTTTATGGTGCGGCCGAGTTTTGATAGAATAAGGTTGAATGTTTCTCAGCCAAGTATCATCCTCAAAGTATCTAGGAAAACATAAAGTTATAAATAAAATCAGGATTAGTATAACCTGTTATTAACTATATAATTACCTACATATTCCTAAAAATAATATGAAGCCTCTGTTAATAAAAACTATAATTTTTACAAATTTGTATGTGAAATTACGCGTGAAAACTTCACAAATGCATTTTAATTAATTCAGCTGACAATATAAGTATCTGTTATGAACACGTGCAACTTAAGATCAAATTGGGTATTCGACTAAATTTTTTTTATTTCCTTAATCATAATTTCAAGGTACAAACTGATGAAGAGTGAAAAAAATTTTTAATAATCTTAAAAATTGACCGAGCTATAAAAGTTTAAATTTAATCTTTAGACCAGGACGGGAATACTGTGTTGTGAGGTCATTTTTAATATTACACATTATATTCTACAAGAGGAAAAGAGACAGGGATACAGCCAACCCTATTCGTATCTTCAAATTTAGAAGCCTACAACTGGTTTATTTTTCAATCAATTTTTTAATTTTTTTCAAGACCTGTTTTTAATTAACTTATATTTCACAATATTGTACGAAAAATATCAAAATTTAGAATGAATCATCTACTGTATTAGTCTAGATAATAAAAACGAAATGGTTTAAAATTCACTTTTGCTCACATTGTTTGCTAGTTCTTCTTTAAAGCCATAATATATGCATGCACAAAAATGAATCTAGTCTAGAATCAAGCGTGGAAACCCGTCATGACATTACTGAGTCTAAACAAAGTAAAAACATTAAATGATTTAATTGTTTTGAGTTTGAAAATTGAGTGCAATGTTTTCTTTTAAATTCAATGAAAATAATTTAATATCTCTCTGTAGGAAAAGTTGCATTCACATAGCAAAATATAAAGTAATTCAAATAAATTTACCCTCTGCTGTTTACAGTCTATTACAGAAATGCCCTTTTATTCTTCACTTTAATAGTGTTTTTAATTTATCCATTTTCCAATTATTAATATTATTTTCAAAGTGTAGGTGTATTGCTTAGAATATGCTTTTCACAGACTTAAAAACATCGTAAATTTAAAGAGTATAAAATATTTAATTCTCAAAATGTAGGTGTATTGCTTAGAATATGCTTTTCACAGACTTTAATTTTCAAAGTGTAGGTGTATTGCTTAGAATATGCTTTTCACAGACTTAAAAACATCGTGAATTTAAAGAGTATAAAATATTTAATTTTCAAAATGTAGGTGTATTGCTTAGAATATGCTTTTCATAGACTTTAATTTTCAAAGTGTAGGTGTATTGCTTAGAATATGCTTTTCACAGGTAGGTGTATTGCTTAGAAATTGCTTAGAATATGTTTTCACAGTGTAGGTGTATTGCTTAGAATATGCTTTTCACAGACTTAAAAACATCGCGAATTTAAAGAGTATAAAATATTAAATTATTGCTTAACTTTTTCTTTAAATTTTAACTATAACTTCTAGTAACTAATTTTGACTTTGGCTGTTTTGGAGATGGAAGGGGATCTCTACATTTTCAGAAAGGCAATTTCTGAATCCTATTGGTTCGTTTTTCTTTGACAATTAATATCGCACATGATATATGAAACGGAAATAAATTTTAGTGCCTTTTGCTCCCCAAAATTTTCAAGTTCTTTTTTTGAGTATTTAACTTTTAAATGTATGCAATTTGACGTAACGATAAAGTACGTTAAGCCATAATATGGTTTGTCGTTACGGAAAATTTCAAGTCTCATCTTTAAATGGTTTCTATTACCATATAGTATAAAACAAAGTGAATTAAAAAATACAATTTCGTGTATTTTATTTACTTCTTCTAAAATTTCGATATGAATATTTTTAGTACAATTGTTGAGATGTACAAGGGTTAAAATGATTTGTCACTATGTCAAAATTTCAAATTTCTGCATTAAACTGTGTCTGAAAAAACGACTGTAACCAATGGCCGTTCACGTGAAGGTCGTTGTAAGGGTTCCGTTTTTTTCTTTTAAAACATGAAATCACAAAAAATATTTTTATATCATTTTCAGTTTTCTTTCAATTTTATATTATTTTTAATGGTAATATTATGTTATCTATTGTCTAAATAATTTCTCTGATCGTTTCATTTTAAAATAAAATACACGAAGATGATTGTTCCTTTATATATCATATTTATATCCTTTCCTTTATACATCACATACCGCAGGATTTTTTTTTCATTTGCTTATTTTAATAGTTTTCCTATCTAAACTGTCACTAACAAATAGGGAATATGCATGTAATCTAAATATGGTTCAAATTGTTTTTTCTAATTATTAATCAACCGGATATTATGTTTTTTCTAATTATTAATCAACCGGATATTATTATATTCATTATTTTTTTAATGAATTCCCTTTTAATTGCATACATTAAAAAATAAAAAGTGAAATTATACGAGGAAAATTTTAATTGTCGAAACGCAACACTATTTGGTTAGAACCAAAACGTAACGTCAGTCTATGTAAACGAGTTCGTATTACTGACACTTTGTGGCATTTGTTGCGTTTGATGAGAAAAAATAGTAACCTTGCAATATTTTTGAGATTGAGATTCGTCCAGAAGGATGACTGAAAATAGTTATGTGAAAGCACAATCGGATAATCTGCCAAGAGTAGGTGCATTCATTATGACATCAAATTTTGCTTCAAATCCAGTTTTTACGTCCACTGAGGTCAATGAAGTGAAAGCTGCAAGGTAATTGTTTTAATACATGATTTATAATCTTACTTTATGTACGTGTTTTATGCACAAATACACTCATAAGTGGATAGCAGTAAACATAACCTATAATCTTTTATAAACATGACTGCATACTGTTCTTATTTTATTTATTTGTATATAATGTTGTTTACGTTCATTACGTTTCAAACAAGTGAGTTTTTGTATTTTGGCAATGTTACGTAGTTTTCTCTTAATGTAAAAATTAAAAAACCAAAGTCCTATGAAATTCTTGTAAACTTGTTATCAACTAGTTATAACACAATTATCTACTGATCTTGGGACAAGAAAAACACTTCATCAGGTGCACGTCTAATAGTATTTTTGAACGTAGGCACAAACAATACTTATAAACTGACTTTCGAGCTTCTTCCACGTCTTAAAGAGTTATTATACTGAAAATATCTTTAAAATAACGAGACACCTACAGTAAAAACGCTGGGCATAGACTGTGATGTCATGTAAAGCGCGTGATAATTTCTGCGTTTAAACAGCATAAATTTATTAACAGTTTTCATTTTTTTTTAATTTAATTGAACCGTCTCCAACAGTATTTATATTCTTACTATGTTATGACCATGTAAATAGGAAATTAATAAAAAATACATGCATGTTCCTTTTTGGTTATGTTTCCAGAAAATTTAACAAAACTGGAAGTAACTTCTAATTTTTAAGTACTTAGATTATACATGAACGTAAATATTTTATATTTATTAAAGACTCTTTTTAATCTTTCTTCGTATAACTGCAATATGCGTCAATGATAATATGAAGTGTACATTAGAGATAATATGAAATACATGCATGTTCCTTTTCGGTTATATTTCCAGAAAACTGAACAAAACTGGAAGCAACTTCTAATTTTCAAGTACTTAGTGAAATTTTATAAGAGCGTTTATATATATTATATTTATTAAAGACTCTTTTTAATCTTTCTTCGTATAACTGCAATATGCGTCAATGATAATATGAAGTGTACATTAGAGACAATATGAAATACATGCATGTTCCTTTTCGGTTATATTTCCAGAAAACTGAACAAAACTGGAAGCAACTTCTAATTTTCAAGTACTTAGTGAGATTTTATAAGAGCGTTTGTATATATAGTATATTTATTAAAGACTCTTTTTAATCTTTCTTCGTATAACTGCAATATGCGACAGCACATGTAGGTTAGGGTTTATATGAAGTATTAAGTAAGTTTTTTTTAAATTTATCCTTGTTTTTTATACTGTCATAAAAATATTCCGTAGTTCAAAATTTTTTATGACATTATCTTGAAACTTGAAACAAAATTCCCCTATTCATTCATACGGGCTTCGCAACATTTTTTTGCTCTGCAGTAAAATATGCCTAGGCATATTTTATTGCAGAGCAAAAAAATGTTGCGCAGCCCGTACGAATGACTGTTCATGCGTCAGACGTAGAGATATTATGTAAATATATATTAACAAATTTTCTTTAATTTTCTAAACATATCTTTCCAGAATCAATCTAACAAAACATGCCCACGTAGCATCCTAACCCGAAACGCTGTCCAAACCGAACACGGTTCGCTCCATTTCGAGTCACAGAGCCATTACCATTACAATTAGGTAGTTTTATAGACGAGTAGGTCCAATTTATAGGAGTTAAATTAAAATACCGATACACGAGAAGGGTTCCGACTTAAACGGAAATGACATAATGGCATACGAGCCCGGTCAACCAAATAATCGTCCCGGCGCGTACCGGCCGGTTCTGCCCGATCGCCCGCCGCCAGCCGATGGCTACACCGACGATACAACGCCACAATTATAAGCGTATCAGAACATTATTATATTTATTATAATAATTACGACTACAAAAAGCTTATTATGTTTGAAAGCTCTCGCGATTGAGCTTTTATCATTTGGCGGCGTAACGATTTGTTTTGTGGGCCCCCGGCGGGACTATTTTTTGTCGGTGTCACCGATACATGACCGTTTGATAATGTTGATACATTTTTTTATGTACCGATCTAGTAAATATTGATTGCATGAATTTAATTGTTATTTATGAGATTAAACTCTATATTTTTTTCGTATTTCGGAAGTTGCTTAAGGCCAGTCATATGTAAGCAACGGTTTATAAGGAGTTTATAATTATAACATAGGTTTCGACTTGTATTACGGTAGTTGGATAATTTAATTGACAATTGGATCGATTTTCGTGTACAAGATGTCGTTTTGATTCGTCTTGGTTTCGAGAGTGTTGACTGAAGGTATGTTGTTGTTTGTAATACAATATAGCAAATACTGCGGAGTCGCGAGTGCCGCCAAAGCGCTGGGGCGTAGCGACGAAGTGAGTATGTACGAAAATTTTTGAAAACAATAACAGAAATTGTAAAAATTAAACGCATAATAATTTATATAAACTATTATGCATTATTATAATATGTGCAATGGCCTCCACCATCCATAATTATATGGCGTCTTCATGTCTTCGCATACCTTCTATTAATTTTTCCAGCATAATATGAGGACGAAAACTTCTAAATAAAGTCAAATATGTTAAACTAACTGCTTAATATCCAGGTCTTTTTCTAAAATCTTACCTCTTTTGAATTAAACATTTTTATGGTATTTATAAGAATTACGTCTTTTAAATTAAACATATTTATGGTATTTGCATCTGGTGACTGTAGCGACCAATCCAGTAAGTTAACGTAATTTTCTTACTTCCTCGCTGTACAAAAACGACTCCCATGTTTTGTGTCATTATCGTCTTGCAATGCCCGATTTTTTGTATTTTTGGTTTGTAATGGTACTAAAGTATATTTCGATAATTTTGAAAGTGTCCAAATTATCTGTAATGATGTGCCGAATGCTAAATTCCTGCTTTTGGAGACACCTGCGCACGTGCACCTTTATTTGGATTTTAAGATTCGCTTGATATGTCCGTTTGCATAAATAGATTAGTAGAAGAAAGTATCAGAAAAGCTCAAAAATCAAAAAAGTATCAAAAAAACTCAAAAAAATGACGTTCTTCCAATCTCTTTCCAAGTTTTCATTCAATCGAGAGTAAGGTTTTTAACTTTTTGTCTAATGTTTTTTGGTTACTAGTGGTTTCTTCATTGATAATAACGAAAAACACGATTTCTTCTTAAATTTCTTTTCATATGCTAGTAAAAGTCTTCTTATGATGTTTTTTGATTCCTTTTAGGGGAAACTGTCTGCGTTAATCTATTATGGACGAGGATTCTTTTGAAATATGCCGAGTAGATCTTTGTAGTATTTTGGGGGGAACCGATTTTTTCTTAAACTTTACTTCATATGCCAATAGAAGTTTTATGATATATTTTAACTCTTTATACATAAAACTTCCTGCTACCACGTGCCTATAGACGAAGTTTCTTCTCAAACAAACCTAAATCATTCTACTTTCCTTAGCCATACTTTTTTTTCAAAACCGTAATCTGGAAAATCATCGACATTTTACATCGCAATATTATTTCAACCATTCACGTACGTCTTTTTGAGATTTTTATATATTTTGCAGCGACTCGGTACCATATTTTTAATTATTTCCAATGCAATCAGATGAACGTGACTTGTATAATTTTGCATACGTATTTAACCTTTTAAAATTGTGACATTAGGTAGCCGAGATCGAAGGCGAGATAACTGAAGTTTTTGATACAAAGCATTTTCGCGGAAGGATTTTGCTAATTTTTCGGGTTTAAATATACGTCTAACATTTTGCCAAAAAAATTACCGAGCTGTAAGTTGCACAAAGATTTTGGCAGAAAAACAAATAGCGTAAATAAAAATTTAAAAATACACCAACTTTTCCACGTGACTTCATGTTCTCACGTACATGTTCACAACTTCCATAATTGCAGATGAATTTGAGCATCTTTGACAAAATCATCTCCCTAATTTGTCAATGTCGCTACCATCATTGTCCCGTCCATATTCGCCCGATTCCGTCCAGCTTCATACTCATCGAATTTCAAGGGCTCGCCTCAAAATAATAATATTGTCTTAAACTGAACATGTTACACTCATGTTTGTACATAAAACCTTTATAGATAAATCCTCTTTGTGGCTGTAAAACCTCATCAAAATAAATTTAGCGAAACGTTATAAGTGAACAGACGGACGGACGTTACCTTTTATATGTACAGTGAACATATAAACAAGTAAAGTGATTCAATAAAACAAAAACTACCAAATAAAATAATTCCTCCTATTACCAATTAAAATTTAAGCCATAGTATATCATAATAGGGATAACACTCTAAATAACGAATGGTTCTCGTCTGGTTCCGTGTCACGACCCCCGCAGCCTCCAATTGCTTCCCGCTGCGAAGCCTCAACGACTTTCTGCTACCACCTTAACTTTCTTAACTGTGCTCCCTAACGGTACCCCCACAGACATGTCAATGATGGCGCCTTTACGGATAAACATTTAATATTCAGTCCGAGCTATATTTCATAAAGTTAATGGAAAATTTGCATTATAACCGAGCAATACCTTTCGATTTGAAAAAGTTATTTGACAGGTCTAAGCGGTACTGTGAACGTTTTTCTCTCTGTTATTGGTGATACTCGCTTGTTCAACGATCGAATACGACAGAAATGATCATAGTTTGTATGATTAAAATTGACAACACTTAATATAGCTGTATGAGATGATATTGAATTGTATTATCTTTGCATATGATTATGTTTAATATCTCATGAAGACATGATAACTAATGAAGAGATGTGACAGTTGTGAATAATGATAATCGATTCAGCGGCAATTTATTTTTTTTTTAAAGAATAGGTGTGGGATTTTGGGACACGTCATACGTGATAATAAAATATAATTAATCCAATTATGTGGCTAAACAATTATTCAATAATTAAATTATCGATCCCCATGAATTGTGGTGATCGCTTAGGCGGTCACTATGCTCTCGTTAATATAATCATTAACTGCAGCTATCGAGGGTTCTGTTTTGTTTAAAAATTCTATTATGTCTAAAAAACTTACTGTTCGTTGTGTTACTTTTATCGTGGGTTTAATAATGAGCTTATACTTTAATTGAAATTCCTGCGTCTTACTTTATAGAATACAAGCAGGTATTTAAGACTCGTGTCGAATGATGAAGAAGGTTACATCTGCTTTAATTCTCATCAGATCTATTGTCTCTCATTTTAGATAAATAAAAGCAGTGATTTCTATCTTTAAAAAAGGGTTCCTCTTCTACTAAAAGAGGAAGAAGAGGAACCCTTATATTATCACTCACGTGTCTGTCCGTCTTTACGTTTGTCACATTCGTTTCTATCACAAATCGTTTGGTGTAGAAATTCAAAAATATTTTATACAGAAATATTAGATATTGTGAAAGAAGCAATTGAACATTTTTTTAAAAATTTTATATGATGTTTGAAGTATCGATGTAAAGAGCAAGCTACAAAGATTGTAACACTATTTTATCAAAGTTTCATGTAATATTTAGAAATATTGTTGAGAATGTCTCCAAAAAATAGTTCTTTCTTTCCGAAACTATAAAAATCCGAACTACGAAAAAATAGCGTTAGCAGATGTCTACCAGGAAATTAAAGAAATGATTGTAAATTTCGTAGTTTTTGAGAAATCATCGATATTTTTACGCACATTGTATTATTTACATACAAACATTATATACATACTGAAAAGTCATATTTACATGTGTAAATAGATTATTATAAATACTATTTATGTACCCTTTAATGTTTATTTTGTTCTAATCGGCTTCGGCAACTTTATATAGAACGTATTTTCCACTTGTGTTTGGTTGTAAACTCATATCATCGATTCATTTTCCTAATGTGTCAACTGAAGAGTTTTTTGTTAATATAAACAAGGAATTAATCTTAATAATTCTAGGATGTATTTTGTTTTAGAATTCGTTGCTTATTACATACCTACCAATTTAGGTTCCTAAAAACATCCAGTTGACATAAACATTACAATTTACAACCCATAATCTGAAAATTCAATATATCCAAGATGAATCCTTTTTCTTTTTAAAATTAATTTATTTTTCCATTTATGTAAGTTTTTTTCACATACGCGTATTATATTAAAAATTACTAGTAATTCTTTATATTATCTTGGTATATAACAATTTATATACTAATATATAATATAGGCACATATTTTCACAGTGCAGATTCCTCTCAATACTTTGAACGAAAACATTTTTGGTAATTTGTGATAAAATTCAACTCTCTCCGCGATAATCGCTTTAAAAATACAAAGTTCTTAAAAAAGCCCATTTTGTAATGATAAAATCTTTTCAATAAAGTTATTATTTCAGGTCCCACCCAGGAAAATAAAATTTTAAAACCTATCACAAAATAATTTTTGAAACTTAAAATCATAAACAAATTTCCACAGTGATAAAATGACATCATTTCCATGATTTTCATTAGAGGTGTAATTCGTTTTATTCAAAATGTTATTTTTTTCTTTCTTTCATTCATTCATTCTTTCCTTTCATTCATTTCATTTCTTTCTTTCATTCAGAACAACATGCAGAATGTCCTCCGTGTCATAGTTTTGAATACTACACGATCACATCATGAAATAGTGAAATTATTATTTATAAATACCCTAACAAAATACACCTTTATACCTGAACCTAGCATTTTCTGATAAATATTTATTTATTGTAAATACCTCAACATGATTTCTGAATTACCTTTGGATAACCTCACACAAAGAACAATTCATATAATTGTAATTTACATAGAGACAACAAATTCTAATTGACATAAACAATTCAATTTCATCCGATGAAAAAGTTTAACACCGTGAGAAAATTTCATACCAATCAACCTCGTTTTTTCTCCCCCCTACGACACACTCGACCCCTTAATCATAACAATCATTTTTAAGTAATGAATATATTATACAAATATCTAGGTAATAGAGCGTGATTGCATCAAGCTCCATGTCGACACAGACGAGCGATTCGGGCGGGGGCGACACGGCTTCCGCTGCGCGCCCGTCGCCGTGAAGCATCGATTGCAAATGATCCCTGGATCGATTCAGAGCATCATTAATAGCTTACAGTATTCGTAATGTTCAAATGCATTTTGGTGCTCATTAATCCTGACTAATATTATAAATGAGATAGTTTGGATAGATGGATGGATGAATGTTTTTTACTCTAAACTCTGTAAATTTGGAGTGGATATATATATATATATATATATATATATATATATATATATATATATATATATATATATATATATATATATATATATGAGAGAGAGCATCCGTCTTTAATGATGATCATTAGGTTCTTACTCGATTACGCAGTATTTTGTCTTTAGGGAAAATTCTGTGTTTTTGATTTTAAAAAGTTTAACTCCTAACATGTATCCTGAAGTCTCAAGACCGAGCATGGTTTCTATGGGATAGTACGTACTTGTATGTCTGTCACAGTATTTTTAAGGAATTACTTGATGAAGAAACTTAGAATTTGGCATAGTAATATAACATATTAACCCGTAATAAATCTCAATAGATAAAACTCAAAAATATTTATAAGGAAATTTTAGGCGAAGTTGTAAATTATGTTTTTTAAATTTTAAATTTAATACTTGCATAAACATTATCATTTAGAAGAGCTAAGAACAAGGGCTTCTTTTTTTCTGATTCTAAGGCTTCTTTTTTCTGATTTTAAGGCTTCTTTTTTTCTGATTCTAAATAGTATATTTTCAGCGATACACAGAAAAATATGCAAAAAAATATGTCTCACTCTTCTTATTTCCTAAAGTCTTCAACCGAAAATTATGAAAAAATATAGACAGTATTGACAGATTTAATCTGCGGTCCATGGTTCTGATAAGTATTTAAAGTTAGAAATTATTTACTATTGTCTAGAGGAATATTTTTTAAGTTAGTTTTTCGTACGACAAAAAGAAAAACAGAAACCTCAAACCATTACCCCCGTGTCAGTCTATCCTATGGTCATAGCCATTTCTCTCAGAAACCGCTCGACGTACAAACTTGAAGTTCGACATAGTAATATAGTATATAAACGTTATAACGTAAATATGTATTTATAGGAAAATGTTAATGTAAAGTAAGTATTCGAAAAAATACTTTTAAAATTCCATATATAGCACTGTTTATCGTTTAAAATGACTAGTCAAAAGAATCTCTACAATATTTTTTTTGGAATTTTAGGTAATATATCTTCAAAGATGTACTAAAAACTTGCAAAAAAATATTTCTTCTCTCCTCTTTTTTCCAAAATTACTGTGTGTAAAATTATAAAAAAAAGCTATATGTTCTAGCTATATGTTCTGTTTTTTGAGATATTCGTGATAATATATACTACTTATATTGGGTATTATTTAATATTTATTGCGCTAGGAAATCTATAATAGTGATAACTTATAAAAAATAAAGTAATTTTGCTTCGAACGAAATATACCCTCGATACGCGTACTTGACCGGAAATTGTTACAATAAAATCTGTTATATATATATATATATATATATATATATATACACACACACATATATATATATATATATATATATATATACATATATACCTATGAAACTATACTAATCGCGTTGACATATTTCACCCTGCTGCTATTATTTACCTTAATTTATTATTCGTGGTGAAAAACAGAGCCCTTACCAATGACTGCACTGATATTCTTACATTCATTAAAACACTGGTCTTCAATCCATCACTTTACTGTGGAGAATGGAAGAAATCGTAAAGGACAGTGCTAATTTAGTTCATACTATCGCTTGCGCAATAACAAAGTAAACAAAGTAGCGTTCGTATGCGTGTCACCGGCGAGGTATCGAAGCGAATTCTAGAACAGGTTTCGCCGTGAGTGCAGCGCAGCTACAAACAGTGGTCCAGGAAGCTGTGAGAGGCGCGAAAGTACGTATGATCTTACAATACAATGTTGCATTTGATTTTATACATAACTGACATTTTCTTACAGAGTTCGAGAAATACGAGAAGTGCGACCAATTAAATGATCGTGTTAACAAAAAAAAATCGGGTCTTTTTGGCTTTTAAAGTCTTTCTTTATGTTACTCTCGCATCTCTATCTTTTGCATCTATATCTCATATTTTCTATCGCTCATTCTCAATATAATCTATAGTTTTATATTTAGTGATTTATTATGTACTTGATTCCGCTTTATCATCAGGTTCTGCTTAACATTGCCTATGTTCTAGTCTTGCTTCTTTAATTTCTTGTAAAGAAAATTTTATACACATGTTTTTGGGAAAAACAACCAACTTTCAACTAGATCGAAAGTGTTTTTATGTTCTTTTTATGTAAAGACCTTGTCAATAAGGTACACGCAGGTTTTGAAATTTTTTTCTGTCTTAATTCGTTTAAAAGTTAAGAAAAGTTCACAATTAAACGAAACTACATGATGTAGTATTATTTCTACTTTCTTTAAGTTCTTTACCACGACCTAGGTTTCGTTGTATTACAACATCTTCAGGTGAGATATTAGTAAAGATAGTGTCCTAGGTCGTGATAAAGAACTTAAAGAAAGTAGAAATAATACTAAATCACGTAGTTTCATTTAATTGTGAATAATGAATTTCTGCAAAATTAACGCCAAATATATTCAAATTTAAGAAAATTTGCCAATTACTGAAAGAAAATAATTTTTTTTAAAGTTTTAGCTAAAAATTGTTTCATGAAATTAAGATCAATTTTCCAGTGAATATGGCTTACGAATTTCTTACTGTACGGAGTTTTTAAATTACGATATTTTAAAATTAAAATTAATCAATTGAACGATTAATTTTTAGGAACAATGACAAAACACAAAAGATTAAAAACCACTCAACCAAAAATTGGGAACAAAACTTTTTCAAACATAAAAAATTACACTTGACAACTGCATACAAGTGATGTGTACCTTTTGGCGCAGAATCGAACAATATTTTCTTGCTCATTCTGCAAATTTATCATCGAGTGGAAATATCGACAAAATCTTCAACTATTATAGGGCTGTACTAAAATAAATAGTGGTGGCCTGTTACTGTTATTAACACGTAACCAATAGGGTATTTGACTGACATCGATATTTTTTGTAAAAATTATTTAAAATTGTAGAGTAGGTTTAAAAACGTCTTGGGATGAAGAAATAATGCGTATAAAAAACAATTAATGGAAACTTCTAAATAGGAAAAAGTGTCAATATTTTTTTTATTAAATAGAAAAAGTTATTATGTATTTAGTTTCCACACAAAAAAATGAGAAAATTATAATATACAACATATAACTTAAACGCAATATATAACGAAATACTAAATATATTTAATAAACTCCCTTGTAATGAATACCAAATACGGGCCAGTGACGTCATAAGCTAGTTGTGTTTTGTATGGGGCATTTTCTAGCGAATCGTAATTCGTAAATTTTTAAGTCGTTATAACTTTATAATAAAATTCCTAGGTATGATATATTTCTTTTAACCGTTTTTAATGTTAATACTTATTCTATTTTAGTAATAAAAAATATAGTCAAATACCCTATTACCGCTGACCGATCGATTAATTACAGAAAACGCGTACATATAATAAAAAGTAGAGACAAAAAGTGAAAAAAAAATAGGTTCAGGAGCAAAAATATTAAATATTAATATTCTCCTTGTTATTTTAAATATCATTTATTAAATATAAAAAATGAAGGTTTTTCAGAATTTTCATCAATCTAGTGATCTATTTGCATTATATACATGGCATAAAAGTTATTAAAGTGATTTATTTTTTACTTTTTCTATTCTGCCATCTGCCATTTCCGGTTTTCCCCTAGCGAAAAGGGATCTTTATTATATTTTTTTTCATTCGCTTTTTTGTATAATAATTATTTATGGTTATCGATTCTCCAAAAAAATATGAAATATGTGTTTTTTTATTACTAGCTGAGAGTATAAATACAAATTTTCATCTTTATTTATTTAAAATTCGCATACGATCTTCTGATCCAATATTCAGACCTTTAGGGATTTAATTTCAAAAACCCCTTTCATAGCGAGTACCTAAAAGCTATGAACGGAGTTTGGTTTGTAACAAATAATAGGAATACACATATGAAAGTTGAAGTTATAGTACAACCTTTATATTTATGGAGATTTTTGATGAAGCAGTCAGTGGTTAAAGTTTTATATATATATATATATATATATATATATATATATATATATATATATATATATATATATTTATATATATATATAAAGTATAATCAAGAATGTGAGAGTTTTTGTGTGTTGACCTATCTGTCAGTATGTTTGTTTTTTTTGTACTCGCATCAATGACTAAGTAAATTTGGATAACGTTTTCACTGTTGTATTTAATAGAATCGAGAAAAGAACCTAAAATATCTTGATATGACATCAAAATGTAAATGACAATGAAAATACAAAGATCACGATGCATATATATGCTTATTTGAATAAGGCATATTTATTACCACTATATGGAAGCGATTATATTTATATATATATACAATAATGAATGAGTTTATTGGTTTAAAATACGTTCCTGTTTTTTGCGACTGTTTTGCCAGAAACGTAAGCGTTCAATCCATCCAGCACCATCCCGTTCAATCCATCCAGCACATCCAGCACCATCAAACAACGTAAATTTATATATCTGGAACATGTGTTCAGGATCACAGATATGAGTTATTGCAACTAAATGGGAAATGTTGCTGGGAGAAGGATAGTTGAACGTAAAAATAAGTCATTGTTGTCTAATATTCGAGAACGGACGGAGATTAAGTGTCGCCAAAATCTTTCCTTATGAGGAACAAGGTCAAATACGGTGAGCGGACTGCCAACCTTCATTACTTACAGAGGAACCATTAGAAAAAGAAGATGTGTTACTCACGATTATTTCAGAATTTCTGAATGTTTTTGAAAAGATTTCTATATATTTGATTCCCACAACAGTTTAAATAACCAAAGTGATTTTAAAAATTATTTTTGCAAGACTCTAACCAATAAGAATTTTGTGACCATTCGGCGCACTCGGGGCAATTAATACTAGTCATCTATTTATTGTCTTAATTATTAATTAGATTTAATACTTAATAAATGCAATTTGTTGAGAACTACCCAAAAAATGTATTAATTTATTTTTCTTTAATCTTTGCCGCCTAGAGGTTTATATTTCTTGAAATTATTTTTGTTATTATCAGACTTTCCTGATAATGGATCGTTTTGACTAAAAAAATTGGTATCTTGAAATTATACCAACTGAAATAAATCTGCATCTGTCATTGTCGCATTATTTCATGTTCTCATTTTTTACGACATCGCACCGCGTTCCAATTCAGGATATCCGAAATGGAAGATCACGTAAAAACTATTGACTGCAAATATCGATGTCACTAAAGATTGGTTATACCAAATAGTGACAGGTAAGAAGCTAGTTTAGAAAAAGCTTGATTTAATTTTGAACGGTGAGGACAAATAAATAGGACACAGGTGTATATCTAGCAAGCTCTACGAGCGCACAACGCTTACCTAAACAAAGATAATCCCATAAAGTGTAACCAAACGATTCGGTCAAGTCGGGATGCTCAAAGTACACAGCGGCAGCTTCAAAGCAGTCCACGTAAGGCAGTAAGGAAATGTGTTTCGATAGTTAGTCAGAGCTCTTGCCGATAACGGCTCCGATAAGGCATTAGTGGAACTAAAATGATAATAAATAATTCCATCATATATTCGAAGACAATTATTTGAGTAATCTGTTTATTTAAAACGTGTGTACGTTAGAATCGTGTGTCATGGTGGCTTCTGAGAATCGCATACATACCTGCTTCATTTGCGGTCGGTAAACGATCAAGTATTTTCCATCGTGCTTTCTTCTCTCTATACCAATTTTTATGGTACAGCGCCTATGGTTATATTTAACTATAACTATGTATATTATAGGTGGCGTAATGAGGGATGATACTAAAACGACAGGTTTAAATCAACAGGGTCTAAAACTTTGTGTTTGTATTAAATTAAACATTATATAATATTATTTGAATTAACATAAAATCATCATGATTGCAATAGCTTTTGCAATATCAACGAGATGAAATATTTGAACTGCTAATACACATAAAACTTTTACAAGAATAATTAATGTATGTAATAAATATGGTTTCTATCCCGGTAATTCTTCATTTCGATTTCCCAGGCAAAATTGATTAGATCTACTGGATATCTCTGGAAAAAACAGTCGAGAAAAATCGAGAAATAAAATCGAAAATAAAAATTCATATAATGCCGAATATTTGAAGAAAATAACGTTTTGGGTGCAAAAACGTTACCACATTCCCGCAGGGCGCGATGGCATTCTTTGATTCAGTCTGTCTCCAAGTGTAGATAATGTTAAATGCAATTACAGGATGATATTAAGATATCGAAAGAACCATGCTTTCACCATACAATTTATGTGGAAAAGTCCCTTTAAAAAAAAATTGCCTTGCAAAAATAAGTAAAGGACGAGTTCGCAACGGAACTGACTGTATTTTATGTAAAACCTATTGAAAGGCGTAAAAATTCATTGAAATGCGAAGTTATACAAGAGGAAAAACTAAAACCGGACTAGGGAACAAATAACTGAAAAGAACGAAATATATACGTACATATATTGGCTCTAAAATTTTTGATGTTTATACCCTAAGACGTTTTCTGGATCATAACGAATTTAGATCATTTGTTGAAATCACTTTAGTCGTTTGGGTCGCACGAGAGAACAAGCTTATTCACATACTGCACATATGTATATATATACATATATATATATATATATATATATATATATATATATATATATATATATATATAGATATATATATGTACATAGCCTATGAAACTCGTAACCCTTCCTCTGCTGTAGCTCAGTAAAAAGTACTATTACGTTAAGTTCGAAAAGTTACGTAAAATCGAAGATTAGTTGTTGAAATATTGAGCAAACAAAATGCTACAATATTAATTAGAGAAGACATAATAGATGTATTGTTAAAAAACTTGCAAGCTGTGGATAAAACTTGGCAACAAAACAATTTACTCAAAAGCAAAAAGTTAAACGTTGAAATACAAACATAATTTCACTGGTAACTTTTAACATAAGCTTGAAAGCTTTGCCGTAACTTTCGAGTAACTTTTTTACTTTCTGATATGATTAGGTTTAACAACGAACATGAAAATGGCTAATTAAAAAATAGTAGCTACTTTTTTCGAACCACAAGGGCAATTAGAGGAGTACACAATATTTAATAGCCAAAAATTGTCCTCTCTAAGAACATTATTAGATAAGTAATAAACTTCTAACAATAAAGGAATTCATAATACCATATAAAATTACCACAGTAACTTTTGATGATTTTTGGCAATAATCTCTATTTTGTACAAAAGCTGCCTTTAATTGTTTCCGCCTTCCAGTTTGGCCAAAATCTCTTTGAGCTTCGAAAACTTCCCTTGAGTCTTATTAAATTAAAATTGTTGCTCTTTCGCAATATATCTACCCTCAGCACCGGACGCTGGTGTCTTAGAAACCAGGCGGCCTTATTCACTGTCTGACAATTAATTTGATTTGGAGTTTTTTTTTAAATAACGCGTTGAACTTATAATTTAATATGGTATCTTCCTTTCTATTTATACAGTTAATTGTGGTTGAATTGCTTAAAGAAAAATTTGTTCATCTATCGGGAAGCTGTAGAAAAAATGTCTAAAGATATTTTATATTGGCTCACAGTGGTGAGTAGTAACTTTTGTGGATTTCTATACTTACAATCAGTTGCTCAAGAGGGCACAAGTTTTAACTGTAACAAAATACAAAAAAAAAAACATTGTACGTTTCAGCCCCGACGCGCCACTGGAGTTTACTCCTTAATACATATAAATATAAATATCAATATCATCCATCAATATATCTCTAACCGCTAAGACAGCTTTCATGAGAAACGCATTCGCTCGACTATTTTTTCGTTGACTTACGTTGCAAAACTGGTCTCCATGAAATTTTTTTATCAGGATAATATACAACCTATATTCATTCTGAAAGTCCTTTCTAAATATTGATGAAAGAATTTTTGAAATCGAATGAGAAGTTTTGGAAATTACCTCCCACACCCAAACTTACAAAATTTAACTTTTTTGTAATATATACAATTTTTTTAACGGCATAACATCCAACCTATGTTCATCCTGAAGGTCCGTCCTAAATATTGGTGGAAGAATTTTTTAAATCGGATGAATAGTTTCGGAGATTACCTCCTACATCCAAACTTACAAACTGTTACACTTTTTTAACGCTCTGAACTTCTGATTTTACTCCTAATGAAACTTCACACCGATTCTTAAGAAGTAAACTCCAAGAATCTCCTAATTTCGAGGATATTTATAAAAGTTTACTATTCATAAAATCTATATCGATTGAAAATAAACGCTTTCTATGCCAGGTAACACTGTCACAAAAATTAGAAATAAATTACTCGATAAAGCTAGCAATACTGTTGTTTCTTCGAAGGCTTATGTCAATCATGGATACAATATTAAAGAGTAGTGCCGATATTATGTTTTGCACAACAGAGATTTTTATTTTTCTTAATTCCGTTTCCTTTTATTTCGTATGTTCCAATATTGATAGTGTCTAAACAGAAGTCTTTTCTTAATTTGGATTAAGTATTTTATTTTGTTTCATAAAAGGACAATTTGATATACAACTTGAAAAAAAGATAAATAGACACTAGCCTTCTTGTGCTATTCTGCCAAATATTACCTATATTTTGATTATTTAATTATTAAAAATTTGTTTTATCGTTTGTTTAACAATTATTGCTAAACACGTAGTCAAATGCTGATATAAAGTAATATTACCACCGAATATCAAGATTATTAAAGCATCGATTTGACTGATGTGGTTTTTTTATTAGTTCCCAATCGTTCATAATCGTTTTTTATTAGTTCCCAATCGTTCATAAACTCCTCGATTCCCTGGGGGTAAACATAACAAATTATGACGTAATATAAACATCACATAAGCCATTTATATTGTTGTAAGCAGATATGTACTACAAAATTTATTATCCCAATTTGCCTTAGGGCTTTAACAGGACTCTGTATTTCTTTCTTTTTTGCATTTCTGGGGAAGAGTGACAAAGTATATTCATAATTATGTATAGACTATATCAATAAAATATAATAAACTGAATCTCGGACCAAAGTTTTAGCTTTAAAATGAAGTTGAAACAAACGTGAAGTATACTGAAGTTTTCAATTATTTCAAAGTGACAATTGAAATTTGTTGCATTGGTACTGAACTATTTTGTAGTCCTATTTTAACATAATTATTATAAAAATGTGATGGAAAGATGATGTCTACATATAAGGTATTAAAATTAGTTATTATAAAAATGTGATGGAAAGATGATGTCTACATATACGGTACTAAAATTAGTTATTATAAAAATGTGATGGAAAGATGATATCTACATATACGGTATTAAAATTAGTTATTATAAAAATGTGATGGAAAGATGATGTCTACATATAAGGTATTAAAATTAGTTATTATAAAAATGTGATGGAAAGATGATGTCTACATATAAGGTATTAAAATTAGTTATTATAAAAATGTGATGGAAAGATGATGTCTACATATACGGTATTAAAATTAGTTATTATAAAAATGTGATGGAAAGATGATGTCTACATATAAGGTATTAAAATTAGTTATTATAAAAATGTGATGGAAAGATGATGTCTACATATAAGGTATTAAAATTAGTTATTATAAAAATGTGATGGAAAGATGATGTCTACATATACGGTATTAAAATTAGTTATTATAAAAATGTGATGGAAAGATGATGTCTACATATACGGTATTAAAATTAGTTATTATAAAAATGTGATGGAAAGATGATGTCTAGATATAAGTTATTAAAATTGGTGAATGAATTAATTATTAATTATTCCCGTTACACATTTTTGTGAAACACTGCCTGAATCGGTTAATTCCAGTCGATTATGATGGAATAAAATCTGTATATAATTATCTAACTTAAATTAACGTAATTTTAATTTTATATTATATCGCATTTAAAACACTTCTTCAATAATTAATAAGTATATGAAAGAGGAAATCAAAATGTTGGAGTTAGAATACATCTCGTTTTGTTTTTTTTGTGTCCTTCAGCTACAGAATAAACGATAAAATTGCACAATACATTTTTTTTCTTTTAACGTTATCTAAAATCATTTATTATGAGCAACAATTTTTGTACGATTCGTAATGTTATCGCATTTATGCGCTGATAATATAAAAACCCACTAGTTGCTTGGTAGTAATAGATAAATACTTAAGTACGGACATTTAATGCACCAAAGTACTGAGAATGCATCAAAACATATTAAAAACATCAACTGTAGCAACCCTGCGAACCAAAAACCTAAATATAGGCATTTAATTCACCAAAGTACTGAAGATGCATCAAAAGGTATACTAAAAACATCAACTGTAGCAACCCTACGAACCAAAAACCTAAATATAGGCATTTAATTCACCAAAGTACTGAAGATGCATCAAAAGGTATACTAAAAACATCAACTGTAGCAACCCTGCGAACCAAAAACCTAAGTATAGTTCACCAAGTACTGAGGACGAATGCCGAAACCCTGCGAATGAAATACCTAAGTATGGGCATTTAATTCACCAAAGTACTGAGGTTGCATCAAAAGGTATGTTAAAAACATCAACTGTAGCAACCCTGCAAACCAAATACCTAAATACGGGCATTTAATTCATCAAAGTACTGAGGATGCATCAAAAGATATATTGTAAACATCAACAGTAAACACAAACAGCAACCCTAACATAACCGCATCTCAAAAGGAAAAGCAGAACCCTCATAAGACCATTTACATCCCCGTCAGTGTGTCTATCACCTGTTTTTCTCAAAGGTTACTTGTTTTAAAAATTTGAAAGTAGACATATATATGTTTATTATATATGCATATATATTTTTATATGGCATAATATAGTTTAATGTCCCGCATTTATCTTAATATCTAACATTCAAAAATGTTCATATGGAAATTTTAGAGGCGGTAAATTAAATACTCCAATTTTTTTAAGTTCCGTATATAGCGTGGAGTACCGTTTGAAAGAGTTTGTTATAAGAGTGTTATAATATGTTATGTCTTCACAGATATACTGCAAAGTACGTAAAGAAATATGTTGTTCTTTTTTTCCGAAATTACTACACAATATTACGAAAAGACAGTATTTTTAAAAGTCTAAGTAAAGATTGTAAGTAAACTATAACAATAATTTTCGATGTCATAGTTTTTGGGATATTCAAGATGATTATATTACGTATTATTAAACATTTCTTGCGTTAGTAAGTCCATATTAGAGACGACTTGTAACGAATAAATTCACTTCAATAGAACCCATGATGTACGAGCTAGTCTCGCACTTGGCCGGTTCTTTCTTTAAACAATTTATCACTAATATATTATAGCATGTTTGTTTGTATTGTCGACTCTCAAGAGTAACATTGTAACTCGCTTTTTGTGATTTAGCATGATAGTGTAATATTTTAAAACAACATATAAAAGTATTGAATTTTTCAATATTGTTACGTCTTCTAACATTATTGAAAATATCTTTGTCTAGTCAAACCTTTAAAATTGTTTATTGAGAAGTTTGAAAATAAATATTTAAATATTTTCTAGAAACTTGTTTATTTGTTACTAGTTCTAATCAATGACTACCCTACCATCGTGTGGACTATTAGTATACACACACACACACACACACACATATATATATATATATATATATACATATATATATACATATACATATATATATATATATATCTATATATATATATATATATATATATATATATATTTATATATATGTATATGTATGTACACACAAACAATCGAAGGTGTTTTTTCGAAAATATCTATAATGTATGACTTTTTTAATTTTAATCTCTCATTACACGTATAGGTTAATATTCAATATGGTCGACTAATTCAGATATGCTTTAATGAAACATACAGTAGGCACTGATGTCATGGTTTAGACCATTTTAACGGGCAGTTTTTAAGGAAAGTATAGCAAAATGTTTAATAAAAAAAAGATTATTATTTATGCTATTTACTATGTTCCTTTACCATATTCATTAACTATATTTTATTATTATGGACAGGTTGATGGCACAACAAAGAAAGCATACATTATTTTTTACTACACTTGCCAAAATTCTCTAAAATAAAATAAAACTGCACATTGTTTTTGTGTACATATTTTTGTTTACAATTTTTCGCTCCCAATGTAATTTATTTTGCTTAGTTTGTTAATTAGATATGCTCGTTAGTGGTATGTAAATGGATCACTGGCGCTCATCATCCTTTGAAGCAACACATTTTTCTAATATAAATAGCATCTGAATCAACTGTCTCTCTTTCTCCCTCTTCCTCTTTATTAATTGATCGCTCCCGTTATTAGACAGTAGCGATTTTTATACCACTTTAGACTGATGCAACTTTAGTACGTGGCGCATTCGACAAAAGGCAGCCAGTTACGCAAGCCAGATTCGCGTCTCGTCGGAAATCAAACGGCGTACCGGCACCAATTCCTAGTGACAGATTATCTCGACGAGCTTACGGCTAACGGAATCACGCATGATAGGCCAATTACAATGAGTGCGCACTGGCGTATGGCCGCATGCGGGCCGCGCATGTACGAGTACGTACACGCGGGCAGAGTAGCGCCGTGCTAGCGAGCGGCTAGAAGTAACCGGCGCGGCTGGAGTTTGTGGTCGTTTCTGAGGTTCTTAATTAGAACTTCACGATTTTGTTTAAAACTTTTTGAAGATATTTATTAAAGAGCTTTCGTGCCTAGAAGACTTCACTTTTGCATACAGAAGATATCACCTATCGATGGCAAAATACAGACTCCGACAGAACATAAATGGAAGCTATATAGTCTAATGCTAGTTTAATTGCGAGTATGCCGAAGTTTTCGACTTTTTCTGTACATACAAACTTACACAAAAGTTAATATTTAATTATTTTTAGAAATTTTACTCTTGCAAAGCGTTTAGGTATAAGGGCACGTGTGTTGAAAGTTCGTTATAACAGTAATTTTTGCTTATCCACGTTAAATTCGTGTTAAAATAAAAAAAACTGTTTTTCGTACGCCTACATTAAAAAATAAAAATTGGGCGATATATTTATTTTAATTAATTAATTGAACACGGTGATTCAAAAATAGCAGAAGTAAAGAATATTTTGATCACTCCTTTCAACATAATATTATTTCTTAATGGTGATTTTTGTAGTTACGGTATATCTCTCTTAATACTACATTAGAACTAATGACTATAATATAATAAATATATAAATGACTATATATAATGATAAATATAAAAAGAATAATTTTTTAATTATTAAAAAAATTATTTCAATTTTTTAATTTTCTAATTTTATTTATATTATTTCTCAAATGAATTTATAGAGAAAGTCAATTTCCCTCAAAGTCACTTTCCAAAATAAAAAACCTTTGATGTACTGATTTTCACGTTATATTTCCATTCGGTGACTTGCGATTTATTCGCACGGGCCAAATAGTTTTAATATCACTGAAACTTCCACTTATTTTCACGCATGCTATATATATATATATATAAATATATATATATATATATATATATATATATATACATACACATAATAGACTAATAAACAAGGGCAAACGTAGCCGTGTTTTATATATTAGCTCTCAATACTACATAAAAGCAAATCAAAATGCACTTAAGGAATGCGGTCTCGCTTACGTTAAGAACTTTAATATTTTCTCGATAAACACACGAAAAAGGCAACATCTATTAGTTCATCCGTTTCACTTTATTCAAGACTAGCTTTGCCCTGCGGCTTCATTCGCGTAGAAATTAAGTCCTAAATATCTCCGTTCCATTTGCAAAACGACTTACTTTGAGAATCTATCGGAGGAAACTTTCGAGATGATCAAACACAAATAAGCCGGTCTGTTATAGTTTTCCCGACCTCTGTTACATTTTTCCAGTTCTCTGTTACTTTTTTCCTCAGTGCTCAGTCGCGATTCATTGTAGTGTGATAACATGTAGGTTATGAATATTTCCTAAAGTACCGGTTTTCTAACACGTTTTTTTATAATCGGATGTACAGTTCGCAGATTTCAGAAACAAACTTTTCTGCCTTATTTATTAGCACAGAATACTTATGTCATTCGGCCCTTGTAACCATTTTAGCAAAATCGCGTTAAATGCTAAAAAAATCGTTAGACTTTTTTTCTTATTTGCGCTATTTTTTGTTTATTTAGCTACGATAATACTAAATTTTAGTACATCTTCATAAATAAATTTTATATTTTTTTAATTTTGATTTTAACTCATTCTCGATTAACTTCCGATGAAGGAACATTTAACTGCCATGACCGTTTTGAATTATTCGCGGTAAACACTTGGAGTTAAATCTTCGAAACTAGTTTTAAATTGTTCAGAGCAAGGACTCGAACAAGGTAAATATTGTTAAGTTTCCATTAATTGAGGTTGTTTAGGCCAAAGACTCGGCAAGGTCAACGTATTTAACTTTTACCGATAAAAATTTCATGAAGTAAAATGTCACAACTTTAACCATTTTATGTCATCACTAAAATTATTTGCGTCAGAACCACCATAAAGGTAGCTAGTATTATCATTTTACCTTATTCAAAGTAAAGTATGGTTCAATCATATTTCACAACTTTAACCATTTTAGTCGCATTCCAATTGAAACGAAACTTATTAGTTCAAACAAAGGTAAACTTTATTTTTTCAGCTAAAATCATTCGCTCAAATACATGGTGATAAAGGTTTGTCAAACAATTTTGGTTATTTTATCTTATTAGCGGTAAAAATTTTGATCAAGTAAATTTTCATTAAAATAACCATTTGAACCTCATCAATTATTGTAAATATTTTAACTCAAGCGCGACAAACGAATGAGGGCATATTCGACTTCTTCGACGGTTTTAGCTCAAACGCGACGAACGAATTTACTCGGCGACTGTATCGCTTCAATGCGAACCCATCAAGCGCGCCCCTTTGTATTTGTGTGGTCGAGTATGTAACTGGTGCGATGAGCGGTGACAAAATGTTTTTTTGTTATATCACTACGTTACATTGTGATGCCGGCGGCTATTGGGGACGGCATTCACGGTGCTTTATTGAATGTTGATTACAGTTTATGCACCAGGCTGTACGTGTTGTGTTGCAGCTAAATTTCTCTGCAACACTGTTTGTACACTTGTATTTCTAAGTGACTTGCTAATAGCCAAATTATTTGAAACCCCAAATTCGGGTATTCATGTCGAGTAATTAGATGCTTTCCCACGGTTTTACGGCTCAATAACCTGATGGCTTGTTATTTGTTTCTTATAAGTATTAATAAACAATTTATAAATATATATTGTCATATATCGTGTAATTAATACACTTATAGTAACTCAAAGGTATTGTAGCACAACTGTAGCGTTTCTTAAACAATTCGTAAATAGGAACATTTTTAGGGCAGTGAACTTCAGAGAATAAGAGAATTTAAATCAAAATAATTGAGATCTTTGAGGGATAAGGGAGTAAAGATTTGAATACATTCCTAAAGTCTATGAGCTAAACATTTAGAGGCTGTAATAAAATATCACACGAGAATAAGTAAAATTTAATAAAATATGAAAGTTGCAATACTTTGTTATTATTACCATAAACAGTATATAACAATAATTTGGATTTTCACGCAAAAATAACCCTCAACCATCTGCGGTATTTTTTTTCATTTTTTACAAAGTCAACGACTTTTCTTCCATAGCGTTTAAATTATACATGACCTCCACACTCTATAAAATAGAGACTAAAAAAAATCCACCACCAAAAAAATAACACCTTTCTGTCAACTTGTCAGGTTTATATTGTAACATGATTTCTCGCGAGGGCACCAGCCATTTTTTCTTATCAATAATTATTTTTAAGAATTGCGGCAACAAATCAAAATTTGCGTTGAGTCATTTTATTTCTGACTAACTCCGTGATTCGGTTCGATTTGATAAATGCGTCAATATCTGCTTCATTACCACTGTACTGGATATTAATTTTGCTGACAATATTAAGTATTAATTTTAATTACCAATTTAAAATCGATAATTCTTTAAAACACATTTCTATTGCAGACCTGCAGATATTTAATGAAATATTAATTTCTAATTCTAATTACCTTAATTAATCATTTCATAAATGCGAAAGTAAATTTGTCGATTTGTCTCACGTTCATACCTAGGCCATCCAACTTGTGTTATGGAAATGCACATAGCACATTTTTATCCATGGGACAGGACTCATTTTTTTTGTAATAAAAATATCACTATGTCAGAAATAAGAGCTTATTTACATAGCATGTGCACAATACCGCATTAACCATAAAATTATGTTTCAGGAATTACATCACCATTTTTCTCCCTACTACGTGAGCAACGCGGCAAGTCTAATATTCTTCTTCTTTCTTCTTTAGCTATTCTACCGCAGAAGTGTAGGCTTTCTTCATTCTATACCATTCTCCTCGATTTTGTGCTTTTTTCAGCAATTTCCCTCCAGCATTTCTTTTGATGTCAACGTATCAACCCATATTTGACCTCCATTGTGTGCGCTTTTCGTTCTCCACTCCACCAGCGTTTTAGACCATGAGTTCTGCTTGCTGGCGACGTAGCCAGCCCATTGCCATTTAACCTTCGCAACACGTTTCATCATGCGCGACACTGCTCTGCTCTTCTTCACTCATTTCTCTTTTGGTCTCTCAGCGTTACCCCTCTTAACTCTAAGCTTGGTGAGGTTTTCTTTTCTTAACATCCAGGTTTCAGCTTTATATGTAAATACTGGTAGGCTACACATGCGAGCTTTCTGTTCAGCCGTAATTTTCATTTTGAAGATAAATTAAATTTTGGAGTAGGCTGGCCACGCTAGTCTTATGCGCCGCCGCATTATCGAAGCTAATCCTCAGTAAAGTAACATCGTAATACTCAGTGTATCGGACAATGAATGATATTTTTTTAAATTTTAGATATATATTGAAGATTTAATTATATTTAATTATATCTGAAATAATGCCCTCAGAAAAAAATTAATAACAAAAATAATAAAATATTAATAGAGGAAGATTCTTTGTCATTCCTTAGACCATTACACGGTTTAAAAATAGATACAATATCGAGTAAATCTTCGAAAAAAAGTAAATAAACAATAATTCTGAGCATTAAATAAGTTATATAATAAGTCCGTTCAAAATATATATTCCACTACAAATTTATATACTGAAATTATGTGGCAAAATGTCGAACAATTCCTGATTTTAAATATTAAATAACACCAGAAAATTGTTACTATGCAACGTTAACAAAAATGTCACAAACAACCGGGGATTAATAGAAAGAATATATTCGCACCTTCAGAATGAAACAGATCAAACAAAAATGGGACACCGAGTTCTGCGACAAAGCACCAAGGACACCATTCTCCGTGATTCAGAAATTAAAAAAATTAATATACATGTAAATATACTAACAATTACCACCTACCACGTTAATCATTTACAGGGCACGTTGAAGTTAAAAACTTGAAACTCCTTTTACCAAAAGTAATGATTTTTGAGTATAATTCGCTATTGGAAACTCAACCTCCAGTGTCACCACAATTTACCTTGAAGTTTATTGTTCTTAATCAGACAGTCGTATAAATCACTCAAATATAAACTTTGCCTCACTATTGCCTATTGAAGTCGATACAGAATTTAATATACTAGTTTAGTTAATTTAATATTTAATACCTTTCGTTTATGACAATGACCATCTTCCACGCTGAAGTTAAAAACTTGAAACTCCTTTTACCAAAAGTAATGATTTTTGAGTATAATTCGCTATTGGAAACTCAGCCTCCAGTTTTACCACAATTTACCTTGAAGTTTATTGTTCTTAATCAGACAGTCGTATAAATTATTCAAACATAAACTTCACGTCACTATTGCCTATTGAAGTTGATACAGAGTTTAATATACTAGTTTAGTTAATTTAATGTATTTTGTCTATGGCAATGACCATCTTCCACACTGAAGGTAAAAACTTGAAACTCCTTTTACCAAAAGTAATTATTTTTGAGTAGAATTCGCTATTGGAAACTCAACCTCCTATTTCACCACAATTTAACTTCTAGTTTATTCTTTTTAATTATAGAGTCGAATAAGTAATTCGTGTAACTTCACCTTAAGTTTGAATTCGATGTAGGGTTTAATATACGTATAAATCGTCCTTGCATCATGCTCCAAAGGGGTCTAATGCAGGGTCTTATCACGCATCATCGACTTGCTCTCTATCCGTGACAGTGTCGTATATCACAGTACTAAATGCTCAGAATGAATATCCCCTGTAGACAGTACCTTCTGTGAGAAAGGAAGAGTATTAACTATTCAACGATCCGGTAGTCGACTCATTCTAAATTTTGATATTTTGCGTACAATATTGTGAAATATAAGTTAATTAAAAACCTAGTTTTGAAAAAAATTCAAAAACTGATTGAAAAATAAGCCAGTTATAGACTTTTAAATTTGAAGATACGGATAGGGTTGGGTATATCCCTGTCTCTTTTCCTCTTGTAGAATATAATGTGCAATATTAAAAATGACCTCACAACACAGTATTGCCGTCCTTGTCTAAAGATTAAATTTAATCTTTTATAACTCGGTCAGTTTTTAAGATTATTAAAAAAAAATTTTTCACTCTTCATCAGCTTGTACCTTGAAATTACGATTAATGAAATAAAAAAATTTAGTCAAATACCCAATTATTTAGAAGTTTTGTCATCAGCTATCGAAATGGGGTTATGCTTTCTGTAAATAGAGCCATAAATATCGGTATATCGTGTATAAGTGAACTTGTTATTTTTTTTAATATTCTTGAGTCACAGTTAAATGAAACTACATGATGTAGTATTATTTCTACTTTATTTAAGTTCTTTACCACGACCTAGGTTTCTTTGTATTACAACATCTTCAGGTGGGCAATCAGCAAAGATATCTTCGCTAAAATAAAATGTTATGTTACATACCTCTGTATGTAACATAACATTTTGTGATGAACAAATTTGAAATAATCATAAATCAGTCGAAATGTCAAGCTGACAGCTAAATAACGACTAATGGTAAGAAATTCTAGAAATTTACCGTCCCGCAGTTCTGGTATCGGACCATCTACAAACCTTACCTGTCTGTAGCTTTGAGCCAGTTTGCAGAATAAAATTTCAAGTAAAAAATAACGAAATAAAAGGAAACTCAAAAGAAAACAAAAATTAACGTGTCACTTAATTTGCGTTGACATTATGATAATAATACTTTTATACAAATAGTATCGAAAATTAACTCCAATCGTGTTTCATGTTATTGTGGAAAATTATCTTAATTTCAATGTTATCGTGTAATTGTCAGGTAAACATATAAGCGAAATGACAAACCTCTACTAATTTTTAGAGGCTAAATAATACGAATAAACTGAAAGTTTCTTCGTATTATTTAGCCTCTAATGATTGTGAACTTGTAAATGAAAATATGTTTTAAAAAGGTAATGTACGAACCACTATTGGCAAAACGGGAAACGATTAAAATGGCGGATTTCAAAAAATCAAAATTGCTTATAAACTTGCTACATTCATCGATCGAGTTATTTGATAAATTTAGAAACCCATTAGGAAATAATTTTAGTTAAGGCAAATAAAAAAAACCGCAACCGATGTTCGCTTTTCAAAGTGATGCTGAAACAAAAAAGATCATTTTTACTTTTATGAAATATATTTCAGCTTCGGTGTAACAGCGGTTTAGGTTTTAAAAAATAAAACCTTTTTAATTTTTAGCGTTACAACTAAAGTTTTATTATTGTCCTTCACGCAGTAACGTGCAGGCAAGTTCTCATCAGTCGTGCGCGCACTGTGTGATATTTAAACCAAACATTTTAAGCCACTTTTGAAACCCCACTAACTCAAAACCTATATTTAGTGTAACCGGTTGGAAATTATTACGCATGAACGCTATAAACATCCTACTGCATTTAAAATTTCATTAATACATAATAATAAGGCATCTTTAAATATTTCCTGAAATATAGACCTTCAAAATTTTTTTTGATTTGGCAACATGAAATTTGGCAGGCGCTTAGGATATTTTTATATATATGGAAGCAAAAGCCAAGAATTGGTTAAGAGTGAGTTTAAATTTGTTGAAAAAGTTAAATGCACTATGTGAATACTTTTTGTTCTTGCTTGAGTTTAAAACTTGCCGATTTCAAATATAAGAGTTATTGTAATTACTTAAAAATGTTTATGCGTACACTTTAAATTTAAATTTTATTCTAATTAGATATAAACAAAACTAACTGAAAATTAACGGTTATTTTGATTATAATATCTTTTTTTCAGGTAATACGAACTTGCTTAATTGTTAAGTAAAGAGAACTTAACTGATTTTTCAAATTCATTTTTCTTTTTGACAGGATCTATTTTTACGTATACTACGGAACGATAGAGTACAAAATGTAAAAGTTAAAATTTCAGAACATAGTTGAAATTCTGAACTTCTAGAATATCTAAGAATTCTAGAATCCGTTTTTAATACATTTGATATCAAGAAAGCACGAATAAGTATTATGAAATTAGATATATTATTCTGAACAAATTTTTTGCCCGCAACTCCTCTAACCAAATGTATGTAGTCAACGCTGTCGTCATTATTAGTAAGTACCCTCTTCCTCTACTTTATTTTTTTTTCTTCGATTTTTTTATTCTAGATTATTTTAATATTTTTTTTCTAGACTCTAATAAATACAACAATGAAAACTATTAAAATTTTCTTTGTAGGCTTTTAGCGAAAAACATACCGACAGGCAGACAGACAGATACATATTATGAAAACGTTTAATACGTTATAATTTTTTTAAGATTCTAAAAATGCAGTATTAAAACCACCATCTTTTCTCCATTAGCGATTTTTAAATGACGACGATCAAATGGACTAATTAGGAAAACTTAAAAAAAAATTCATTCTTTTCTTACAAAAAATATTAATTGAATAGATTTTTGCCTGTACTGTGCTATTTTTTATTCCGTACGTCAATACATACACACACACATATATACGTATGTGTATATATATATATATATATATATATATATATGTATATATATATATATATATATATATATATATATAAGTTGTGTATGTGTTATATATATTTAAAAATATCAAGTCCTGTATCTCAAACCAATTATTTTAAGGAAAAATTTAAAGCAAAAAATCATATTTTCTTTAAAATCTCGTCTTTTTAATCGAAATAATCATATTCTTTTTATGCAAACTAGACTCTAGAATGGATGAAAACCACTAACATGGATAAATAAGAAATGCATATAAAAATAGATTGAATAGTAAGACAACGAATTATGTTGAATTTTCCGTAAGTAAAGGTTATATTCAAATAAGACAAGAATGGCGCAATTCGCTTGAATGTAGCAGTCTCGCAATGGTCTTTAAATATGAAGTAATGTCACAATGAACAAATTTGAAATAATCATAAATCAGTCGAAATGTCAAGCTGACAGCAAAATACGAATAATGGTAAGAAATTCTAGAAATTTACCGTCCCGCAGTTCTGGTATCGGACCATCTACAAACCTTACCTGTTTGTAGCTTTGAGCCATTTTGCAGAATAAAATTTCGAGTAAAAAATAACGAAATAAAAGGAAACTCAAAAGAAAACAAAAATTAACGTATCACTATAATTTGCGTTGACATTATGATAATAATACTTTTATACAAATAGTATCGAAAATTAACTCCAATCGTGTTTCATGTTATTGTGGAAAATTATCTTAATTTCAATGTTATCGTGTAATTGTCAGGTAAACATATAGGCGAAATGACAAACCTCTATTAATTTTTAGAGGCTAAACAATACGAATAAACTGAAAGTTTCTTCATCATAAATTTAAATTGAATTAATAGTATGATATTTATTCTGAATAAGCTGTAACGTATCGTTAGGACAGCCTCACGTAACAAAAACATACCTGCATTTGAATCCAGGCGTCGACGAAAGGGCTATTGCTTTGATAGGTCTGATGAGGCGATTCCCAGCTGTTGGAGGCGCCTGGAACAATCTGCAAGAAATTAATTCATCATTAGTGACGGTTTCAACTTGAATGCCTTTTTCCAATAAGGTTGGGGAAATACGTTATATTTTAACATGAACCACAAAATTCAAAAGAACCAACCCCTAAGCTTGCGTAGAAGAACATACTTCAGACCAAATGTATCCATAAAGGTGATACAAATATTGTGATAATTTTAATACAGTTTAAAAAAGAATTACTTTCATTGAAACGCACGTTTTACAGACCAGAGCTTTTCTAATATTTTTTTCTATTGAGAGCTGTTAGGCGCAATAGTTATCTATAGCATTACTGAAATCGTTTGTGTTTGTTCCTCGTTGTCTAGCATATCTAGTACAGGAGTTACCCTGGTCGTGGAGTAGGATTTGAAATTTCATATCTATCTAACAAGCCATATAATGCGATCAATTTTAATAATGTTAGTGTATCCATATTTCGCTGGTTAAATTTATTTTCGTTTTTTGTAATCTCAGAGAAAAGTTAAAATACCAAGGTTTACTGAATGATCAGTTTTCACCACCATATAAAATTATGAACTGAACAGAATTTTCATTGCATTTACAATAATTAGGCGAATTTTGAGTTACTTTTTCAATACAAAGTAACATTTATTTGCTATAAATATTTATAGTAGTTGCAAGTTAATTGTGAAGTTGCACAGTAAACTGATTGGCGTTTATAAAAGACATTTTTTTCTAAATGTAAAAAATTGTCACGTTTCCAGGCAATTTTGAATAAAACTAAACTGGAGAAATTACTAATACGCCTAAAAGTGTTTGTGATATATAGATATATCTTTTGCTATTATTTTAATGTAACCAATTAAAAACTTAAATGTACGATGTTACTGATTATAATTTTTATCGCATGCATTAAATAAAAAATATCAATATTATTAATAATGAGCAATATTGCTTGCACTTTACGCAGAAAACGTATTTTGTTAGACATTTCTATTTTTTGAAACCTATATTATATCGAGGAGAATAGCATAGAATCTAATAGGGACTACAATTACTAATATATAAATGTAAACGCACTTTTGTAATTAAATAAAAACCTTATTAAAACGAAGTAAATAAGAAAATATGGACTGTAGAACTACCGTTTATTTTAAATGAAATAAATATCGCCATCTAGCGGAGAATTATTAAACTATGATTATCCTTTACTTAGTAAGTAGTCTATTAATGATCAGTTTTCACGACAAAAATCGTGATTATTTCTATCGAAAAATTTTATCAAGTTTCCAGGCAAAAACTGCAAACTTTCCTTAAAATCCATTTAGCGTCTTTCGCGCGATGCAGACATATTTATAGTTTCGTGACCATTTTATTTTACATCTGAAAGAGTTAAAAGGAATAATTATTATAAATATCAAACTCTTAGACTTAGACTATAATAGTGAACTTGTGTTTTCACGATATTTCGTTTAGGGGATGTATGGATTGTATGTATGAATATTTCCTTCAAATGCAACAGTTTGAGTGACGTTTATGAGCGAAAACAGTCACGAAAATGGTATTTGCGTTTACCGTACAAGATAGCATGAGCGTAAGTAATCGTAAAAAGCTGTCTGCAATTTGTCGACAAACGACCGAGTTTTTTTAAGCGCATTGCATACGAATTACATCACGATTCGTATTCATTTGTTTAGACGACGCGAGCAGCGTAGTCTTAAGTTAATAACTTTACACTTATCGGTGTATTTGCGACACCACTGCTTTGTATAAAATTTAGTGATGTGACTAATCGTTTAATAAAATTATCGAAATAAATATTTGTAATGCATGTCTACGCGACATCATTTAACTTGCGTAATTTACCAAGTTTGTGCGATCTACGAGAATCTTTGGGAAAATTTTGAAGCCAAATTAGCAAAAAGTGCAATTTTAATCGATTTGTGAATGTGAACGCGAATAATGACTTATCGGATCATTGTCCGTATAATTTTCTACGATTTGTAAGACCCGGGTTTGAAAAATGTTGTATCCTAAGCAGCCACAAAGCTGTCGGGTCACTTGGTATTTCCATTTAGATTTAATAGAAAAATGCTGTCGGGTCACTTGGTATTTCCATTTAGATTTAATAGAAAAGAAAAGTATTTTTTGTAAATTTTAAGTACAATGCATTACTTTTATTTTTCTTTGTAGTTGTTAATTTAGAAAGAATTTTATTTCCTTTACATGAATCTCAGAAAATTTTGGATTCATTTTCAACTCGTGTATAATTAAAATCGCTAATTTTCGATGGAAGATTATTCATATAAATTTATTTATTTATCTAATTTAATGTATATAGTTGGCGGACTTATTGCTACGAGAGTCTTTTTTTACAGCTAACCAAAACACCAGTCTAACCCCGCTCGACGAGCGGTTGGGAATTGAACCCGGGTCCCCGTGGTGCGTCGCGACGCCAAACCGTATGTATGCCTTGTGATCGACACCAACACACCACGGCGACGACGCATATTATAGACATATTTAGAATATTTTAAGTTTACCAAAAAAAAAAACAAAAACGTTGATGATGAATACCTCATTCTTCTTACATTTTTATTAATACAAAATGATTACTACATATTTAGTTTTCTTTTACTCAAACATTTTTACTGCTATAAAAAATGCATAAGAATACTTATTTTGCAAACTTGGGTGTAAAGTTAAAACAGAAGACTTTCAAAGTTTCCCAATTTCACTTTTGAAAATTAAATAATATATAATCAAAATATAATATACTACACAACTTGTGCACCATATTTCTTAATCAAAAAAATTTTTGGCAGAAACATATTTTTGGTAAAAAATTTATTACAAATCTTGACATGCTGGTCGAAAAAAGGAGGCTAGATTGAATTAATGAGGGGTGGGTATAAAGGACTACGAGTGGAAGTTGTTTTTTAATACGACTTTTGAAATTATTATTTATTATGTATTATATTTTAAACTAGCTGGCTCGGCATACGTTGTTCTGCTCTTTGGAACAGAACGCCACCTATGGTTTAGATTAGGCGATTTTCTTTTTTGGGCGCTAAAGCAATATATATATATATATATATATATATATATATATATATATATATATATATATATATATATATATACATATACTTCAATACGACGTCAGTCGGTCAAGTCGTTCAGAAGTTATACGATTACTAATAAACGAGCAACGACTATATATAAGATAAAATATATACACGCAATATTTAAGTGAAATTTTATCAAAATAGCAAAATCTTGGTTTTGCACTTATTCATAGTTGCTTATTATGGATTGTTAATAATTAAATAAGCAATACAATCCTTTCAATAAGAAAAAGAGCTACACTGTGTATTTTCTTATAGTTGGTAACAAAAAACATAAGTATTTTTGGATATTACTATTTTTGCAACTAATGTTTAATGTTGCTGTTTGTACTCATATATTTGTACAGAATCCATGTAGCTCTGCAGCATGTATATGAAAATATTATATTCATATACACGGGAAAGACGCAATGACTTTATAACTTTGTTTTATATTTATGTGTTCTTTGTAATGGAATACTTGCTGGCATATTACAAGGTGTATGCATGATATGCTATACAAAACTTATCTTTAGGATATATTTTTGAAGTTATACTTCTTAAGGCGCCTTATGAAAAAATGATGAGAGTGAAATTTTAAGATTCGTCACACAAAAGTTACAGTATGAAGTTGCAGCGGCTGCAGTCTCGAAACAAAAGCTATTGGCACCATCGTCGCCTCTGTTCACTGTTTTCATATTCATAGTATTTATCCACATGTTTCTAGTGTCTACATTCACACACGTGTTTTAGTTTCATATAAGTGCGATTTATATATGTGCTGATAAATTATATTCAGTAGTGATTTAAATTCAATATTTTGATTAATATATTTACTATTTGTAAATATTAGTGAAAAAATTGTGTTTGTAGACTTTTTCAAGTGCTCCAATATAATTGAAGTTATCTATCCGTATGTATTATTTAATGATGCCAAAGAAGTATAACTTCTCACGCGCATACATAAGTACGCGCACCCTTTTTTTTATACAATAGCATTATTAATAGATGTAATATAATCACTTAATCACGCAAACATCATTTTTTTATATATTATATAAAAATTACATCACGCTCTTAGTCATTCGTGTATTCTTCGCAAGTATTATTTAGAGACCATAGAAATTTTTTTTTCTAAATTAATGTTATTTCTTATGGTTCCGTACCTAAAAGATTCAAACCGAGCCCTATTGCTATGACAGCACTGTCCACCATTGCATCAGAGACTTTTCGCTCCTAAAAGGATTAAGCTACAAATTTGAATTTTATAAATTACCATAAGATAACTCTTTGACCCAAACACGAAAATTCATATTTCAAAACTATATTTAATTTTATTTCAAAACTTCTCAAGGTTTACAGGATTAATTGCCGTAATTAGAACTGTGTGCCATAAAATATGGTGTAATAATGTAAACAAAAACGATTTCATTAATTGACCTCCGACACGATTGGTCTAAAGTTATTTCTGATTGGACTTGGTCACGAGTTCTATATCATAAAACATATTACGAAATATATTTAGGAAGCTGTACATTAACAAGCTTTTCGGTTTATATTGCTCGATGCAACCCGTTCGAGATTTGTTTTAGATCAAACGTTCCGATTACGGCACGCCCGCCTATCGCACTAAGTATCTCGATCCAAACAGACGCCCTATCACAAACCGGTCGTGTCGCGGACTTGTCACTGCGGCGTGTTTCTTAGATACCGACTGACAATTAAAATGCAGTAGTGCGCAGCCTAATCGCGCGCGTGCGGTAGCTTGGCGACTTTTTTCAACGCTCGCAATGTGGATACACGTTATGAAACAGTCCGGTGTGAGCTGAAGATGGTGTCAATGAAAGTATAAGAGGATTATGGACAAAATCCGCGTTGCGAGAATTATATAGGTTGATTGTTGCTTGTCGCAACATTTCGACCGATAGTTTGTATTCTGCGATTAGTTTTTGAAATCTTTACGTATAAGAAAGCCTCAGAATACATTCTAGGAACGTGCACGTAATACTTGTACTTAATTAAAACACACAGAATTATTAAAGTCCCTTTTGATGTGTCTATTTTTTACAACGAATTTATTTAGCAACAAATATTGATGTGAAACATCTATAGGCGCAGGTATAAACTGGATCGTTGGCGTGGCGACGCTTGCGACCCCCTCCTCACTCAGTTCGACGCTGTAGTTTAATACGTTTCACATAACCTGTGCTTTATTATTTTTATATTAATTGTAAATAAATGTTTATTAAGTAAAGTCACCATTTTCTGTAAGAAATTCGTAATACTTTATTTTTTCATTATGCTATACTTAGTTCCTGTAATAATCTTGTCTTTTATGCATATTACTTGTACGAACACGATGTTTCACATCTGCCAGGCGTCTCGTCACGACACACTGTTTCTTTTAACGTTTCATTGAGTTTAAAATATTGCAATTAGACAGTAAACAAATTATTTTTGTTTATTTTTTATATGTAACGCTTTTATTTTATTGGAGGTGATTTGGGTGATCATATTGTTTGAATTGAGACTTCTTTCATATTAATAAAACATAAAACGCTGAAGATTAATTTCGTAGTGTTTTACCGACCTATGATGACGCTATGCTAACGCCATTTACCAATAAATTCACATAAGTTTTTCCGTAATGACATTAATGATATGCCTAGACATTTTTATTAAAAAATAATCATATTTTGGTGGATTAGAGTCTTAAATGAATATAATTTTTATATTTTCATTATGAATAACCTTTTAAAATTAATTTTAATTGCGAATGAACGTTTTTAATAAAGTTCGCCTTGCATGATAAAATATTAAAAATAATCATTATTCAATAGAGTTTACAACGAATATTTGTGATTGAATTAGTTACAAATAAACCAATTATTTTATAAAAAAAATAGAAAAGATTCTCCTTAAAAATAAAGGTTTCAATGCATCCTTTTTTTAAAAAACAAAATTACAAAACTTTAACAGCCACAACAACTTCTTTGAGAAAAAATACACATTTGTTATAGGTTACAAAGTTATACTTCTTAAATTTTTTTACGTAAAATTGAAGCAGATACAGTCAAAAACAATTGGGCGATTGTAGTTTTAAATACTTGGAAAAAATTTGACAATATCAATGTAATTCTATTCTTAATGATAGTGTTGCAAAAGGATGAAAGGCTGCGAAAATGTGGAAGCCAGTGAATACTAGGAATGAGAGTTTTTTTTTAAAAATAGGACGGCTATCATTTACAAGGATACTCGCAATAAATTTGTAAGAGAATCAAATATTCTAGCTTTTGCACTCATAATTACAGTTAAATGTTTCATCATCATAAACAGAAGCTCAACGAAAAAAACTGAACATATTTTGTGGCTTAAAAACATTACGAAGTACGATATCATCTCAATACAATGTCGAAAAGTTTTTTAATTTCGAAAAAAAGAAAAAAAAACAAAAGCGAAAAATTGTAATGGTCACATAACTAGGAAAAAACCTGTCGTTTTATTATTTTTGCTATATTTTCCTATAATTTTTACCCTAAGCTGAGGATTGCCTTCAGTAAGTGGGGCTATGCGTAAATTAACTCACGCGGTCGAAATTGATAATCTATTCGAATGCAGTTAACAAGGTGTTAGAACATTTAAAGTAATGATTCCTAATATGAACTAAGTTCTCTTTCTCTCTCTATTACAAACATTTCTCTCCCTCTAATTTAAGAATAATAATTTTATACCATAAATATTTGACTGATTTAGTAGATTTACTTTTGTTCTCACTAACGTGCTCTATGGTTCCTTCTTCAATCTCTATTTCTGTTTTATTCTTCTATTTTTGGATTTGAGTTATGAAACTCTCTAAATAAAATGGAAATATCTGTTTTATTAACTTTCTCTTTGTCCTAGGTTTTCAAAGTAAAAAAATACCAATATAGCTAAAAACAGCCGACAATTCTGATCAATTGGTTCTCATTGTTATATCAATATTGACACAGCTGCCCGTTGTCTTTCCAGATCTTCTTTACTAGTTTTCCTCAATTTGCTTTCCTTCCGGCTATAAATGTTCAATTATTAGTATTAATGATTCAAAGTCCTTCCCTAAAAAATCTTTTCTTAGTCTGTTACGTAGAAGAATGGCATTGGTAACTTTCGGGGTTAATCTTTTTTGTGCATTCTGAATAAATGACATATCTACTTCATTCTATTCAGGTTAAAAAAATATATATATCAGTTTAAAAAAAAATAACTACCATTATAAAATAAACCACCAAAAATACTTCTTAAAATTTTCGAAGATGGTATGATTTATTTCCTTATCCTTTGGTTTCCATAGTTTTAAGACTATATATTCATTACCACTTTCAATACACATACCAATTAAAAAAGTATAATAAATGAAAATATCTAAACGAACAAAAATTAAATTATGACGTTTGGTAAATCTCGATTTATCTCCATAAATTTTTTATCTTAATCAATACATTCATGTTTGTACGGTCCCTTCCGCTTGACAACTCTACTAATACTCAATAATGAATCTACAAACGGTATAGACGGGCCCTACCGAAACGGTTTAACCGTACTTTGCAGCGTCAACATGGACCACCTCGCATCATTAAACGTATTATGTTACGCAATCTGGACATACTGTCGACGAAATATTACGGAAGTTCAAGCTTATGTGTAGTTTAACATAATTATGTTTCCGTTAAACGCTGAGCGAAGCATCCGACCTAACTGGCTGGTTCGTTCCTGAATGAGGCGATTATTTCTTGATAAAAGTGCTTTTCATCGATGTTATCGGCGGGTATTTGACGATGTATTTTAAAATTGATGATTCATTTTAATAAGTTGAGATTTGTCACTGACGATAGTCGTGGAAAAATCGATCGCTGTTGACGATGTACTGTTTATTTCCTGGTGAGTTAAAGTGTTGTTAATCATTTTAGATTTAACGTCACATTTTGCTATAAAGAGAGCTAATATTAATGTATGGAAATATACGCCACCCGAATCTTACCAAGAATTAGTTTAAAAACTAGAACTAGTTCAAAATCTCACTGACGAAAATTGTAGAAGATTCGATCGCTGTTGGCTATGTACTGTTTATTTGCCAATTAGTCAGAATATTTTATCTTTGTGACACCAAATTCTATTTTTCAGTATTTTTCTTTTAAAGAAGTTAATATTAATGTATGAAGAAGTTTTCCACCTGGATCTTATTGAGGACTATCTGGTCAAATTCAAAATTTCACCATTTGTTCATTCAAAATTTCACCGAAAGTCGAGGAAGATTCGACCTTTGTTGACGATGTACTGTTTATTTACTGATAAATTCGAATTTTATTAATAATTTTGGTTTTGGTCTCAAATTTATCTTTGGAGAGAGCTAATATTGATATAAGAAGAGGTGTGCTACCCGGATCATACTGGGGAAAGAAACTCGTTCAAAATCTTATTGACGGTAGTCCGTAAAAGATTTGATCGCTGCGGGTGGTTTACTATTTATTTCTAATGAGTTAGAATTTTGCCAGTAATTTTATCGGTGGTGCCTTATGTATCTTTGGATTTCCCCTTTTTCATTTCAAGTTTCGCCACCCTTATATTACTAAGTAGATTTTTAAAAAAAGGAAACTCATTCAAAATCTTACTGACGGTAGTCGTAAAAGGCTCGATCGCTACTGGCGGTGTACTGTTGACTTCTTGATGAGTTAGAATTTTGTCAGTAATTTTATCGGTAGTGTCTAGTTTCTCTTTGGATCTCCACTTTTTACTTTCGGGTTTTGCCACCCTTATATTACTAAGTATTATCTAAATAATGGAGCTCGTTTAAGATCTCGCTGTTTATCATCATGAAAAATTCGATCGCTTCTGGCGATGTTGTCTTTGTTTGGTGAGTTTTATTTTTCAGTTTTGTTAATTGTTTATTCCATTTTAAAAAAAAACGTAACTATTTCTATTTCCCGGTTACAGCAGAAAGATGGAAATAGTTATTACGGCAACTTCATTTTACAGCACTATTGTCAACCTTCCCTAAAAATATCCATAAAAAGATGATGGAACATAATATTCCTAGCAAAGAGGTTGAATAATAAATCATCATCATCTTCATAATCATAATCATATATATTAATACGCTAAGGTTAAGATGTTACACTCCCTTTTTAGAAAAAACCTCACAACTAATCCACATAAATTATATATCATTTTATAGATAATTGCTTGCTCTACCGGCATCCACAACTAAAAAATTTATTATTGCTATTGTTTTTGCAAATTAATTAATTATTAAAATTATATACACAAAACAGCAATGCTGCCATCTAACGGCTCAACGTCAATACGATTGACGGTCGGTAAAATTTTTGTTTAATTTCAAATCCACTCACGTATAAATAAAGTGGCGCTTTAGCTCAATGCTTTTGATACTTGCGCCTCTATATGTCAATTTTAGTAAAATATTTGTTCATAATGGAATAAATAATACGAAGACTTCGCACGGGTCACGCTAGTATGTATATTAATGCAAATATATCATACGGCTTTCATAATTTTTGTATTTTTATTATTTGTTGTTAAATTAGTATGCTGACTTCAATACCGCTAATTTTGTAGCAAGCTGGATTCTACAAGTTCCTGACTATAAAATGAGACGATTACAACCAATATCAATATTTTTTCACAACTTTTCCTGTTATTGAGATAAACTATTTCAATGTTAATGAAAGAGTTAACCGTCTTACTGTGCATGTATACCGGGCGCCCTGCGGTGTTATGAAAGTAACGTGTATAATATCTTATTCGACTATGAATATTGAGAGAAGTAAATAAAACTTCGAAGGAATATAAATTTATTATAATACTGGTTAAATTTATTATAATACTGGTAATTCAGTATATTTCTTAAGTTTCTTTGTCGTAGAAATACTGTTTGTGACAATGAGCGGTATATAATTATGAAATAAAAAATATTTTGTTGTTGAAAAATTAATTACTTCTTAATGATATAAGAAGTATTCCCAAATTATAAAATGTTACAGATCATTTTCATCTTATATTTTCGGAATGAAAAAATCTTGCTAAACCATTTAACCAACATCCTGTATAAATATGTTAACAAACAAATATAGAGAAAATTATTTTTAACACAAAAAACAACAACGTAATCTTAAAAAGATACATAACAGACTACATCATTAAAATTTTTATAAATATTTTTATCTAACTACTCCTTCACCAAATACATTGCTCCCATAAAACGCCACTAAAATATCCACCAAAGTCAACTAAATTATAATTACAGATAAAAAACCGATTAACTGATATCAAGTAACGATAATATTGCTAAAACTAAGTGTTTCCGCGAAATAATCGTTTAAAAGTTACAGTTAGATAACATTCATCTCGGACAAGGAAAGTGGATGTAACTGACCTACTTTGATGTTGTCATGTGTCGATTGTGAAACTGATACGTACTGACCAAGACCAGTTTAAATACGGTCTTGAAGATCAAATTTTTCCGGTACTATCGAAACATATGTAATACACCTGGTCGGGACACTGCGACCGCTTTGAACTTGTTGCTTTTTATATAACACTTATCTTCAATCATCCATGTAAATAAACCAGTAAGTATAAATTAGACTCGTGTTCTGCAAATCATATACGTAAATCTGTCTGCAACAATTGCACAGCAGCAATATTCGTTTATGTCTTAATTTTTCACTTACTATATATTTGTTCAAAGCAGCATATTCGTTTATGTCTTAATTTTTCACTTACTATATATTTGTTCAAAGCAGCATATTCGTTTATGTCTTCATTTTTCACTTACTGTATATTTGTTCAAAGCAGCATATTCGTTTATGTCTTAATTTTTCACTTGCTATATATTTGTTTAAAGCAGCATATTCGTTTATGTCTTAATTTTTCACTTACTATATATTTGTTCAAAGCAGCATATTCTTTTATGTCTTAATTTTTCACTGACTATATATTTGTGCAATGCAAAGTAACTTAGGATTAAGTTCGACTGAATTGATAAATTATTTGAATCATACAGAAATTCAAATTCAGACCATGATTGAACGTGTCAAAAAGAATGTTCTTCAGTATTTGTACTCAAAATAATACATTTCAGCAATGTTGACATCTAGAATCGAATTAAACCAGAATTTCCCGTTTTTTCTGCGATATCCAACTGGTCAATCAAGCATCAGAATGTTATTTCTTTATTATAAGAAAAAATAGTTTTTTACTGTTATAGAATACTGTAGTTGACTCATTCTAAATTTTGATATTTTTCGTACAATATTGTGAAATATAAGTTAATTAAAAACCAGTCTTGAAAAAAATTCAAAAATTGATTGAAAAATAAGCCAGTTGTAGGCTTCTAAATTTGAAGATACGGATAGAGTTGGGTATATCCCTGTCTCTTTACCTCTCGTAGAAAATAATGTGCAATATTAAAAATGACCGCACAACCCAGTATTAAATTTTTTGTTAAATTTAAACTTTTATAACTCGGTCAATTGTTAAGATTATAAAAAAAAATTTTCACTTTTCGTCAGCTTGTACTTTGAAATTATGATTAATGAAATAAAAAAAATTTAGTCAAATACCCAATTAATAAATATTCGGTATTATATAATTAATTATGTTATCGCCTCTGAGACATATAGATGCATAAATGTTATTTTCCCATAATAATACGTATCTAAAAATATTAATAAATATTAGGGGAGCAATATTTAAAAAATGCACACAATTTTCGCGCACATATAATGCATCCAAGACAGCTGCATTTCATATAAAAGGGTAAAAAGAACATTATTAACATATTCCACACAATTTTAGAGCCAACAAACTCTTGATTTGCCTGAAACAGTAAATTTATAATAGTAAAGAAAGGATATAGCACCAAATCCCACGAAAATGCAGTAGATAAAGACCCTGAAAGTGCAAGTGCAATAATAGCACCAAGTCCCACGAGACTGCCGTAGATAAAGTCCCTGAAACTATCCCCGAGTCCCATGGGTATTTCACCAGTATCAATTTCTGATAGAAATACTTTACGGAATTAATTCATTTCTATATATGTTCAATAGATTTGCACATTTTTGCTTAAAAATACTATTCAGTTTATTAAGTGTATATTTTTAAAATTTCTACATTATATCAATTTGATGCATGAGCCTCAATTTTTTAACGCTATTACCATATTCTTCTACTACTTGGAAATCAGTCATAATGTATAATGGATCTGCTTTCACTCATGCTTTCAATTCAATTTTCCCTACCATAGATTCTCTTCAGACTTTGGAGTATTCAGAAATTCAGTCAGCGTGAATTTTCAATGTGTTATAATGGCTAATGTATCGAAATTAAAATAAATGCAAAACGCAATAAGATAAAAACGTGAGGCCATAAATAAGTAGATGATGGGAAGAAGTTAGAATTTGGAGTTCAATATTAAACCAACGATAATCCATTTTACAGAAGCCATATATGGCATATACGATTATTTTATTTATCTATATTAACACGATTAAAAACATTCCAACTCTGTAAAGCAAGAAACTATTAGTCAACTCGAGTAAATATTTTAGCGACACTTTTGTGATAAATATAATCTGCCCGATTAGCTCGAAAATGTGACATCCTCTAAACTCTGTAAAGAATATAAAATATATTTCTTTTATAGAATTTACGCACTGATAGGGCATCGAAATAATTAATTATTAAATTGTGTGACAGGCGTTATTATACGGGCAGTCAAAAAGTATCTTTTGAACCCTCAAAAATGGAAGTCAAACAACATTCCTTTAAAAATCATAATGGAACTGTATTGTTGCATACTCTAAGGTTTATGATTTATTATCAACTAGCAAGCCAGCCTGATTTTTTAATGATAGAAATTATAATAACCCGGGTAATATTAAAGTTAATAAATTTTTAATACAGCTTTTTAAAAAGAGAAAATTATCCCCTAAACATAGCGAAAAATTATGTGCGTTTCCGGTCTTTGGTCTTTAATTATATATATATATATATATATATATATATATATATATATGAGTACATATGCGGGTATCAATATTTTTGGTCCATTTTGATGATTATTATCTCTGTTGATTGATTAAATATGAAAATAGGATTCTACTGACTTTCACAATGATTTACCAAATAGTTCAATTCTTCTAAACTATTTTGTACAAAAACTCCTTTTTCCTCGGAATCGTAGAGAGCTGTAAGAAGATCACGACGGGGGTGGAGATCACGGATCTTCTTGCCTCTTCTTACCGATCCCGAATTTTTTATTTTTAACGTTTTCTTAGAATTAAAAAAAACTGCTGCAGCTCCATAATTGTTTCTTAAACATACTAATATCGGTTAGCACTTATCGCAATAAACTTCATGTAAATTTTCTTGATATTTTCATTTATGTCAAGAAAGTTTTACTACTTCTGTTCTTTCCCTTTTGTTATTAAACGAACAGAAAAGAATGAAAACATTTTCAAAGAAAATTACAAACCATACTTTGTTTTAAAAAATTGACAAGTAACAAAATAATCATCATCATCATATATATTAATACGCTAAGTTTAGGTTGTTACACTCCCTTTTTAGAAAAAACCTCACAACTAATCCACATAAATTATATATCATTTTATAGATAATTGCTTGCTCTACCGGCATCCACAACTAAAAATGTATTACTGCTATTGTTTTTGCAAATTAATTAATTATTAAAATTATATATATTAATACGCTAAGGTTCAGATGTTACACTCCCTTTTTAGAAAAAACCTCACAACTAATCCACATAAATTATATATCATTTTATAGATAATTGCTTGCTCTACCGGCATCCACAACTAAAAAATTTATTATCGCTATTGTTTTTGCAAATTAATTAATTATTAAAATTATATACACAAAACAGCAATGCTGCCATCTAACGGCTCAACGTCAATATGATTGACGGTCGGTAAAATTTTTGTTTAATTTCAAATCCACTCACGTATAAATAAAGTGGCGCTTTAGCTCAATGCTTTTGATACTTGCGCCTCTATATGTCAATTTTATTAAAATAGAATAAATAATGCAAAGACTTCGCACGGGTCACGCTAGTTTGTATTATTTTGACAACGTGTGACTTGGTTCTGTAATGTTACATTAATCATAATCACTTGATAGTTTGAGTTGTAAATTCTACCAACCTACACGGCAGCCAAATACGGTGTGCTTCTGAAAGAAACTAACTTTTACCAATCTAGTAAAATTGGAAAGTTTGATTGTTTATTTGTTACCTAATAACTTTGGAAATAGTTAGGAACTTACTACCAGCATTCAATATATGTATAGTTAGTGTGGCGGTTTATCTTAGTTTAAATCCCAAGAAGAAGTTTAAAACTTTTTGAGGAAGAAATCAAAAACAAAAAAAATTAAATAAAAGCTCCATTTCAAAACTTGCAGTGTACTAAAACTTACAGTGTAAATATCGGAAAAGTCAACAATCGGTCAGTTTAAGAGTTTCCTTTTTTCAAATGACCATACAACCCAAAAGGGTTCCGTAGTTCTACCTAAACAATATAGAGGGCGCTGACTTATTTTATATCGCACTATCTATGTTTTAACTACAGAAAGATTAGGTGGAGAGTACTTAATATGTCTTGAATATCAAAATCGTAGATATTGTTATTCTCCTGTAATATTTATTACCACATTATATCTTTCTGTATATCCTGCAACCACTGAAACTGTTACTCTGTCTTGCTCTACCAAAGTTTAGTATAAGGGCACACCCCATTAAAAAACACTTTGTTTTCATTAAATAGAGTTCCATTTATCTAAACCACCGTTTTTCATAAAATAGTAAACCGGGTAAACACTAGTGGTGCAATAACGTTAATTAACTTTTAACAGTGAATTCAAGCTTTTGCAATGCAATATATAATTTAATTAAACTTAATTTCATTAGTTTTATTACGGCATTCGTATTTTAAAATATTAATAAATTTCTAGCAGATAATATATAATCAGAAGAGATATGAAATGAAGAAGCCAAACCACAAGTCAATATGACAGCGGAAATGAAAGAAAGCGCGTATTCAAATTTAATATGGTCGTTTGACGTGATTTGATTACTTGAGAACATAGTTGTTAATGAAAAGTTTATTTAAGTGGAAAGTGGCTAACGAGAAGATGCGTAGAAGATTTAGTAAAAGTTTAAAGTCGGAAGTCTTAACGGCGACTCGATAAATAACATACTGTTATCTGTTTAATAACGTATGTGCTTAAAAAATACGGTTCCTGTTCCCGGAAGTCCTGATTTCGATTTTGCGAGAAATCTGTTGAAAAAACAAACTGTCGAGTAAAATCGAGAAACTGAACATCTCACTGTATAATCCACCCGGGACGCAAGTAGAGGTCAGGTTGAACGCAATTTCAGGATAATATTATTGAGACATCAAAAGAAACTTGTCATTACTAAGTTACTTCAGAAGAATTCTTCGAAAAATATACTTTTGCAAAAAAATGTGCAAAGAACTAACTTTTCTATATATATATATACAAGTAAAATCCAAGGGAAATAGATGTTATAAATATAAAGTTAGAAACGCGATAAAAAAGCTCCCAAACAGTCAAGTGGAATGAAAGTAATATGGCTATGTTAGAAAAGTTATGAAAAAATGAAATCGAGGAAATTAGCTGTAGAAATATTTGTTGGAAAATAAGTAGCTTTTCTACTTCCTACAATAGAATAGCTTTAAGACAGTGCGATAAAGAAAAGTATGTGTTTCTTTCGGTATCAAAAGAAATAAATACTTTTGTTTCCTTTGTAAAGGTATGAATTTACACAGGCAGTTAGATGACTGCATAACAGGAAATGGACCTAACAGCCTTTTTTCTAGGAAACATTGTTAGAACATAAATGCAACTTTAAGTCTTTTGAAATTAGAGGAGAAGAGTTTCCTTGTCTTGAATCTATTAATAAAAGTTTGTTGTCCATAAAACTTGAATCAACTGACTGAACGTATTACAATACTGAAATAATGTTACTAAAATAAGCAGTAGATTGTCTGATAAAACTTACAATGTTATTGTATATTCGAAAGCCTATTTCAGTAATGGATACAAGTTGCAGCGAAGAGTTAATATTAATCTTTACAATTGATATTTTTGTGTTTCTGGAATTTAGTCCTTTTAATTATACTTTTTTCTTATGGTAATGTTGCTTGTATTGAAATAAAGGCCAGTTCCATTTTTTATTAAAGTTTTTATTTTGTTTCAAACAAGTGTAAATTGAAAATTCAAGTTGGAAAGAAGTGAGACGACATTAGCCTCCTTATGCTATTACGTCAAATATTTTCAACGTTTTGATTACTTAATCATTAACATTTTTGTATTGTTTATTTGTCAATTATACATATATGTTACAAAAGATTAATTGAAAATAATTCTACCGTTGAATATTACGATTGTTAAAGTGTTGAAGTGAATGATGAGTATTTTTTTTATTTATTAATCATTATTTCTCAAAAGTGCACGAATTTCTTGATTTTCTTGGCATTGTTGATCGAGAATTTTCAAAACCCGAAAAATAGAGGGTCAAGAAATTAGAAAGTCTTATTAATAACGACACGATGGCCTACCTACCTTAACAATATTGATTAAGTACTTAATATAAAGTTATATATTTAAAGAGATATAATTCAAGTCCACAGTTAACTTTTTAATTTAGGTTTATATAAGTAATTTACCTACGTATTTTTCATATTTACGAGCAAACCACTCAAAACTTCATAATTGAATTATACAATTTTTATGTAGTATTACCAATATTTGTCTAGTTTGGTTATTTAAAGAAACTTTAAATATAACAATCCCTGGTAAACATTAACGATAGTACAATGATGATGAGATCTCCATCTCTAAACAATGGTAGAGCGAAGGTCAAATCCTGGAACTAGAACCAACATCAAATCCTGGAACTTATTAGCAATGCGATCTTATTTATGATAGTGTTGTAAGCAAATGACAGTTAGGTTCTTAGGTTAAAACTGGAAAATTCTTACAAACTGTTGGTAAACAAATAAGTAATCACAAATAGTTTTCAAAAAAATTAAACCAGACTGTTACAATAAATATTTAGTTACAAAAACTACTACGGAAATTTCACAAAATTACCTTTTATTTCCTTTTTACTCTTGTAATTCAATTCCAAGTTAGTATATGTTTCAGAATATTTTCCAGCGGAAAAATACGGAATATACTAAATATAAACATACAAAGAGCATCCCTTAAATTTAAAATTACAATACCTAAAATAATCTATGAATCGAATGTAACGTCTTTCATCACTTCCATTTCCCATATGTGTTGGATGTATTATTTTATTTCAATTCAGTTAATGTCATTTGTATTTTTTTTATTTCGCTTATTTTTTTGTTTATGTACTGTAATTTATTTTTGTGTTTATTTTCGATTGCCTTTCTCAATCAACCCATTCTACCACTGTATAACGTTAATTAATTGTGCCTTTTTGATTGGCCGTGACAGCTTCCTTCTCTAGCAATGAATCAGCCATTTATTTACTTCGCTTTGCAAGTTTCAGTAAAGTTTAATTGAAAATGATGTATATATTAATTAAATATACAATATATAAAACAAATTCTGTGTATAAACAATAATTAATATACCTTGTGTCAATACTGCCTAAACCTCTCATTGTATCATAGAACACCCTTGAAACGGGCTCATTTAATACCGTGTTGCGTATAATTCTTTCTTTTACAAATTATTAGAATATAGCCAATTTTTTCCTAAATTCATCTTAATAATAACGTTTAGTCTCAAAAACCCTGCTACTTGCAATTGACTAGAAAAGCGTGAGATCCAGCACAAGTTCTAACGAATGCTTATCCGCTAGTAGCTACCGATGGGCGAAGATGACATATCTTCGTGAGTAATTTTAAAGTAGCCTTCAGAAACTGAATTGCATTTAAATATAATTGTTTTTAAATAGCCAAAATATGTGTATTATTAGAAAACATATTTTCATTTTAATTAGATTGTCGCCGTGTACTACAAAGTTGCTATTATCTATCAAATATTCTTAAAATAAGCTTAAGTTTAAACGCACGTATATGCTGAAATCACTGTAGTATTATATATATATATATATATATATATATATATATATATATATATATATATATATAATATATATATACATGTATAAATATATATATATATATACATATATACATATATATATTTATACATACATATATATCTGTGTTATTAATAAAATTGCAACGCGTCTTTTAGAATATTTCTAAAATATTTATAAAGGAGTCTTCTTTATTATTGTGGACGTGAAAATAAATTATAAAAATATTTCGCTTTTTATGATTAACAAAAGAAAAGCATTTAAAATAATGGCTAAAATACATTTTGTAACACCGATTTTGTGATTAAAACAGTTGAAAAGAATTTATTGAATCAGATTTGAAAAAAAATTACTTAAAGTTATACATAATTTTCTGAGCCGTCAAAATATATTTCACCGCTGACTTGTTTAATATATATATTTAATATTTATATATATATATATATACATATATATATATATATATATATATATATATATATATATATATATATATATATATATATGTATGATACACTGATATTCGGTAAAAGAAAAAGAATAAAACAGTTGTTTTTATCTGAAGTCAGTATTATGCAATGCGGAAACGAGTACCACAACTAGTTATAATCAAATATTATAAACAATTCAAATATTGATTGCTTTTTATACGTTTTCTCGCAAAAACAGCTTATTAAATTGACGTAATAAGTTTTCGTCACAGCATTGTTTATAGTGGATATCACCACCTTCTGCCCGCGACTTCGTTCGCGTAGACTACAGAAATGTAGCCTATGTGTCAACCCAGTTTATAATTTATCTCTGTTCCAAATTCTTCAAAACACGTTCGCGTTCAAAAGTAATATCGTAATTGAGTTATAAAATGGAAAAAAAAATACGAAATAAATTTAATCGACAAAACGTACAATTTTTTGCCAATTTTTTGCTCTCGTTGACAAAAAAATATTCAGAAGCAAGAAATAAAAATTTCGTTTAAAAGAAAAATATGTTTCCCATAATTCTTTGCACTTAAATACAAAATCACCGATCTAACACGAACTGAATATTCAAATAAAAATAATACGATCTTCCCGATTAGTGAAGTTCAAATAAAGTCGTATTCAATTCGTTTTTAATTTCACACGCGTTACAATATAATTGTTTGTGCTTATAAATCTATAATTATTTATCTATTAATGTATTTTTAATAATTTTCTCTTCTACCTTTATGGCAGTTATAATTGTGTATAACTGCCATAAAGGTAGAAAGATGGTAGTGTAACTATCATTCTGCATTTGAAGGAGACTATTTATAATGTACGAAAAATCGTTAAAATTACAATCGTATAAAAAATTAGAAAGGAGTTTATTTCATTATTAGTTTATTTAATTAACCTGTAAACATCGGTACTATTATTTTTTCTTTATGATTTTAATTAGTAAAATTATACTGCTACCATACCTTACTGCTTTTAAATTTTAGCTCACAATGTTATGAAATGAATATATACACTATAAATAAACTGAAAAATAAATAAACTAGTTAAGGCTTAAAAAATATGTCAATTTTTTTATGCAGTCAATAAGAAAAAACTGTAACATAGTTTTCATTTCAAGTTAATTTTACTACAAATAGAAATAAACAGAAATACTACTTTTTTTCAGATCCGTACAACAAAACATATTAAATAACTCGCCGCCAGAATCATTCTGAGGACATTAAATAAAAAAAAATCATATACATAATAAAATAATGCTGGTCGTTTAATAATTGCATTCAAATTAGATGCGGATTTGAATTTTAAAAAAAATCTGCGGTTTAATGGGTAGCACTAATATTATGAAATTATTAGTGTTTGTACACCACAGAAAATTTAAGAAATGTTTTGGAGGTGTGTGAAACGTGAAAATGATTTTTTTTTAATATTATTGGTGTTTGTTTGATTGTTTGCCTGTTTATCTGTTTGCGCCTGAGTCCTGCGAAAAATACTGAATGGATCTTAACAGGGTTTCCAGTATTCGCAACTCTTCAACTTGAACTGAGACTTGTATCATTATACTATATAGACTTAGAGCTAAGCAGCAGAATAAAATCTGTTACGGATATTAAGACTTTTACCTGTATAAAACCTGAAGATCTAAAAATTGAATAAAAATTGATATTAATTTGTAGACGAAGTTAACGTCTTTTATTTTTTGTAATTCTTAAGCTTATATTGGTTTATATATATAAATATATATATATATATATATATATATATATATATATATATATATATATATATATATAAACTTAATTTTTATAAAACAAGAAAGAAAAAACAAATTTATTTCATATCTTCAATTCAAGACACCGCAGATGTTTTGAATTGAAAACACAAAATGCACTCTAGCATTTTCTTTTTTCTTGTCTAAAATTCGTTGTGATTATATTTATGAATTACCCGTAGGTGAATTTTTCAAGATTATAATTAACCACGGTAAGTAAATTTTATGAATTATTTTTGCCATGTATAATCAATTTATTCGGAAAAATTCAATTTTTGCGTATTGCTTTATTAAATATGAATAATTTATTTAATTAACCTATCTATAAACATCGGTATTATTATTTTCCCTTTATGATTTTAATTAGTAAATTTATATTGCTACTAAACTTTGCTGCGAAACTTTGCTGCTGTTTTGCATATTGCGTTATTAAATATTCTCAGAAGTATACCCGTCATAATATCTAAGGTGTTTTTTTTTAATTAAAAAACACCTTAGATATTATGACGGGTATACTTAACTTAATAAAAAAAACTTTTAATTTTTTTTAAGCCATATTATTCCGAAGCAGAAGCAATTATTTTAAAATTCTCCTTAAGTAAATTGCATATATATAAGTCAAATATCTGTATTAAACAAGGTAACTTAAAAGCTTATTTTAATTTTGAAAATAACAATAAAATAAATAAGAACTAAATAATCGACGAAAGTGAATAATATATTCATGGAAATAGCAAAAATAAGACCTTATAAAAATGAATTAATTTAAATATATATTGTCAGTACTTTCAGTGTAATTGACGTGGTGGGTTTTTGATTGTTACTGTTAACCCTTAAGTTTTGGTTTTATTATATTTTCCAAGAAAAACTCTTGAAATACACATATGTATATATACACACTCATATAAGCCAAATACCACTCACTGACTGATTCATTACGAAATCTCGAAATATATCAAACTTACAAACTTGTAATTTTCTATATTTCTCTTAACTTCTAGTTGCTCGCTAAGGAAGGATTTTTCCATATTCAACCCCAAAGGACGGAAAAATAGGGATGGAAGATTGTATGGAAATTTGAAAATAATAAAGCTAGGAAAATTTACATTTATGTCAAGATTATCATGTAGAAAATGTAGAAGAAAAAAAATTATTTCAAGGTTTTTGGAAAAAGGCTAACCGTACGTAATGATTATAGAATAAAGCTATTAAAACAAAATACACTCAAAGCCTCTTTTTGCCCAGGCGAAACGTAGACGGGCTGCTAATATAGTAATATATAATTTTATATATATAAGCGCTTAAATTAATATAAAAAATGGACAAATCGATGACGTATGTATATATTTATGTAAATATGATTTGAGAACACATCGAAAGTTATACAAAATTTATTTGCTAAACGTTTTTGGTCGTATATAAAGAAATATTATAATTAATTACTGCATTCTAAAATATAATGATTTCGCTGGATTTACAAATATAAATGAACTTTTCTGATCTATTAGAGTCGTGTAAAAATTAAATACATAATTTTCGATTTTATATTTCTTCTTTTCATCTCGATTTCATTTTAATTCAAATAATAAAAAATATGAAAGAAAATACTATAATGAACATCGATCTATACGATGGCTATTAATATAATCAGCCAATATAATTTTTTGGTAAACACAAGATTCATAGATTAATTTTAGATTATTTTCTTTGCATTAAACCAATTCTCACAGCGTAAATGGGGTCTGAGTTTTTACCCTCTTGCACACCGTCTCTTTTAAAGATTCAAAAGTATAAATTAGAATATGTGAAAAATGTGAGGAAATTTACAAAAATGTACAAAAATGTAAAAGTTAAAAGACACACGGATAGAATTTCAAAGTTTACCCATCTCTGCATATCAAAATAAACAATTTAAAAGAAAAGCCACACACAATTTCATTGATTTCCGAAATTTAGTTTATAATTTCACAGCTGAATATACAACCTTTTGATCTAATATTCTGTGTAATTCACTTTTGGTTATTGATTAATGAAAGTAAACAATTTAAACATTTTCTTTCAATTTTAAATCAAAACTCCTTCAGACCTGGAGCAATACCATCTTTTCGCCGTCGCTTTGCAAAATACAAAATAGCACGTGATGGAAGTGTGTATGTAATTAAGTTTCCATATAGCAATATATTTGGAATTATGATAAAAAAACTATTTCTTATTAACCATATTTCAAATAATAATATACAATACAAATTATACAATAGTTTGGATAACTACATCACAGTAAGGGAATGATACCATATTTTTAATGAACTATTACGGAAATTTTGAAATTACCAAAAACTTAAAACCTAAACAATCGTACATCGGAATTTAATTAAAAAATAAACTTAGCCGTCATAAACAAAACAAAAGATTTTTGAGCACAACATTTTGTTTATGAACGTAGTGTAATTAACAAAAGAATTAAAGTATTTTTAACGAACAGAGAAAAAAGAAAATCACCATCTTGGGTTTGAATCACATTTTTACTTAACAATATAACTTAATAATATATCCTATTTTAAAAAAAAATGTTTAAACGTAATTTTCCGATGCTGTATTGTAAACATGGACCGTCAGAGCAAGGCTGTATTTAAAATTCGCACGGCCATTCGACACAAGTGTAACTTTCTTAAATCATTACGATAATAATTAAACACCTTTTGCAGTAACTTTAAATTTTGATTTAAAAACTAAAAAAATTATTTTTGAAACAAACTGCATAAAAATCACCATAAAATAGATTCAAAAAAGTTATGTGAAATTTCTCTAATAATTCGTATGGCGTATAAACAATTAGATTACGTTTTTACAGTTTGCCAACATTTCGGTCTTTTATTTTCAATTTCATTGATTCTCGTGAATATTTCAAAACTTTTGGATAAAAATAAACTGAATACCAAAGCTAACCGTCTAAACAAAACTAGAAATGCAGTTCACTGAAATAAATTAAACGCCGAATAATTAATACAAATGCCGCCGGAAAATACAACTCAAAATTAAAAAAAAAGTAGTCGTTACTACACCGTGATAAAAACACGTGATAAAATGCCATCACCGACCTGATCTCCCAAGAGTTCTCCAGTGGAGGCTCTCAGGACACAGCAGGCAACCTCCATGCCTCACGGGGACCCGTCGCGCGGCCTATCGCCGCCTTTACCGCCGGCAATGTCCAAAAAACTCTGTATCCCTTCCGAATAACAATAAAATCCTCTTCCGATCACGCTGTGTTGTTTCTCAATTACTTTTTCCTTTAAATTTTTATCACACACGGCACTTACAGTTCCGCGAAATTGTTTTGTTTTTTGGAATAGAATCAGCGTAGAGTTGTTATCAGGTAACTGATCGTTTTTATAATGTGACACGAAGTTTAAATGTTCTTTTCATAGACAAATATTTTAAATTTAGAATAGCTATTTTAGCGCCAAATTGTTTTTTCTTTTTTTATTTTTTATCCATCGTCAACAGAGTGATTGGAAGAGTAAGGCACTTTAGTTTTTAAAAGTTAAGAAAAGGTTTACGCCTACAATAAAATACTAACAAGAATATACTTTTTGTTGTTTTAATATTACTAAACGTTTCATATTTCTAATCTTAGGCATGTATAATATAAACTATAACATTTTGATAACACAAGGCACACGGAGCGGCAGAAAACGTGTACTCGGCACCGATTCGCATATTTCGACCGATCGCAACGGACAGCCGCACGGGAGACACGCGATCGGACTGACGTTCCAATTATGAATATCGATATGCCTCTTTTTATTTTTTATTTCACACAGTCTATCAGAATTCAGTTTACAAACAATAACATAAAAACATATATCTTCCTCTTTTCGCCTTCACGCGCGCGCACTATATATCTGTCTCGTTTCCGCGCTACGTTCTTTTCGACATTTTGTAACATTTCCCGCGCGCGCACTTTTCTTCGCGGGCGAAATGCGCCAGTGACGAATCGAAATCGGAACGGCGCGGCGCGGTCCGTCGCGGCGGCGGCGCGCAGAGAAAAAACAACGCCGGAGCGGGAAGGTGCGAGCTGACAGGTGGGGAGATGCGTGCTCGTGCGCATGCTCGCGCCCGCCGACTGCCGCGCGCATGTTGGCAACGCTCTGTCTGCCTCCTCCATTCATGAGTGAAACTTACTACGGACGCCCCCGCGCTCCCCCGGCCCCCTCGGCCAGCACCGCCGCCGCCGACTTTTTTGAGCGATCGCGAGGAGGTGATGAAAGAATGATAACTCACTAATATGTACAACTGGTCGGTGCCGTGATAACGATGTGTTTTTTGCATCGACAATGTTTATTTTTTAGTCGATTCTTGCGCCCGATACCTATTTGTTTGCGCAGGTATTCCGTTAAGGGAATAAACAGTTTTGTCCTTGCTTGGCTGTGCCACTTTCGCAATGTGTTCCGCTATTGTATCTGTCTGTTTCCTTCATGTTAAAAGAAGTTTTCTCAGATTGTTCTAAATAAAAGCATGGCGTAAAATGTTTCTAATAATAATGTTGCGTTTACCAAATCCACTAAGGTGTCAAAAGTTAATTAAAATTAACATCTGATAGAAAATAGAGTACTACCCTTAATTTAACATCCGATAGAAAATTTACCAAATCCATCAGGGTATCAAAAGTTCATTATAATTACGTTTTGACAAAATAATTTAATGGCACAAAAATAAGTTAGCTCTATTTAAAAATATAACATATTGAACATTATTAAAAAACTTATTCCGATATGAATTCATCATTCATCATTTTTGACATCAAAAGTTTTCCACCTTGCATAAAATGGAATATAATTCGGTCTTATAATACCGGCATTACAACAGATAATGATTACGCGAACACAGACACAAGGAAAGTGAGTCTTCTTAATAAAGAAAACATAACGTATTTTTATTACACAATTATTTAATCACCATAAAATAAATTTAATAAGCCATTAATTTAGTCATTTAATAGCAAAAGGAAAGTTACAATACCATCTCATTCACAAATATCGAAGGGATGTTTTCAAAACCCTTTCAATCATTAGACTGTAAGGGTTGTAAATAATTGAGATGGTTTTTAAGTTATTAAAATGTAAAAAATAACTATTAATATGTTAAAGCATTAAACTATTAAGTCTAATATTAGCAGAAATCTAAATATTTTAGTAATCAAATAATCGCTATAAAGCCATTTTTTTTTAATTACTGATGCGTCTTATAAAAAAATCTTATTTATTTATGCATTTTACGAAGCACAATTTATGCACATAAAATGCAATAACATTGCAGCAGTAAAATTACGATGCATAACTTTGATCATGGGTACATATGATGACAAAATAGTACAATAACGCTTCAAAAAATATCTTATAATACATTCTGACAATAATTTTTATACCATGAAAGGACACTGACAAAAATAAAAAAATGTTTTTAATTTTGTTTTTAATTGATAAGAAATACGCAACAAACTATTTAGTAGCTAGTTTGACTCAACATAAAATTATTGAAAGATATATATATATATATATATATATATATATATATATATATATATATATATAATTACTTTATTATTTGAAAAAGATAATTGTTTCAAATACTGAGTTAAAGAATATAAAACCATAATAATATTATTAACTAAATAGGTAAATCAAAATACAACACAGATAAAAAAAAGTGACCGGTCACGGGACGCCTGGCAGATGTGAAACATCGTGTTCGTACAAGTAATATGCATAAAAGACAAGATTATTACAGGAACTAAATATAGCATAATGAAAAAATAAAGTATTACGAATTTCTTGCAGAAAATGGTGACTTTATTTAATAAACATTTATTTACAATTAATACAAAACTAAAAAAGAACCGTAGTAAACGTTTATGTGTACCGTAGTAAACGACAGCGTCGAACGGAGTGAGAAGGGGGTCGCGTAGTCGGTTGCGCATGGCGACACGTCGCCATACCGTACACTCTACTACATATAGACTATATATATATATATATATATATATATATATATATACCTTAGTATAGCGTGGCGACCCGTTGCCACGCCAACGATCTGGTTTATACCTGTGCCTATAGATGTTTCACATCAAAATTAAAGCCATCTTTTCTTCGTTTGATAAACTTTATTAAAAGGGATGCAGTAGTGGCGTAACTCTACGTTAATAGATGTTGCACAATTGCTACTATGCGCTATTAGCTTTTTTTGTCGTTCTTAAATTACCCCGTTCTTAATTTATAGTCTATATGTAGTAGAGTGTACGATATGGCGACGTGTCGCCATACGCAAACGACTACGCGACCCCCTCCTCACTCAGTTCGACGCTGTCGTTTACTACGGTACACGTAACCTGTGCTTTATTATTTTTGTATTAATTGTAAGTAAATGTTTATTAAGTAATGTCCCCATTTTCTGTAAGAAATTCGTAATACTTTATTTTTTCATTATGCTATATTTAGTTCCTGTAATAATCTTGTATTTTATACATATTACTTGTACGAACACGATGTTTTACATCTGCCAGGCGTCCCGTGACGGCTCACTGTTTTTTTTTCCTAATTTTTTCTCACATAACCTGCACTATGTTAGATAGATTGCATTTAATAAAAGAACATGGCTTATAAAACGTTACGAAATTGAATCAGACCTTTTACTTTCCAAAAATCAAATACTCGGTTTATTCCAGAAAAGACGTTGTTCTAGACCAAAATAATAACCTCACAAGTGCAAAACTCTTAATTTGTAAACTTTTATCGCAACACGAAAATTGGCCACGCGCTATAAAATCTCATAAATTGTCTCTCTACAATTGTAGCAAGTTTCACCAGTTAGCTATTTAGGGGTGTTTGGGAAAAACGCTGTAAACATTTTTGTTTTTATTGCGTTCCCAAACGTTGTATGGGTTGCAAAGTTTACTCGTGTCTATATATTTCAAAAATGTTTCTTTTCTTCTATTAATAATCTTTTTGTTTCATACTTTATATTATGATAAGATACGTGAGTTACGTACATTCCTTAATTTTCTTCAATATAGAGACTGCTAGAGTTTCAGAGATTATGGATCTTGGAAATTACAGCCGCGTTACTTTATTTACGTTCTTATTCGTTCTCTAAAACTACCTATAAAATGACAAAAATAAGTTCAAACAAAAAAAATCGGTCTGTTATAACCTGTGTGGAAATTCATTGTTTTCATTAAACACCATCGCAGAAAAAGCAGAGTACAGCGTCATCATGTCTATAAAACTTAATACAATTAACTAACGCAAGTGATATGCGACTGCGCCTTGTCTTAAAATAAAAAATATCTGTAATGGTTGATAATAATGAAAAAAGAATACAGAATGATTTAAACAAATTGATCGAGCGCTATCTGCTTTAGGATAGTTTAATGTGTTGGAGAAACCATTACAAAAATATGTATAAGCGATTCGAATTTTACATAAAGTGCAACAAATACATTTTAGATACCTTTTTACAGATTTTGCTTTAATAAACGCTTTATCGTGAATTGTATGAAATACTTTTTAAATAAATATTTCCTGAATTAAAAAGCCAGCTATAACCCCACGTGAGTGGGGCGGTAGAAAGAAGACTTTGCCCGACTTTCCCTGTGAAATTTCCTCACGGGCCCTCATCGTAATGTGTACCATATTGTAAAGAGGATTATTAGTAAATAATAAATAATGACACGACCTCCTTCTTCACTTACAACATACATAGACAAGTAGGGTAGACTGCTTATGGTTGAAACAATTTCACTTATATCGTCCGTAGTTTTGCTTTTTATAATCCGTGCCATGTGTCAAATAAAAGAGCATGTCCCTATCTACCAATGGGCAATGTGATTTTAGTTCCAGGTGTGTTATTTTTAACAGTAGATCAAATTAAGAAAAGAAATCCGATTTGTTTCAACCGTCTTCATGCCAGGGGCGGTTGAGATAGTAACCGGGGTCAGTAAAACACATGATATAATACAAAATATAATATTATAACATGTTTTATTAATTGTTTATTTCAAGTCTAAGAATAATGAAGGAACTATTTGACAATAATAATTAGTTTTCAATGTTTTAAATACTTTTAACGATATGCTTAATCAGCCTTTAACGTTTTTGGATCATGGAAGCTAAAATCTACGTATATTAATCATCTGTAACTATAGATTACTTAACGTGGATATAAAATTTACGTAAGTTAACAAACAACAAAACAAAAATAAACTGTTTGTTTTTTAAACATAACAAACTAAATAAACATTAATTGAAAATAAAGGAAATAAAAACTCTCTGTGACTTTCATTAGTCAGTCAATCATTAGAAAAATATAAAAAATCAATCTGAAGCGCAATTATGGCAAATATAGCTAAGAATACTTTCTGTGCATTCTTTGTGAGCCCATAGTTTACATGTGGTGCATTGGATCCACTTTTCTTAGGATCTGTTCTCTGAATATGGTGGCATACAGACAAGACGGAAGCACTCCTTTTCTTTTGATGGTACTTCCTGTCGAAAATGTTTCTTTGTTTGTTTTGTAGTATTTCTTTTACTTTTTCCTCTATCCACTTGCTTCTACTTTCCTCCATCCAATTGCTTCGTAACTTGCTTAGCACTTGTTCATTTAAATCTTGTTTCTTGCTACTTTCTTATCTCTTTCTTTTCTGGTGTACCAGTGTAAATTATAGACTTCCTTTTTTTTTCGGCCTCTATTATTATTTTTCCTCGCAAGAGCTTTCAGAAATGATAGTATTGTTTCTGGTGAAGTACAGCGGGTATACTAAAAAAAATGTTTGAGCACTTGTACTGAGTTTTGGAAAAGTTTCCTGAATACTAATGCTGCTGTGATATCTGGATGGTGTAATTGCAAGGTCCCGGACTTTCAGTTATGTATTCCTGTTTGCTTCTTGAAACTGGTGAACTATTGATAGCCTTTTGTTGAAAGACCATCTCTACCAATGGTTCGTGATTTAAGACAGAAGGCGATAGTAGCGACGTTTCGTCTTCAGGTGGGCTAGTATTTGATATAGGAATAATTCCTGCCTCTGCGAGATTTGGAGGAGCAAATGGAGGAGCTAAATCGAGCTCAGTAAACAGGTTCCGATTATAAGCGAAAGTCCTTGTTTTGCGAACGCCGGCTTGAATATTTGAGGGCCTTAGAGTAATTGGCATAGCAGACTCTACAATCCTCGGAATAGCATAAATGGACATGGTCTTTTCTGGGTGGTTTCATATCTTATGAATACCATCATATGCATCACAGGCTAAATTTAGAGCATTCGTCAAAGGGCCCTATGTAGATCGATCAAGTGGCTGAAGCCTATCAGAGCAGTGGGGTGGGAAAATAGTATGATAATGCCATTATTCTAGCAAATAGTCTAGTGCGTTAGTATAGGCGTGTTAAGAGTGATTATCGAGCAGAAGTAACACCTTATTCACATAAGGTGACCTTATTCACACTGAGACACATTTGTATGTTTTTTAAAGTATTCCAGGAAATACATAAATCTTTCATCCTGCATCCAGCCAGAGTGTTTGACAGCTCCCGCAGAGCCTACGGTCCCATCCCCAATTAAAATAATATTAGTAACGCACTCGCCAGAAGACAAAGAATAGCGGAATCATATTTCCGATGGCATTCGCTGCAAAGATAACTGTGACTAATGTACACCATTCCGCTGAAGTTACTAAATCTACTTGTTGAGCATCACACCTAGCCACCACTCTGTCGAACAGCAGTTATACCTGTTTCATCAGCGTTATAAATGTCTTGAGGCTCAAACTATTAATATATATAATGACGATCCATGACAATGGTCAAATTGTCATAGAAAGAATCGACATGGGTTTTGTTAAAGCTAGTCATCCTGGAGAGGCATGTAGCTTGCGCTGCGTGTAGATTGATTTCGAGGCTTCTTCTCATAAACATGCAAAACCATTCCTCACTTGCTAGCTCGTTGTCATCCCAAGTCTGAGGCTGTGATAAATTATATTTAACTGTAAGTTTATAGGCCAATTTTCTTACCTCCTTCTTAGGTAGGCCAAAATATATATCTACACATGAAAACAAATACTTTGAAAGCTCTCGCTCTTGTTCCTCATTAAAAACTCGGTTGCGTGCTTTACATCCCATTCTTGATTTTCTTTCTCGCTAGATGCATCTCGCTTTCGAATATATTTTAGGAGCGAACAGTGGTTTACCCCGTTTTTTCACCTCTTCGTGCTTCGACATGTCTATTTGTCCTCTCTAAGTTTTTCTTACGTGTAATTTTGGCATCTAGAAAAAAAGAAAAATTAAATTATTGCAATATTTCAACCGTACCCAAGAAAAATGTTTCAACCGTCACCATCTCCTACTTTAGGTAAAAAGCAGTTATAGTAATTATGACAACAATGATACGTCAAAGCTAGTCGCGGTGCCATATTCTATAAGCTTCATTTCAAACAAAAACACATACTCGACACTCTCACTAAAATAGATACCACAATTAGAAAATTTTCCGAGCAAAAATACTTGCTTTTGGTAAACAAAACACAAAAGGTCTTCTAAAAAGAGCTAAAGCGCGCGGAGAGCATCGCATTTTTAAGTTTAGTGTTCAGATCGGTCGTTCGCTTCATTCTCCCATTGGACTCATCACCGTCCCGTCAACGGTTTGCGAGATATTCGTGTTGTTTCAACCGTCCTTTGTTTCAATCGTACTCAGTACACCCTATTTAATATTTATATTGCATCACTATGCAAATTTTTGTTATGTTGAATCAGTTAATAATTAATGACTAAAAATAATACCAAATACTTGTCTAGATATTTTCTAAGGATGCACTAAGTTTCAACGCACATATAAAAAAAATTAAATATAAGTGCACTCACACTCGACGATTGAACCTCTGACAGATTTGAACCGCCTTGCTTGTCTATTTTCACTAATCAAAGTCTTTGTCCTCGTTAATCAAAACATAGATAAAATACGATTTTTTTTATCAGTAATACATTATTCTCAATTATAAATATTCAAATCTGCTCGTAAACGAAAACGGGAATAGGTTCATTAATCCTAAAAACACGCGTTGCAGAAGGGTTATAACAACCCCTACGTGTGATTGAAAGTAGGAGAGAGTGAAAAATTAAAAGTAACATTCCTTTGAGTAATGATTTTAGAAGTCATTGTCATTATACCCATATTTAATATCTGTCTTACATAAATACATATGAAAAACACCTTATTTTGAGTACATATTTTTATATTTTTTAAAGGCTTAAAATAAATTTAAATACTAGTATAGCGATCGTCGAATGAGAACGCACTTTAATTGTTTTTTATTATTTCGATTTAATTCATAGAAAATATATAATATTTTTTCAGAATAGTTCAAACAGTAAGTAATTCATTACAAAACTTTAATTGCATTTTATTAATATATTCACTTAAGCTTGTTTTATCAAAAAAATCATTCAAATCAAATGTAGAGTACATTGTAATGAAATGGTGTTTTCTTGTCTTTAGTATTTTAGCAAATATATTGATTTGAAAAGAAAATCGTTGACGGACGTTTCCTTCAATCAACTATATGACAAATCAATATATATATATATATATATATATATATACATATATATATATATATATATATATATGTAAATATAATTAGTACCATAAGCCGGAATTACATTGACGCACGGAGCGACTTTCTTCGACTGTCTTCGTCCAGCTGTGAATTGCTCGATCACTGACCATATTTTACTGATAGTTATTACATTTACTATAAGTTCTATAATGTATGCACACTGTATTATGGTATCTACATCGAATATCTGATATCTATAACTATATCGAAGTCTAACCTCAAAATTTATCACGTGACTCGGGAATACCATTTCAAGGGGTGTCTTTGCTCAACTATATGGGTATAAATAGTTCAATCTATCAAAGTAACCTCATAACACATAACAAAATCGTTACCGTCCCTAGTTACTTTCTGTAGGTTTTGGTTTATTTTATGTGTAGTTTCAGAAAATGCCACGTACTTATAAAAAAAACCGGAATCTCGGGACTATAAAAATGTTACCGATGAAAGATTAAATGAAGCTGTGACTCAAGTGGTTGACGGTGAAATGTCCATACGGGGTGCTTCTAAATATTATAAAATACCATTTGGTCCCTTATACAAGAAAGCAAAAGCCGTCATATTAAGAAACCTGGTGCTCAAACAGTGTTCACTGAAAGCGAGGAAATATCATTACTTATACTCTTTATTCTCAAAATATGGCGATTGCGATTATCCGCTCACTGTATAAGGTTTAAGATTCCTCTTAAAGGCGTATCTTGATAAGAAAGTACGATGTGCTGAAAAATTTATATAATCTTCCTAGACAATATTGGGTATATTCCCTATTGAAAAAGTACAAGAACTCCTATTCACAGCGAGTGGTCTCCAATTTTAGAAGGGCTAGAGCCTCGGTATCCGGAAATTATTAAGTAATATTTTGATAATTTGGAAAAAGTGGTCACAAGTGTCCTGCTTCAAATATTTTTAATTTTGATGAGTCTAACATGAGCGACGACCCCGGTAAGAAGCAAGGAATGTTTCTAATAGGGGTTAAATACCCTGAAAAAATCCAAAATCTTTCCAAGTGCACTACAAGTATCTTGGTATGTGGATCAGCTGATGATGTCCTCTTACCTCCTTATGTGATTTAAAAAAGTCTACATTTATTTGCCATTTACTGTCAGTTGGATGGATCGATTTAGTGACTTTTAAGGATTGACTCAAGACATGTATCCTGCCACTTCTGGTGGACGGCAATCTTTCATCGCATTTTGATAATGACGTTCTTAAATTGGGTGCAGAAAATGAAATCAACTTTGAGTGTTTGGTAACAAACTCCAAACTCCAAATTTAATACAATCTCTTGACATAGCCTTCTTCAGGCCTATGAAAAGTGCCTGGTGCACAATTCTCACTAATTATAAATTACAAAATGCAAGATTAGCGACTGTTCCAAAAGATACTTTTCCACTTTCACTTAGAAAAGTCTTAGAAAATATTTATCCTGTTCAAGCAAAACCTAATGCGCCAATCGCTGATATATCATCTGGCATAAAACACAATGTGATGAGTTTTCAAAGCTATTGGTATTTACCCTTTTGACAGAGGGTAGGATTTTAAAAGGCTGCAAAAAGACAATGAAGAATCAAATACTGGTACTGAGGACGTCGAAAGTATCTTATAGATTGTCTGCGTGAACAAAGATTTGGTGGTTCGAGGACACACATTATGACCAAAAAAGGAAACACTTAAGCGTTGTCCCGGGACCTAGAGGTCTTAAATGAAAGCAGCGATGAAAATGGGTATTACCAGGGATCAAGGAAAAAAGACAATGGAACAAAATGACAGAGAAGAATACAAGGAAGTAGAGGCAGATGAAGAGTCCGAATGCTCCATTGAACGATTTATTTTAGGAAAATTTGACACTCCTAACTACTAGGTTAATAGTACTAAAAAAATATATAAATATGCACGCCGGATAATAGAAACATCTCCATGGATAGTAACAGAAGGTTTCAAATCACTTGAAAGCAAAAATAAATTTAAAATAATGATGATGAGGATGACATATCAGAGATAGATAAAAACAATATAATTGCGTACCTTGGATAAACTTGGATAAATCAAAAACGTCGAATTAATTTTGATATTAACATTTTGTGTTTATTGTACGTTTTGATAAGTACTAATTTATAACATGTTTATTGTACCTTTTGATAAGTACTAATTTAATAGATACTGTGTATTTTTTGAAGACAGTAATTTGTAATTGACCTCAATATGTTCAAAGATAAGATTTAAGCTATTTGATAACTTTTGTTCCTTTTAGTCAATGTTTTGTATTTTTTGGACTGTTTGTCCTGACTGGGATGTCCTTCGATTTTCGTGATAAAAATATATAATATTAAAGTAACCCCACTCGTCGTATATCTTTTATCACGAATTTTTTATTTTTTTTTTGGAAAATTTATAGGAGCTTTTACATTTATATTCGGTATATCAATGGTATAAGAAAAACCTATTAAGTGGATTTTTTATTTTTTTTATTATCGATACTTATCAGCCTCTTTACTTACCTTTTTTAGATGTTACAGCCTTTTTCATTTTAAAATTGATTAAATCAATGGTGTTTCATAAAATATAGTTTCCTTTTGAGGGTGATTTCGCTAAGGATGTACGGTTAAATACTTTCCAAAGTTTTGTTACACCATATTTTCCACTATTTATGAAATTGTTTTTATGTAAATTACCTAGAATGTAAACTGTAAGCGTTACCCAACTATGATAGACAAAGATATCTATGAATCTTTAAAAAGGAGATTAAGGATCACACGCCAAAAATATCCACGTCGTTCGAGTAGCTTTTTGAGGTTACTTTTTATAAAAAAAACTGTAAACTCCTTACAAAAAAAAAATTAAAAATAATTTTTCATGAGGTCATTCTCAATAATATATTTATACAATATAGTAGCAAGGGTATCTGATGGTGGGAACAAGGTTATACAACTAAAATATAATTTAACATAGAATCATAAATTGATCATTTTTGAATTTTTCTTTCTACTTTTGCTATAATACATTCCTTCGTATCGTATTTTAAGACAAAGAACCTTAGTAGTTTTGATAATAAAGAACTGTTCATAGTTTTTATAAGTAGTTTAGATAATAAGGAACCGATAGTACATATAATAATATGGAATCTTTAGCAGTTTTAATAAGTATTTTTGATAATAAGTAGTTTTTATCTATCTTAGCAGTTTTTGTAAGGAGTTTTAATAATAAAGGAACCGTTAGTAGTTTTTATAAGTAGTTTTGATAAGTAGGAATCCTTAGTAGTTTTAATAAATAGTTTTGATAATAAGGGACTCTTAGTAGGTTTTAGAAGTAATTTTGATAATAAGGAACCGGTAGTAGTTTTGATAATAAGGAACCCTTAGTATTTTTACAAGTAGTTTTGATAATGAAGAACCCCTAGTAGTTTTTACAAGTAGTTTTGATAACAAGAAACCCACCGTAGTCTTTAAAGTTTTAATCATGAGGAACCGTTAGTAGTTTTTATAATTAATTTTAATGAACCATTGGTTGTTTTGATAGTTTGGAGTGACGCACTATTGAAGTACGTTATATTTGAAATGCCATTTTATTTTTTATTATTTTTAACAAAACTATGGGTTCAAAGGCCTTAGTATAATATTAATGTCCACTTGATAACTCTAACCGTTCCCGATAAAAAGAGTACTCATAAACAGACCGAGAAACAGACGAACAACAAATTTCCACTAAGGGTTCCATTTTTTTCCAGCGGAAACATGAAACTTTTCTCCGCAGATATCAAAGCAATGAGATTAAATTAATCCACCATTACATTATTATTATATTAAAAATAGGTCGCTTTCATAATACTGCAATTTCTGGTAATATGCTACACTATTTTCTTCAGGAAAATGTTATAAATGAAATGGCATAGACTGATGAACGTAAACGTGGCCTATATTGGCGATCGTTATAAACACCCCTCGAAGCACAACAAAATCATAGACTAAATAAGGCGGTTTATTATAGAACAATAGCTAAAGACTGTTCAAACGAATCGAGGTCATAGACAGGCGGAGGCCCACAATTATACTAAATTACGTTTCTTCACTCACTCTACTAAAAAGAAGGTCGAGAAAGATAAGAATACAAAAATATGTATAAAAATAATCAAAAGTAAAAACGATTTTTTCTCGGGTCTTACTGCAACAGTTAGTGCATACGAAATCAGTATACTTACAAAGAAACCTTTAAAATTATCTGCGTTAAATTTAATTCAAATTGAATAATGTTATTAACATTTAAAAGCCCTTTTTAGTCTTTATTATAGAACTAAACTCAGTTTTTAAATCGGATCCAAGCTATCAAATAATTTTGATTTCATACAAGTCCGTTTAATAGTCTTTACGTGATTGCTAAACAAACAGAGAAATACAATTTTACTAGCGTGACCCGTGCGAAGTCTTCGCATTATTTATTCCATTATGAAGCTCAGATGACAGATCAAACAAATATTTTACTAAAATTGACATATAGAGGCGCAAGTATCAAAAGCATTGAGCTAAAGCGCCACTTTATTTATACGTGAGTGGATTTGAAATTAAACAAAAATTTTACCGACCGTCAATCGTATTGACGTTGAGCCGTTAGATGGCAGCATTGCTGTTTTGTGTATATAATTTTAATAATTAATTAATTTGCAAAAACAATAGCAATAATAAATTTTTTAATTGTGGATGCCGGTAGAGCAAGCAATTATCTATAAAATGATATATAATTTATGTGGATTAGTTGTGAGGTTTTTTCTAAAAAGGGAGAGTAACATCTTAACCTTAGCGTATTAATATATATGATGATGATGATGATGATGATGATCCAGAGAATTTCGAATAGTCAATTCCAAATACTTTTACAGCACTATCGTCCATATATATATATATATATATATATATATATATATATATATATATATATATATGTGTATATATATATATATATATATATATACACCCGAATGTTAATATAATTTATACCAATTATGAATAATATTGAAAAAAAGACATTAAAAGACAAAAAGTCTAAAAGTTAAAATATCTTTTTGAATCACAACTAAATGAAACTACGTGATGTATTTTTATTTCTACTTTATATAAATTCTTTACCACAACCTGGTTTATGACAACATCTTCAGGTGGGCAATTTGTAAAGATTCTTAACAAATTGCCAATCTGAAGATGTGGCAATACAACGAAATCTAGGTCGTGGTAAAGAATTTAAATTAAGTAAATATAATACTTCATCACGTAGTTTCATTTAGTTGTGATTAATGGATTTCTACAAAATTAACTCCAAATATATTCAATCTTCTTAATAATATGCAATCGATAAAATGCATTTGGAATTGACTCCAAATCTAAGAATCAATTCCACGTGCTTTTCCACAAATGTCATCATTTTCAGATACAATTCTATAATAGCATAGATAAATATATAATTATATATTTAATCGATAAACATACAATTCTATAATATCATAGATAAAAATACAATTCTATAACAGCATAGATACCAAGTAACCTATGCAACACAGCGTACCTAAAAACAGTTATCACAATATGCATACCGATTTACATTCGCCCATCGCGAATACTTTTCGATACCTTGAAACAGATGACAGCTCACAAAACCTTCTTGTCAAAAAAAAATAAACAGTTTAAAGTACGTAAGTGTACAAAACACGAACGCTGCAATCGTTAACTTTCCCTATTGTCCGCGGTCAAATCTTAGGCCTTGCATGGAGCATGCTGGCTGCTATTACAGGTCATAGGTCAATATCGCCAAACTTACTTATGCTCTTATTGTAGTTGCCAGATTTAACACTTTAACACGATTTTACTAATTCACATGTAATATTTAAATAAACACATCATTTTTATTTAAGTTGTGCGTATATTATATATATATATATATATATATATGGCGACGGAGGGGCATGTTGTTACAGGGGTAAATAGTTACACACATTTTTACTGAGAATTTAAACTCTCTGGCTCATAATATTGGACTCTTAAATTGTCCATTGTGTAAAAGTAATGTAAATTTATAGGTTTTTTTCTATAATATTCTAATAGTTGAATAGTTATATTATCGATAAAAACCATCAAATGTATAAATTTTGTGATAGGCTTTATTATATTGATAAATATCTAAAAACTGTAACAACATGCCACTCCGTCCCCTATATATATATATATATATATATATATATATATATATATATATATATGTGTGTGTGTGTGTGTGTGTGTGTGTGTGTGTGTGTGTTTGTTCGCGCGTGTGTGTGTGTGTGTGTTCCTACATTGTAATAATAAAGTAATAATCTTTAATCAACTCCAATGAAAGTACTTTCCTATTTTATTACAGCTTTTTCTTTTTATGATGTTTTCAATAATGGATGGCATCTTGGGCATTTATCTCGAATGTAGAACAAATTTCATTGGACCAACGCATGGAACCGTGTCGATTCGGTCTTCCCCGAGGAATTACGCCCCTTGACTATTACCGATCTTTTACCGGATCAGAATAAATTGTTATAAATATTTGAGTATAATAGCGACAATATAATAGCTGTAAATGTAAAAGCATTAGGAGTGTATCGTGAAAAAAATTCGTGAAATGTTGTCATGGTTCAAATATTATTTTTCGACTCAAAACCAAAAATCATGTTTAAAGTTATACACACTGTGTAAATTTATTTCCTAGACACTCGCACTTCATGTAAAATTAAAGTACCAATTTTTTTTTTAATTAGGCTTGGAAAATGTATTTACACAGACCTTATTGAGAAGAATATAAATGTAAAAAGTCACGAAAATCACCAAAATCTGACAACATTTCTCCTAGTTAAGACTACATATGAATTTAAAAAAATCCGCCCCGAATTGAGAACCCGCTTTTTGAAAATGGTTAAAAAAAGATTTGTTTTCATTTTAAAAGAACGAAGCGGAAGGCAATTATTTTTAATTTTAAATCTATATTTAATCAAGTCTGCCAGATAACTGCGATCACTTGACGCCTGATTTCATTTATTCTAGGACTCTTTATTCTTAGTCTATGTTTAAAATATTCTGTGTTTAAATAAAAAAGACCATAGTTACATTTAACTATAACATATGTTTTTAATTTATGAGTAATACAAACAAAACTTTTGTAAATTTAACGATCGTCTAATACCATATCCTCAATAGTTTTAAAGTATAATTTTATATCATAAGTTTATTAAATATTATTAATATTATATTCCCATGTTGATATCATATAATTAAACTAATTTCATTTAAACTCTACAATAACAGTACTTTCACAATCCAATTATAACTCTTAATTCGTTAACAAAAATGTTTGGATGAATTTGAAGTAGAAATAGCTTAGATCATGGTCAACAAAAAATACTCAAAAAACCACCTACGCTGTAATATTATAATTTACATCAGTTGAGCTAGCAAAACACAGTAGCAGGACGCAAAAATTATCGTCGATTGTAATCAACATTGCACCGAGCAAGGTGACGCGAGCGAGATGTAAACAACAATCAACTGGCATTGCTGGAATAGAATCGCCAATAAACAACATCCGAACCGGTCCACAACTAATCTCTTTATATACGTCACGCATTAGCAGAGTGATGTGATGGAATAATTTGACAAGTACCAAATAATTTCTAAGTAGTTGAGGCTTTTAAGAGACAGATTCTTGTACTGCAGTCCTTTAAACAATTGTTTTTATACTGACTTGTACTTTTCTTTATTATTGCATCTGTGAATTCTAAAGACAGAAAAAATTAAAGTTTCCAATGAAATGCTCAGAAGAACTCAGTCATTATATATTTAAGCAAATATTCTACAGGATCCTATAATTTAAAAAAACAAAGGTTTGTAAGAATCAAAACCTTGTCGGAGTAAGGATGGATATTGGGCATATAGTGGAGATTAAGTGGCATACTTTATTGGTCCAATTTGAAGCTATTTTTCTGTTATGTAAATTCTTAAATATAATTATATTATGTTATGTAAATTCACAAATATAATCGCCGCGATAAGTTTACTGAAAAAAGAGTAAGTATTGAGTATGTGAGTTTGACTTGTACTTAATTAGAGCTGCTCTGTCAAGTCCCAGGTATCAGTCATTACATAGGAACTTAGTTTGTACTCAATATCGCTCCAACATCTGTGGTTAATACATAATAACCGTCTTCAACTCCACGTCATATTTTGACATACTCCTTCTATTCAGCGATGTTTATGTACACTTAAATTGTAACATGCCTTTACAATTTTTTTTTACCATTATTCACACACAAAATTCAAAATTGGATAGTTGTCGAGATTCAGCCTTTGCGAAAAGTGGAAATTTATTATTTTAAGTTTTTCCAGACTGGGTTCGTTCAACAATTCATCTGCTGGGTTTAGTATCTAAGATTTTTGAAAAGTCTTCAGCTTTAAGTGCGAAGAAATAAAATCTTATCATCCTGTTGCTGGCTCTAATAGTCCGACGTTCTTCTTCCTATGCCAGTATACTGCTCTGAATATCAAATTATTGGTTACCGTCAATTGTTACAATGTCGATCAAGAGTAGAAAGATTTTTTATTCGTTGTTCAGTAAAACTATCGTTTTACTTGTTAATTTTTGAAATCTTAGTCAGTTTTATAAAAAAAGAATATTATCAAAATTTTAATTCCAACATATCCATAATAGTAATAGCAAACAGGTTGCCAGCAGCAGAGACTTTCATAGATAAACCGAATTTGTATTTTTTTTTATAGCCACTTATTAGACGGTATAATCTTATTAACGTGAGCCAAAATCTAATTTTGACAAACTTATAATGCTTGATCGAATCATTAAATAAAATCACTGTTAACATTCAACATTTGTTGAACAGAGCGAGTTTAATTACGTTATAAAACGTTTAGACTTTCCCGTACATCAATTATAATCGTAAATTCTGACAAGAAATAAATTTAAATATTTTCATTGTTTATATATTACGAGATGCCCACGCGGCGGACAAGCGCTACGAACTTTTTCTCGTATTATAAAATGGAATAAAGTGATTTTAAAATAAATTACTTTTTTGTGCAAAATAACAAAGATAAAACACGAAAATGAAATCATGTATATGATTGGCTATTAGTTGTTATATAGAAACGAAATCAGCAAGAAAAAGTATATATTAATTTATGTAAATTACAAATGAATAATAAAACATGTTAATAATAAATTGGAAAGACAAGAAACAATAAATTTATAAAAAGGCTATCATAAAATATATAGTTAAAAATTGGTATTTTTAATTTTAAGAAATTATCATATAAATCCTCGTTTCCTTTTAGTATCACTTTATTCTATTCTGTGATTTTAAATAACCAACATTTTAATAGTACTTAAAACAGATTAAAGACATATTCTGTTACATCTAAAGCCATTTTAGATTTTTGTACAGTAAATCATAGATAAATTAAATACTATTTATATCCTAATATTAAAGACGTATCTGTAACATTAAATGTTCGTTCACACAGCGACTCGATAATTACAGGACCGTTTTCAGTGGATCTGTCGCTACTAGATGTGATGTTCACACAAAACGTTCTGTCGATTCCGTTCTAAGCTGCCGTTCAGTATACCACCGACATCATCTCAAGATGAATGTTCTCATATTGTATAAGTACCATCGTCTATCGCATCGCAAGAGGAAGATCAGGAGATATGGACAGCATCCATACACCTTCACGTATAGATCTATTTTTTTACTGTTCCCGAGTTCAATTTTTGTTGACAAAACGCAGACGTTTTGTCGGATCGATATGTTTTACTGGACCCGGAATAAGGTCATGTGTGTGAACTCACTCATAGTACGCCACCACTGAAATAACAACGGATCAACTAAAACGATCCTGTAAAAAATTTCTGTGTGAATTTGTTTAGGCGACAGTTGGATTTAGTTTTTTTTGACTACTTATCCTTACCATAAATTAAACAAAAGAACACAAACATTTAGAGAGCCCCGGTTTTCCTGAGCAATAAGGCGTCATGACAGCGTTTTGTTTTATTCGCTTTTTTTAAATAATAATTACTTAGGGCTTGCAATTTTCTGAAAATATTGAAATAGGTATTTTTTAATTTATATCTTAGAGTCTAAATATAAACTATTATTATTTCAAAATTCCCACACCATTTTATAAAACTCCTAATTTCCCACCTTTAAGGGTTAAAGATCGAAGAATCCTTTCTTAGTCAGCACCTGTAAGCCAAGAGAAATATATCTGACGAATTATAATTAAGTTTATAGGTTTTACAATTGTGGAGATTTCATGATGAGTCAGTCAGTGAGCGGTATTTGACTTTTATATATTTATATTAGATGGCTATTTCATTTCTTTTTCGACTGACGTTGTAGATTGAAACATTTCTCAAACAACGATATGAGTGTATGTCACCATATAATTATTCGCTGCCATACTTAAGTACTGTAAATGATAACCCTCATTGTATATATATGTGTATATTTCAAACATTTTCACGTTATACATTATCATTGTGACTTAATATCATATACCTATGGTTTAATATATGATATTGTGCTTTGCTCTTATAGATAATCTTTCCATCAAAATCATTCCGTTATATCTTCTGTATACCTAAACTATTTTCAGCAACCTTATTTCATGGTTCATATATTACATTTCCATAATCAATAAAAAAAACTTCTATTTTGAACATTTCCACGTTATACCTTATCATCGTAACTTAATATCATATATTTATGGTTGAATACGTGATGTTGAGCTTCACTCTTGTAGATAATCTTTCAACTAAATTCCTTCCGTTATATCTTCTGTATACCTAAACTATTTTCATCAACCTTATTTCATTGTCCATATTTCACATTTCCATGATTAATAAAAAAAACTTCTATTTTAAACATTTTCAAGTTATACATTATCATCGTGACTTAATATCATACATTCATGGATATTGAGCTTCACTCTTATAGATAATCTCTCCGCCAGAATCCTTCCGTTATATCTTCTGTATACCTGAACTATTTTCACCAACCTTACTTCATTATTCATATATCACATTTCCATGATCAATAAATTAACTTCCATTTCAAACACTTTTACGTTATACATTATCATTGTGACTTAATATCATATATTCATGGATATTGAGCTTCACTCTTTTAGATAATCCTTCCGCCAAAATCCCTCCGTTATATCTTCTGTATACCTGATCTATTTTCACCAACCTTACTTCATTATTCATGTATCACATTTCTACGATTAATAAAAAAACTTCTATTTTAAACATTTTCACGTTATATATTATCATCGTGACTTAATATCATATATTCATGGTTGAATATGTGATATTGAGTCCCAAAATATCGGGAGCGTAAATTGTTATGTTGACTAAAGGGACCTTAACGAAAAGTGTAACAAGTCGATAGAGAATAGCAGGTCGTCAGCAAAGTAAGTTGTTTAGACATAGTTATGCTCTCATAATAAGAAAATTGGTACAAGAATTTTCATTATTGTTAGTGTATCACATAGAAAGTTAAGAATAATAATATGACTAAAAAGAAAATTCACTTTTGAGGCGCGTGGTGACTACGAACACTTTTTTTCTCAAATTTGTTATGTCATATAAAACCAAAAAGTCAATATTTAAGAAAACTTTAAAAGTTTTAAAATTTATCTATCTCCATATAACAATGAATTAAATTCTTATAAAAGCCTTATAATTTCTGGTTTTATTTTATGACGTGCGTTTGAGCTTCGTAAACCGATTTCATCGCCACAATTTTCTTCGATACCGTTTTTGACACTGGCCAACGGTGATTTGAGGCGGCGAGTGTTTCGATAGCCGGCCGAGTGGCTCGACGATTAGCTCACCGCGACATTGTAGGCGACACGCGGCCCGGCCGGTTCCGCCGCTCCCGGTCAGGGTCGAGCGGGGCATGAAAATGACAGACATTCCTCACTCACGGCTAACTTCATCTGGTTTTTGTTACTATCTAGATCAGCCAGCTCGCTTTGGCCCAAAGCCGGCTAGACGAAGCCCGAGCGCTGGACGAGGAGACCAGTTACTCGCGTGACTTGGTGCTGGCCTGTGTACGACAGTTCGTGCATGACAGATTCGGCGCGTGCAAATTTGCAAATACCAAATAAACACAATTCATATTTATTTATTTTTCTATCATTGCGCTAATTGTACATCAGCGATGTGGACAAGGGTGGGAGAAAGCGGTACACATCAAGGAAAGTATTCGCTGTGTATCAATTAGACGGACTAGTATGGTTTTCAAGATAATTCTTGTACTTTATTGGAGTACAAGAATTATCATACACTTTAGTGGAGTAAAATAATTATCAGATACTTTAGTGGAGTACAAGAATTATCAGGTACTTTAGTGGAGTACAAGAATTATCAGATACTTTAATGGAGTACAAGAATTATTAGATACTTTAGTGGAGTACAAGAATTATCAGATACTTTAGTGGAGTACAAGAATTGTAAGACCCACCAAATTAGAACACTCGTGACAGTGAAGGTTCCCTTTACAAGAACAGTAACACAGTGGAAGGTTTCATCTAAATTTACACAGATATATATTTAATCTTAACGAAATTTGAATTTGGTAAATTACTTAAATTTGGAAAGTTGAATTTGGTAATTGAGTAGAATCTCAGATTATATATATTGACAGTTTGAGAATACTAACAACTTTTAGCTTAATATTGAACATATGATAATACAGAATGAACGTAGTTTATTTCACAAGTATTGACAAAGCATTAATATATCAAGGATTAAAAGTTGACACTACATGACACAATAACACGATAAGTTTAAAAAAAATGAATAATTATCGCAGTATTACAAGATCGTCAAGCCGACAATTAAAATATAATTAAAATTGCTTCATTTTAAGCTATCGTAGATAACTCGTACAACCAAAATCATTAAGTATAAATTTAGTACTGGGTAAGGCTTTTGTGAATATATAGAATATCACCACAATGGAGGTATGAATCTAAGAAGTGGGTATACGCTAATACTTCACAAGTAGAGTTTATAAATCTTTGACATGATTATTGTAGGTATACTCCACCAGTAGAGAGTTTATAAATATTTGACATGATTATTGTAATGGAAAACACTTCACATCTAATCGCATTTTCACGTCAGTCATTTTTGGTGGAAAATGGTATTGTGTGCCTTGAATAAGTGGGAACATTTTTACATCAAATTATATAGCGGGAACATTTACTTAAAAACTTAAAAACTACATCATTAAAAGTACAAGAATTATCTTAAACACTATAAGAAGGAAGTTTGAATAAACTAATTTAAAATACAAGACCGTGTAATTTCTATATTCAATTTTTCCCTCTCAAATTGGCAACAAAACGACATTCAGGCGAAATCAGCATACTGAATCAGAATAATAGCGTAAGTCGCCATCAAGCTCATAATACAAAATAAAAAAGACAAGCGTATGTCATACGTATCGAACACAGTGAATTGACCTGTTTCATCCTACTCAAAGAGATCTTGTACCATTTTCAGTTGAAGCTTACTTTCAGTGGCTGAAAAAAATAAAGAGCGTTTATATATATGTGGCTAATGATGAAAAAATTAACGATTTCACTTAGTATTAATATCTGTTTAAATTTACAAAAAAAGTGTGTACTCATGTATAAAGAACGCGTGGGATTATAAAGAGAACATATTTATTAGCACGACGTATAAACATAAAAGAATCGCTCATACTTCATACGTACGAAGAGCATCACCAATAAACTCTGAAATACGTGATTTAGATTTCTGCACTTGTGCGTAAAGAACGCATGGGATTGTAAAGAGAACATATTTATTAGCACGACGTATAAACATAAAAAAATCGCTCATACTTCATACGTACGAAGAGCATCACCAATAAACTCTGAAATACGTGATTTAGATTTCTGCACTTGTGCGTAAAGAACGCATGGGATTGTAAAGAGAACATATTTATTAGCACGACGTATAAACATAAAAAAATCGCTCATACTTCATACGTACGAAGAGCATCACCAATAAACTCTGAAATACGTGATTTAGATTTCTGCACTTGTGCGTAAAGAACGCATGGGATTGTAAAGAGAACATATTTATTAGCACGACGTATAAACATAAAAAAATCGCTCATACTTCATACGTACAAAGAGCATCACCAATAAACTCTGAAATACGTGATTTAGATTTCTGCACTTGTGCGTAAAGAACGCATGGGATTGTAAAGAGAACATATTTATTAGCACGACGTATAAACATAAAAAAATCGCTCATACTTCATAAGTACGAAGAGCATCACCAATAAACTCTGAAATACGTGATTTAGATTTCTGCACTTGTGCGTAAAGAACGCATGGGATTGTAAAGAGAACATATTTATTAGCACGACGTATAAACATAAAAAAATCGCTCATACTTCATACGTACGAAGAGCAACACCAATAAACTCTGAAATACGTGATTTAGATTTCATCACTTGTACGTATAGCTTCTTGTCAAAGACGCATATTCCAGTCGTCAGCACTATACCGTGAATAAACCACATTAGTTCAAAAGTAACAAAATGTTTATAGACTTGCAAAAAATGTATACTTTCTTCTTTACATTATTTAAATCTATGAATAATTTCAGTACAAAATAGCCTGTTACTGAAATTGATCATATAAATTGAAAATGAATTTTCACTTGATTTATTACCACTTTATTTCAGAAAAATTGTTTCTCACTTTAAATATTATATGCTCCAGAATCCACTGAATATTCAGTAATATATTAAGAAACATCAAAAGGAAATCCTATGTATATACATGGTAATCTATTAACGGTCTCTCACCTCAACGGGGACAACTTAATACTTTAGTCAAAACAGATTTTTACTAAAATAAATACAAAATAAAAGAATTATAAGAAAACTGGCCAAATCTGTTCCGTATTATATTATTCCTGATTTCCTTGCTACCAGTCGCATCAGATTCAGACGAACACTGTATTACTAGATAAAACCTTTAAAAATTGTTTCCATCATACCAACTTAGCTCAGTTAATCCAGATCATAATCTAGTTCATAGAATCACGATTTAAATACCATTCAACGTATCGTTTTAGTTTCAGAATAGTTTAGAATAGTTATGCCAACTCAGTAGATCACAATTTACAAGAATGGTGTGGCAGCTGGTATAAACGCAATGGAACAAGTGTTAAAGTGAATTGGTATCTGTGTTCTATCTCAAACTAGATTGTGAATTTTAAATAACCATTATATTATTGGTGTAAGTAAAATAACATCAGAGTTCTTTCAAATATAACATAATGTAAAATATATCCAAATTTGATTTTTTTATCAATCAACTTCTGCCCGTATCTTCGACTGGGCGGATTTTTTATTATGGCACAACGCAAAATAATTTTTTGTGCGTAGTGAGTCGGCGGCCGACAACTGCCGACTTTTATGGGAAAGGGTCGATGGAAAGCTGAAATTGCAGACTTGACCATTTCATCATCACTGATATTTTTTCCCACGAAGCCATTTTCCATTTTTGGGATCAAATAATAGTCGCAGGACACCAAGTATGGGATGTAAGGTGGGTGTAGCAATATTTGAAAGCCGCACTTGCGAAGGGCGGCTATCGCATCATGACTCTTGTATACAGGTGTGTAATTTCCTTCACATTTTCTCTTTCCATGCTTCTTTAAGTTGCTTCAGTAGACCAACGTAGTACTCTCCCGTTATCAAACTACCCTCATCTTTGAAGTCAATGAGCAGAATACCATCTGTGTCCCAAAAATTGTCACCACAACTTTTCTGACCGATTACGACACCTAAAACTTCTTAGGGGTGGTTGCTTTTGCGGCGGCGTGAGCATCCTAGGCACCCATCTTGCGTTTCTTTTTGACATACCAAGATGGTTATGAAGAATATTCTAAATGATCGTAGAAGACATTCCAACTATTTCTCCCGCCGGCTTCTCCTTTAATCGGGCATCTTCCAATACAAGTTTTTCAACAATATCCAAAAAGGTGAGCTGAGCGCGGGTCGTCTTCGATCGAATCTCTGCCTTGTTTGAAGACATTATACCATTTGTAAATCATGGTTTTACTATAGAAATAGCCCCATAAACCGATGATATCTTATTCAATATAGTTTGTTGTAGTTTTGCTTGATTCGCCAGGAACTTGATGGCATCCTGAAATTCGATTTTCTCCATTATCGACGATTTCTTCCAGAATAAGTTGCTTGATTGATGGTAGCTCAAAGGTCAATGAGACAATTAAGCTGAAACTTGGTATATGTACTAGCAAGGAATCTCTCATTCGCGACTATATGAGTAAGCAACCTCCACCCTCGTCCTCACCACCATAGCACGAACTTTTTGACTCTCCTGCGAAGGTAACAAGCAGACAAACCAATTTTCGGATGTAGATATAAATAGCTACATCGTCGTTAGTGCCACTAGAAGCGTTTATTTGTTAAAATGCTTACAAAGTGTAAGTGTTGCAAAATGGACATTAAATATAAAATATTTGTAAATACAAAGTATTACAATGAAAAATATTTCTAAATACAAAGTATTATTACAAAAAATATTTCTAAATACAAAGTATTACATTCATAAATGAAAATGATTATATATTAAGCAAAACTAGATTGTGTTACAGTAACAGGAAACGTGTAAGCCAAGCAAACCGGACCATCTTAACCACTGAGCTGTTCCAGCGTCATTTATTAGTTTCTACTCGGAAACGGAAATGCCTTGTGTAATTATGATTTACGCTTAATGTAATTTCTGCAGCAGCTAAATTGAATTCTCTAAAGTATTTTACAGCTTTCACGTGGATCAATTTGAAAGTAATCTAAGCGCATATATATATATATATATATATATATATATATATATATATATATATACACACACACACATATATATATATATATATTGCGGAACTCACCGTCCGGAATTGATCGCACTAATAAAATAGTCAAATGACTTCCTTAACCCTTTATAGTTTTGTGTTCCGTTTAACAGGAACCTTGACCATTCATGCAGCTAATTAGGTCACAATTAAATTTAATGTTATACAGGTAGGTAAGACGAACCGTCGTATAATACAGACAGTAATCCATATAGCAACCCAAACTGCGAATTAGACCACTAATAAATTACACGTAGTACAGACAATGACCCATATAACAATCCATTACATAATACAGATAGAAAAACATGTAACAACCTAGACAGTGAGTTAAGTCACAAATAAATTGGATTTAATATAATCAATACGAAAACCGATCGTAAAATGAAAACAATAATATATATGACAACCTAGATAGCGAATTAGTCCATAAATAATTTAGATGTAATACAGATAATAACATATATGACAATCCAACATAAAATACATTTAGTAATTCATATAACAACCTAGACAACCTAGAAGGTAAGTTAAACTAAATATAAATTGGATGTAATATTACTGTCTGATAAATGCGTGTGACAATTCAGACATCGAGTTGGACCATTAATAACTAGATTGTTAATATATTAGCTAGGCTAAATAACTAAATTTCATAACAAAAATAATCTAATCATTTAGGCTGTGCACAGTGGGATATAGAAACCTGTCATGCCGGGTAGCGTATAAATTCAATAGGGAGACACTAGTGGTTTCTACCTCTGCATTATAAAAAATTAAATATAAACGTCAATACGACTGTGATCCATTAAAATTTCAGCTGTTTTGATTATGCTGGAATAACGCGATGTAACCAACGCTGTCACACTTCCGCTCTGTTATTTGGTTTTCCATAAGTGCTTAATGAGGCTGTAAACCACTTAAAAAATAGCACTTACCAGGTTTTACTCGAAAAATAGAGGACTTCCTTAGGTAATAATCAAAAAGTATTTTTCCTTCGACTTCGATTGCCTTACCAAGAGTTTTTTACTTGTTATATTGTTTAATTTATTCGCAATGTTCAACTGTTATAAAAACTTACTTACAATCCACGTTACGCGATATACGCCATAGATTATCCAAAAAGTTTAGGAAAACAACACTAAATCAACTTTAACGACGTCCAATCTTTAAATACTTCAGGAAAATTTATCTAATTTAAACACAACTGATCGATTAGAAACGAAATTATGAATAAAAAGAAAAAAATATTTAATATTAATACAGTCTCTAAATTAACGACTTGTTATGACAATTAACTCGTTAAACAGTTTTAACGACAAATTATACAGAATTCTTAACAGTAATAAAAAATATCGTTTTCCTTTGACAAAATAAATAACGAAGAGTAATTTAAAAAATACCACAAACTGATACTTTAATAAATATATCTACCGCACCGATCAAACAAATAAACAACTCTTTGTTTCCTGTGATCTAACCGGGCTTTACACTTTGCAACGTAAAATACAAGAAACAATCTCCGTCTTTATTAATAAACCTATTCAAAGAATGTATTTTTTTTTCGATGGTGATTCGCGTACGGCGAGGAACAAGTTTAAGCTTTCCATTCAGGTGCGACGCGCGAATATAAACCGGATGAAGAGATGAGTCATAACCGTAACCGGCGTATCGGTCCTACCGTCCGCTCGCGCCATGATTTACGTGTACGTGTAAAGTCAACTTTTGCTAGCACACAAAAAGACACCACATAAATATATAACTTACCTTCATTCTATTTATGTACTCGTAATATTCCATTTTATAAACAATTCATTGGAATTGTTTATAAAATGGAATATTAATGCTCCTTACCTTCCTTCTACTTATGTACTCGTAATATTCCATTTTATAAATAATTTCAATGAATGTTGAACTAGCCTGTGTTCATTAATAGTGAATAATGTTTATGATTTCCCTATAAGCGTTAATTCATTTACGTTTTGTTTAATTGATTGTCGACTTCAGTATTAAGTTCCCGATTATATACATACATCCGTAGAATAAGTTTCCGATTATATACATACATCCGTAGAATAACTTTCCGATTATATACATACATCCGTAGAATAACTTTCCGATTTACTTAGTTAAGTTGATTTGCATTTTTGTTGTTATATAAGTTGTAGTTTATTTAAATTATTGATAATTTATTATAATGTTTGATCGTTTAAATAAATCTCGTTTATGGTAAATAGATTGATCAAATGTTTTAATAATATCAGTTCAAATTAGAATTATTTTAATATCATATAAAAGTATGGATATATCATATCGACTATGCAAAGGAGTTGAATTTGTCTCGTTTGAATAGCCAAAAACTCTAATGGATCCAGAAATTTCAAATTTAGATGAAACTAAGATACAATTTATTCTTGTTCGCCATTAGCTCTAGTAATTTCTCACTCCAATTAATCCACGGTTAGTAACTGCTACTACTTCTACTATCACTAGCCAACAACATTCCTTGTCTTTTCTGGCATTCGGAACTGCGTTGACCAGTAGAGAGCTAAGGCCTGGTGGCTTTCAGTTTTAATTTGTGTGCACGGTAAAAGCCGAGGAAAATTCTACTGTTGATCGTTGAGATGAGCAAGGGGCGCCATGAGCAAGCAACCAACTTCCCCCCTCATAAACCATAGGTATTTGAAATCAAGGCTTTTGAAATTTATAGTTCTTGAAATTTTTTACTTTTGATTGTAGTAATCACGATCTCAAAAGTTCCACTTAAGTTTCGAAAAATTTGCTTTTTTTTTAAAAAAAATCGATTCAAACCAAACATTTGGATTATCATACCCAATACTTGGATTATCGTAACTTCATATAAGTAATTATTCAAGTACAGGCGCATTATTTATTGTTGTAATGCATACCATGGCCTCATAAGTTCCACTTAAGTTTCGACAAATTAACTTATTTTTGGGAAAAAAACCTATTTAACCAAAACACTTGGATTATCATATCCAGTACTTGGATTATCGTAACTTCATAAAAGTAAATACTTAAGAACAGTCGCATTATTTATTGTGTAATGCATTCCTGTGACGTCTTCTGGGAAATTCTCCGTAACCACCCCTCTGGCCTGTGGAAACGAATTTAAGCAAATATACTTTTACTCCTAATTTTATTAGTTCTAATAAATAGGCTCTTTAATAGCTTATCTAGAAAAATGTTTTACTTTCTTTAAATTTCAACCTGTAAATAATAACATAAATGAATTTGTAAATTTAATTTAGCGCCTTTTGTTTATTGAAATGTAATTTCTTTAGGGAATATGGACGTCATGCTTGGATTAAAATCAACATGTAACTGCAATTGTTATTTCCCTGGTAACGCGATCCTTACGCCATCTGTTAGCCCGCTAAAAAAGAACACAGAAAAAGCAAAACAAAGCGCTGAAATAACAAAACCTTCCTACACAAATTCTTCCTACCCACCTTCCAGCACGCATCCATTTTTAGGTTTTGCCACATTGAAACCGTTTAATTATAAGCAGAGCAGAGTTTAATTATAAATTTGTAACCAAACGGTTGAAAGGGCATGGGTACCTAAAAGCAAAAGGGAATCTTTTCGACTTTTATGTCATCGAGAACACATGTTTTGCATGTTTCAAAATCGTCAAGATTCTTACTGCTCACGTACATACATTGTATGTATTAATGTGTTTCGAGCCATTGTTTACGGGCCTCGAGCTCTGATATACGACTGCGTCTCTGTGACTTTCGGCCGCCACGGGTACTTGCCAAATTTATATGCAAATTTTAATTTCACCGCACGAAAGTCTATTGAAATTTTATGAAAAAGATAGCACATGTTTCCTTTTCGGGTGTCGAAAAATACGATACGTTAAGTGTGTCGAAAGTTCGCGTATTCTGATAAATTATGTTACGTGGCTAGATTTAGGTGGAGGGGAGTAGAGTTGGATTGATGACATATAACAGAAATTGTCCGAAATGTATATTTTAAAGTTAGATTTAGGTGGAGAGGAGTAGAGTTGAATTGATTACATATAATAGAAGTTGTCCGAAATGTATATTTTAAAATTAGATTTAGGTGGAGAGGAGTAGAGTTGAATTGATTACATATAATAGAAGTCGTCTGAAATGTATATTTTAAAGTTAGATTTAGGTGGAGAGGAGTAGAGTTGAATTGATTACATATAACAGAAGTTGTCCGAAATGTATATTTTAACGTTAGATTCAGGTGGAGAGGAGTAGAGTTGAATTGATTATATAGAATATGATTTGTTCGAAATGTATATTTTAAAGTTTTGATTTAGGTGGAGAAGAGTAGAGTTGAATTTGTCCGAAACACATTAAATAAGCGACAGTTACAGTTGATCATTATTTACAAATGAAGATCGCATATTAAATAAGCACAATAAACAAAAGAGCTATATCATGTTTAGCCATTTTAATTTAATAAAATTGTCTAAAAATTACGTCAGCCATAAATAAATGACAGTAGCGTAACGAAAAGTTTATTAATTTATCACCAGATGGCTTTGATAGCATCTTACAGTTCAATTAGAGGAAAGAATAGGATATGAAGCATTAAAGCGGCGTTAACAGCCATAATGTCTTGGTTATAAAATAATTTCAACATAAGTATTTTCAAAGCTTCATAAATTGATACTAATTTTCATTGGCACTTGCCTTTATATAAGTTGAATAGCTTTGTAATCTATTAAAAAGAACTAATGCATGTCTCTTTTACATGTGGCGTAACCTTTCATGTTATCGTATATTACAAGACAACTTTCGAACTCATTTATTCAGTTATCCGTACTTGGACCTAAATGTTCTCCATAACTCAAAACTTAGTCACAAAATCTATAAACTAGTTCGAAAACAATTAATTTGAGTGACTCTCCTAACACCGGACAAGCAAAAAGTTAAAGATTAATTAAACGTAAAAACACGGTAATAATACGTACGGAAACTGAGAAAAACGTATGTTTTACTTTTATAAATTATAGATGCGCTCTCTCTCGCGCTCTCTCTCTTTTTCTTTGTAGAGTAAATGATAACTTCCATGAAAAAAAAACCGTCGATGAATCCCAATTACGACAAGAAATAAAACTATTTTAGCGCGAGAAGGTTTAGAATTAAAATATTTTATGTCAGCGTATTTTCCAGAATCCCTCATCGCTCGGTTGTTTTTTAAATAACGTATGCTCCTTCTATAATTAAAATTAATTTACCAAATAATTAATTACAGATAAATACACTCAGAAAAAGGATCAGACAAACAAAAATTACGTCCGAATCCTAAGTCGAATGTTGAAACGACGAACGAATAAGAACAATTTTTTTTATATAGATTTTGACGTCCGACCTACCAGTGATTTGTAATTCTCATTCTAAGTATTTGTCACTAATCGACAAAATTCTCTAAAATTGAAAACTGTCATTTGTCTCTAAATTGAAAACTCTCATTTGTGTACTCAACATATAGGTAAGGTGTACTTTTCGCTTATGTATAATTATGAATTACGTATAATGTGATTACACATAATTATGTATTTGAATAATAATAGATTTTAATGCAAATTTCTAACAAAAATAATAAATGTTAATAAAGAGTAACAATAAGCTATCATTTGTAGTCAACATATCGGTAAGGTGTACTTTTCGCTTATGTATAATAATGAATTACGTATAATGTGATTACACATAATTATGTATAAGAATAATAATAGATTTTAAAGAAAATTTGTAACAAAAATAATAAATGTTAATAAAGAGTAACAATAAGCTATCATTTGTAGTCAACATATCGGTAAGGTGTACTTTTCGTTTATTTATAATCATGAATTACGTGTAATGTGATTACACATAATTATGTATAAGAATAATAATAGATTTTAAAGAAAATTTGTAACAAAAATAATAAATGTTAATAAAGGGTAACAATAAGCTATCATTTGTAGTCAACATATCGGTAAGGTGTACTTTTCGTTTATTTATAATCATGAATTACGTGTAATGTGATTACACATAATTATGTATATGAATAAGAATAGATTTTAACAAAAATAATTTTTGTAACAAAAATAATAAATGTTAATAAAGAGTAACAATAGGCTATCTGTAAACATATAAATTAATGGCCTCTAACAGTTAAAGTGAACTTTACATCAAAATCAGTCTATTACTATGAAAAATCATATTCGAAGTTTGAAAAATCTACTTTATGCAATATTCAGTCGTTGCTTGGATTCTGCTAATTATTAAAAATCCGTATACTCCAAAATCATACAAAACATTTACCAATCACAGTTATAAGTTATCGAGATGCGACACAAGTAAAAATAGTAAATTTTTCAAGCGTTGCTGGCAAATACGGATTCAATGAATAAGTCCATTTAATCCGTATTTGCCAGATAAATAACGAGGAAATGACAAACAAATAAGTTTAATCTAGTTAACAGGTTTGATTAAGCTTACCTTGAACATTAATTCTCGTTATACAGGAGATTCAATAGTTCATCGATTGAACCTGCCCATTGAATCCGTATTTGACAGGTAAAGAACAAGAGAATAACAAAGAAATGAGTTTAATCCATTAATAGGCTTGATTAAACTTAACAATTAAATACCGTTCTATAGGAGTTTCAATAGTTTGTTGATTGAACATATCCATTGAATCCGTATTTACCAGATAAAGAACGAGAGAATAACGAACAAATAAGTTTAATCTGGTTAATAAGCTTGATTAAACTTAAACATTAATTCTCGTTACAAAGGAGTTTCAATAGTTGATCGATTGAAGATCTCCATTAAATCCGTATTTGCCAGATAAAGAACGAGAGAATAAAAAACAAAACGTTTAAGTTAAATTTAACCTAGCCTTTTAACAGTTTAACACTGTTAAAAGGTTTGGTTAAATTGAACTTAAACATTAATTTTCGTAATGTAGGAGTTTCAATAGTTCATTGATTGAACCTGTCCATTGAATCCGTATTTGCCAGATAAATAACAAGAGAATAACAAACAAATAAATTTAATCCAGTTAATGGGCTTGATTAAACTTAAGTTAAACATTAATTTTCATTATGTAGGAGTTTCAATAGTTCACCGATTGAACATGTCCATTGAATCTGTATTTGCCAGATAAAGAACGAGAGAATAACAAACAAATAAATTTACTCCAGTTAATAGGCTTGATTAAACTTAAGTTAAACATTAAGTCTCGTTATGTAGAAGTTTTGTACAGTTTATCGATTTAACCTGTCCATTGGATCCGTAGGTATTTGCCAGATAAAGAACGAGAGAATAATAAACAAATAAGTTAATATGCTCGATTAAATTTAATTTAAACATTAATTCTCGTTATATAGGTAAGTAACTGTTACCCGCAGATTCTTTGACGCGAAATAGTCGTTAAAATATATTATTTTACTTGCAAATTATATAATATAGGTTAAAGCGGTAAAAGTTGTTCGTTTATTTGTTTATTCACGCTGATCTCTGGCACCATATCTATACCCGATTCTAAAACTTCTTTTTATATTACAAAAGCTCATAATTTACGAAATACTACAGGCTATATGTCATCAGACTGTGAGTCATAGAGGCAGAGCCATATTAAAAAAGCTGTCAGATATTTAAGAGTATGTAGTGCTTTTAATTAAACTATTTACAAATATTAATTTACCACAACATTAATATAACGCCTTAAAAATAACGCTATATATTTCGCGTACGTAAAACTATAATTTCATATAGAATTAGAAATTAGTTGGAAAATTGGAAATCATTGATTTTTATTTTTTCCCTTTACTTGTACTATAAGACCCCATTATGCCAACATTCAAGATTGTAAGTCGACCGGAATTACTCTTTAGGTTTTTATGATTATTGACTAAGACTAGTGCAGGAATAAAAAAAACAAGCTTTAAATGGTTATATCTTTTTCTAGCGTGAACCAAAAACTTGAATTTTTACAGCCCAATAAAAGATATTAATTTCAACTTATACGCCCCAATAAAGATACTAATTTCAACTTGATAACTGAAACCATTTCCGAGAGAAAAGATTTTGGCACACAGACGGACTGGTGGATGGATGGACAACTAAGTGATTCTAGAAGGATTTCGTTTTTTTTTCATTTTGAAGGATGAAACCCTAAAAAGGTAACAAATGTCGAAAAACACCACTTAAGCGGCGCAAGGTAGAACTAAATAGACTTATACATTGACTGATAAACCCGAGTCTTTCCGCTGATAAACCCCAATCCCTACGACAGATATCGTTTGCGAACATAACGGAGACGTTTAGTGACCGTGAAAGGGTGTAGTATATTTAAAATAATTCTATGGTCTGTCACACGCACAGCTAGCCATCATACACAGGTATTATTCTTAAGAGTCGTAAATTAAGTCAGCATCTCAAAAGTGCTCTTGCGCTGGATAAAATAGCAAATATCTTAGCAGAAACCTAAAGCGGGGCCGCTGCAGCATTCTCTCGATTCACATTGCACGAACGTCACAAACTAAATCTCCTAACTGAAATTTGAAAATTAATTCAATAATTTAATTACGTAAATGTTGCTGCTGTCATACCAGATCCGCTTAACTTTTATGATTTAAGCGGAACAGCCTCGATAATGTCACATAAATTCTTAAGCACGCGCACTCGATTTATAAGTCAATAACTAAATTTCAAAGTCTTTAAATAAACTTGATGTTGAAAATTGAACATAAATTCCAAAAACTAAGGTAAATAAATGTCGAAGCGGTCACATCGGTCCAGTTAAGGCTTGTAATTTAGCCTCAACTATTTCACATTCAGTTATTAAACACGTGCACTTGATTCATACTGCGTGAACTTCAATAACTAAACTTCTCAGTCTTTAAATAAACTCGATATTGAAATTGGGACATTAATTCCAAAAATTGAGGTAAATAAATGTCGAAGCGGTCACATCAGTCCAGTTAAGGCTTGTAATTTAGCCTCAACTATTTCACATTCTGTTATTAAACACGTGCACTTGATTCATACTGCGTGAACTTCAATAACTACAGTGCTCAGTCTTTAAATAAACTCGATATTTAAATTCGAACATTAATTTCAAAAATTGAAGTAAATAAATGTCGAAGCCATCGGTTCCGCTTAAGGCTTGTAATTTTAGTGGAACAGACGTAATAGCCTCGACTATTTCACATCAGTTATTAAACACGTGCACTCGATTCATATGGCGGGAACTTCAATAACTAAATTTCAAAGTCTATAAATAAACTCCTAACTGGAATTTGAACATTAAGTCCATAAATTGAAATGAGTAAATGTCGAATCGGTCACATCGGTTCCGCTTAAAGCTTCTAATTTAAGCTGAGCAGCCGTAAGACCCTCGACTATTTCATATCAGTTATTAAACACGTGCACTCAATTCATACTGCGTGAACTTCGATAACTAAAGTTCAAAATCTTTAAATAAACTCGATATTGTAATTTGAACATTAATTCCAAAAACTGAGGTAAATAAATGTCGAAGTTGTCACATCGGTTACGCTTAAGGCTTGTAATTTAATCGGAACCGCCATAGTAGCCTCGACTATTTCACATCAGTTATTAAACATGTGCACTAGATTCATGCTGCGTGAACTCCAAGAACTAAATTTCAAAGTCTGTAAATAAACTCCTAATTGGAATTTGAACATTAATTCTAAAAATTGAAATGAGTAAATGTCGAATCGGTCACGTCGGTTCCGCTTAAGGCTTGTAATTTAAGCGGAACAGCCTACTAGCCTCGACTATTTCAAATCAGTTATTAAACACGTGCACTCGATTCATACTGCGTGAACTTCAATAACTAAATTTAAAAGTCTGTAATTAAACTCCTAATTGGAATTTGAACATTAATTCTAAAATTTAAATGAGTAAATGTCGAATCGGTCACATCGGTTCCGCCTAATGCTTGAAATTTAAGCGGAAATTTCATAGTAGCCTCGACTATTTCCCATCAGTTATTAAACACCTGCACTCGATTCATACTGCGTGAACTTCAATAATTAAAGTTCAAAATCTTTAAAAAACTCGATATTAAAATTTGAGCATTAATTCCAAAAATTGAAATGAGGAAATGTCGAATCGGTCACATTAAAGCTTGAAAATTAAGCGGAACCGCCGTAACAGCCTCAATAACTTCACATCAGCTTTTAAGCACGCGCACTCTGTTTATACTGCGCGAATGCCGATAACTAAATTTGAAAGTCTATAAATAAACTCCTTATTAAAATTTGTACACTAATTCTAAAAATTTAAGGAAGTAAATATCGAAACTGTCATGTCGTTTCCGCTTAAATCTTGAAATTTAAGCGGAACAACCGTAACAACCTTGACAATTTCTCATTAGTCCTTAAGCAAACGCACTGTTAGAAAATATTCCCTTAAAATAAATAGTAGTCAATTTTCCTTCTTCCGATAAAGCTTCTGGATATTTGTGATGTTTAAATTCTAACCAGTTTGCTAAATTCAAATTGACGCATCTAATATGGCGTCAGAAACTTGTGGAAGATATGGGGGTTGAAAGTAGTCGACCTCGAAAATGTGCGACTTCCGATATGAAAGTTCCAGTTTTTTCTAGAAAGTTCTAGAAATTTGAAGAAACATTGTCGAATTCTCACACATATTCATTGTCCTCATCCTTTTTCTTCACTCCCGCAACCCACCCCTTCCCATTTGTTTTAACATTAATAATACATTACAGCTTTAAAAATGTATTTTAATAAAATTATTTAATATATAAATAAATTATTATATATATATATATATATATATATATATATATATATATATGTATGTATATATATATATATATATGTATATATATATATATAGATATATATATATATATATATATATATATATATATCTATATATATATATATACGTATATATATATATATATATATACATACATATATATATATATATATATATATATATATATATATATATATGTATATTACAGGTATTCTCGTCACGTTTTGCGTCGTTGTTTTGCACGGTCCAAAACACACCCGCTCCTAATGATATGTCTATTTCCACTATTTGGAACCTTCATGTTTTCGAAAAGTTTCCTACGCTCAACTTAATTTTTTTCGGCTAATGTCTCATCAAAACCTCTTTATCCAGACCCCAATTGAATTAAAAATGTTCGGTCCCCAAACGGGCCATTTTAGGGTCACTCTCTGGAAACATGCCACTGTTCACTGCGCAAACTAATCGCATACCTCTCATCGGTCTCAACTTGAACACCATTAAACAAAGGTAATGAGCCCACATTTCCCGCGGCGGCCGGCGTGGCGTAGAGACACAGCAAGCGCGGAAGTAAACAGCGTGGGCGTCGCCGCGGCACAGGTGACTAACGGTATTACATTATCTACAATAAAAAAATCGTACCTCGAGACGGCCAGATTAACGGAATTTGTCAAAAAGTAAGATAGTCTCGCTAACCTATCAATTATAGGCAGGGCTGCCGCGCCATGAACTTTTCACGGTGTCCGAGCTCCAAATTAAAATTTTCCCGCAAGTGGTTGTTTGTAATTTTTCCGGGCGCATTTCGTGTTATTTAAAAAAAAGTTAACGGGGTCGCTATAATTTTTGCGTAATTTTCTTAGTTATAGGACCTCTGTAATTCGAGTAAGAGATACGCGAAAACGTAATATATATGAAAATATATGTGGGCAAGTCGGAAAATTACATTCAAAAATTACATCAAATGTAGTTGTAATCAGTTTGTGGGCGGTATTCAATTAAAAATTATTTGACAGAAAATCATGGCTGTATTTAATAAAACTTAAATGCAGCTTAAACTTACTTAAATTAAACTTAGAGTAAAAAAACGTAAAATCAATAAATTTAGTTTATAGATATAAAGTTGTTTATACGTACGGAGAAAATGAAGCGCTACAAGGCCAATATAGTGGTCGTGAAATGGTTTAATGTCATTGTAACACCAATTCTTTATTAAAAATACATTAATTTTCATAAATATTTTAGAAAAAAATTGGTACAAAATAGTTGAATTGCCCCGTGGAGTATAAATTATTGAATATTAAATGCTATACAAGATATCGTTGGACAAGTTATTACATAAGCGACATCGTGTATTTGAAAATAGGAAAATTCTACGTTACCAATTTAAAAGAGTTTTTCTCGCATATACAGGCTGATGGTAAATTGGTACAACAACTTTGTTGTACCAATCGGGTACAACAAGACTTTTTTTCCAGATTTTCTCAGAAGTATAATAAAAAAAGTATAATCTATAACTTTTTTATTTGAGCCTTTATAATTTATTCTTCAGTGAAAATAAATTTTTATTTTAAAAATTTCCTCACTGGTAAATAAAAAACTTCAGAAATATTAGTAAAATCAATATATCTTCCTATTAAATAACTCCCATAGCGCTAAAAATTCAAATTCCTTAAAGCTGTTTATTTATAAATCGTCGCTTCACCTTGTGTCGCTTTGAGGTTCTGCGCGGCACCCGATGTGAGTTCACTGTAAAATATTTAACCCTTTAGTTGACATTGAAATAACGATAAATTTTCTTTTTTGACAAACTCCATTAAATTATCACTTGCACACTCGTAATCTACATAAATATACTGATTCTACTAATACTCATACTGAAATTAATGATTCTACTAATGCTCATACTGAAATTGAATTTCTTAAATTCTAATCTCAACCTGGTCGGTCAATTGGCTCAAAATATTAATCTGTCAATAGCAACAATTAAGCCATAAGCTACTATTGTTTATGGTAAAAAAAGTTTATCTAAAATGAAAGATTTACCACAGCTTTATTAAACAATTTTGTCATATCTTTCTCTGGCATTGTAAATAACCCGAGTCTACTAAACGATCAAAATCTTAGCTAGCAGCCCCATATAAACGACATCAATGTGAAAATGCATGATGTAAAAATACGACCATCTAATTTTAAAACTAAAGTCCACTTTTGTAAAACCTTTTTATTATTACCTTAGTTGATTTATACTATCCAGATCGTTTCGCTTAAGAATGAATTTATACTATCCAGATCGTTTTAGAAACCTTTCCAAATGTTTCGTCATGTATTTGTTTTAAAAACGTGGCAATTTTTCTGAGATTAGATCACTCAATGTTCATATTCCTTCGCTATTTTACATATTAAACAATTCAAACAAACTTTCATATCTCGGGGCTACATTTGCAAACTTATGTTGGTACTCGTGGTGAATATATGTACACGTTAATTATTCTTTAACATTGTTAGTCTTAAATGGTTGATGTTAATTAATAATTAATAATAATCATTACTTAACTACTTTTTCTTGTTATTCTGATTAAAATTATATTTTAACAAATTTGTAATAATAACTTTAATAAATTTACGCTCGAAGGTTTTGAAATAATAATAACATCCCCTTAATTACATTTTTTGCATTATACCTTATATATTATCCCGTATATAATTATCTACAGTACAAATCGTTAGTGCCTTACTGAGCGCCGACAGACGATAAGAACTAAAAACTTAGACACTCTTGTCCGCCATGTTGTTGGCGCTCGGTCGATTCCGCCGAAATTCGAATGCGTTCGGCATTTGTTCTCTTAAGCGTTACACAATTTTAACGTGACAGAATGGCTCAGACAACACTAAAGAAATGTCACAGCAATATTTAAGTGATTTATTTAAGTGATTTTTTATCATTATGAATACAGACTTAGCTTTCTCGTTACAGTATTATTTACGCAAACGATGTACAAAAGATATTTAGGTGTAATTAAAATTACATGTGTTTCTGATAAAAATATCGGTAAAATTATAACTTGTCTTTCTAATTTAATCTTATAGCGCTCAATGTCAATACTGTCGCAATATATTAGGAGGTAATACGAGTACAAGCCATTTGCATAATTAAACATATATAAAATAATAAATTTTGCAAAATAAATAATGCAAAGAACTATGCGACAACCCTGACCGCGGACGCCTTGCGCTAATGTACGTGAGGCCTACGAAAATGCTCACTCGCGAACCAAACAGGTTCTCGACTCGCCGCATTGCGCTCGTATGGAGGTTACGTCGCCCAACTCCAGCATACTTACCTAATGCTTACTTCGCTTCGTACCATTCATCATTGTCCCCAGAACAGTCTGCGGCCAGCCTGCCAGGGCAGCTTCCTGCGCTTGTCGAAATAATTTTATGAATGCAAATTGAATAAATGCATTCATCAGGTGGTAACTATTAATTCGCTGCAAACTGTAAAACGCGAGACTGTTTTCTTTATAGTGTTATTATAGTTTTCCTTTTATGGCAGCTGTCTCAGGTGACTAGATATAAATCTCCGACACGTAGAGTAGGATCAAAAATGGACTAGACACTTAATGTAGAATAAATACAGTCACTTTAAATCTAATCTAATCTAATCTAACAATTCTAATTTAAAATAATTCACAGAAAAAAAGAATAAAGGACAATTTTGAGAGCGTATATGAAGTGAAAATGAATTATATAAAATAGCGTTGGAAAAGGGAAAGACTAGTACGAAGGCAGCTCTGAAAGTTCTTAGAACTGGCCATTTCCGGTGTCATAATGGTTATCAAAAAAATAATTCGAATGTTAAAAATCGAACTTTTTAGTAATGCTATGAGGTATATTGCTTGGATTCGTTAGTTTTACATGATACAATTTTCACATGATGTTTTTTATGACTATCATTGCAGTCTCGATAAACTTCAATTGGCATTTTATGATGAATTCCCATCCTGAACTACATTAAGTCTCATTCTGAGCTAGAACTTAAAACTGGTTTAATAAGTACCTACAAGCATGATCGTACCAACCTCAGTTATGATCTGCATGAGGGACATCCCTATACAACGTCAACTGAATAATATCAATACAGTGCGGTTCAGGATAAAGACAGACAAGAGAGTAACCTATCAGACAAGCTTAAGCATTTTGCCATAAAATTAATATAAATTAATAGAGAAGCTTTGTGCTAGAATTAATACAAGTTTTGTGATTGGTGGATATCCCATGATTTATCCAAAGTTTGAAAGCAACTCTTTGATTATTGTCGCCAAATGTTAGAAAAAATTCGTCGAAGGCTTCTCAAATGCTTTATTCGACATCATGATGGATGAAGAAACCTGGATATACTATTACGAACAGAAACTAATAAGTAGTTTATGCAAGGAGTATTTACTTTCTAAAGAGTTACAAAGGCGAAGAAAGGACGAAGTTCAGGAAAAAAGAGAAATAGGTATTATTCAAGCGGTGATTGCGGTGAAACGAACTTTATTATAATAGGCAGAGAACACAATGGCTGTATCATTCACTTTCTTTTCTTAAATGCAGTCACTGGTTTCATTGCCATCATCAGCTCCTCCAGCACAGAATTTCTCTGGATTGAACTTTTTTAGAATTTCGTAGTCAAACATGGAACTCTTATAATTTCATTATATTCGTATGTATGACCTTCTGTCCGTCACACTCTCGCATTTTGTACAGTCTTAAACCTTTGTGTCTTTTCACTTTTCCGTTTTTATAAAACATTAAGCTCCAAAGTAACTCGCAGTATACTCCCCTTTCAAACAAGGCTATGTAAAATATGGAAAATCCCGAAAATAGGTTTTAATGAACACTTTCAAATATTTTGTAAAAATATAAAAACTCGAAAGGAGGCAGAAACGACTTCGCTAGTGCACTTAAGATAAATTAAAATAAGCTATTAAAATTCGTTTTGAAATATTTCATTTTTAAAAATACAGAAGATGAATCTTAATAGCAGGTCTAAATAAGGGACTGTCGGAATTCTTATTTAGCATATATATTGGTAATATATTACGAAATAACTACGGGCCCCTAATTTATACGAGGTAGAACACGCACATGGCTTTTTTCTTTTTATAAACCAATTATTATAAGCACAATAAAACATTATATTTTTTTCCAATTTAATCAGACACAATAAGGAAATGTAGTTTGTTTTCTTGTACTTATTGCCATGACTTACATTTGTTAATGTAACCTTTGGTAATCAGCCTTTAAATTATTGACAACATAGGAGAACATTGACTTACTTACTTCAACATAATTAAGGATTAAATAAAAACTGTCATTATCCCCATGTTGCCCCATGGATGGGGTAACAAGAGATACCCTATGGGATAAGATGAAGAAGTAAAATTAGGAAAATTTAACTTATTCAACGTTCAGTAACAATAAAAAAATCTCTTAATAGGTACAAAATTAAATTTCAATATTATTAAGTTATTATATATGTAACATTATTAAATACTCTTAGTCCGATTATTGACATAATATACAATCATGGATTGCCTCAATGTCGTCATCATGTGCATGAGCACATCCACAATGCGTCTGTACAAATACACTTAAGGGCCTCGTGAAACCCACATCGAGTGGCTGAAGTTGGTGAGTAGCATGAGGCAGGAAAGCAATGATTCCACCCCTTTTCTCCCTGGCCAAGTTAATTAGTCTAATATTTTTAATATGTGAAAATTATGTAGCATAACCATCTACGAGTAATAGCACAGGACATCCTTTTGTTGTTCCACCAAAATCAATGAACTTCCTGAACCATTGCAACAGTTCTCCTGTTATGCGGCCTGTTTCACTGCAGAATCTCCATGTACCGTGAGGAGCATTAGCCATCAGTTCCGGTGTCATACCTCTGCGTAGATATATTATCATAATCGGCATGTAGACGCCGATTGCACTGGTACAAATGTCTACTACTACAGCAGCTCCCCATTCTGCTGAAGACAAAGTTTTGCACCCTTTCCAGCGATAATATTACTCTTGCTTTTTGGTACAATGGAGACACCTGTTTCGTTTACGTTATATATTCCGTCAGCAGATTTTTTTGAGTTGGAGTGTTTCACCTAATAGCTTGAAATAGCTATCAACAGCCACAGATGATGTGCAATAGCAATTTGTGGCGCTTCATATAACCTAAAAACCAATCTTTTTCAGCCCTCTCATAATCAGAATTAAATCTATGTGTGTTATTATTTTTTCCGCTAACTGGTACGCTAAAGATCTTAGGTCATTTATTCTTAAAACAAATAGTCTTTGTTGTAAATCGAATATATGTTTCACCGTTTTAGCTTCTTTTTTTTTTAGAGAAAATTGTCGATTTAAGATCCAAAGGCACTTTTGTCCTTCCCATTGAATCAACTCCAGTACGAGCTAAATGAACTTTTCTTTCTATAGTGATTTGAGAAACTCCACAATTTTCACTGTTAAATAATACCCCATTTTATTTTCAAGTAAGTTTGAAATTGCATTTTTCATTTGCTCTTCCGACCAACTCGCTCTATTAGTTTTGCGGACATAGTTCCGTGCTATTCTGAAAAATTAAGTAAATGAAGTTATTTTCAGGAAATCAAATGGGACAAGATGGGATAGCACCCCGTCATGCCTCTTCAGGAGTACCCCATCTAGCCCCGTCGAGTATTTTCAGAAACAAGAAAGTGTAATAAAATTGTACAACAAAATTGAGAATTGAGAATGAATTTGAGAAGATGCTCACCTTTAATCTTTATTTTCCACATATTTCATAAAAACAACACTTGCAGCAATCACATAATTTTTTAATACCATTGTCAAATAATGAAATAGTTCAAAAGTAATAAGCAAACTCGTGAAAATAGATTATGTCTCGATAACGATGAAATGCCCCATTCCAGTTTAATTGTTCTCAAGTGACTGAATGGAAGGAATTAGCTGGTCGTTTGAATATTTATTGTATTGTTCTAGCATGGTTTAAGCATAGACCGGTAACCTGTCTTATCTGACTTTCCCGTATTGGCCCACCTTCCCCTATTGATTCTTTAAAACAAATAATCTCTTTTTATAATAAGTGAGAGACAGACAAAAGATTGAACAACAAAACCTTAAACTTCAGATGTAAACTTTTCTCCTACTTCTTCCCATAAAATGTTTATTTCACAATTGTTAATACTGTTTTGTTATTGGATCGCCTATCACAGTAATGTTTCGCGTGTTCTCTTTCAAATAATCACACTTTATATTTGATTTATTTAAAAATATCATGTTAATTAAACATTAGCATGACCGCACTAGTAACGTAGCCAAATGACGTATACATAACCATAGACAAACATTTCAGGGAAATAAGGCGCCATTTTATCATACATACGTCAGAATAAAAGTTTTACGACGATACAACATGCAGACGTCTGCTTAAAGCCTAGTAACTATAAAGTAAAATTATACAACATAGGACTGAATGTCTTACAATCATCATTAACTTTATTTGCATTTAGTTTTATTTTCGAAACATAGTTTAGACTTCTTCAAATATTATAGACGATTGCAACACGGTTGTTATTTATAATACACTTCCCAAATAAAGTTAATGAGTGCATGATTGTAAGAAGTTCAGTCCTATGTTGCATCATTTTACTTTATAGTTAACGTGAACGGTATGGAGTTACTAGCCTTTAAGCAGATGTCTGCATGTTGTATCATCGTAAAACCTTTATTCTGACAACTACTATGTACGATAAAATGGCGTCTTATTTCAATTTACATAAAGGTAGCTAAAATAGTGATGTTAACGCTAAATTTATAGATTATATAAATATGTCTTTCCATAATTTAGTAAATTTAGCCTCACTAGTAAATATAATTAATTGAGCGAACTATAAAGTAAAACGATTAATTTTATAGTTAGAGTCTAAAAATTGTATTGATGTTTGTTGTATTAAATTAAATACCAACAAACATCGTTACATATTTCATCTCATGAAAATTATGTTGCCTTTTCAGAAACGCCTATTTGACTATCCAAAGAATTAACAAAATTTATAATTTGAAACTGATGTTGAAAGTGACACGAAAAATAAATATTACTTGATGCGCAACGAAACAAAATAACCTATAAAATGCGTCCCCTGTCATCCACATATAAAGTATACAACTGTCATCGGTGACGAAAAATGATATGACGCTTTTAAGCCAACGAAAGTAGCGTTACTTTAATGAACAATAAAGGTTAAGATAAATACAGTGCGATACAGCGTACCAATTTTTAAAATGAACATTAAGACTACCGTTATTATGAATCGTTAGCTAATTTTAAGTAAAGTTAATAGTACAACATAGGGCTTAATAGATAGTCAAAGATGATTCAGAATTCGAATTGTTTCTAACGAAAAATTCTTCCTTAATTTATGTACTTTTAATCAAAGAATTAAGTAGATGTCCAACAAACACCTTTATCATCTGTTATCATCTTCATTTTAATACTTCTTTCTTTCTCGTCTTGCTTCCTGTTTAATTCCATTCGAGTTTTCTCTTCGCAACATAATCTGGACCATTTTAATATTTTATCTAACTATTATGATCTTCTATTTTTATAACACAATTGAATATTATAAATTATCATTAGCATACTATTAAGAATTTCGATAATTAAATTTTATAATAGGTATCCTAAATTCCTATAAAAATTTATCACTTTTTGGATGAGTATGGTGAAGAAAATTTTGTAAAACTTTTTTTTCTCTATATATCGTAGGTATTTGCGAAAAAACCTATGATCGCCGCTTTTAAGGTAATCACAGACTTCATTAAGGATTATCTTGGAGGCGACGCTTATATTTTTCCGGAAAAACTAATTTGACCCATCGTAGCAATGTTAAATTAAAATGGTTTGCATCGTAAAAGTGCCTACTTACTGAAAAAGTTTTCATACTTTTCAACACCGTCAAAACAAAAAACAAACAACAAAAAATAAAAGTAATAGATAAATGATAATTCCTGCTTAAAATAAACATTTTTTAAAGATATTTGTTTAAGCATTTTATATTTTAAATATAATAAATATAAACATACAATTGTTTTTATGGAGTTCAGTTTGAAGAATCGAACGGGACACTGCTTCAGCAATTTATGAATGGTGGCGCAGCCTAAATTGGGATTGAATACATTGGGGCAAAGACAAATTTTAGTGGGAGGATCCATCCTTTGAGGCCCTACAATGTGCGAAGATTACATCGCATTTTTTTAGGGGCTGGTAGATTTTTAAAACATCGTGATTCTGGGTGATGATATATTTGTGCGGAAAAAGATGACCGCTATATCGTGTCTATGCCACTATGTCATCGGAGCTGATATAAGAAAATTCTGAAAAGAGAACAGAGAGGATAACGCCAACCAGTAAATGAGAAGCCATAAATTTAACGAGCTTTTTAAATCCTTTTAATCTACAAACTGAGCTCCAAATAACCAGAGCTCGTTATATTTTATGCGACATAAATAAACCACATTTTTACCGCTTAGTTTTAGGACTTTATAATACTAAACATTTTTTCTGTTCGATTACTGAATTTAAATAAAATATGTATTTTTGAAATAGTTGCTATGAATTCTTTATGCCTGCGGCTGCAATCTTTTGATACATTTTAGACATTTGTACAAACTAACAACGTATAAGCTCAAAGAATCTCTAATTATCTACCATATAGTGGTCTAAATAAAAATATTAGTGTAATAAAAATATCACTACCAATTTTGGGTGTAAAAATGCTAATAAAGCGATGAAAAAACTGAGCCAACTTCATTTAAAACTACTCAATTTTATATTTGTCTTAGTCATGCGATTTTCAGAAGAGTTGAAACGAAATTATAGGCACGAGTTAATTTTTAACGATGTAAAATCATTTTATTTATTTATGAACATTTACTTTTATATAAAGCTAAAATTGTACGCAGTACAAAATGTAACACAAAAAACATAATCCTGAAAACTAACAAAAGTACCGATTGCAGGTTTTTTTATTTCACGGAGGCGATAGCCACCATATTATTTGCGTATGTTATACATCTGCACCTACCTATTTAAATGTGCTTTTCTTGTCGACCACATAAAATGTAATACTTTCATATGATATTTTAGGTAATCAACAAAAAACAACACTTACACTGGTTAAACATCTCGGAACATCTTATTTACGTTCACCTTGGTGAGATAGAATATTCTGTCGCAATGAAAAATAAATATTCATGTAATTTTTTATATTTTTAATTAATTGTTTACATAGTTTAATATTATATAAATTTAAATACTATTGGAAATGTTTCAATTAAATTTAAAAAAATATTTCTAAATCTATCAATAAATTTAAGATATTTAAACGACACCATTTTCGCGGGCCTTGGATGACGTCACAAGCTATGCCTATAGTTTGTTTACTGTGGATTTTCTCGTTACTTTAAACATATTTTTAGTATAATAGCCGTTCAAACCAGGGAAGCAGCGCGAAAGTCAGTTTATAAGTATAGTATTGTGCCTAGGTGCAAAAATACTATTAGAAGTGCGCCTGATAAAATATTTTTCATGTCTCGAGGAATGCAAAAATACAAAAACAATGGTGCAAGCTTATGAGAAGAGATGAAGTATCTCCAACAGTTATTCGCATTGTTTTGAAGATCATTTTAATGTAAATATATTTTGTTCGGATAGCTAGAATGATTTCAGTTTATCATAAGCGATTACTGAATATAAATCACACAATCAGCAGATAACTAGTTCACAAAAGTTAATACGGCTTCCGTTTTTTTTTGTTTTTTACGTAAGAAAAAACTACATGATGCTACCAAAATCTATAAAAAGTAACTTGTGTAGTGAGTGAAGAAAAGCACACTTGACTGAAACGTAATAAACTTATTGAACGTGAATAACATTACATTTAAATTAATAAAATAAAGACAGTCATGCTTTTGAAAAATTGCAGGTTATGTATATTACTCTACTTATGAGTGTATTTATGCATAAAAACCGTACGTAATGTATGATTATAAATCATGTATTAAATTAATTACCTTGTAGCTTTCACTTCTTTGACCTTAGCGGACATAAAATCTGGATTTGAAACAAAATATGATATCATCATGAATGCATCTATTCTCGGCAGATTATCCGATTGTGCTTTCATAAAAGTACTTTCAGTCATCGTTCTAGACGTTTCTAAATCTCACTAGGATGGTAAAATTCACTAGATATGTAAAATATTGCTATTTTGCCTTAACAAACACAACAACTACTATACAAAATGATAAAATGTCAACATATATTCTAATATCACGTTTCGTTCTAACCAATAGTATTACGTTTTGACAATTTGAATTTCCCTCGCATAACTTACACTTTTCATTTGTTAATTTATGCAATTAAAAAGAATTTAATTAATAAAACAATGGTTTAAATATAACATCCAGTTCCTAAATAATTACAAAAAAAGATATTTAGACCGAATTTAAATTACATAGATATTCCCTAATGCACAAAGTAACTTTTTACTGACACAAACACTTAATAATGCGGATGAAAAATCATATTAACCCAATAAATGCCCATTGTGGATGCCAAGTTTTCTCTGAAGAAAAAGAAGAAATGAGCCACTATTTTTTGCCTGGACATACATACAATCCTAGGGTGAGGGCAAATTAGCTCTAAATCAATAATCCATGTGCTGAGCGCTTGCCAAAAAAATCTCAATAAAACTGGAAAATTGTTTTCCATTTTATATAGATACTAACATATTTATGCTCTGAGTAAAATATGACGCCCATCACCCCTTGAAAATAAATAGGTATTTAATAATTCCTATCTAATTAAATATATGTAATATATAACTAACTACGCAGGTATAGACATAACTAACTAAATATATGTAATATATAACTAACTATGCAGGTATATACATAACTAATTAAATATATATAATATATAACTAACTATGCAGATATATACATAACTAACAAAATATATGTAATATATAACTAACTATGTAGGTATAGACATAACTAACTAAATATATGTAATATATAACTAACTATACAGGTATATATATAACTAACTAAATATATGTAATATATAACTAACTATGCAGGTATAGACATAACTAACTAAATATATGTAATATATAACTAACTACGCAGGTATAGACATAACTAACTAAATATATGTAATACATAACTAACTATGCAGGTATATACATAACTAATTAAATATATGTAATATATAACTAACTATGCAGGTATATACATAACTAACAAAATATATGTAATATATAACTAACTATGCAGGTATAGACATAACTAACTAAATATATGTAATATATAACTAACTATGCAGGTATATACATAACTAACTAAATATATGTAATATATAACTAACTATGCAGGTATAGACATAACTAACTAAATATATGTAATATATAACTAACTATACAGGTATAAACATAACTAACTAAATATATGTAATAAATAAATAACTATGCAGATATATACATAATTAACTAAATATACTGAGACAATTTAATCCAAGCTGGATTCGGATTCGTTACTTCTACTTGCCGCATGAGTACAAATACTTAGACTTTTTAGAAATACTATTCCACTAAAATATCGTTACAGATACAAAATTATTAAATAATTAAAAAGTAAAACCAGAAAATGGCATCTGTAGTAAAAGAAACTGTTAGTTCAGGGACGTTCAATTTCGAGTTAAGTCCGGGAAATATGCTTTAATTAGTGTAGGAAGTTAACTCAGTGTTGTAACAACAAATCATTCAAAATAGTTTCACAATATTGAAGTGTCATAATGTATAAGTGTATTACTAAATTTGACATATCTCTGCATTATACGGGAATAGAGGATTTAGAAAGTAATTATGTAGAAAAGCATTTAAGGACCCAAACCTTTTTGGGGACCTTTTATAAACAAGTGTATTAAAATGACGTTTTCCTTGAAAAAAAAGAAAAAAAGTTGGATCTTCGCATAGACAATAAACACAACACCGTAATGAGTCCATTCTTCTATCTGATGAAACAGTACATAAAGTTTGTGAACTTATGCAATTAAAAAGTGGTAAACGCCAAAGCGAATTGTGTAACACCGTATTCTAAAACTGCCTTACTTTATCGTATCTAAAACCTTGTCTGTTGCTGTTTTCATTATATAAAACAGCAACAGGCATCGTTTCAGCAAAAAATCGGAATACAGGAAGGCAGTTTAAGAATATGGTGTTACACAAACCAGGAGCTCACCACTGGGCTAACAACTGGAGTCTATAAAATGTGTTCTTTTTTCACAAAGGGAAGAACAAGAGCTTTCAAAATGCGTGAAACATGGGAAGAACGAGTATTTGGTTTACCAACCCTCGATGTTAGGCGGCTTGGTATGCCAGCTGCTGTAAATTTTGAAGTAGGCTGTAAATTTTAATTCTAATAAAAAGATGGCGGGTGTCGATTGGTTAAATGGATTTTTATATCGTAATCCCGACTTATCCATTCGTAAACCAGAGCCTACTTCAACAACACGCATAATTTGATTCAATAGAGTAGCAGTCAGAATTTCACCAGCTTCTCGAAGTAAAATCTCTCCAAATAGAATCTAAAATTATGATGAAAATGGCATTTTTGTTGTTTCGAAAAGCGAGATCAAAATAATAGCTTTGAGGGGAAGAAGACAAGTAGTTTCATTATCTTCTGCAGAACGAGGCCAAACCATCACTGTAGAAATTTGTTTCAATACAGCCGGAATATACATGCCTCCACTCATAATTTTCTCGAGACAGCGTATGAAAGCCGAATTGTTAGATCATGTTAGCGTGTAATCCTAAAGGATGGATGACAACTGAAATATTTACTATTTGGATCAAATAGCTCTTCCAATTTTCAGCTTCCTCCAATTTTAAGTCGTTTCACCTATCAACAAAGTATTGCTGCTTCTGGACGGCCATATAAGTCACACTCAAAATCTAGAGGTCATTGATTTTGGAGCTCTATTTACGCCTATCGTCACCGAAGCTCAGTTCACGCCTATTAAACTATCAAATTGTGAGAATCAAGCTAATTATCGATTAGATAATTCTAACATTTCGGAACCACAACCATGGAAGTTCAACATCTTTGAACCTCAACCAAGTAAGTCTAATATCTCCGAGCCTCAACCAAGGAACTCCAACGCCTTTAAACCTCAACCTAGTAAGTTTAACGCTTCGGAATCTTAACCAAGATGTTCACAGTTCTCTAACTTCAATCACGACGTTCCTATGAAATTGATTCTTCTGTCCGAGCCGGGTGCCGTGATCTAACCTCTAGTTTTGAAAATACGTCTACTAATGATAATCTGTCATTTCTAACAGTTCGAATAAACGAGAAGAGAAAGCAATATCGGAGACGTAAGCCAGTGATTATAACTTCAACTCCTTACAAAAAAGAACTTGAAGATTTAAAACTTTATAGCCAAAAATCCAAAATGTCAAAAAAACGATCATCATGCCATCAAATTCAAAAGATCAAAAGGACACCGTATGTTTTTATTGTAACGATAGAAACAATAGATATATATCCGAAGTCAACCGAGAATTAGGTAAAATGTCAGCTCTTTATGCTATGGGCTCATACGGCATGTGCCGGGGTGAATGATGAAAACTTAGAAGGGATGATATGTGTATTCTGTGAAATTGGATAATACTCCAATTATGCCCCCAACCACACCCCACACCCCTCGTACCTCGCATACGAAACAAAATAGTTTTTGTCTTCATAAAAAATATCTAAGTGATGTTAAAAAAATGTGTCTTTCCAAAGATAATGCCAATTTGTAGTTTAAAAAGTAAGTAATGTGCCATAAATGAATGCATAACTTCGCCATTACCTGTAATACACATGTTAAAACGTACCTACCTAGTCATTAGAAATACCTACACAGACTGTGCCAATTATTACACATGCTCATAGTACGTACCTAGATAGAAAATGTAAACAGAGAACAGCGTAGGTACCTACTTACAATTCCATGTCATGTAGAAGGATATCTAACTTTAAACCTAATTTCCATAAATTTCTATTTACAACAATGACATAATGTATTAAAGAGAAAAAAATAAATACATTTTTACAACAATTTTATAAAACGTTGACGACTATAATATTGATGTAACGGCCGCAAAAGCCATTATTTCGACATGCTAACTCATCATCATAATGATATTTGCATTCACAAATAACAACGTCGATTCAAAAGATAATGTATTATCTATCTCATTCTAACGTCAGATTAACTGAGTTGAAAGAGAGAGAGGTTTAACGGTAACGAGTTCTACTTCATAATGTAGTAGCGAATTAGGCGGCGACGATTGGATCAATTCCGACCAATGCCACGAGGTTCTAAGAGACAATTAGTATTTTTTTTAAATTCACTACTCTTTTCAAATGCGTGTATTGTTGGAATGTTAGCTATGGCGGAATTTGAGAAAATCTCTATTGTAATGTGTAACAAACGATTCGCTTGTCGACTAATTAAATAATTTTGGTAGGTTTAGGTACAATATAGAGATTCCTTCAGCAAAATAATTATTTTGAATAATATGTAATATCTAATTAATCCGAATTTAAAATGGAACAGCTTTCTGCAGTTATACAATTATGAATCTGCTGATGAGTAAATCAATCTGAACATATGGTGTAGAATTTAGAAAAAAATTATACTTATTGAAAACGTAGCATTAATTGTATTCCAAATATCTTCGGATTCGTCCAAGATTCAGCCTTTTTTTATTCAACTTCGTTATATATAAACCTTATATTTGATTAAACTTGAATGTTTAGGCATAGACCATTACTCTAACAAAGGCGATCGCTATCAAGATAGCTGCATAAAGCACATATGCTGCGTCAGGTAAAAGATCTGTAAGAATTTACTTATTTAGATGCCTAATCTAAGAATTTCGTTATTTTTAAAATCAAATTCAAATGAAAGTGTTTATAAAATTTTATATTTAAAGCTAAAATCGCTGATTTTAATTGTCGATGTGTTATGAAAAGAAGATGGGTATTGGTTTGTTTGGAAATTAGTTTCTAAATACCTACCTAAGGAGGGTAGACCGGAGCGAATGGAATAATTTTTTTGTTTTAGCGATAAAAAAAACATCTTATTTTGTTATTAATATTATATCTAATGTTATTGTATATCTAATGTTATCTCAATATTTAGTCAAAGGTAAAAAAAACAATTAAGAACTTTTCTCTAGACCCTAAAAACATTATAAATATTCGATCATGCACATACCTACTTATTTGTGATAAAATTGTGAACTTTTTGAAATAAAATTAATTAAGCTAATAAATCTATTAATAATGAGATCAGTTATCATTTTTTGAACATAAATCAAAGATATACATAAGTACAGTACTTCGCTCCTTTCTTATCGGCTAGGCAAATTAGATCACAGAGCGAATCGGATCAAAATAAGAAATTCATTAATAATTAAAACATCGCATAAAACGGAACGCATCTATCAACAGAACTGACTTCTCTCCCCCTTTCGTCTCGCCATAGATAATATTTTGTTTTCCCGACATCTTAGTGCAGGTGACGATCGTCAACAATAAGCTATTTGACTTTTGTTGTAAAACTGTTTTAAATTATTCTGTATTGCATTATGAGGACACTACGTTTATATTTGCAGGACCTTCGCCGTATTTTTTATATAAAATCGCTTTTAAAGTTTAAATTGCCAAACTTGCGCCAAAAACGCAATTTTTTGATACGTGACGTCACACGGCTGTAAACATAACAGTCACGGTGAACGGATATAAGTATTATTTATTTTCATATTATAATATGATTAGATATTGTTAAATTTGATACGACATGAATGAATGTACATCAAAAACAGCGTATTTAAAAAAATCTGCAGCTGGCGATTAATTAGATATTGTAAAGAAATCAACTTGAAAAATTTCATAACCTATGATTTCCTTTACGATGGAATAAGTTTTAACATTTTTTTTTTGAAATATTGAATATATTTGGCGTTAATTTTGCAGAAATTAATTATTGACAATTAAATGAAACTACGTGATGTAGTATTCTTTCTACTTTCATTAAGTTCTTTACCACGACCTAGGTGGGCTATTAGCATCTTCAGGTGGGCTATTAGCAAAGATTTTAGCAAAGATTGAAACATCTTTGCTAATCTTTGCCCACCTGAAGATGTTGTAATAAACCGAAACCTAGGTCGCGGTAAAGAACTTAAAGTAGAAATAATACTACATCACGTAGTTTCATTTAATTTTTTTTTCAATTAGTTCGCTTTTCCTTTTATCACTTATTACACAATTAAAAACAACATTTCTTATAAATTATTAAGTATTTATAATAAAAATATAAGTAACTTTAATGTTTCTTTTAGTCTATCAATTTCAACAATTACATTTTGTTTATACGGTACAATAACTTTCAGAAAACAATATAGTTTGTCTATTTTGGCGCGAACTAAGGTAGATACTTAGATATGTACTATAATTTCTTTGTGTTATACTAAGGCTTTATATTGAAATTTTGAATTAATTTATTCATCTTATTAAGTATGGATTTTATTTTAAGATTTGATTGGCATTTTTGCATATTTTTATGTTATTTGTATAAATGTTTATTATGTAAGTAATTCGTAGTTATGGGATTAATCGAATCACGTCTTTGGGGGTTAGTTGGATCACTGGTTTATAATTATTGTTTATTTAATTCCTTTTATTAATAGATATTTTCCTACTTATAAAAGAAAGCCGAATCGAATGCGATGATGTATGAATATGAAAACTTGAGAGTCCCGACTAAAGACATTACCATTAACATTTCCGGTTTGTAATTTAAAACTTACAAAGAAGAGTCTTTTCATCTAGAAGCCTCGTTAAGCGTCCATGGATAAGGGAGAATAGAGTAATTGAAAACGGCGGGAAATTGAGAACGGTCAATAAAATGGTGCTTCTCCCGCCCTATGCGCGCGGTGTACTTCTAAAAGCTGCACAAACGTGCGTGCTTTCGCGGTATTTAATCGTGAAAAATATTATATCACATTAGTTATAATTTTAACCCTTCATGATAACCATTGTAATCAACGTTTCCATATTCTTCAGTTAAAACGCATTTTAATATACTTAAATTTGGCTGAAATATCTACTTTCAGCATTTACATAATATTCCAGGTTATGTTCGTTTTTTTTCCAACTGGCAACCAATTCTAACTGCCAACAATTTATTTTAATTGTGTGCTTTCGGCGATTGGGAACAGTGTGGAGAGGGCAGTTGAGAACGTTCCCAATGACCCCATGAAAAGACATTTATGATGTCATTCTAGCCTGTCGAAATTTTTTGTAGATGCCCCAGAAATACGTTAGAAAGATTGTTACAATCATAGAGTATTGAGGATCACCAAAGAACTGTAGACAACGTAAAGACAAACAAATTTAGATACTCTTAATGAAGCGGCTAACATATATTCAGTGCCAAAGACTACTTTAAGCAAACAACAAAAACTCGTGGCCATTAAGGAACCAAAAAAGGGTCTGTGTTCAGTTTTCAATAAGTTACAACAAAATGGATTAGAGAGATATATATTAGCTTGTTGTAAGACTTTTTATGAAATTACACCAACAATACTTCAAAAAATTTCTTGTATAAATATATGGTGAACAATCCTGGTAAATTAATATCCCAATACGAAGTTGGAAAGCTTTTTACTATGACATGCAGTAAAATAACTAGTACACACAAAGCCATCCATGGATTCAGAGTGAAAGTGTCCTATTGACCCTGGTAAGTTTAAAGACTGCTTCAAAAATATATTACTAATCGAGTCCAAAAGTAGCCAGGCTCGAGAAAACGTCTCTTCACTTCACATGTCTCTCAACGAGTCCAATGCCAACCATACCCAAAGCAATGTTACAACTGAAACTGTAAATTATCACGGTTTGATCAACTCTATCAATAGGGTATTAGACTATATTTTTTGAATACTAGAATAGAATAAGTAATAACATTAAAAACGGTTAAAATAAATATATTGTACCTAGCACTTTTCATTAAAAAGTTATAACGACTTAAATACTGACGAACTACTATTCACACATAACGACTTAAATACTGACGAACTACTATTCACAATAACACCCCATACAAAACACAACTGGATTATGATGTCACTGGCCAGTATTTAGCATTCATTATAAGGGAGTTTTTTAAATATTTTTAGTATCTCATTAAATATTGCATTTAAGTTATAGTTCTTTCATTTTTTTGTGCGGAAACTAAATTCATAATAACTTTTTCAATTTAATGAACAAAGAAATAGACACTTTTTCCTATTTAGTTACAATTAATTGTTTGTTACATAAATTATTTTTTTCACCATCAGGGTTTTTTAAACCTACTCTACAGTTTTAAAACATTTTTACAAAAACTATCGACATAAATCAAATACCGTATATTGCTCCTCCATATCCTTGTTTGCTTGCAGACATGACTTGTTGACATTATTAATATACCTACTATTCCTCAAAAATATCAAATCCTGAGCACACCAAACTGAGTAAACAGAAATTAGAAGAAAAACAAAAAAGACAATTGGAGAAGAAAACGCAGATTAAGAAAATAATAAATATAAAAAAATTGCATACAAAAAAAGGAGATACATTTAAATGCCTTTGAAGAAGATAAAGAAAATGGTATTGACTTACTGCACATTCTGCAGTGAGAAATATGAATCTCCGCTGAGAGAAGACTGGATTATGTGCGTTATGTGTTCTCACTGGACTCATAAGAAATGTACCACTAGTGAATTTAGCAGGGCCCTATATCTGTGACCGGTGTTCAACCATCTTATTTAAGTACATGAAGATTTACTTAAATACATTTTACCCCGAAGTTCCTAATAACTTACCCAATTTTGTTCCTACTTCCCCCACGGCCTATTCTCAATTACTCCAAGGGATGTCGGGTAAACAACTATCATTTTGTTTTCTTTCTAAATTTTGTCGAAGAAATGTTTGTTTATTTGTAGTTTAACCAAAGTTTATTTTAAAATAGAATTTCATTTTATTTTTTATCTTATTAAGTTGTTGTTGATTATTAAAAATTAGGTGTACCCAATTACTACTTCCCCTTAGGTAAAAAAATTTTTGAAACTTTGCTGACTGGTTAGTGTACTTAGCGAATCACGAATTTGGTATTGCATAAATTCGATAATGTAACAGTGTGCTAATGTGAAACCGTCTATCAGTGGCGAAGTTTAAGAAGCTATAATAGAAATTTTCTATTATTTTTAAAAACCCCAACTGAAAATAATAATAAATACCAAGAAGTTAAGAGATCGGTGGTAGGCAAGGAATATAAAATTAGGCAAAAAAATAGAGTGACCCTGGAATAAAGATTAAACGTCTGTCATCGTCAAGCGAGTGATATTGCATTCATTGTTCCAAAAAATTGGTTTTTCCACTGTCAAAACATTGGATGCAATTCAACAAGTACGAAGAATGGCACACCAAGGCATATGTCAATACGGAAGGAAGCAAAGAGCCATATATCTGTGAATTTTATTCCAAAAATGATATTTGACCTCATTAATCTTACTTTTAGTCATAATTATAAACATTGTATTTCAAAAAATTCGTATTGTACTTATGTTACTATGCATTTTTACTTTTAATGTATAGATAAAAAAATGTTTGCTTAATTCAAGGTCTTAACAGTTTTTTTTACTGCTAAATTAATACTGATTTCAATTTTATTATTGAAACTAACCTTAGTAGCAAATAAATATATTTAATAGGACACTAATTTACTCGGTCACGTGAAATCTTATCACTTAATGCAGACCAATCAAAAAAGAGGAGAGTTTATAAGTTAATTTATAGCCAAAATTGTGTACATTTCAAATATCTTTGTCAACCAGTTTGTAACGTGGTACTTACTACCTAGTGTAAAGCCAACTAAATTAATAATGTTTTTGTAGGGTTATTTTTGATCACATATTTAATTTTCACAATCGACTTTATTATCTTACTAATCAATCATTTTAAAAATTAGAAAAGCTTCAAAATTAATGCGCGCAGTACATATTTGCTTTAAAAAAATATGAACATATTTTTCAGAGTTTAGATCTCGGCTCAAATGGAGGCCATTCGTGAGACAAAAGTTCACCGATTTGTTTGTCAAAATTATAATAATTTAATCTTTTACAGTACATCTCTGTACTAATTAATTACATCCTTTGGTTGCGATTGAATAGAAGGAATTATTCTCGTAGCAATAAGACCACTGTATGTACAAATGTTACGTTAAAGACTAATAAAGAAATAACATTATTAATTTGCTTTTTCATGTTGCAGGAGATTATTTTTGACCAAAAACAAAACAAAATGTCACAAAATATTTTAAATTTGTAAATTAAATATTTGGGTGGTTATGTTGTTAATAAATAATGTAATAATAATGATTCAGACGTTATTGATATTGTTTTTAAATTGTAATAAAAACAGAATGTATATAATAAGAATATTATATCGCTATACTATAAAAAGTTATATAATATAAAACCTCTTAAGCAGAAATTCTTAAGAGCTATATACAGGTATAGATTCCTCTCGAAACAATAAGACAAAAATATGGTATAATTTTTAATGAGCCTTTATTATAGCATGTATAAAGAAATAATTTATTTAAAAAAACCTTAAACAACTTTATTTTCAGCATTTTCTCAATTATAATTACGTCATGCATCGGAAACCCAGTTTTATGCACAACTGACCAAGATATGCTGCAGCCGATCATTATTTCTTTAAAATAATTTTGACATATGTACAACTTACCATTGCCACATAATTAACTAGTCTCGAAACTCAATAACTTAGTTATTTTCACACTGCATACTAATTTATAACCTCTTACTCTCCTTTATACTCTCCTCGCACAGATCCTTAACAATCTCCTAGAATTAAGCAAAGAATCCAATAAATAAACTTTTATGTTAAAGCAGACCATTTATGTTAAAGCAGTTTAATGTTCTTTAAAAAACAACAATTAAAAATAAAGCGCCATCTATTAACAAAAATCAATACCTTATTCATTTGTCCAAATAATATTTGTTACGCATTTCAATGTCAAAATTATTTGTAAAGTAATGTCTTCTTTACATTTCTTATAATACATTTTATGAAATCAAGTTAAAAAATGTTTTAATTTTAAATTTATATTATTATTTATAATTTATACCCACACTACAACCGTAGTCTTAGGACCTATGCAAGATCTGTTTACTGAAATTAAGGTTACCAGTATAACTTTCAGAAAACTAGAACTTGTGAACTAAAAAACCTGGAAAACTCAGGTCCTTCACTCATTAACAAAAAGGTCACGTTCTATTAAAATGAAACGGGCTAATCATATAATAATAATCAAGATTATTTTGCCTTAATCCAGTCTTTATAATTTTTTGTTTACAGTCATTTGTCCGATTGAATGCAAATAAAATATTTTATAACTATGTTTACATATAAAACAATTATGATGTTTCATCTCTTGGGTAAACAATGAAAAAATTTAATTCCAATCTACGTCCTTTACTTAAACTCTGAACCTTAAATCAACAGGTAGCAAAGAGTAAAGAACTTTACAAATGAAATCAACAGTCAAATAAATTTGAAAAATACATACAATTTTGACATTCCAGATAAGTCATTGGAAATTTATACTCAAACTTAACAATTAGTGATATAGTTTCTGATTATTGTTTATTTCTTTCATTAGTCCTTGGATTAAATTAATGTGTTAATAATAGAAACATTTTAAAATCCCCAGCTCTTTTAAATGTAGGGCAGTGGTGAAAAGAGGACTGGTGGCAAACCTAACGGAAATAAAAAGACAAAAATGACAACTTCCATTAACAATGTTTTTTAAAAATATTGACAAAACTATCAATGATGCTCACCTTTATACATATGTTGCTCCGTAGTCAAGCAAACCGTCGAACACTAAAGGCTCAGGAGATGAATAAATATATCAGTACGAACTGTTTTAATCCCGGCTAATAAAAATTAAAATGTTAAGTTTTTTTTTAATTAACGTTTCTATTTCCATTTTTTACTTTTTTTATTTGCATGACAATATAAAAATAATTATTTTATAGTAATTTTAAATAAATAATGTATAGTGCAACATTTTACTTTGATTATAGCATTACCAGCCATTAAATATAAAGTATATCATACTTATGTATAATAGTAAGTTGTAAGCTGAAATGGCTGTAGAACCCATGGTTTCAGGTACTGTGTAAGACTGCAGAACCCAATCCCTATGACCCTTTATATGTATATATATATGTATATTTATATATATATATATATATATATATATATGTAGTTAATTTTATTATTAGCGGATGCAAAATACATTTCTATTAAAAAATACTTTACCTTTATTTACTTAATCTGCGTTAGTAAAAATAAATTAAATACTTTTAATCTATTTAATTAATTTATTCTTTATTATGTCTCTTTATGTAGCTTAATGATTAAAATAGGCACATGCCATAAAACTAAGAATATATGAGGATAACAATTGAACATAACAATTATAGTTATATTTCAATTTATATTTTTTATCACCTGACATATTCTTACCTTTTTTCATTTCAAGCAATCGGGGGACAATATTTTTATTTTACTTGGTATGCGGGTGCTACTGAATCAGGGATGGTGTTACTGAAATCAGGGTCACACAGCAATCTTCAAGCAATTATTTTCATTTCTCGCAATTGTTTCGTCCCAAACCGAAAGCCATTCATACATTGTGGCTTATAGACTCATATAACTCGATGAATGTCAATGGGATAGTACCCTCACCGACATTAAATGGGGTTGTGCCTTCGGTAATATAAATGGATGGTATAAATGGACATATTAATTGTTTTATATTATTAAATTTACATTTTAGTTCTAGAGTTATTTTGGTAATTATATGGCATTCAAATATGATAATATAGTCACATCCTACACATGGGAAATTAATTTAAAACGTCACTTGATTTGATCTGAAACAAATTACCAGCATATAAGAGACCGTAATCCCTTTGCATCGTTTGTACAAGGTCAGACCCGCACTTAATGCTTTGTTTATAAATATAATATGCCAAATTTAACATATATCTTTAAATTGTTCCAAAGATTACAATTCTTTAAAAGCAAATGAAATTGCTGTTATAATTGAAACACATATGTTGTACAAGTTTTTCAAGTCGTAGAAATTTAGTCATATCAATATTTCTTTTTCATAAGCTCAACCTTATATCATTATAATCACTTTCATTTAATTTTAATATATTATAGTGAAGGAAATATTTAGTTTGCACATAATTTTCACATTAGGTCACAATCATTCCAGGAATACTTTGAAAATATTGAAAAAAACAATCTGATGTATTATTTATAAAAATGTGAGCCTCACAGCACAATTGCAAATAAATTCTGTTTTTCCATTAAATCATATCTTATAAACTTTTTTGCAGGGTTACCATGAAGACATATCATGTTATGAGTCATCTCATAATTGACTGTTGTAACAACGCAATATACTATTTTGTAAAATTAAACAATATCCAAGTTATTTTTCCAGGATGAAATAGTGTTATTAGAATCGTAATTTTCAAATTCACAATTTCGTTCAGTTTTAAAATTGCTATTGTTTTTCATGTCTTGTTATCAATTTATCTTTTCTTGATACTTTTATTACAGGTTATTGCCAATGGCATTTATGGAGACATACAGAATCGGTCATATTTTGCTTACTAATTTATTTGCTGTTCCAATGATATTTTCTTTTTAGAGATATTCCTTTTTTTTCTCTTAGCCAAATAGCAAACACGGCACCATTTCATATGTACTAAATGTGTAAGGTACCCTCATAGTTTGAGTTCTCTTCGTACTTAACACGTACTTTGCACGTAAGCTGGAAAAGTAATTGGGAGTCAACCTGTTATATATTCTCTCAGTTTCTTCTAAGTTTAATACTAGTTGTATTCCTCCCACATCTATCACTTCTTTAGTTAGGCAAATGTTTTATTTCTTCTTTATTTGTAGTCATGGTAGAATCATAACAGTCTATTTTGTGGAATTATTTTACGGCGATTAAAAGAAAGAAAGAAAAGAATTTCACAAAATAGACTGTGTTATGATTCTATCTTAATGTTGATTTTATTGCTGTTGACAAATCCATCCACATGAAAATCGATTACCTCTGTAAAATAGAGAATGTTTTATTTCTTCTTTGTTTATATTTTCTTGGATATCTCTAAGGTCATGATAGAAACAACACAGTATTGCAGTCTATTTTGTGAAATTTTCTTCTAATAGTTCTTTCCTCCGTCTTTTAAAAAGGTTTTTACTTTTCAAGAACATTATATAAAATTAATTGGATTCCTTTCCTCATAAATCTATCACTTCTATAAATTAGCAAATGTTTTATTTCTTCTTTGTATTTAATTCTATACCTCTAAGGTAATGATAAAATCATAACACAGTATTGCGATCTATTTTGTGGAATTTTTTCTAATATTTCTTTTATTACTGTCTTCAGTTTTATTTAACAGCTTGTTTTATTTTTTAAAACCTGCTGTCATACGAGTCCATTCAGTACCACAATAAATAAATCTATCAATCACTTCTGTAGATATATATATATATATATATATATATACATATATATATATATATATATATATAGCGAAAGTTTTATTTCTATATTGTATGTATTTTCTTTGATATCTTTAGGGTTATCATAGAAACATAACACAGTATTGTAGTTCATTTTGTGGAATTTATATCTTTTTACGTTCTAAGTAAAATGAATACTGAGAACAATATAAAACTGGATAATCTTAAAACGTAATCAAAAATCCCATAGAGAAAAATGTAGTGCCACTATATTATCGGTCAAAGGTATTCATGTAAAAATAATTTTGTTAATTTGTATATTTACTGCAACCTACATACATTAAAACATCAACTGTAACTAATTTCTCCTAATAAAGTTATTTTTGTTTATTCGGTTTAGTTTAATATATGAACAATTACATCAAATTATTGTTGTCACTAATCTATAAAAATACCCAATAAAGCCACATGGATTTGCAACTTTCATTGTTATTTCATTGATTTGTGGTAATTTTTTGATAAAAAGACAAAATGATCCTACACCAATTATATAAAAGCCCCAACTGTTCTGTAAGTATTTTTGTGGTTGATTTCTTACCCTGCTATAATTACATTTTCACCCTCTAGCCCTAATCACATTTCGTAAAAAATTATACCTAATTTCTTACTTACTGGTAGCGATACATCTCCTTCGCCAGAGCTACATGCATCGTCTACACATTGAATTCTTTCAATTTTTTCCATATTTCATAAGTGATCTGGAGCTTTTGAACGTGAACATCTATGCTATGATCACTATTGCTCTATGCCATGATCACTATATCTTTATGCCATTTTTTCTAATAAAAATATATTTGTGTTTATAATAAACCCACTAGAAGTTACTAGAGATGGGGAATGCCTGTAATGTAAAAGTATGATTTTATGCTGTAATATTGGAAAAAGGCTAGCCAATTTGTCACCACACGACCGCTTGAAAATTAATAATGTGAAAAGACAATTTTATGCATCGGGGATTTCCCATTACTCTTCAGCGTTTTTTCTTTCCCGTTACTCTTCATCATTTACAGCGGTTAAAGACCGCAATTATCTGATGCGCCACGATTTTCCAAACAACTTTGACTATCCTATTGTCAATTCTGTCAATGCTTGGAGTCTTCTTCGAGTCGAGGTTCTCTTCACCACTAAGTCAATTTGGTCACATCTCAATGTCGCAGGCCATCGTCTAGGTCCGATGTTCATAAAATACAGAACTGTTGTGTCATACAATGTATGGATTTACATCTTTCCATTGCTTATTACACCTAAACTGCTTGGGCAAAAAGACAAATGTGCTCTCAAACACTAACTCTAACTAAAACTCTAACATTTTAACTGAGATTGCTTTTTATAAGATCCTATCCATATAAAAAATAGCAAACAGTTATAATAATTAATCTCACTGATGAATCCATTCAAATTTGAATTGAAACCAATAATGAGATATGTGATATAAATACTAAACCAACAAAAAACAAAGAACGTGAGACCTTTGAAGATATCCGTCTTATTCATTTGAATAAAATTATTACTATTTATGGCACTATAGACTTTTGACAAAAATATGTAGTGGTATTTTTTTGGAACCATAATACTCAATTGTGAACAGTTACGGAACTTTCTCTCCAAGATGCTTTATATCGAAAATGTCAGTTGTCATTTGATTTTAGTCACAGAAGGACTTATTTACTATGAGTGTGCACATCTTGTTATAAAACCATATTTCTTTGATTGTATCCGAATATATCGTACAGAGCCACTGCTAAATACATTAAACATATCGTAGGAGATAAAATAAATGATGTAAGTAAGTGGGTGAAACAGTAATCAACATATAAAACGTCGATGACAAAAAAAGAGTGCAGTTTTAGGGGATGGGGGAGGGGCTGGTTTGGAAAATATAGATAAAATATATTTTCTCATAAAGTAAAATTGTAACATACAGAAGAAACCAGAGAAAAAGACATCAAAAAGACTTATTGGGGGAAAAAGAATTTAAGCAAAGTTTAGAACATAATTTTTTTGGCACACTCTTCAATTATTAATTTTTGACTACCACATGAACAGCTTTCTTCGGCTTGCATTTAGGTAAAATTTACATAACACTTTGAACTTTGCAAAAATAGTCAAAATATATAAGAAGGCTTTCCTACCATCTGTCTAAAGGTGGTTAATAAGGAATGACTAATATTAAGAACCATAACACAATAACGAGCCAAAACACAAAGTCCTTTTTACACCGTGCAAACAAGAAAATGACATTAGTGTACTAAATTGATTATCGCAGTTGCCACCTGCCATTCCCAGGAAAAGTATTCGAGTTCATGTAATTCTCACTCATTCATGGGAAGTTCAAATTCTGAGAGAACTAGATTTGGAATATTAAGCAATTAGTTAGACAAATTTGACTTACATGAATGTCTTTGTCCACAAATAATGCTAACCCAAAACACAAAGTCATTTTGTACACCGTGCAAAGAAGAAAATTACATTAGTGTACTAAATTGTTTATCGGAGTTGCCAGTTGCAATTCACATGAAAAATGTTCGAGTTCATGAAATTCTCACTCATTCATGGGAAGTTCAAATTCTGAGAGAAATAGATTCGGAATATTAAGCAGTTAGTTAGATAAATTTGACTTACACGGAAGTTTGTGTCTACAGATGTTATAAAATTAGTAGAAAGAATCCATCGGAGTAGAGGAAACTGAACGACCTACTAATAATAAAGCATCATGGTTTATACTATGCAATATATGTTTTATTAAGCAATTAGACAAATTTGACTTACACGAATGTCTTTGTCCACAAATAATGCTATAAAATTAGTAGAAAGAATCCATCGGAGTAGAGGAAACTGAACGACCTACTAATAATAATGCATCATGGTTTATACTAATGCAATATATGTTTTTTTTTTCAATGTATTACTTTATGTAATTTCCACTTTTGCCACTTCATTATGTTTTCCATTTTAATAGACATGAAACATGTATTTTATTAATTGAATACTTTGTTTATAATAGTCATTTTTATTTAATCGCTTCTTATGTTTATACACAAGAAGCAATTGTTATATAATTGCTTCTTATGTATATAACTTACCTATGTTCCTATTTCAAGTTATCAAAAGATACAATAAGAAAGTGCTTATGAGAAACACTTGATCACACCTAACTACGCCTACCATAATTTAAAATACCTACGTAGCAGTATAGGCATAATGTTATTGTAAAAACATCTTTTAAATTCAAAATTTAATCATAGACAATAAGTACATTTGATTTATCACGAAAAAACTTAGAAAAGCGAAGTTAAGAAAAAGGGCCTAATTTCGTCTATTGAAAATTTAAATATTATTTAAACTTTTCAAATCATTATGTGAAAAATAACCAATCAAATGGTTATTTTTGATGTTGGATAGATTATATAAATTTTAATCTCGAAATTATGGAATTTTACAGTATGAAACTATTTATAACTTAAAATTTGAAATTCATAAAAAATATTGGCTGAAGTTAAATGAACTGCCATATTTTTATCTTAATATTATAATGTGATTAAAATTGTTTCTTGTGCCTTGTTTTGTCGATGAAAAACGAATTACTTTTAAAATTTTTCTAGTAAAAATTTATATTATGTTTGTGTTTCGCAAATGTCAAACTTTTACATTTTTTCAAGTCACAACTATTTTTCTGAACAAATCAAATGTACACTTGAAGAAAGTATTATTTTGAGAAAGCACCTTAAAAAATTTTGTAATCAATTTAGTGATGCTTTTAAATATTAGACTTATAATTAACCTCTGCAGAAGTTTCCTTGTACTTCAACAATTTTTCAAGGATGATCGTCGTTCGTAATTCAATTTGACCTTTTCTAATATCTCAGAATATTTCTTAATTTTTTGTTTGTTTTTATAAGCCATGGAAAATGAAAGTAAAATTTATGAAGCAACAAATGCAACAAACAATGTTTGCCATATGTTAAAACACTAAATTAAATGGCACATTTAGGTGACATTGTGTTGTGCGAAATAATTCCGCACTCACAGGTTGCCCTTCATAACTTCATAATGTACCTGTGTTCTTTAGACTATTTAGGTTGCTATAACTCGACACCTTTAATCCGTTTTTCTAGGGTTTTATAAAAATCATTTGATTCTTGTGAAAAATATACGTTATTTTTCTTAACTTTGTTATTGTCTGAAAAAGTGACTGTATTCAAAGTCATTTGATGCTTCAATTGATGTAAAGAGCAATATTAAAAAATATATGCAAACCATGAGATTGCATTAAAAAATTTATTATAATTTCTATGTTATATAACTAAAAAGCGAGAAACCTATATATAAATAGGAACATATCTCGAGTCCATTATCACACATTACAGTTGCAAAAATGTTAAATACTGAAGAAATGTTACAAATTAATGGAAATTAACCCTCAAAAAATTGTAATTAACCCTCAAAAAAGTGATTAAAAACTGCAATTGTCTCATCAATATTGAAAAATTATTATAATATAATTTTTATTAATATTATAATATTTGTAACACTGATTATTGCATAGATAATGTAGACGTATACTCTATCTATACCTGTAAAATTTCCTTATAGATAATATATTTCACAATTTCATTAAAATAAATAATATATTCCAGAAATCATTTGATAATATAGTTATTTACTTGAACTTGCTTGCACATTTGCATAATACATATTTATATTCGTGAGTATTATTGTTAATTTACATAATTGTTAATTATTTTATATTTTTATTTGAAAAATAATATATTTTAAACCTGATATTTGTTAATAAGTGGAAAATAATAATAATCATTTTCTCTTTACATTTTCCTCTTTGCTAGACAATGTAAAGTTGTACTAAAGAGTAATATGACAATTCATAGTGTGTATAATTTCTATACATTTTGGGATAAATTGTGACATTTTCATTTGTAAATAATTTTTATTCAGTTTAACAAACACAAAATTTATTGAAATATAATTGACTGACATTGCTAAGTAGCATGGTGAAACAAGAATATTGCTTTGGAAATAAATCAACACTTATTAAATCAGTCTTTAAAAAATATTACAATCCATAATGCTTTATGTCGAACATCTCAGTTGTCATTTGATCTTAGTCACAGAAGGATATATTTTACTATGAGTGTGCACATCTTGTTATAAAGCCATATTTCTTTGAGTGTATCCGAATATATCGTACAGAGCCACTGCTAAATAAATTAAATATATTGTACGAGTCAAAAAAGGTGACGTAAGTGGGTGAAACAGTATTTCAACATATAAAACAAGGGTGCAGTAATTTTTATGGGGGGGGGGGGGTTAACATACGGAGGAAACCAAAGACAAAGACATCAAAAAGACTTATTGGGGATAAAAGAATTTAGGCAAAGATTAGAACATAATTTTTTGGCACATTCTTCAATTATTCATTTTTGATCTACCCACATGAACAGACTTCTTCAGAGGACAGTTAAAAATTTGAAAGAGTGCACATCTGACTGTTTTTTAAAACAAGATTTGGCATTTTGCATGGCTTGCAGTTAGGTAAAATTTACGTAACACTTTTAACAAAAACACAAAATTTATTGAAATATAATTGACTGACATTGCTAAGGAGCATAGTGATAACAAGAATATTGCTTTGGAAATAAATCAACATTTATTAAATAAGTCTTTCAAAAATATTGTTACTGTATAACATATTGATCGCAAATTTAATAGTACATTTAACATTTCCTATATGTACATAGTAGAACCGATCCAAAATAATATAAACACTGAACTACTTACAAAAATCAGCATTACATGTAAAATAAGTATTCATTAACAGACTAAACTACGTTTTCATAATACTTTATAGCTCAAAATGTGAAATATTAAAGCTTTTACAGACGCGTGTTCAGCTAAATAAATTTTCTAAACATTATTTCAAACATGGCATCTTAAAACAATGACCTAATCAATAATATCTCCGTATTTGTTTCTAGGCTGTGGTGTAGTGGGGGTTGGCCTCGTTATGACCGGTGCGCTCGCTGGTGAAGGAACTCTGAAAAAGACATCACTTAAAATATTGACGGGTATCTAAAACACAAAAAAAATTTATTGCAGTTTACAAATAATAATTAATTAAAAACAAAAATGGGTTTGCTAAAAAAACAAATTTTTCAGAAATTTAAATGTTAACAATTGTGGAAGTGGCGCTATTGTTCTATTTTTTACTATAGGTATCATATAAAATGGTTTCGTGTAAAATGGTATCAATACTATCTCTGGTGGCAAGTCAGAAAACACTTGGTTGACATTTATATGTTTAAAGTGTCCTAGGCACATTGTGGATTTATTGATAGCCAAAAAATCTTTCTATTTCTATGACTTACACTCTGGTGATGTTTTGTAGCCTATATGTTTCTTGCAGAGACCCTGTTACCGGAATTGAAATAAAAATTCAATTGGGACACTATGTTGGCATAACTAACTGTATTCAACCATAATTCAATTAATTTGTCAGGGGCACATGTATCATATATTTAATTTGAAACAATTATTTTAAATCTATGTATATCTACTCTTTGAAGTTCAGTAACTGTTATATTCGCTGTAAGTTAGTATACTCTTATGCAGAATTGGGTATACAAAATAGTGAATACATTTGGCATTAATTTTGTAGAAATCCATTATTCACAATTAAATGAAACTACGTGATGTAGTATTATTTCTACTTTCTTTAAGTTCTTTACCACGATGTAGGTTTCGTTGCATTACAACATCTTCAGGTGGGCTATTAGCAAAGATCTATCTAAGAGATATCTTTGCTAATAGCTCATATCTAAGAGATATCTTTGCTAATAGCCCACCTGAAGATGTTGTAATACAACGAAACCTAGGTTGTGGTAAAGAAATTAAAGAAAGTAGAAATAATACTATATCACATAGATTCATTTAATGGTACACAAAATAGTATCAACGGAAAATATAGCCTATGTATTCACATATTTAAATTGGAACAATTTTTTTAAATCTATATATAGGGTACGGGCACCAGTAGTCAGCCTTTTAGTGGAAAGCGCAAGTTTAAATATGTATAGAAAATTATTAAAAATAGTAATCAAAAACCTGTTGTACTCATTCACTTAATCATTTATTAAACTATGTTATGAAATTAACAGATATCATAATTGTTTTTAACAAGTATTGAAAATAAAGTATTTATCGAAATAAGGCACATTTCCCCAGTACTCAGCCGTCGCAACCCAGTACTCGGCTATATTGCTACCAGTAGTCAGCCTCTCCTGAGATCAATAGTTTTAAGCTTAATTATCTAGGAACGTAATCAATTTAATTAAATAATAAGACCTTAGTTAGGTACTCTAATATCACAAGAAACTAAATTAACTTATTCATCATTAAAATTACTATTTAAAAAATTCTCAAGATCTTCTTCATTTCTAAAGGTTTCTCTACGATTAACCATTTTTTTAATCGTAGAGAAACCTTTAGTATTTTAGTAAGTATATTTTCTTTATTAGTTTCTTTCTCAGGAGTTCCAGGTGTTATGAGTATACCACTGAAGATTTTATTCTTATTTGGTTTAGCTTCCACTAAATCACAGTTAGTCGGTTCTGCTTCTTCTGCTATATCATTCATATCATTTAATTTTCTTTTCTTAGTGCTTTTTACAATGAATTCTGGATCAGAATCATCATCTTTCTTCTTTGTAGTAAGTGCTTTCACTTTACGCTTGCTAGAATTCACAGCTTTATTCTTCTTGTTTTCATTTTTTTGTTTCTGCTTTTCTTCTTTATTTTTCTGTCTCTGTAACAGAAAGTTACAGAGACAGAAAAATAAAGAAGAAAAGTTCTTCAACGGCATTTTTCTTTTTTTGTTTCTCTTCGTCTTTCAAAATTTCAAATTGCCTCCATTCTTCAGAAGATATTGCTCCAATTCTGTTCATTACTCAGGAGTTGTAGTTTTCTTTATTGGTGACGGTATAATGAGATGCTTTTGAACAAAAGGTGATACTTTCGGCGACCGAATTTGTATCACAAAATCAGTCGTAGGTTTTTGATGACACGTTGGCTCACTTCTTGAGATCGGAGAGTTGTCTCCGATGGGTACTAACATTGAATTATTATTGACTTCGAATGTACTTACATGAATATCATCGTCCAATAAATTGTTATTAAGAAAAGTGAGATCGCCGAGTGCCAGATTATTTAAAGTACTAGTATCAGTATCTAGTATTTCGGATTGTGATGTATTTATTCTACTTTTATGATCTTCTTTATTGTCTATCCTAATTCTATCACTTTCTATTTCAGTCTCTTTTTGGTATTTATTTTCTTCTTCAGTTCTAATTACGTATAATTCTTCTTTGGCTCCATTTTTTTCAGTTTCTTTGATAATAGGACTGGCATTCGTTACCGTTAATCCAGGTTCTGTTCTTTCCTCAACTATTACGCTTTGTTCATTATCCTCAACTCCTCTCTCTGTAGTATTACTGCTTACTGAATTATTTAATCCTTCAATGAATTTCACATTTTCAACAATTTTGAGTACAACATTCACATCAACACCTCTTGCGGTCAAATCATTGCCCAAATGCTTTATAACTTTTGATGCAATGTCAAAATCTTTTTTTGAGATTACTTGGTGAAGTTATCTTGCTGGCAGATGCATTCTTTTTTTCTAAAATATTTTGCACTCATTTTTAATAATCTACTGCACTTGGATCAAATGGAAAAAGGCCACACCGATGGAATCCATTTTTGATGGCTTCTTTCAGAGATTCTTCACTTAGTACTTTTTTCAACAATGGACAGAATGAAGATTTTGTCAATACAGTGTTAGCGTTTTGTGGCTGTGAACACCAATCATGAACAGTTTTCGCCCATTCAGATTTTAGTGGTTTAAAAACGCTAACATCTCCTGGTTGCATCAGATGTGTTGTATTGGGTGGCAGTACGTAAAAAATGATGTTATTGTCGTGACAGTATTTACTGAGCTTCATTGTCATGTGAGTTTTGTGGCCATCGACAAAAACAAGCACTGGTTTTTTTCACTTTGTTTTCATCTATCCACTTGGATAGGCATTTAGATATATAATCGTAGAAAATGTCTGTCTTCATCCAACCAGTGTCAGATTTATCGAGGAACCAACCATCAGGCATGCTATTTATAACATCTTTGGGGGGTCTGATGTACAGGAAAACTACACAGGGAGGTAAAATATCGCCCATAGCGGAAAAAAAAGCTAAAACGGTGACTGCTTCCTTTTCTTTGCCCTTTACTATTTGGTATACATTTTTATATCCTCGAGGTGCTATCACTTTTCCGGTTTTTGGGCAAAGCATGAAGCTTGTTTCGTCACCGTTTAGTATTCTTTTAGAGTCTTCTAAAACGTCGAGTGCTTGATTTTTAGTTAGGTAATCTCTGAGTTTCTCAAACCACTTTCTAATACTCTCTTCAGTGTTTACTGCTCTTCCCTTTGAAATAGCTTCAGGTGTTCTCATTGAAGACATATTGTTACGTCTGAAAAAAGAATTCATCCACTCCTCGCCTGGTCTTCCATTTACAAACGGATTGGGCCTGCCGTCTTCAGTCATCATGTCCTGGACAGTATTAAATAAATTGTCAAGTTTCTTTCCGAAACCACAAGTTGCAATGTCTTTCAGCCACGTTGCAATTTCCGCTTCTTCTAGTTTATTGAGGACGGAGTCGGGACCCATTTTTCTAGGACCTTCAGGAACTCGAAGATGAAGTCTATCTTGAATTGTGCCTCGAGGAACCCCATAGTTTCTACTAGCTTCTCTAATTGGCATACCATTTCTGATAGCGTCTAAAGCTTGGGTTAGTTTGTCTTCAGGGTATTGTAATATGGGCCTCGAAAGAGACATACGGAACTGAAACAAATAAACAATGCCAAATAAAAAAAGTAGTACAAAAACGAAAACACTGGCGAACACTGGGTCCACCCTCACCAGTACTCAGCCGTGGTTCGAACGTATCTAGTTAGGCGGCCAACTACTGGTTTTTTTATGAAATTATGTATGACATGGCTATACTAAATTAAAGGGTGAATTTCCAACTTTAAAATGATACCAATAAGACTCCAATTTAAAAAAAAGCATAAAATCCAGTACTCAGCCGGGGGTGGCCGAACACTGGATAATGTACAAGAAACGTATACCCAGTAGTCAGCCACCTCGTTATTTAAATAACTATAAAGAAACTGTTCTATTACTTATTTGATTTCAATGTGAAAAATGTAATTACAGTATATTTTAATAAAACATGACATAAAAGTTAATAAGAAATCGCAATAACTCACCTTTTTCTCGGACACTTTCCACTGAGAAAATTTTGGCGCGCACGCCGCGTCTTGTCTCAACAAGTGACAACATCTAAATGGACTCAGATTACTGTTTCTTGCAGCCACATAGCATCATTGTGATGTTCCGAACCGACCAATAAGAAGGCAAAGCTTTTTTTTAAAGTGACTTGATGGGTTAATTTCCAATAGAAAGCTATTCCTATAGGTTATTAGCTGGAAAAGGCTGACTACTGGTGCGGGGCTGACTACTGGTGCCCGTACCCTACCTACTCTTTCAAGTTCAGTAACTGTTATATTAGCTGTAAGTTAGAGTACTCTTATTCAGAATTGGGTAGACAAATTAGTATCAATGGAAAATATAGCTTATGTGTTTACATATCTAATTTGGAACAATTATTTTAAATCAATACATACCTACTCTTTCAAGTTCAGTAACTGTTATATTAGCTGTACGTTAGAGTACTCTTATGCAGAATTGGGTACACAAATTAGTATCAATGGAAAATATAAGCTATGTGTACTTCGATCCGAACTAATATTGTAAATGCAAGAGCGTGTTCATTATTTGTTTTTATTACCTAATAACTCAGCAGCTTTTGGGCTGAACGTTCATAAATTTTGGACATATGTAGACCATATTATGGATTAACGATAATAGTTCTTATCCAACAAAATTAAAAACGGTTCCTTAAGTTTAACTAAAAACTATCATCTTCCCAATAGAGGGCAATGCTACTACTTATCTAAATATTTAACATCTATATTCCCCAGTAATTATACATTCAAAAAATTCTGTTTTCTTCTTGTTCAATAAAAGAAAGTATGAAATAAATATTTATAATAACAGAACATTTTTATACTATTTGGCAGTATAGAACTACACATTCAAACAATTCTGTTTTCCTCTTGTTCAATCAAAGGAAGTATGAAATAAATATTTATAATAACAATATTTGTATACTACTATTTGGCAATATGGTATTACACATTCAAACAATTCTGTTTTCCTCTTGTTCAATAGAAGAAAGTATGAAATAAATATTTATAATAACAGAATATTTGTATACTATTTGGCAGTATGGAATTACACATTCAAAAAATTCTGTTTTCTTCTTGTTCAATCGAAGAAAGTATGAAATAAATATTTATAATAACAGAATATCTGTATACTATTTGGCAGTATGGAATTACACATTCAAAAAATTCTGTTTTCTTCTTGTTCAATCGAAGAAAGTATGAAATAAATATTTATAATAACAGAATATTTGTATACTATTTGGCAGTATGGAATTATACATTCTAAAAATTCTGTTTTCTTCTTGTTCAATCGAAGAAAGTATGAAATAAATATTTATCTTTATACACCCAGCACACCTTGATATGTGTATGTTTTTAATTTGTAATTACAAATGAGTGAAGCCACAAACAATTGCTGCTATGTCAGAACAATGGACATAACAATCACTGGACAACTTGAGCTGCAATTCAGAGCTATGGACGTAATAACCACTGGACACTTTGGGCAACCCCAATTATTCGCGACTTCGATCAGTTGCGGAAACTATTTTATTGATCAAAGTTCGCTATCCGTGAGCAAAAGACTCGGTTATTCGTGAATATAAATGCCGCGGCGCGGAGAATCCCCATAGTGTACCTGAGCAGCAAGTCATAATAGCTCGACTATGACTAATAACATTTAGTCAGTACTCTACCCAGTAGCTTTCGTTTGTTTTTTTGAAATGCACATGTTTTTTACAAAAAAACATGTGCAAAGGTAAAAAAGTGTTCGATTTGGAAACTAAATTAAAAGTGATTTCACGTCTTGAATCTGAGGAAAGGACGGATAATGTCAGACGTGCATTTGGGATTAATGAGTCAATTGCACGAGGTATAAAAACTCAGAAAGTTGGAATAAAACAATAGATTTAGAAATGTTCTGCGGCGTTGGCGAAGATCGTGAAAAAAGTGTGTGATCCGAAAATAGAAAAGATAGAAAAAACTTAAGGAATCGGAATTGATTCTGTAACACAGGAAAATCATTTGTCGTACAATTAAAAGAAACTATAGATATACAGAGATTCACTCCGGACCAAATATTTAACACGGACGAGACAGGTCTGCATTGGAAATGCTTGCCTTCTCGAACATTCGTGTCGCAAGAAGAAAGACGTGCTCCTGGTTTCAGATCCATGAAAGACAGGTTTACCCTTCTTTTCTACACCAATGCAAGCGGAGATTTCAGATGTAAGCCTTTCATGACCTGCAGTTCCGAGAATCCTCAAGTTTTCAAATACAACAAGTACAAGACAAGATTCTACAACTCGGAAGGTCATTGGATTAAGAAGATTTTGCTGACGTAAATGTAAAGGATATAGAAGAAGTGATTCAGGTACACTATGCTGAACTTTAAATAAAAGAATTGTGTTCACGAAACGAAGAAAATGAGATGACAATGGAATCTGAAAACACATAAAATCAATGAAGACAAATTAACAATTAAAAACCTTTCTATGATTTTCGCAATGGCAGATCGCTTAAGTGAAGAGATAAACAAAATTTACGATAACTGGGAACGTATTTCTAGCTTCAGAAGAGCTATAGATTCTTGCTTGCGCCACGTAAGATTCTGCTAGAAGATAGAAAAAAAGAAGCCAAACAACCCAAGATATCACACTTTTTCAAGTCAAAGAGCAACTAGCTTTAAAACATAACTAAGATATTGATATTAAATATGACTAAGACATTGTAATTAACCTCAAAATAAAAGTTTTTATGTTAAATATTTTTTTAATCAATGACCGAACGGAACCCTCTGATTTGTACGAAACTAGATACCCCCATATTCACGAATTCAATATTCGCAAACTTGTTTTGGAACACATACCTTGTGAATACCGGGGGAGCAGTGTATTTTCTTTAAGATAGACTTCAATATCCTTTGTTTTTAAAAATATTGCTGAAGAGTAATATAAACCATTACATTGACTTCACTAGCTATAAACATAAATTAATTCGTTTCACATTTTGCATTTTATGCATGCTATAGATTTGATACTGAAAAATTATTTACACTGGGAAATTAAAAATTCTCAAAAATGTTGGTCGTAGTGAGCTAGGACCTAGGACGGTGACGGTGAGGAAGTGAGTTAGGACGGTGACAAGGAGTTTGGGATTTTAAAGTCATTTAAATTTAATTACTATTTAGAAGACCTAAATGTGTATGTAGATAAAATCCGACATGTGCTATAACTGTTTACGATGCAAATAAAACTTCCCTCTATTTTTCAAAAATCAAATATGTCAGTCGCATACAGTTTAGTAATGAACGTATTGTGTCACAGAACACAAAATTGTGTAAATAATTGGTACAAATTTAGAAAAAGATGGCATTACATTTCATATGTCAGTACTTAAAATTTATATTATATCATTTATTTCAATGCTAACAGTTATTATTACAAATTATTCGTAATAAAAATTAACTTGTAATTCTTACGACATTAGTGATGAAGGGTATACACTATGTGCCAGTGTTTTATCGATAAAAATACTTCCTGGTATGAACAAAATATGAAAAAAGTGAATCCACATCATAACAGTATTATCACTCGTCAACTATGTAATGTTTATATATTTAGTATAAAAGTTTAGCCATTGGAAAAAGGGCATAAGTAATATATTATTAAAATGTAACATTAACAAAGAAAAGCCTGTCACTTGGATAACTATATATATAAATGTTAATTGTTTCTAGTTTTATTATTTGCATAGATTCCTAAAGGACCCAAACATAATAATTAAATGTATAGAAGCAACTCGGCGATCAGAAAACTGGATACCCACAAAATATAGCTGCAACTGCACGAATCATTTTACCAATGACTGCTTTGACATAAGCAAAAATAGATGATGAAGAACATATGACGAATTTTTCCAACTACACTTTCAACATTATTTTAGCTACCATTTGTAAATAAAATGTGGTATATTTCTAATACCATTTGTAAAGATACACTTTACACTTAAAAACAACTAAGCTTATGTAGATTAAATGAATAGATTCATTGCGTTATATGTTTAAAAAAAATTTGCCTTCTTCAGTTCTACTTACAACTTACGCCTTCTATTCTAAACTCATCTCCGACATTGTAAATGCTTAAAATATTTCTCTACTAATGTTGACTAGACTAAACAAAACAAATAGATGACAATCCATTAAGAATATTGCAGATCTAATCTATTATTTGTATTTCATGCAGTGTTAGAACTAAAAATATTTTTTGTAAGTATACATCTGATTTTATAGTTCGATAATAGTTAAAAGACAAATGTTAGATGTATCAAATATTAATACATCTTATAAAGATTAAACTACGTAGATTTAAACTAGGAATAACTTAACATAATGCAGGTTAATAAATTAAAGTCTTACTTATACGGATCTTGACGATTATCTACATATTCTCCTCTATTCTTCTTCCTGAGGTCATCATAACTCAATGAGGGTCTATTATTTCCATCTAAATCAGTCTCAGGTAATAATGCTGCAATAAAGCAATTTTATTAAACGTCATACCAATCTCTTTATTTCAATAATTAGGAAAATATTTTTCATTTAAATATAGATAATTATAATATATGCTAAATTTTGTAAATTATTTGCTGGATGCTGGAATTTAAATTCTAAATAATACCAGTTCAATCACATAAAACTTTCCGTTCATCATTATATTCAGAAATTTATTTGGAAATTAATATTTCAGAATCTTTAAAAAAAAATGTAAAAAACCAATACTTAATATACATTTGGCAGATTTGTTGCCACATGAGCACTCTCTTGCAATCAAATGGAATAGTTAAATTTGAAAATGTTATTTCTTTGAAGACGTATTCATATAAATAATTAAGATATTGGTGAACCTATCGTATTAAGAAATTTACAAACTAAAAAGTTGCGATTACAATGTAATATCTCATCAATAAAAGAAAATATTTCATCAAAAACACATATTCAAAAGCATACAAATATTGTACTATGATAAACACATATCATATCACTAAAATAATATAATCTATTAATAGAATATTTATTACAGTCATCTCTAGGACTTTGAATATCATGCTAACTTTACATAGCTTGCCCGCAGTATTAAGATAAATTTATTACAATGGCTTTACATACTATGTTGAAATATTATTCACACTAGATATAATACCCGGATTACTGTTTCAGCACAATACATGTGAATGCATTAATATGGCCATCGACAAACAGGCCTCCAATGTTTTTTAAAGATTCGCAAAAGGTTTACAAATATTTTTTAATGTGACAGGAATATTTAAAAGTAAGTGCCCAAAATGAAACATTATCTGAAAAAAAATACGTTGTTCTTGTCTCTGTCCAAATTTTGTTTAAGCCCAAGTCTTTTTTGGCACGTTTCTTGAACAGTACCAGTCTATTCACCATGATTTAAAATTTTATTTTATGAGCCAATAAAACTCGTCTTATTATGCAAAGCCATCTGCCACACGATAACAGATGAGGATTCTTTTCTAAGATTCGTAACATCACTCTACCCTTCACCGAAAAACTTACAAACGTGTACAATATTTTTGTGTAATTAGCAGCATACCTTACAACATTTTCAGTTCTTTCGTAAGCAAACAAAGAAATAAGATTCTCCAACGCGAAGGTTGAATGACAACTGAAGCTTTCAGTACAAAGCACCGAGAGCAAAGAATCCCATTAATTACTCGTTTTTTAATATACTCTTTAATGGTTTCCAGAAAAAAATTTAGCCACTAACACTTTTATCAAACTATATATCGTTGTAAATAGTGCACCAAGTACTTTTAACTGTCAATATGTAAACAAAATTCAATAGCATATTTAAAAAAATATATAAATTTAGTTAATAAACATATGCAATTATTTTTAAAATTTATCTATATATCATTGTAAATAGTGCACCAAGTACTTTTAACTGTCGACATATAAACAAAATTTAATAGCATATTTAAAAAATTAATAAACATATGGAATTATTTTTAAAATGTATATTTACAATCCAATTTGATAGTTTCGTCACTAGCAAAAAAAGGTCGATCAGTGTCCAAATTCAATGAAGATCCTGGGCCGGCATCTGAATAGATATCACTAGGTGCTACGCCAAACATGGGGGAAGAACCAGGCAAAATATCAGAACTGAAATGGTGCACATGTCAAATTACATTCACATAAAATACGGAAAGCGTGGTAAAAACAATATTCTATAAGCCTTATTAGTTATTATTTTACAATTAAGAATAATGAAACAATAATAAACATAAGCAATCAACATTTTAAAATGATGGTTTATAAATACAGTTAAGCAATTCTGAAATTTGTAGTTTGTAATTCCAAAAACAATCCCTGGAATTCTTAAAGGGCTCTTCCCACAACATCATATCATACCAGGACCGTAATAGGAATCCATCAAGCATGAAAAGTAACATTCCGAATACTATTATGTCCACTTCAATACATCAACTGCATTTTATGCCCATTCGGTACCTGTTCAATAGCGTACAGTACTTGTTTTATTGGTTGTTGTATTTATTTCGCAAACGAGTTCATATTGCATTGATGCCTTGAGGTATTGTCAATTTCTTTGAAATAATAAAATAGATTTAATTGTTAGAAAATGATCTTTTGGAGAATTGGCAATGATTTCTATTATTTGGAACGAGGAAAAAAAGAAAGCCAAGGAAAGACTAGACACTATAGGATTCACGACATTGTAAAAGAATGAGAAGCCGAGGGAGAATATTGGGCATTATTGTAGGTACATAGTTGATGACGGAGAAAAAATCTTTTTAGTGTTTTTGTATCTCACTATTCCAACTGGATGTATTGCTGAGAGAAAATGAAAATGATATTTTGAAAAGAAACACCAACTTTAGAGAAAGTCTCTTATCTAAAGAAAAACTTGCTGTAATCTATGGTAAGTGAAACAAATCTTTTGTACTAAATATATTGTAATTAAATCCGATTTACTTAATGTATTTTATGTATTACTGAATGTTTTCGCAGTTATTTTATTCAAATACATTTTGTGACTGATGATTCCAATCATTAGTAGACATATTATTCCAATTTTCAGGAGACTTGGGCGAAAACCTTGGTAACACACTTGGTAGAAAACCTCATAACTTCAATAGTCATAGTTATTTGGAAATGCATATAGAGTTGAAGGCATAAAGCTAGGTGATGCAAGCTGCTGCACAAATGTGAAAAGATTTTCTTGTGTCTGATATAATTAAAAAGAAACAATCTATAGCTTCCCATGCTCCCAATGTGGAAGTTTGTTTTGCTTGTCTAATAATTTTACCATTAATACTTATAACTTTAACCTTTTTCTTTGTTGCCTTTACTATTTCATTATGTTGTGGGTTATTATTTTGGACATCATTTTCATCTTCTTTTTTGAATTACAGCACTCATAGTATTGCTAGAATCAGCAATATCTACACCAGCAGCAAGGTTTCCCCATTGTCAGAGGTAGGGTTCCGGATTTCATGTGTTCATATTTTTGTTAGGCAATAAATGGCATCTCATCTTCGTACTTCCGTTCCTTAATATCTTTTTTTAGTGTATCCATTTATAAGAGATTATATAAAAATTAGTAATTACGAACAAATTGATTAAATTTCGTCTTCCTTATTTATTGTGGATACGGGTGCATTCACTGACCATCAAAAAACTAATGACTTATGGCCGACAGTGACAGCAAAGCAAAGTATTCACGGGTATAATACAGAGCTTACATGGCAACAATGCGGTGAGTTGCCTGCACACAACAGCTTGGCGACATCACGTGTCATGCACAGAGAGTATTGCCACTGGCAATATATTCTTGCCGTAGAATTGCTAGCGGTTCAGTCATGGCATGTTACAGTACTAACCGATAACGGAATGGTCTAGTGGACATTTCCTTGATAGTAATTCATACAAGGATACTTTTTTGTATGTATCAATACGGGTTACAGTCACTGTATGCTATGTTGTAGTGAGAAGTCTTTCAGGCTTAGTAAACTATCAAATTTTTAAACATGATTGTCTTATTTTTGACTAGGTTCATTTTTCAACTAGACGGAATTTACCATTTAAGCTGAAAAATAAGAGAGAATATCGTGATATAAGCTGTATAATGTATATAAGTGAAAATGCTTACTCAGTATTTCTATTTTAACCTTCTCCGCGTCAAGTATAAGAATACTCTAGTATATAATACTTTTTTCTAAGTACAAAAATAAATTTATCTCAACAACTCATGAAGATTTTACCACAAATTGAAAAATGTGTTGTCCGATTGTATTGTGACATTTTTGTACAGTTTTTATTATAGAATTTTTGTAGAAAGAGAAATTTTTCATTTCCGTGCTTAGTTTTTGAGATTAATGTAAACTGGCTATTTTGTGTCCAATACAAGATACGTTAGATAATTCATATATTAAGTTAGACTTCCAATCAAAATGATCACTTCTAAATTGCATCAAAATACATGTAATAAACTATACCTCGGTGATCCTCTCTTATTACGGTTGCGGAGAACTTGACCTATATGACTATTCGGCAAGGCCATCAGTTTCTCAGCACATATTTGCTGATATGATATTTTACCCAAAAAATATCCAACAACTACTGCAGCCGCGACCTTCGGCCAAGCACCATATCGAATACTAGGTTTGAAATAACCTGTAGAAAGGAGTAAAATTGCAATCGCATGTGACAATACATAGATTCAGTCTCTGTAAAATTTAACGCAAATTTTATGTACTCACACAAAAATATTATTTCTAAAATAGTAAATTTTATTTAATTCTCTGAAACTTTAATACTCTGTTTTCTGTTTGAAAAATAGAAAATAAAAACTATTTTTTATATTACATTTTTCAAAAAAAAAATAAAAAAGAAATTCAAATAACTTAAAATTCACTCGCAATCACAATAAGCTAAAAAAATTTAAATAAACAATTTCATTTTCATATTAACCTTTAGTTTAATATGGCTCTAATTAACGATATTGATTTCACAACATAACAATGCTATGTCTTATTTTTATTCTAAATTATGCTTTAAACATTTTGTGTGAGGTTATTTTTAATGCTGTAAAGCTGAAAATAAAGACTCATCAAAAGTTGATTGTCATCACGCATTAAGGTAATATTAGCAAACAAATACATATTGTATAATGAAGATTTCATAATGTTAGAACAAAACTTTGTCAGGCAAGTCTTCATAGTGAGGAGATTCTGCAATTCTTTAACTGCAATTTACTCCTAATTATAACTTATTAAGAAAAAATTTAAGTAGAATCTAGAAAGTCTTATGAAGAATCAAAATAGCAAAGATTAACTAGTGCTTTCTTTAGCACATAATTCCAATTGATTCAATATTGATTAACTTTCATATCTTTAAAACTTTTTAAAATTAAATTTTTATTGCCATGTCTCATTATAAGATCTTATCTAGATTCCAATATGATTAAACAACTTGTAGACAACCAAACTTCACATTATCTTTCAAGAAACGCTATCAAAACAAACTATGTTTATTAATGATGCAATGTTAGGAAAATGAAAGACTTATCAAATAGCATTCCAATCATTACAACTGTATAATTTAATAGAAATCAACAGTCTTATAGACAAATCAAACTTCATAATGTAAATGAAATAAAATTTCTGTTGCTAATTCTCTTTCCAAACCACATAATATTGGTAATTTGTACTTGTCACCTAAACATTCAAGGCAATACATAACAAATACTATTTATAAAAAAATATATACCATTTATGGAATTTGCAACGTGTATATTCGCAAGAGTGCAACTGGGTTTTAATAATAAATAAAAGTCGCATTAAGTCTGTATTTAATATTCGCCTGACGCAATTTATTAAACTGTTATTGTACTTTACCTTTTTGAACTGCCATGTAACTTCCAATACCAAGCGCTGTGCCTATAGGAAGCGATCGCTGAAAGAAGCTTTCGTTATTGCATTCCTCTAGCACAGCCAATTCTTCCTTAGTGAATTTATACATCGGCTATAATAATTTTAAAAAAGGTTAGGTTCGAGAACTTATAAATTAATTTTATATTTTATCTTACTTTTACGTACTGTTCTATGTGGCGCTAAAGTTGGTGATTCAATTCTTGGAGCTTCAGGCATATGATCTCCAGCATCATATGCTTGGTCACCCATTTTTCACCTAAATTCTCTTATAACGATAACAACCAAGAACTATTGATACAGACATAGATGTGCATGTAGTTTTCAAATGACAGTTAATCATAGATTATTTATCACTTACATATGATCGAAAATATCAATAGACAATATTGTCTATAATTTTATTATTTACTCCACTTAACCGAAAGGTATACTTAAAGAACAATTTATTTAAATCGATTAATCGAAGATCCGTAATCAAAAATAATAAAATTAATTATTAACGGATTATTTATTACAAAGTCGACTCATGGCCCAATTCTTATTTTCAGAGAATCACTGTAACGATTCATATCAGTTTCAACAAATGATATGAAATAGATAAAATAAAATATAAGTATTTATTATATCTTAAAGACATTATTTATATCTTTTACTGTAATATTTATTCTTTTGCGTAGATATTATTTAGCAAATTAGTGTTGTTGGGGAAAAGAGAAGTAAAATAAATTTGTTGATTCTCTTTCGTTTTTTTTCAATGAATTATTTTATTGAATTAAGTTAACACAACAAAACTGAAAGCAATAATAATAGAAGTTAGATGAAATGAAAAAAAAATTCGATAATAATTTCACAGTACAAGATTCTGTATTCTACCATTATAATTTACGATGGATGAAGGAAGTATACATCATATTTGTTGAATAAAAAAATGGCGTTAATATATGGGATTGGCTGTTAAGTCGCGATAAATACAAATCTCAAAAAGTTTGAACGCTGAAGTGAAGTTCAAGCTCATGGTACACATATCAATAATGCACGGTACATATCCGGTATGCAAATAACATTTTTCCAATTTGAGCGTAAGCAAGAGGGTTCTTAAAGTTCCCCATAAAGCCTGAACGACATCTTTGATTTTTTCCTGTGTTTTTTTCAATGTGCAATATAAAGATTTGGTAACATCAAAATTCCGATGACTCGTAGCGTATGAATAATCATGTTATTAAACATTGTTTTGTTCACAGAAACAGATAGTCTTGTCATGAAAACAATAATCTCTTTATACGCATTTTGTCTTTGACTACCTTTATAGCCCGCGTGTACTACGTTTTTTGCTCATTTTATAAGAGTATAATGTGTCCACAGAATTATTACACAGCCACCGCAGTTTCAAATTTCGCGCCTAACCTAAATCGAATTATTTGTGTGTGCGTAAATATACGATAGGGTAAGTTTAGTGGCATTGAATAATGTGGACAAGGATGCGATAATCTTTGTATAATTTTAACAGATTCCATTTTTAAAACTTTTAATTTGTCAACATAACTAAACCAAAAAAAATTAAATTAAAGTAACAAATATTAACAAAAAAGTTAAATCACATCAAAAACAGATAAAAGCTTTCCTTGAGTATTTCATTTACAATGAGAAGAGTTAGTTACCACAAACAATTTAATAAATATTTTTATTTTTATAATAATAAAAATAACTAAAATTATAAATTAAAATATTTTAAAACAAAAAAGTTATAAATTTAAACTTAACCCTTAACTGGTATCGTAAGTTTGACAAACGTAACTGGTATTGTGGGGGCCGCGCGGTCCCCGTATGATTTTTGCTTCTAGCAAACAAATTTTAACTATGTACTTAATTAAATGCTCATAAATGACAAATAATAGGCTCGATTTATGAAATCAATTACTTTTTATTTTTATAAATCTTCTTACTTATTTATTACAAGAGATCACAATAGTAAACATTTTTTGGTAATATTTTTTTTAGGTTAATAAAATATATATGAAACTTATTGTTTGGAAAGTTATAACCAAAAATAATATTATTTTACTTAATCTAGAATATGTAAACTTAAATAAAAAATAACGCTTTATAGTCTCTTATTAACATTTCACAAAAATCTACTTGAATCTTCCCTTAAGACTTATGAATACAATAACAAAACTTTGTTCAGTCTTGACAATTATCACAGTGTTTTTGTGCTACTATGTACTTTGCAAATGAATTTTGAACAATTATTGCACTTTGTAGCAAATTTTCCATCTTTTTTTCTATCACATAAGTGACAGCGTCCTCTTTTCAAGACGTTTTGGCTTGAAGTAGCAACATTAGACGTCGAGGGTAATGACGCCACGTTAGCTGCTAAGAAATGATCAATTATATCGCGCAAATTTCTGGGGTACTTCAAACACTCAGCTTTTCTGTTTGTGATGTGTTCTTTGATGAGTTCTACCCCAACGGATTTTATGTAGTTCTTTCGCTTCATTCTTTTCTCAGTGTTTGAACCTTTCCACAAGACATAGCCGTTCACGCAAGCAATATTTAGAATACCAGCAAATACTACACTTGGCCAACGTCGTGTTCTGCGAGCTACTGAGTAATTGGAGCATTTTTGATCTAAGGCATCCACTTCACCTTTTGTGGAGTTGTAAAACTCAATAATCTCCGGTTTCTTTATACGTTCAATAACAGTTTTGTCATGTTGCATTGAAGAAATCATTACAACGCTTCGATTTTTTTTTGGCACAAAAGAAGATAGTGTTATTTTAGCTGTAAATCCAATAACACAAGATCCTGGTTCTCTATGCTTATGTGGTTTGAATGCAGTGGGAATTTCACGTTTGTTTTTTCGTAAAGTCCCAACGTACGTCAATTTTTTTTCGAGTAATGCATCAACCAACTCCACCGAAGAAAACCAGTTACCTGCTGTTATGTTCCTGTTTGATCTAAAATCGGGGAAGCCAACTGTAGTACGGATTGTGTAGGAATAGATGGTTGCCCTCTTATACGTTCCTGCTGTTTACCTGTATATATGAAAGCGTTATATAAATAGTGAGTCTTAGCATCACACATGCATAATATTTTGATGCCGTATTTAGCAGGCTTTGATTTCATGTACACTCTGAAAAGGCATCGGCCTCGGAATGGACATAACATTTCGTCAGTAGTGATATATTCTGAACAGTAATTTTTTTGGCAGTTTTCTATAAACTTATCAAATATTTCAGAAATTAGTGCTGCGCGATTCACAGCCTTTCGCTCCTCTCTTGATTCAATATCATCAAACCGAAGATTTGACAAAATAAACAAAAATCTTTTCAAAGACATGATAGCTCTAAAAATATCACGACCTGTTCCGTCTGTAGCCCACAAAGATTCTACGTCTTCATGTCCTGATTTGAACACTCCTGTCAACAGCAAAATACATATAAAAGCTTTCATCTATGTAACAGATACGTGGTTCGTCCAATATGCAACCGCAGTAGTCTTTTCCGATTTCTCGGTAATCTTCTCGTTGGTGTAGTTGGTTATAATTTGTATAATGTTATTATCAACTAGCAATTCGAACGATGCCTTGGTAGTAATATTACTTTTAGATGCAGCGGGACCAATCAAACCAGGTCTTTGCCTTATTATATTATGCTGACGAGTACGTGAAGGTGCTGGTGGATATTTAGACCACTTGTAATTATTTTTCCGTAGTAGCTGGATTGACTAGGTCCTCCAACATTTTCATCTTCACTTTCTGAGGAAGACGCTTGAGTATCAGAATCCACGTCGCCATCATCGTCAGAATCGAGGGTTACTGGATCTTCAAAATAATTTAAAATTTCACTATCACTACATTCGTCTTCTGCTCTGGCTGCAATCACTGATTCGGAATCAGAATCTTCGTTTACGATCTCTCCTATTATTTTATCACTTAAAGGCCACGACATCTTGATTAAATAACTGTAAAAAAGAAGAAACAAATAAAAAGTATAATGTCAAAAAACTAATGTAACTGGTATCGTGGGGGCCGCGTACACCCCAACACGTGCATACCTGCGTCCTGGTAAGAGGTGCAGCGCCCAACGTCCGTCACCCGCCGCGAATAGCGACGTAACGAGAATACTTAAAATGGCGGCTGCCCACGATGTTTAGCTTGTTAGGAAATATAGAAAATGTTATGGGTGGGGGCCGCGCGGCCCCCACGATACCAGTTAAGGGTTAAATAGTAATGGATAAGAAGTTTGAAATTATTTCAAAACTTACTTTATTAAGTAAATTTCATTTATTTTATCTTCTATATCAGAGTTTTATAAAAAAATATTTTAAGTACAAATATTTTCAAATTTAAAAGAGTTAATTAATTAATTTAATTAATGTAGCATAATTATTGAGTATAATTAAAAATTACCTTTTATTCGTTTTTTAAGAAAATATAATATACTTTTTCAAAAAAATAAAATAAATTTTAACTATTTTATGGGATAATCTTTAAAAAAATTATTTCATTTAAATTAAACAAAATATTTGGAGTAATGGTTAAGGCATATTATTATGATGTTATTCATATTTTTAAAATCGTACTATTGAAGAGGTATAATGATTCTAACTTTTAATTATATTACATGACATTTTTAATTGCATTGTGAAAGACAGCTAAAAATACTCAATGATATCTTATTTGATGAGATACGCAAAAAATCTATCTAACATTTTCATAATTTATTAAACGCATACACTTATAAAATATGTTTAATCACAAAATATTAGAAAATGACATAACTACCGCGCTTTTTAGAATTCCGTAGCAAACTAGGAATTTTATGATGGAATTATAAGGTTCCTAGTGTGCTACGGAACTCTAAAAGTAGCCTTCATTTCTATCGATATAAAATTGTGTTCGACGATACTAAACCCAATTAATTTCATCGACATCGATAAGAGGATAATACTAGCGTAAATATCAAATAGATACAAATATCACAAAAACTCCGTAGATCGTGATATTTTAATGTAATCTTTTATTTTACGTGTCCTTTATTTTATGCAAAGGTATATTATTCTGTAAATTGTCATACATAAAATAATGATTTTTGTGAGGGTTTTTGAACAAAAAATACATAAAAATCCATTATTTGCTAATTACCTGTGAAATGTGCTAAATGCACATTATTTCAATGTGTAGTGCCGCATTCAAGAACAGAACAAATCATTATTGTTCTAAACACACTTATTTTAACAGTATAATAACGGATAAATTCAAAATAAAAAAAAACGATAATTTAAAAAAAAAGGACGCAAATTTCCGTGACAATAAGAGCGATTTGTGCTACAAAAAATGGTTCAACGATTTTTATTTCACTACCCAACGTCGCTGCTATACATTATTGCGTTTTCTCACCTTTATTCGTCTATCTAGTATAATAAGTCTATTATTTAGATATGCATATATAAAATAACATAATTAATTAATCACTATTATACTCACGTTATACGATTAGCTTTATATGGCAAATAGCCATGCTACGTCATATTCCCACCATAAGATTGTCGGTATATTAAGGTAAAAAATTATGATACATACTATATTAGCATTATAGCGGTTATATACAATATGTATATGATATTTGTATTCATCAGGGTTCAAATAAACAAAATCGATTACTTCACTACGTCAAGAATGTGGGGTAAAAATACAAAACGTGTTACTTGTTGACAAAATAGATTAATAAAGAAAATAAAATTATATACTCACGTTAAATTTGAATTAATGTGGTTAAGTATAGAAGCGTCACAGAATTACGATCATTTACGTGCTCTAATGTCCTTTATTAAATGACCCAAATAGCTATCGGGAATGGCCATAAATTTTTCTTCACATCTTGATTGGTAAGAAATTTTACCAATAATGAAGCCAACAATATAAGCGGATATTAGTTTTGGTGCTACTCCGAACCTTGCATTACGCTTCCAACGCCCTGCAACAAAATGTTAATATAATTTTCAAGGAAAGTTAACTATAACGTCTAGTTAAAATAAATTAAATGTTTGTTACCAGTTTGTATGAAATAATATGTAGTAGTCATTAAAAGTGTTGAAAATGGTAAACATCTGAAATAAAAACTTTCTCTAGCACATTCTTCTAATGCTCTCAATTCTCGTGAGCTAAATTCATAGTGTCGCTAAAAAAAGAAAATAAAATTAATCATTTATTGAAGCGTTTTGTTTGAAATAACACATTTAAAAACTTTACCAAAATATGAGCAGGGTCATGAGGTTTATTTGAATCCATTAATTTTAGAAAAATGATATTGAATGAGACATTTCTAGGTAACTTGGTTTACTATTTTTATTTTATTAGTTTATAAATTTTTATATTTTCTGTAAAAGAGGTTTTTATCCATAACGAATTTTGGTGACAAAATGTATATTTTTTTTGGAATGGCAATTGTTATTTCTTTTTTGGAACGGCAATTGAATAAAATTTTTTAATGACAGCTATTATTTTAGAATTACTTTTAAATAAAATATAAGAGCGCATGTCTCACTTAAAAATAATTAAATCTGTTAAAGTAAATAACATTTAGGTTTTATATTATTTAACTTTTTTACTTATGCTATAAAATATAAATTTTGTGTAACGAGGTGTTAAGTAAATCTTATTTATATTCTATTTGAACACTGTTAAATAATTGGTAATATTGCAGATTACTTTGATATTTGTCGTGAAAATAAAAAAAGACTTATATGAATAATTTCGCGTTTATTAGAATTATCAATTACCTATCTATTTTGTATTTATAATATGGCAAATCCTTATAAATCAATATATCTTCATTATGGCCGTATCCATAGATCAAAGGTACTCTATGTTCTGTGGCCATATCAATAAGTGTACTACCGCATCTGTTCTGTGAAATGTTTGTGTATTCTTGTATATTGTATTCATTTGTCTATGATTTGTATATATCTTGTGTGTGACGTGAGATTACATTTTTCGTTTACTAATAATAACGCTATAAACACTGGCGTAATAAAAAATTCAACCTTTGTTAATCGTCATTTATTTGAACGTGAAATAATTTCTTTCTTATAATATTTAATTATCTTTTATCGTACATAATGATATGTACCAAATTACAATCTCCTTTAAATGTCAAGAAGCAAAGAACGATTTCCATATTTGTTCATCTCGTTGAAGAAGATAAAACCTATACGTATAATATCAATGAAAATTCCAATATTCTTAAAAGCTTGACCAATTTCATCATATTTCTGGTAATTGCACCTATCTAAATAATAATAAATTCTGTATATTATTAATATTTTGATATGTAATAACTTTTTCAATTTAATAAATTTTAAAGTGTAAAATGGTAGGAACTATTAACACTTTGCACGAATACTTTTAACTTTCATTAATATTGATATAAATATTGCAAAATAATTTGAACTCTGCTGTGTCTCTTACTGCCAATCATGTAAGTATATGTATTATTTTATAGTTATTTTTTGATATAATTTCAGATGATTCAGATTAATTTAAAAATAGAGTACAATTTTTGCTTGATAAACGTAATTAACGAAGATGATACAGAACAACTCACTTCTGATGCTGAGTTTTTGAAGTCGATTGACGAATCTGAGGAATTGGGATTCCATTTGCTTCTGTTTGGAGCTTACATCAATGATAAAGAAGCTTCTGTTATGACATCCTCTGATTTACCTATGCAAAATGTTGAAAAGTTGTTTCATGTCAACAAAGCCATTGCAAAAGCTTCTGATACAAATATGAGGCTTAATCCACTTTTTTTTGCAAATAAATCTGAACAGGTTAGTTTGCATACTTAAATCATCTTTGTTACTTAATCATTTTAAAATTGTTGTGCAAAAATTATTTCAATTTGAATTAATTTTTAGAATATTAGTCTTTATCTATTTTTAGAATTAGTCATGTAACATGTATTGCACAACCTTATTAAAGTTCGAAATAATAATACTTTTAAATTGTATGTAAAGGAATATTCATATTTAGCCAAGGATATTGTTAGTTATAACAAATGTAATAAAAATTATTGCAATGTTTATCCAAAAACATTATAAAATATTTCTTAAACTCTAGCATTTATATTCCTTGGGTACAATTATATTATAGTAGGTATAAAGATTTTAGTTTGTTATTTGATAAATCTATGTAGAATAACCATGATATTTGGTTTTAATAACTTTTTAATCATTCCTTCAATAGTATTTATTTTCAAGTTCGTATTACTGAATGTTTTGTAGACATACAAACGTTTTAACTAAGAAAGACATTTATTTAATATATGTAGACATTTTACTTTAATTTCATAGAATATATTGCGCAATGTTGATTAATTTGTCAGTTATTATATCATATAAACACTTCATGAATTACTCAGTTTATACTCAGATACAGATTCATGCTTTAATTTCTTTAAATCACAATTTTAAAAGTATTGCGAATGATATATTATTTTTAACTTAGCCATGCGAAATTTATTGTAATATTTGATGATAAAAAGTTTTATTGTTAATTTCTTTAATGGCTGCCATATTTATGCTGTGATTTATAATTTCTGTTAATACTGTATGTGTATCAAATTTAGTTAATTACATATATTTTCAAGGGCCATTATTTTTTTGGTAATTTTACTATTTTACTCTTTGTTAAGTACTGGCAAGACTATATGAAATGTTTTTTTTTTTAAACGGTAATTTTACCAATCCAGGCATTGTTTTTTTATGTTTTTGATCTGATAAAAATTACAAGTATCGTGAGGTTTATGTTATAAACAGCTTGACTTATAGTTTATTCTATCATACGGAAGGCTCTGATCTTTAAGATGATTATCCTCTTAGAGTATGCATCTGATTAAAGCCACTATTATTATTAAATCCTTTTTAGTACATTATATCTATTTAAAATCACTTTTGTTATTCAATTCTTTTTATTACTTACATTCACACGCCTTAAATTGGATACCCTTTTGTATATGTACTTCTTTCTTGTTGCGGTGCATACATTAATTTCAGTAAGTTCTGTGATTGCATTATATTTTATTTTTGAACTTGAGTACACTGTATCTTTGTTTGAAAGATTGTTGACTACAAGGGTTTCTTTAGCATAGTTTCACCTCACAAATGTTTCAAATTTTCATATGTATCATGTTATCGCTGCATATTTGGTCCTGTGATCTGGTATGATCATAAATACTACACTTGTTTTATTTTACCATGGCCGAAAAAATTATCAATGTTATTATGGGTTTAGGAATAAAAAAATTGTTATGAAATTACTTATTACCAGAAAATCATACCTTTTTGAAATCTGTGTGAATTGTAGATATTTTTGAAATAAAGTTCCACAATGTTGCCATACATCCTTTTTACACTAGCATTGTTCAAAAATAACTTTTCATGTGTTGTAATTGAAAAAATGCACATGCGTTTAATTTTTATGTTGCCAATAACAACAAATGAATAACATTTTAATTAGTCAGACGAATATTCTCTTACAGATCTTCGGCAGTAAAAAAGCAGAAAATAGTAATAACACCAACTAAAAAAAAATTTTTTTCATGACAAAAATTACAAAAATTAAAAAAAATCGTATCTCTAAAACTATTAGGCCTAACATAATAAAATTTATTGTTTCGTATGTGTAATAATTCCCTCTATCGCTGACATTTCGTTGGTCCACTCCTTACGGGACACTTGTGTAAATTGTACTATTCCTTAGGTTTTTACTCTGCTGTTGTTTTTGCATGTTTTCACGCAACACGTCTCCATATTTAAAACTTTATAGATAAACATTTTGCAAAATGTCCATATTGACTTACGCTACTAGCAATAGCGAATACTACTTGCAATACCCAATGGCTATCATCTGCAAGTGTTTTAAAGACATGTGCCATTTTTAATATCCAGCTGGCAGGGCGCTTTGCTCATTATAGTTGTTCTATTTGTTATTTATCCTGTGACATATCCTTAATATTGTTACTAGCTGATTATATGATATTTATGTTAATTATTAGTTAAATTTTTCCCTTCAGATTACTTTCAGAAATCCTATTTCACTCAAGCCTAAAACACAATCTGCTTTACAAGATGTTGGTTTACAATATGAAGATCAAGGCGTCGAGATTATTAATTTGAAGAGTATCGAAATGAAAGAGGAATATGATAATGAAAATACTGCAAACGAAGTCAAAACAATCCAAACTGATATTCAAAAGGCTCATTTGACGATACAGAGTACAACAAGTGGTCCCAACAATCTAGTGATCCACCTTGAAGAGAAGGACACTAATTTCAACTCAAACAAGAAACTGCAAATTCAAAGTACCGAATATGGTACGAACAATTTACATGTACATATTGACGAAAAAAATTCAAAAGATCTCGACTGTGGAAATAGAGCCATTGTAGATGAAAGCAATTCAAGTGAAAATGTAAAAAGTCTAAAAGAAGGACATAAAGTCATTCAAAATCAGAAGATATCACCAAAAGTAATTGAAAAAAGGACAAATTTAGTTAATCATAGGTTTGATCAAGCCTGCGAATGTTGCGACATTGGTAAGATTCCTTCCCATATTTTTTGAAATGAACACTTACATATCTTTACGTCATTCAACAATGTACCAATGTATAAATAAATAATAAAAAAAAAGAGAAAAGGAAAAAATAAATATATGAATAAATAAATCGGGAGATATGTAGAATTAGTGGTATAACCTTGTTCTACCTTTCAGATACCCTCGCTTTTGTATATTACTGAGAATAACTTCCATTTAATTTTATTACATGCACTGGAACATTTGCATTGTATAACCTCATATAATAACAACAGTTTAATTTATTACCCTCACTAAAATACTTGTATATCGTATAACTCTCGGAAATATAATAAAACCTACACCGCTCCCCTACAATAAACTCACTAACATAAGCAGTGGGAAAACCCACACAAACCCGGCTTTCACTATTGTGTTTCAAACTATAAATGCTGTTGGATGTTTCTAAGAATTAATCTTTGGTAATAGCCCACTTGAAGATGTAATACAACGAAATCTAGGTGGTGGTAAAGAACTTAAAGAAAGTATATAATAATACTACATCACGTAGTTTCATTTAATTGTGAATAATGAAGTTCTAAAAAATGCACGCCAAATATATTGAATGTTAGATTGGAGTTAAATTTGAGTTAATTCTATCGATACAGACTAACCAAATATTTTAGTTCTTTTTTAAATTTCTTGACATATTTATTCTTTATTGCAAGAATTACAAGATACAATTTGTACTTGTGCCCATATGTTTGATGTACAATTCTTCATAAACTACATTTAAAGTGCTTTAATGAAAATATAATTATGATAGCTAAGACTAAGTTTGAAAATAAAAGCGATTATGAGGATCAAATCAGTTTCTAAAGGCTTGCAGTTTCTGGCGAGATATATTTTTTTGGTTTTCCTACCTTTTTGCACTGAAACACAACAGTCTTATTGCCGATTATAATTTTAACTTATCATAATGTAAATAAAATTGATGTTGATTATTGATTGATTATATTTATTGATATTATTTCTGTGTTTTAGATATCACAAATTGCGACATTGATTATGAAGGTAATCGTCCTATCAAGAGGCGGCTTTCAGATGATTCAATACAGTTGAGATGTAAGTTATATCTTTTGTATTACTGTAATGTTTGAAAATTGTCATGATTAACTCTTTTCATAGTGTTGAAATTGGAAGTGTTTTAATATTATGTTAAGATTTTATTTACTTTAGTATAATGTTACTTTACTAAATGTAATTGTTACATACATTTTTCGGCTCTTGTATTTTACTGTCTAGGTTTCAATAGTAACAGTAGTGGAGACGTAGCTTACATATTATTATTGATATTTGAGAAAATATTTTCCTTTCCCACCTTAAGCAACTTTATTCCTTAAATGAAGTCAGGTATAGAATTTCTTAAATTAATGATTTAACCGTTTTAGTGCCATGGTTTTTTATTCATATATACTTAAAAATGCGAAAGAAATCTTGTGTTTTTGATGTCATTTACCCTTGTCTCGAAAAAAAAAACTGTATCTCTTCCAAAAATTATCCAATTTTAATAATTTTTTCGGTGTTTTCTTAATAAAAACGTGTACAAGGATAATAAAATACAAAGAAAATTACGGAAATATATATTGTGAACAAAAATTATAAAAAAAACTGAAATCAAGGTCACATTGTATTTTTGCAGTCCGGTGCATCCTCCGTATCAGCAAAATAATTTTTATCGTCACTATCACTCAAAATTTGCATTACGCCAAATTGTGAGCGCACCACAATGTCACTCCCACTATCACTTTCTTCACAACTTGAAAAATGATAATTTTCACTCAAATTATTTTCGTATTCCGACATTATGGGTTAAAAATTGTCTTTTCCTGGATCCTTTTTATATTGTTACTACTAATAATATTATAATTTGAATTTTATTTAACATGTAGAAAGATAAAAAATTAGCGATGCGTTCAATTGACCTCCCCTACCGTGCGCGAAACAGCGAGCGCCATTGCGCTCGTGGCAAATTTAGTTAGTATATGCACGAGCGTGATGGCGCTCGTCAGCACTCAAACGGTTAAATGAAGTCAGGTATTGAATTTCTTAAATTAAAGATTTAAGATTAATAATTTCTGATGGCTTACCCAATTTTTTAAGGTTTTCAACGTACTGAATATAAAAATTGCTGTATTCTGTAATTATACTTCAGTACAAATTTCAATCTGTGTTTCGGGTTTACAAAAACTCAAAGAATTCATAGTGTTTAGCCGAGATGCCATAGGTTCAACATGTATTTAATGTGCAAAACAATAAATAAAGCTGATCTGTAATCTATGATAAAAGTAATTGATTCCTTTTTTAATCCTTTTCATATTAAATTCTGAAAGTTACTAGCAAGATTTTTCTCAAGATCCAGATTGCATCTGTAAATACTCAATGAAATTATGTAACTTTTAAAATTAAAACTTTTTGATGAGTTGTTCGAGCTATGAACTTTATTAAGATATAAAGTAATTTCAAAACCTGAAAAATAATTCAAGTTTTTTTTCGACCCATAGTTTTTTGGATTCTATATAGAATTTTTAGTCTTGTAAAATGAAAGCTAACTTCTATAAGAGTAATAATATTTAATATTGTTCGGTATGTAATTTGAAAACTATAGTCGCGTGACTTGACCAATTTTTAAATTGAGACTGTAGCCAATATTGACTATAAGGAAACCTTTAATATTCTTGAACATTGAAAACAAACTGGACAATTTAAAATTTAAATATTATGATACTTAGCAGTCATGATCTATCAGAGAAATAAAAATAGTTTTTGATTAGTGCTTAAAGAACTGCTCAACTGACAGAAGTGTAAATGTTTTTAATGTTAATCCAAATCATGATCTATATGTGTGTAAAATATGGTCACAATCGCTCATTAAGTAGAATAATTAGTTAACCACCAAATTGTCAAATGAGCATACTTTGGTATCTATAACACCAATTGAGATAATATTGTTTTGTGTTGACAAAATAACGTCAGCAATTGGACATTTATTCCCCAGCATTCAAACTATTATTTTTATTAAATTTTTCACAAGTTTAAATTTTGTAACATACTCAGTCACATTTGCATTCATTGGATCTTTGTCGTTTTCAAAAAATAAGTTTTGCTTCATCTTTATGTGTTTCTAAATTTTTAAATAATTAAGCTATCTGAGGTAGTGCCAAGATGGATACTGTGCCAGTAGTGGATAGTACATTTATCGAAAAAATAAAATGTGGGTTTACTCTACTATGAACATAGTAGGGAACCAAACAACCTTAGATTTGTAGGGAAAGGTTTATTATAAAAAATACTAACAAATAATAAATTTGAATAATGTTTAAACTAGTATATTACTGCATAATTGGGAAAATTTTCAATTTTCTTTTCTCTTCACTATTTTCAAAATATAATGATGCACTGTTTAACAAAACTCAACTTTTTGAGAATATCCAGTAACTTGGTGAAAATCTAGTTCAAAAAATTTTACTATCTATCATAGTTTGCATGTGATGCTATTTGATTTATTTTTTGGATGCAACTTGGATTTTATTGTTATGTTGGTATATTGTCTGTTGAATGTAGATTGTCTAATTTAATGGGAGGCACTTTTCAAACTTCTTTGTTCTTTTTGTACATTTTCCACTGAATTTTTCTGATGGTTTTTACTTAATAAACGTGTTTCTGGAAAACTGGAAAAATTAGAAATTATTGGAAGGTCAGAGAAAAAGTATTGGTACAATACAAGAAATTTAAAACTACTAGGAATTTAAAAATAAAAATGAACCATCGTTTTACAATCTCACTCACAGGAAAACACTACAGTTGCCTAATTTTGGTGAAAAGTTTGAGTATTTGTATAATTTTTTTGATATTATTATCTTCTATGAAACATATCGAAAAATTGTATAATTTATTTTCATTAACTACATATTTAATCGAGTAAGTGAACAAAATTTCTTCAGCAGAAATCTTGTTTCGACTACTACACTGTAAAAGATATCAGAGCTTAATTGATTGCATACTTTTCATGTAACACAAACATTCTAATATTTTTGTATCAAAAATATGTCGGAAAATTTTTTGGTCGTTAATGAAAAACAGTGTAATGTAAAATGGAACTAAAAAGTAGAATGTGTAAATAAAGCAATTTCATCTTGTGTTCCCCCTAATAGATGGTACATGACCCCCTGATTTCAAGTGCTCATTACTGTACCATTTAATTTAAAGTAGAAATGTTTTGTTTAAGTGTATCAAAAATAGTGTAATCTTTATTTTTTTATTTTTGATATAAGCACTTTTGAAAAATTTTCTAGTAGTTTTTATGTATGTTTATACACATAAAGTAAAACATATTTCTGTCTCCTTCGCACATTCTCAAGTGTAAAAACAAACAAAAATCATTGGTGCCTAATCAAAAATTGCTGAGTTACAGATTAAACTGAACTGCCGTAGGATTGTTTTTATTAAATAAAGTGAAATATTTTCAGTTTCATGAAATATTTTTCAGTTTCATGAAATATTTTTTCACTTTTATCACGAAAATTTACATTGTTTTTAAAGGAATAAAGTAGTTTTCCATTTGAGTACTTCGTACAGTGTTACAGGTAAGTGATATTTGTCCATTCATTAAGTACATATCATAAATAGATGTTTGAGATAATTTTTTTGACTGTGATTATTATTTTGATAGGTTATTAGAAATTTCAAATCGATTTGTTTATTAATATCAAGTACGAATGAAATAAAAATTTATTTTAGCTAAATTATATTCGTTTAACTAAAAGATATTTATTCGAAAGTTATTCTATGAAATTCAGGAATCTCTATAAGTTTCTTATCTAATAGTTGCAGTCATAAATATCATTTTCTTTTAGTTACAGATATTTACTTTAAAAATGTTATAGTGAAAGAAAACTCCATTTAATTCTGAAAAGCTATTGAAAGATAAATTAACGGTATGGCATGCTAAAGTTAAAAAAGATTTTCTTTCTGCCAATTGCAAACTATGTTCATAATCATATAAGCTTATTAATTTCAGGGAGCAAGCCCTTACACTCTACGTGAAGGGAAAGAACTTGCAATGTTGACATTCACGTGTTAATACAAATATATTGGCATTATACTCATCAATTTAGTGCTAGTAAATTCACCTATAGACGAAATTGTATTATCAAAGTCCTAAACATGAAGATGGACATTCAACACCATGTCCACAATAAGCTAAACAGGTGACTACAGTAACGAAACTTTGGACATTTTTTCTATGCTTATCAAAAACACTAACGCCAAAATATTATGGTGTTTGCACATCATCATGAGCCACAGTTCACAATGAAGTGGAAGATAAGCAGTGGAATTGTTTCTATTAATGTTTCCTGATTCAGGAATTGTATAGAAAATGGAACTTGAAAGAATTGGAATTATATACACATTTGTTTTTGGTTCCTTAATGTTAAAAGAAAATCAAGCACTCGAAAGCAGCAGTTTGAAGTACTGCACTAAATCATGAGCTTTGAAGGCAAAACTAGTCTTTTTTAGCAAATACCTAATTGCTTCACACGTGGAATTTTTAACATTGTTTCAATAAAATATTTTGCTGTCTCTATACAAGCCATTTTTGATTACTGTGAATAATAATGATACACCTCATGAAGGATGAAGACGTGTTTAGAAATGTAAGAATTATAAGTTATGAAAACTGAATCCAAATCTCATTAATGCGAAAGAGACTGAATTGGAATTTGCAGTACAAAATTCATTAAGCAATAGTCATGAAAAAATAGAAAATATCGACATTCTGCATTTTAGCTTTGATTCTCTCATAAAATTTTGTATTTTGTTAATTGAGATATCTCCATTGTTTGTAATTAAGACGTCTCCAGTGCTTTGACAAAATGAATTTCTTGTTACGGCAGTAGCAATTAACCTCTATATAAGACTAGAAAGACTATTTAAAGCTTTAAGTATTTTCATGGAAATTACCAGTTCTCAAGCACATATAGTAAAAATTCTTACAATGGCATTAAAAATCTACTTGAACAGAAAATAGAAAATTTTTCTTTAGCAGAGAATCTAGCCATAAACATGGTACCAATGCTTGGCCTAAGCTATATTTTTTCTTAAGTCACCTGTACGCTCAAGGGGTTGATTGATAATCTTTCCAAATAGTGTTTGGTAGCGCAGCGGCAACTCTGCTATGGAATTGTTTTATGATGAGAAACAAAAAGTTTACGTAAATAAAAACTTATTTATGTAGTTCAAAATATAAAGATTTTATGTCAAGAAGCACTGAAAAAAAAAAAGAGACTAGAATGCTGTATCAAAATTGAGAAATGAAAGGTGGTAAAATCTGGTAAAGTCAGAAAAAACAAAAAATTATTGGTGATGCCAAAATAGAAGAGGAATCGTTAAAAACATAAATCGACAAATACGTTTATTAAGAGATAATTATAACAAATATTACTAAATAAAACTTCCATAAGTTCTGATTTCGTGTTTTCTTTGCATTTGAACCTTTTTGCTCTCTTTAAACTGCTGGAAGCTTTGAGTTATGGGCATAAAAATGTATTTATTATAACTATGGTTAGGGATAAACCTAAAAAGAACCTAGAAAAAGTTGTGGATATTTCATTCCGGAAAAAAGTTTAAACAGGATGGCTGTTTAAATATATAGTTGTAAAACTTTATAAAATTACTATAGGAAAGAAACATAGTTGAGTCGACTATGCCTGAAGTAAATTTTCTAAAATCATGATTAATAAATAAGGAAGTGTCAGTTACTTTTGACATACAGTGAATTTCATTTATAATGCCTTTGGACATAAAGACTTTCTTCTGGTAATAGCAACATATCACCTGTGTCTCTTGAATTTAGAATATAATTTCCTAGGAAATTTGCTCTGAAAATTGTATAAGCAATTTTTGATATAATTCTAATAAATTCTATACAATAATAATACTCTTTATATAGTACTGATTTTGTTTATAGAGACTGCTGCTAGGATGTTTTTTGTAATGAATTCCTAGTAGTCCTATGCAGATGTAGTGACCTTTTGAAATTCAATTGGCAGTGATACAAAAGCTCCGGACATTATCTTTTGTTTACGTTCACGAATGGTCAGTATGTGTTAGCACCAAACTTTTGTTTGTTGAACTGCTGTTATCTTTTGTTGATTGTAGATGATAGGTAGGTTAGTTAGGGGAGGGAGTTTGTAATACACATCAGTTACAAATAAGCCTTGTTTGAGTTAACTGTGCTGTTTCTTGTCGAGTAGAAAATATGGCACCTACAACTAGCCAAAGACACATCATTGTTAAAGAAAAAATGGGAATCATTTCGAGACTCAGCTATGGTGAAAATAATATTGGTGAAAAGAATTCAAAGTATCAAATTATCTTTAAAGAACAAAATGTTCGCTGGAATAATCACCCTTATGCAATAACGTATAATATACCTACTTATGTTATAATTAAAATAAATGCATAATAAATACATTGTGTATAAATACATAAATACATTGTGTATTATGTATCACAGATCCCCATATTTGCATATTACGACTTGTAGATAATAGCATCATAATTTTAAAGATCCCTGAGTCGTTGTTATAACCGAAATGCAATGTATTTAATTAATCCATTATAATTTAAAGTAGAGCAGAAAGGCTAAATAATTTGGTAATGGGCTTGGATTATGCTTCAAAAATTCTTCCGTCACTATTCACAAACACCACAACAACACTCTACAGTCACTTTTTGTTCAAGCATCAAACTTTACATTCAACTGGATTCTGGTATTAGGATGGTCCTCACTTACTTATTTCTAATCTTCTCAAAAAGTTCTGCTTTTCTTAATCCCAAACTCCTGATATTCACTTCATTTCAATTTCAAAAATTAAGAAGAATAAACCCAACTTCGAAAATACTTTAAACACACACACATAAACACCCTATAACCCGACCAAGTGCGCGGACATGTTATTAAAGTAGTTTCGAAGTTGGGTTTATTCTTTTTGATTTTTGGGTATATAGGCCTTATTTGTGCCAAGTAACTTTGATTTTTAATTTTAGTAATATTTCCTATCAATGTGTAATATATAATTTATAAATTGTGTAATATAGGTAATTCTAAAATAACTATCTTTTCCACTTAGAAGTGAAGTGCATAAAGGTGTACATTAAAATGTACGGATGGTCACATAAAAATAAGTTAAATAGCTAAAACTTTATTTTTCATTGTTATTACTCGTAAATGAATAACCTTTTGAATGTGATTGTTAATTACAATATGTTTATTAAAGACATTTTATTTTTAGTTTCTACACAAAACATTAATAGCACTTCTTTCCTTCTTTGCAGCTCCTGATGCGCCTTACCTATCATATGCTAAACCTTCAAGTAATTCAAAGACACGTATGTAAATACTTTCCAACCTCTACTCGCTTATATATATAATTTACTGTTTACAATATTTGGACGCATTTTACAGGCTTTGTGTATCATATATCTATATATATAGACAATATAACTTTTTACAGTTTATAGCTCTTAAGTCTGAAATAGAATATTTGAGTAAAAAATTAGGAAAATAATTTATCGGCAACGGTCTTCCTTACTTAAATTCTAAATTTAGAACTTTGCAAATGGCCCCCTCTGCAATAACTTTGAACCTCATCGACAAATTCTATACTTCCTTACAATATCAAGTTATATATATCAAGTTATAAAATAACATTACTCCCTTTATATAAGTTTCATTGTGACTGCCATACCATATCGATTATATTGGTTTGGTTCATTTGGTGTATAAAAAGCACACCCATGAAATTGGACAAATATAGCTTTTATTGTGATTAAAAAAATTGTACCAATTCAAAGTAATCAAGGTACAAGGAGGCGTTTTTAAGTTTGCGGAATGGAGGATAAGGAGTGAGAATAAAAATACAAACTTATTTTTCTTTTTCAATATATTCACCTGCTGCCCTAACACATTTTTCAGATCTTTCAATTAGCTTATGTATACCTTCATAAAAAAATGTTTCGTCTGCCCGAAAAATAAGCTGAAACTGCATCCTTCACTTCTTCGTTGCTTGAAAATTTCTTTCCATGAAATTATTTTTTAAGGTTTGGGAACAAATAATAATCACTAGGAGCCAGGTCAGGACTGTAGGGTGGGTGTTCTAAAATATCGAAACCCCCCTTGTGCAGGGCGGCCAGCGCAATGCGGCTCTTGTGAACGGGCACATTGTTGTGCAAAAGCAGGACACCTTTGGTAAATTTTCCCCTTCTTTTTTCTTAGATTGCTTTTTTCAACCTCTCTAGAATTGACGCATAGTATTATCCGGTTATGGAAACACCTTTATCTTTATAATCCGTCAACAGAATCCCTTCTGACTCCCAAAAGTCTGTCACCATGATTTTTCCAGCGGACTGTGACACCTTAAACTCATTGGGTGGTGGTGTGCCTTTTTTGTGCTACTGCATTAAGTCTTGTTTAGACCAAGTTTCATCTCCAGTAAAAATTCGACTCAATAGTCCATCCTTGTCTTCACTACAGAGGTCCAAAAACGCACGAGAACACTCCATGCGGCATTGTTTTTGAGACGGTGTGAGTATTCTCGGCACCCATCTTGTACTGATTTTTGTCATGCGAAGATGATCATGGAAAATTTTAAAAATTGTTGTATCCGATACTCCAACCATCTCTGCAAGCTGTTTCTTCTTTACTCTGGCATTTTCCAATAATAATTTTTCTACTTTTTCAATAATTTCCGGAGTTGTCATTTCGATCGGCCGACCAGGGCATGGGTCGTCTTCAAGTGAGTCTCTACCTTGTTTAAAGAGACTATGCAACTTGTAAACCATGGTTTTACTCGGGCAAGAGTCGCCATAAACGGATGCCATCTCTTTCAATGTGGTTTGAACCAACTTTCCTTGCTTGGTAAGGAACTTTATAACGGCGCGGTACTCGATTTTTTCCATAATTCATACTTTCTTCCAGATTGAGTTGTTTGTTCGATGATTGTTCAAAGACTAATGATCCGATTATGATAAAACTTGGTATTTATACTAATAATGAGTTACTTAATTAGCTATCATTCCGTTAATCACCTTTACTAATGGCCTACCTTTCCATTCCGCGAACTTAAAAACGCCCCCTCGTATATTACATAAGAACATTACAGAAATATTTATCAGGGCATCTTCTGTTATACAATTCTGGTGTCCATTTTTTGAAATGTCTTCTCATAATTTCCTACTGTTTTTTTTTGTTTTATTTTGTCCCAAAATTTTATGAAATTTTTTTACTGCCTTTACAATTTACTGCTTTATAATTGAATCTACGTGTAAGTGCCCTTATAAAATCCGCAATAGAGAAGTTTTGTTGTCAGAAAAGGCCTGACTTTTATTGTTATACCATTTGCAATAATCAGCTATTAGCTTAGTAAGTTCGCTCATAGAAATCTAAAAAAACAACAAAATATGGACCTTTTTATTGATAATAAACCATAGTCTAAGTTTGGCGTTATATTTAGTAAATTAATTACTATGACTCAATTGTAATTACGGCAGTGCACAATTATGTAATTATTTTTAATGCGACAGAATCATTTCCAGCTCTTAGCCATTTTTTTTCTGATTTTAAGTAAAAGTTGCCATTTTTTATTTACCGATTGTACATAATCAAGATACTAACCAGGGTCACAAGGTGAAAGCAAACACTTTAAATTTTTGGCCCAATATTTTGAAACATTATTAGAATATTTAAAAACATTCTTTGTTTGTCTGCTGTCACCCTACTCATTCAGACTAATAGCACTACACTTGTGAGGAGTTTTCACTAACATTTAAAAAAAAAAGTAAAAATGTCTTCATTTTATTCCCTCGGCCCTTCGTAATACTGTGATATTGGAATCGGTAATGAATTTTTAACTGTAATGTATTCCTTCCATATTTATTATTTTGAAAATAGGAATGATCACGAAATAAAAATTGTTACATTTTTCAGATAAACAAGCTAAGAATGGCCGTCGCAAATTTAGTGGAATTCGATTTCAGCAACGCAAAAGGAAGTAAACTTGTTGCAACATATTTTTGGAATTTAGTGGAATTCGATTTAAGCAACGCAAAAGAAAGTAAACTTGTTGCAACATATTTTTGGAATTTAGTGGAATTCGATTTCAGCAACGCAAAAGGAAGTAAACTTGTTGCAACATATTTTTGGAATTTAGTGGAATTCGATTTAAGCAACGCAAAAGAAAGTAAACTTGTTGCAACATATTTTTGGAATTTAGTGGAATTCGATTTCAGCAACGCAAAAGGAAGTAAACTTGTTGCAACATATTTTTGGAATTTAGTGGAATTCGATTTCAGCAACGCCAAAGGAAGTAAACTTGTTGCAACATATTTTTGACACATTAATGTAGTTTATTGATTGTTTTTTATGTACAAACACTTATATGCTTGTTGTATTTTAAAATCATTGACATGATATGATTTAGTTATAAAAATAATACGCATGTGTATTTCAATGTTTTTATCTAAGATCTTTATAGAGTATTTTCTGAAGTATGCTAGCATTAGAATACATGGCTTTTGCGGAGTTTTGATTAAAATTATTGTTCCCATGCTCTGTGACTTATCCTCGAGTGTGCAGGTGACTTTGACGTAAATCGGTGCTCGCACCATGTCGATAAAATAATAAGTAACCCTAAGTGATGATTTTAATATAATGAAATTTTTTGCGTCGACCGAGAAGATATATAGTTTAGTCTAAGCATGTATGGTACAAATCATGTTTATATGGTTATGAGTATAAAAATAATGAAAACAAGAAAAAAAAATGTAATTTTTTGTTACTACCATAAAAAGTATATACAATAATTAAATGTAAACATAAAAAAAGATCATTTATCCTAATAAAAATTTATCTTATCGTTAACTTTCAAACCAAAATTCAATCACTTAACAATTTTTAAAAAATGTTGACGATCATTAGATTCATTATTTCTTTCTCTTATGATATATAATTGCCTATATGTTTATCTCATTTTAACCTGATTATTTATGTTTGAGTGGCGCTAGTCGCCATGTCCGTTCCACAAGTGACATGCACACTCAAGAGGTTAATAAGATATGTTGTATTACTAATGAGCATTTATATATGGAGATAAATGCGATCTGTATAACGTAAAAACATAATTTCTATGTCTTTAGGGTATTTGAGTTTGATTAAAGAAAGACCATTTTGAATTGCGTGTGAAATTACTGTATGGAATGCGAAGAATTCGTATGCATTTGTGTGAGTTAATGTACTAAGTTGCCTAAAAAATACTCTTGAATTTGAAGAGCGAATTTTATTTAGATGTTAAAACAGATTTTTATCTACTCTGCCTGTTCAAACACGTATGTATGATCATTTTCAATATTTTAATGTCATTTTTTATAACAAGACAAAATAGTGTTATGACTTTGGCTAGTTATTCATAAACATAATGTGAGCATCCTCTTTGATCCATTGTAAAGGAGACTGATAAAAGTTCATAAGACGTTGGATCCGGGTTGTTATGAAGATTAAAAGGACATTCAGACAATTACAGGAAATTAAAATAACGGAAAATGAAAAATCTTATTTTGTTTTTAAAGTGAGGTTATTTTCAGGATAGTATATAAAAAAATTTAACGATCATTATTCATTCTTTTTATACTGGAAACCAGGTTTTTTCCTCTGTGTACAGTATAGTGACATCCATGAAACTCATCATCGTCATCGGGAAAAGATGTACAAAACTTCAAGTGTAATAAATACTCACACAAGCCTCTGATGTGAAAATAGCTGTTAACTGAAAGCTTTTTTAATTTGTTTTGGCAATGGCAATTATTTAAAAAGCAATTGTTTTAAATTAATTTTATTATTTGCCAGTAAATGTCAATGTATTAAAAATATATGCTCATTTATGAAAATACTTCTTGTTTTGTCCTTGATTGTAAATTGCTGAAATTTTTGGCTTGTTAAATTTCAGAAAATGTCATCTTTACTGAACAATTTATATCTCTAACGTGGGCACATTTTCTTCAGTCTCCTTTAAGCATATATTTAATTGAATATTAGTTGTAAGTTCATATTTAGATGCTACCTTTTTTCAAAATATTTAATCATATTGTTATAAATGTGAGTAGAAATTAAAAGTGGCAGATTTGTGTTCTGTATAAATTTTGAATGTTCAACATTTCATGCGATTGAACTGTCCTCGACATGTTTTTACCTGAAAGTTGACTTTGATCTAATGGACTTTTTGATTGAAAGGATTTTTTGGTGAAATATTGATTATGATCAGGATGTAAGCGAAATTCTTACAAGATTATATAAATTTTAGGATGATAAGAAAAGTAAATGTTGATGTATAGTATAAATTGTATTTATCCATTTTTTATACATTTTAAGTCCCTATATAGTCGTAAGCAAACACAAATTTTTTGTATTATTTTATTAATGGAAACGTTCATTTTGATTAAGTGCACGATAGATAATATTTAATTTAACGTAAATCGAGTATCATTTATTCTTCATATATGTTCACATAGCAGGAAGAGGAAACGGGAAATTTGCATTCAGTATGACCAAACTGACAAAAGTTCTACTTTTAAGTTGCATTATCGAAAAGTAAATATAATAAAACGTTTTAATCTATTTGTGTATTTATTCAACCGTTATTTTTAAAAGTTATCAATTTACCAGTAGCGATTTAAGAAAGTTTTTTATGATAATATTTAAACTAAAAGATATACTGTTTATTATGCTAGTTTGAGACTATTTTATTATTGTGCTGTGTATATTATATTTATAGTTTGTGTAATGTTTAAAGTAAGGCATATTAAACATTGAAAAAGTCTATCATGACGAATGAAAGGGGAATAAAAGGGTCCGTATATAGCACTTTTGTAAACAGTGAAACTTACAAATTACCAATTCACTTCTTCCAACCCTCCCGTCCTTGATCCAATTTTATCCTTCGTTTGCTCTCCCCATATCGATTTTCGTTACGATCTCATTTCATAACATTCAAACTTCATGTGAAAATAGAAGTTTCAATCTAAAAAGTATAAATAACCAAAGCGTGAAATCTAAAGATTGTTACTAAGTTCTTTTGTCAGGAATTATTTTTATACAATCGGTTAAAGGAATAATGAAGCATTGAATGGTCACGTGAATATTGTACCATTTTATATATAAACATCACACAATCCAAACAATAAAGTAATAAATTATTAGTGGCTAAAGGTCTATATCCCTTAAACAAATTTTTCAACAATTGTTTGCAAGAAAATTTTAATTAGTTTGCTTTCAAACATAATTAGAATTTAACATGTCATTTTATATTATGTTTTATTATGTGATTTAAGATTAAAATTGGTTTAAATTTAAAAAAAATACCATTGAAATTCTTTTTATTATTAAGAATTATTCACTCAAATTTGCTGGAATGTTGTACTGAAAGTGGTTATAATTTAAGTTTTGAAATTGTGTACGTTTAAAATAAATTAAGTGTAGACTTTTGATTAAATAATAACTGATCTGTTGTATTGATCCTTTAGAAAAGGTGTTTTTGATCATTCATAGTCAGTGTAAGAAAACAAATCTGATCTGTTAAAAAGTACAAAACGAAGTAACTTTAACCGTTTTAGTGCCAAGGTTTTTTACTCATATATACTTAAAAATTCCAAAGAAATCTTTGTTTTTGATGTCATTTACCCTTGTCTTGAGAAAAAACTGTATCTCTTCCGAAAATTATCCAATTTTAATAATTTTTTCGGTGTTTTCTTAATAAAAACTTGCACAAGGATTATAAAATCATATCGTATAATATGCACAAGGATAATAAAATCAATTCATAATAATCGCGCTCGTGGCAAATTTAGTTAGTACGCGCACGAGCGTTATGGCGCTCTTTGGCACTCAAACGGTTAAGAAATAAAATAAAAAAAATATTTTAAGAAATAAATGTCGGTAATAACTTTTTTGGTAATAAATTTATATATACATAATTTTTTGGAATATATTTCAATCTATAGATCCATATCCTTTAACCTAAGAAGACATAATTAAAAAAAAAACTGATTGTTATTTTGAGACTTTAGGTGTTAGTTCTTTTTTTTAATTGTAAAGTCTAAGAAAACTATTAATAATTTTGTTTTCAAATAATAAAAGAAAGTGGAAGTTCACAAAGCAGAATTTAAACAATAAAAATGTCAAACAAGCAAGCGGTATATATTACATATTTATGAATACTAATATTTTAGTAACTATGTTTGATCTGAATCTGGTTTTGATCTGTTAATTGATTGTAATCTGGACGACAGATAAGATGTTAGGAGACTGGTTTGATAGCAAATTTTTACAAGGGCTTTTAAGGATACTTATAAAATATTGACAATAGTATTTATCTATCTCAATGAAAAAGTGATCACAAACTGTTATATTACTACTATATTAGCTATCTTAATGAAAAAGTGATCACAAACTGTTATAGTGAATGAGGCTGTGTGTGTAGAGATTAAACAAATGTGTGAATAATGACCGATTGTACTGTCTTGTTTATATTTTAATCCTTGTCCACTCCATGTTTATAATGTGACTATTGACAAGTAACTTCAACTTATCATCTTGTTTTGACGTCCATGTTAAGTCAGACTTTAGGTTATTCAAAACAATTTTTAATAATTTTGAAAGTGGTGAGGGTAAAAAATATTATATTTATATATATATATATATATATATATATATATATATATATATATATATATATATATATATATAGATATATTTGGAGAACAATGACTGTCCAAATACTTCAACAATGAATGATGAAAGTCGAATACGTCTGTCGAAATTCAATCTCTAAGTGTGTGAAAAGGGGTGTCAAATTCTGATTGATTCACCAACGTAGGACCGAAGCTACTGAAGATAGAAATATGAAATTTGGATTTTTGGAATTTTTGGAAGATTTTTGGAAAGTCGACCATCAAGGGGTTTCGTAGAAGCTTCAAACTTTATGTAGGAAATGACATACCTTTTCACTGGAGCATGGCATAAAGAATCAACTAAACAGATTATGAAATATCTTGAGTGTAAATTGGGTTTAATAATTAAGGAGTGAAAGGTCGATCTGTACATCAGTCCACGATTTATGTTTTATCTCTATCAGGCAAACAAATTATTATAAATGAAAAACATTGTCCTGAGATACTCGGGAAACCTCTATAAATTTAACTGGTTTCGAGCGAAGCTGCATGTGTTAATATTATTAGCAATCTGTCACATGATTGAAATCATATCTGCAATTTCCATTTTAATACAATTACTGTAAAATGATGTATTTTGAAATGATTGCACAAATCAAATGCAATTTGTATTGCAAGTGCACTTGCAATATAAATATTGTACTTGCAAGCTATAATAAGTGTCAACCGAACGGAAGTATAAAATATCATTTTTGTCATTTCTTTATAAAATCTAGCTTGTCGACTAAATTGGGACTAATTTTTTTTGTTTTGTTAATTATAATTTCAAAGTACAAGCTGACGAAGCGTGAAAAAAATGTTTACTAATCTTAAAAATTTACCCAGTTATAAAAGTTTAAATTGAATCTTTAGACAAGGACAGTAATACTGCATTGTGATGTCATATTTAAATATTGCACATTGTATTCTACAAGAGGGAAAGAGCCAGAGATATAGCCAATTATGTTCGTATCTTCAAATTTAGAAGCCTATATCTGGCTTATTTTACAATTTTTGAATTTTTTTTAATACTGGTTATTAATTAATTTATTATTCCATGATATTGAGCGAAAAATATCAAAATTTAGGATGAGTCAACTATTCTATTATGTTGGGAAAAAAATAATGTTTAATAATGATGAGCAGTGGTCAATTTTCCATTGTTTTCCATGATACGTTTGGAAAGTATGTGAAGAGAATGAGTGATAATTTTCAAAATTTCATTGCATAAAGCGTTTTTAGTGAAGTTTAAATATATACAAGATTAATTAGAATAGTAACTTTTCATAGTTTCATTAATATTGTGCTGTGGAGCATTTGATTATAAAATAGTTACCATTACTTTATTCAATTTCTTCTAATTGTACTTAATGATAAAGAGCTGGCAGGCGAATGTATGAATTTTTCTTAATAATATATAAACGTTTTATTTTGATGTTGTTTAAATTAATGTACTTTCTTGTGATGAAGAATAAAGATAGAAAATATCAATGTGCGTGTTTCAATTTGAATTTTTATATGCTTATGATACATGCTGTTCAGTCGTTGCCCTTACGTGGAACATTTTTGTACTAAACTAATTTTTCACAAATCTCTCTTCTTGTTGTACACTTGAAAAAAAGAGACACACACAATCATGTCTGAAAAAATCTTCAAAAACTTGGAGATTGAATTTGAGTACTTCATCTGATTAATATCATGTGGCCAATGCCACATGATATACTATACCGGTGAGTGGCAAAGTGTGTAAATAAATGAAAAAGAAAGAGGAAGAGTGTGTGTGCAAGTCGTCATTGTTGACGGATTAGCATAACATACAAGCAATGTTATTGTGCATTGTTATTAAACAATACTAATCTATAAAAAACAATACATCTTATTCAAACAGCGAAAGCATTACATCCGATAAAATAAATTATTATGTATATGTACTAGGTTAGCAAGTAATAAACAGTCATTTCTGGTAAGGTATAAAAAAGGTGTGGTGTTCTATCTTCTATTTAGTTAGCAACTGAGTTTGAGCAAGCGAAGAACAAACATAATATACAAATTTTGAAGAACTTGGGGTGTCCCCATTATTCTCATTTAGGGCATTCTACATTCTATAGATTTGGAAAAATGAGAGTCTTGAAATATATCCAAGGCTAAGTTAAATAACTGCACTAAGAACAATAACTGCGCTTTCGGGAAGAAGTAGAAATATTTCTACTTCCATGAGCTGACAACAATTACTTGAGTTGGTGGGTTTATTTGATGCCAACTTATTAACATATACACACACACACACACATATATATATATATACACACAGGAATACTTGTTATATGTCATGATTCCTTTAAGGGGTTCTAGGAGAGGTCATTAGCAACCAAGTGACTCCTAATTACATTATACAAAATATTTGTATTTTTATAAATTTTTCAGAAAATCTGGGTACACATCTTTAAAAATAAATAAAAAAACAATTGAATTTCATGGTATTTACTTTTATTTTCTGGTTTGTACACATTCTGATACGTAATAAACAGTAATTATATTTAAATAATCTGTACAATTGTTTTAACAAGAGCTCCGTAACTCAACAAGTTTTAAAATTTTTATCAAATTTTTGAAAAAAAAATGACTTCTTCGTGCAAAATGTCACTGAAAGTCAGCAAGGCATTTTAAAAACATCTACGTATTATTAGCTATCGAATAAGATAAAAATATGTAACTTAAGTTACAAAACTTTGAACAAACTTATCTAGTTTGGTGAAAGGGGAAAATCAGCTTCTTTTCTAAATTTAAAAAAGTTCTTTGTTTTAAATTATTTATAGAAATAAAATAATTAAAGAAGGTATTTACAGTTGGTTTTCAAAATATGTGCTTCTATTGACTTTTTACTACGAAACTATTCCTCGTTTGAGTACAGATATCGAAAATGATTTCCATCTGCAGCCATGACAGTCCTCTAATAGCGCCAAGTCGTCAGGAGAGCAATCACACACAGTCCGAATACAAGCCGAGTCACAAAAGAATACAGAAACAGTTCAATAAGCAAAGTCAAGTCTAATAATTCCAAAATAAAACTTAATATGCATTTAGTATGCATGTGCAAGGTAAAAGTGGTACAAGCAGTCTAATTACTTGTAGTCTCAATTTGAGGAGGAAAGCTTCTCGTCTTATCTAATCATGAATAATGTCATAAATAAGCACATGTACTGGTTTCACAACCTTTCTTCTTATCAAACAAACAATTAGCAGAAAAAAACATTACCCCAAATGAAATAGCACTGCACGTCGGAACCTTGCTGATGAGTTTTATGACACGTACTTGCTATTTACAAGTCTATGTTCATTTATAGCTTAGCCACTGGCATTTCTTTTGTCTAAAGGCAAGTAATTGTTTAACAAAATTCCGAAGGCTTCTAAGAAATCTCCAACCTAGTTTCTTTATAATAAGATTATTTCTTGAAATTGTGATATTAATGACGATTTTTATACCAAATTGGATAGTAGAAATTTTTAAAATGTTCTGCCGATTATGTACATAGTGATTTTTTTCAGAAAGAAATTATTTTTGTTCGAATATTTGATAAAAATTATAAAATTTGTCGATTTTCGGAGCGCTTATTAAAAAATTTGTACAGATTATTTAAATGCAATAACTGTTTATTACGTATCAGAATCCGGAAACAAAAGTAAATACCATAAAATTACTATTGTTTTGTTTTTTTATTAATTTTTAAAAATGTGTACCTAGATTTTCTCAAAAATGTATAAAAAATCTAATGTCTCGATAATGGTACACCTTATTGTAATATAATCAAGGATCATTTGGTTGCTAATGACTTCTTTTAAAATCCCTTAAAGGGATCGTGACAAATAAGCAGTAAGCCTGTTTATATATATATATACATATATATATATATATATATATATACACGTATGTATTATGTGGATTTGATCATTTGACATTACGGGAATCCTCATATATACTATATGGTGTTCCTCAATCATACACCAAAAATCAATTAATAATATTCAGTTGTTTTTTCACAGGAATAGTTTTAAATGGTACATAATTTGAAACCCCTGATGTATGTAATTTCAAATCGTCGCCTTTGTCACGTAACATACCTACACATGGTGTTTATATTAAAGCGCTATTTAATTTTTTGAAAAAATTGGTTTTATTCGTTACGTAATTGTTTATTTCACTATTTTAAAGTATTTATGATAACTAGTACTGGCTGGATTTTCATTTGATATGGAAAGGTCAAATCCACATGTTATACATGCATATATATATATATATATATATATATATATATATATATATATATATATATATATATATATATATATATATATGCATACTATTTTCTCTTTACTAATACATTAAAATAACTAGTAACGAAAATAGAATTAGTATATAAGTTATTGCAGATTCACTTCAAAAGGATGGATTCGCACATGAATATTCTTAGTTGATGCTAGAATTAAAAGTTTGATTTTCAATTTCAAAATTCTATTTTGCTTAAGTACATAATTGGGAAGAGTAAATATTTTGTTCTCCATCAGACACTGTAAACGACAATATTGTAAATTCCATCAAAAACTGAACTAAAGACATCTTTGGAAATATAGTTTTATAGTGAAATCGCACAATAATTCAATGAGTTATTTTGCCTTCATTATGTCAAAGCAGGAATCTTGGAGCTTATTTTTTTTTAAACATTTTTATTTAATAAATTGTATTATTTAAAAATAGCAAATTAATTTCTTCATGGTACATATTGGTATAAAGGAGCCATGGGTTTGACATAATTTAGCCATCTGATTTTGATACGAGTTGTTGAAAGACTTTAATTTTTTTGGTTATATTGCAAAAGCAATAAACTAAGTTTTCATTCATACGTATTTCTAGAGATATATTAAAGGAAAGAATATATTAAAGGAAGTTATATTAAAAACTGAGTATATATAATAAAATATAATATACCATTTCAAAAATACAAAATGCCACACTTTCATTTATAAGTGAAACAATACTGCAATTTGTGTTTCAAAATTGATATTCATATTTTATTCCTTGATTTTTGAATAAGCACTGTTAATCCGCGCAGGATTCTATGTCACAGAAAAAAAAAATCATTTTCTGTTGAAATTTTATAAGGAGTTGATATATATCCACAGCCGGGTTAAGATTTCTATGGATCCTCTGCCGCACTGCCCTATCAAACGTGTGTTTAAAGTTGCCTTAAAAGGTTTTGTCTGTCTCAAGTGTATGATAAAATATATCCTTATTTGTGACGAAGCACGATTTGAATTCTCGGTCACATTGGCTCTAGCCATCCACCACTACCACATTAGAACCATTTTAGTCTAATGAGATATTTATATAAAGATTTAAAAAAATATTTTAAAAGTACCATAATGATATAGAAAAATAAAAAAACTTACGGTGCCAATTTGGTGTTACATCCATTTGTGTGTATTTTAATTGGTTTATTACTTTCTTAGATAGACAGTTATTTTTTTACATAGCTAAACTTATTGACGACCGATGACGTTGATGTGAACTTGAAACAACTTGATCGATAACATTGATGTGAACTACGAAAATCGTAATTCACATTGATGCACAGTTAATTTCGTAAGGTAAAATGAGTCTGCAAGTTATTTTTATATTCGGCAAATATTGTCCTTTTTTGTTTCATTGTAATAAGTATTAGAAAAAACATAAAACCAATTTCTATATATTAAATAATGTTAGATGAAATTTGTTAGTTTGCATATTATATCCGATTAATATTAGTTATGGTGAGTAACACTAATTGCTTGAGCTCCATTGAGTCTTGACCACTACTTATCTTTTAATCTGTGTAAATTATTTTATTTATATTTACTATTTATACAAAATGACTGCCTTTGTGTAATAGTATGTAATTTGTTATTTGTTTTATTCAAACTAGTTTTCTCTGCCAGTCCGGCCCTCATTTAATATATGTTATAGCAATCTTGAATTTTCACCCAATAATTTCTTTGAGTATAATTGAATAAATTATGACCACATAATTTGTGGTAGAGGGACAAGCATACAAATATAATTTCATATACAATGCTGGAAATATTAGGAAAATACAGGGTACAGTATGCTTGGCTTTTATTATTTAATTCATATTTTATCATTCAATATATGTAATAGCAATCTTGAATTTTTACCCAATAATTTCTTTGAGTATAATTGAATAAATTATGACCACATAATTTGTTGTAGAGGGACACGCATACAAATATAATTTCATATACAATGCTGGAATTATTAGGAAAATACAGGGTACAGTATGCTTGGCTTTTATTATTTAATTCATATTTTATCATTCAATATATGTAATAGCAATTTTGAATTTTTACCGAATAATTTCTTTGAGTATAATTGAATAAATTATGACCACATAATTTGTGGTAGAGGGACAAGCATACAAATATAATTTCGTATACAATGCTGGAAATATTAGGAAAATACTGGGGGGTACAGTATGCTTAGCTTTTATCATTTAATTCATATTTTATCATTCAATATATGTAATAGCAATCTTGAATTTTTACCCAATAATTTCTTTGAGTATCTTTGAATAAGTTATGACCACATAATTTGTGGTAGAGGGACAAGCATACAAATATAATTTCATATACAATGCTGGAAATATTAGGAAAATACAGGGTACAGTATGCTTGGCTTTTAAATGGTCGATCTGGGTTGCCTAATTGAGTTGCGCCATATGTAGAGCATGTTAACTTTGAATTGCAAGCCAATTGATCTAAAAGCTTTTTTGCAACTTGAAACACAGTTTCACTTCATAGAGATTCATCTAAAAACTCAAAATTACCACATTAACATTTTTTTGAGTGCCGACGAGCCCCATCGCGGTCGTGCACGTACTAACTAAATTTGTCATGAGCGCGATGTTGCTCGCAAAATCAGTTGCTGTTTAGCGCGCGGTGTGGAGGGGGGGTGTAAAATTTTTAACCCATAATGTGGGAATACGAAAATTATTCTAGTGAAAATGATCGTTTATCAAGTTGTGAAGAAAGTGATAGGGGGAGTGATATTGTGATACGCTCACAATTTGGCATAATGCAAATTTTGAGTGATAGTGATAATAGTGAGGATAACAATTATTTTGCTGATACGGAAGATGTATTGGACTGCGAAAATGACGATCTGACCTTGATTTCCGTTTTTGTTATAATTTTTGTTCACAATATATATTTCTATAATTTTCTTTGTATTTTATTATCCTTGTTCAAGTTTTTATTAAGAAAACACTGAAAAAAATATTAAAATTGGATAATTTTTGGAAGAAATACTTTTTTTTTCGAGACAAGGGTAAATGATATCAAAAACAAAAGATTTCTTTGGCATTTTTAAGTATATATGAGTAAAAAACAATGTCACTAAAACGGTTAAACATAACGAAGAATTGAAACGAAGCAAAGGGATATGTAATAATTGAATAAATTTATTATGTATCACTGTAAATACATTTCAATATATAATTTCTCGTTACCTAAATATATAATGGATATATTACTGATATCTCGCAATGCAGATCATTGATTTTTTTATATACAATATTTTAGTATCTCAAATGACCGATGGAATTTTATATAACTAATTTTTAAACTGTCTTTAAGAATCATGTCATGTCGTTTCTAATTACTTTTTATTAGAAATAATATAAATAACCAAATTAATTATATTGACTTTAGAAATAATACATTTCGTGGTACACTCAAGCATCAAAATATGACATGCTGTTCATATATGTGATTACATTATTTTCAATTTGTTATAGAAATATAAAAGTATTATCTACTATAAATCAAGCAAAATTGGGAAATTTTTACAATGTGGAACTTGGAAGCTCTTTGAGAACTCCGTATAAAATTGTTGTGATGAATAATACAAAATAATTTTTTTTACTCAAAGTAATTGTTGTGCAGAAGGTGTTATTGATGAAATTACTGACTTTTTGATATATTATTCAAACTATAAATATACAACTTATTTTAAAATTTAAAATTTTTTCCGTTAAATTTTTCTAAAAATCGCTCTCAAAAATTGTACAATTAGCATTACAGAAAGTAGCTATTTCATCACACTTATAACTTTATTTAAAAATAACCCGTCGACAGATTTGTCTAAAAAAGTAAGTCAATATAAAATGATGTGATATTACCATTTAAAAAAAGAAAACTATGTACTGTTTAGTTTTGATAAAAATCGCTTCCAAAAATTGTAAAATGAGTATGCATGTAAAATCTGCAAAAGTAGTAATTTCACCACACTAAATTTTTTCTAAAAAACATATCGAACAATTAGTCTAAAAAACTAAGTCAATGTAAAATGTTGTTATATTAGTTTTGGTAAAAATCACTCTAAAAAATTGTTCAATTAACATTATATGAAAGTAGTTTTTTTTAAAAACGCATCGAGTGATTTGTCAAAAAATCACTCAAAAATTGAACAATTAACATTTCAGGAAAAATAGGTATTTCACCATGCTTCATATTATTTAAAAAACGCGAAAATAATTTTTTTAACAAGATACGAAAATAATTTTTTTTTCTAATAAGTTGTTATATTACCAGTTTGGAAAACAATACAAAACAATTTTCAATAAACAATTTTATACGACACGACAACTACCTTAATGTAACTTTATATTGAATTAGCTGATGAATGTAACTTCATGCTGATATGTACTGAATTTAAGTATTGGATAAAAATCATAATATTTCAGTTTATATCATTTTAGATTTTAACAAGTTTTTGAAATAGTTAGATTACATAATAACATTTGTTTAAAATAATTCATTGCTCTGAATTATTTAGCACATCTATGAACGTAGATCTTGCAGTTTTAAGTCAAACTTTGTTTTATATTTTGAAATGAAAGTTTTATGTTTAGGTCCTAGTTTTTATAAAGTATGAAAGTAGTCTTTTCTTTATACCATTACTATTTGACATGTTATCGCTAAGTTATAATTATAATCATGTTATTTGTAAATTTGATTTATTATATTATAACATAGTTCAGTTTTAACTTTTCACAATACAACAACCCATAGCGAGTTCATAACTACAACATTTGGTTATTGTGTGATCAAATTCCATCGTCATGAAAGATTTGCAGCATTATTTTATTAATAAACTAAGTTACATAGAAGACTACAAAGTAATTAGGAATACATATTAAGTATTTTTGCAATAACAAATAAATTAAATATCAACAACACTTATTTTAATCAAATTCAGATAATATAATGGACATATTATGATTATATATTACAAACTTTACTATAACTTTTATGCCTAGCTATATATTTAAATAATTGGCGATAATCATGATGATTCTCGGAATATAAAGCGCTTTTTGCCTTCAGATTGTGGCTAAAAACAGAAAGTAAATATAAACACGTTGAGCATAATAATAAGATGGTTTTGCAAATCTTTGAACTGATCTATTTTTAAAAAGTTTTGTAATAAATCAGAGAACATACAAGGTTGTTGTGCTGTTCTTTAGAATTATTACATAACTGCAGCCATTTTTAATTTCATTACAAAATATAATGAATCACAAACGAGTTATCATTTATTACAATTAGATGAATAATTTATTGAATTGTCAGATTGGATAATAAATAAATTTTTATACGTGCCTTTGTTTTATTGTCGGATGTCAGAAGAGTAGCCCACAAATTTGGGTCAGATTTATTTAATCAGTAATCTATGTTAAACGCTAATGATATTTAACATAGAATTGAATAATCATTTTGAATATATAAATTTTTTTAAATTTCCTTCTCTTTATGATGTGATTTTATTGAAATTAAATAAGTTTATCACATCAAATTTCATAATTATTCTAAATTATTTTTTTTGTTAATAAGATTTTTATTCAAATCTTTGTAACTATCAGCGAATCAAATTAGTAGTATCAATATTTTGTTTTTATTGCTCTACAAGTAAGGGTTTAATCATAAAAAGATGACCCACTTCTTATAGTTATATAGAATGATTACATATTTACTCTCAATATTTAAAAAAATGTAATTTGTTGGAAAAATACATGCAATTGTAGACGTATAACTCAAAACCAAAGGTACACCTTTTATAACTACCTCATTGGACAGAAGCAGTTTAAATAAGTTACGTAAGTGAAATCCTTTTTTATACTGATTATTGTAAAAATTTTTTCATGATTATTAAAAAACTGATGAATAAATATTTTTTTCCAAATAAATATTGACAAAACTATGGTTTTTGACTAAGCACATTTTATAAATATATACAACTAATGATATTTATTTTATTGTACATTATTGATTCATTATTACTTTGCATATTCATATTCGAATTACGAATAAAGTTGACACATTATTAAGGAAATTCGATAAATGCTTGTTCAAGATATGTCTTGAAATTATTTACATTTTAAATATTAATTTTACACAATTTAAAATAGTCAGTTATAATTTACATTTATAATGATGTTTCTAAGATGAAACTCAATTATATATTTATATATATAAATATATATATGTATAATAATATATATTACTATGTTAATTTATAATTTTACAAATTAAATATTGCTGTCACTCTTTTCAAAATAATAATGTCCTACGAATGTTATCGCAATTTAAAAATAAAAATACATAATCTCATTTCACACTTCACTCTGCATGCAGTGGATAGACGAGTCCTCCGAGAGTTCGTCCATTGACGAGTCGGTGAAAGAAGTCCCATCTGAAATATTAATATGTTTAAGTTAGCTCTAGAATTTGTAGTTTTATTTGTCTGGGACCAATTAATTATCATCAATATTCTGCGATATAAGTTAGTCTATTTGGTTTTACCACATATAAAAATGTATAAAAATTTCATTTTGTTTAAAAAAATATGAAATAATATTAATTCTTTTTTTAATATTCTATCTTTTTACCCATTTATCGTTTACTATACTCGTATAATGGTACTTTACTTCATTTTGTTAATTTGCATGACATGACATATTTAATTTCTGTAAGACCTTAGAAGAGTTAGACCTAAGAATTTCTGCAAGAGTACGTAAATGTCTGTAATAGTAATTTTTTATGGTTTTTTTAAATTTGGATTGCTCAAAAAAAGTCATGGATTGCACAAAGTTTCCATGTACTTTTTTGCAATACATTTAAAGTAAGTTGTACTTAAAAATACTCGAGCAATAACAATTACGGAAGGAGTCGAAAAGAGTTTCTATTACTAGTACATAATTCTTAATATCAACAGAACTTATAAAGTCTTGGGCTGAAACTGGAAGCCGTAAAAACCATTTTTATGAAAAACCAGAGTTAAAAACGTTAATCGAAATCTTTCACAATTAAACTACGCATTTTCTATTAGAAACTGGAGAAAAAAGTTTTTCCTTCAATTTATACAATACCATTCTTTGTTTGATAAATATCTTCCATACCACCTTCTCAATTTAATTTTATGTTTAAAAACGATAACTGAAAATTTACTAAAGTTAAGGCCGTTGTTAAAAAGATTTTTGGTTTTAGGGGATACTTATGTAGCTTTTTCTCATTTTATTGTAACATTAAATGAATACAGGAATTAACAACGGTGTCGATTAAAGGTTTTTAAATGTTTTTTGTTAATTGGTTATTCTTGTAGTTGCCTATAGTATGTTGCTCTAGAGATGCCCCTTGGCTACGGTCTCGTTAAAATGATTTAATAATGATAGGACTCTTCCTGAAACAGAATATTGAATAGAATTCTGTGGTATCACTAAATTTACTGCTAAATCGGTGATAATACAGTGATACCACTAAGCTTTGAACAATTAAATTGTATAGTGAGACGCGTTTGCCTTTTTTTGTTAAATGTCAAATGATTTTAACAATTATAGCGTGTCAAATGTTTAAACTAATGGTCATCTATGCTAATGGCCTTTGAAATAGGCTTGTAGAAAAAATATCGATATTTTTTATTCTTTATGTCGATATTATTTGGCGATATTTAATATTTCGATATAAAATATGAAGTATCAAAATCTATGGCGACATTAAACTTGTCCTCAGTCTTGACCAACCCATAATACCCACCCAGAAAAGAGAATCCAATAAAGTTCTGATTTAATAGTCGCCATTTTACCCCGCTCCTTACAGAAATAGCTCTAAAATATTTGATACCTACTGCGTCCTCCGTTTCATCTGAGAGAGTGGCATCTGCTGCAAATCTCACAGTACCCAATAACAGAAGTCGTCTTACACCAGAGCACATAAAGCTAAGATTTTACATTTTGTTTCCGTCAGAAAAATATTGGTTTGCCTGAGTGATTGTTTCATTAATATTGTTTAAAAATGATTATTACCTAAACTAAGTATTTGAATAAAAAATATTATTTACCTAGTTTTTATATTACTCGATTTATTAGAAGAAATGTTCATTGATTGGTATTTATTTATTAATCTGAGATTGTATCGAGCTAAACTAGACCAAATACACTACAATTTTAAAACGCCAATATTATATTTAAAGTCGTACCGATATATCCATATTTTTTTTCTCTATATCGAGAACGATATCGATACTTTTAAAATGTATCGATACTTTTTGGTATTTCCGACATCCCTACTTTGAAAAGTTTGCATAGACAAAAATAGATTCTCTTATGACAACATAGATTATCGCATTAATAATAGCTTTTAAACGTTCCGTAAGCTGGTAGAAAAGAGAGGAGGAAAGTACTTGCTTTGTGTTATTATGTGGATAAAGCTTGTATTTCAGCAACATTAAACTTAATAACACTCAGCGGATAATAAGTTTCGACCCTATCTTTTATTATGAAGGCTTGTGAATAATTCCGCGGAATTAATGACGAGACGGCCCCAATACAATCGATACAGTTTTTCATTTTCGGATATTTCAAAATAAAATCATTTGTGTCGTATGTTAGTTACAACAGAATCATTTCGAAATATCGAAAGGAAAATCGATCTTTGTCTCGTCTTCCCTCTTTTTAGGTTTTCCTCGTCATTTTTAGTTCGACTCGTTTGTTCAGAGTTTTCGAGTCATCTGCTTGGATTTTCTTCAGGTCATTGTTGATGGCAGATGTTCAAATTCGAGCTGATTTTCTTTGCTTCTCCGAGCCAGGGTTTATGTTTAGAACCGTTCGGGTCATGTGTTCTTATGACCTATTCATAACATGCCTGTACGACTTTAGCCGTGTCTCTAAACGTTTGTCTTCGATTGGGCGGATCTTAAAAGTGCCAAGGATATGGTTGTTCCTCACCCTGCCAAGCGCCTCCCGTCCATCTCAGTATCCTTGTCTCAATTGTCGTACTGGAAACACTATTCTTATTTAGTTACCATTGTAGACTGTATCAGGTTTTAGTACTGTGAATTCCTGATTCAGTATTTAAGATTTGTGATTCAGTAGTTCATGAATTGCCATTTATGAGTCATGTGTCACTACCATAGATATGGAATGGAATGCGTAATTTTTCTAAGCGTGCGCAGAAATAAAGAGTGAGAGAAATGGAGCTTACACCAAACTACCGATTTCCCTTATATTTATTATTAGTTTAAAGCTTCATCTACACCTGCACGACCGAAGCGAAGCGAGAGTGGGAACGGAAACTAAATGTCTATAACTACGGTACAAATAATGCACACTGGGCAATCATGGTGGCTCGAAAGTCGAAACTCGAAAGACTAAACACACCTTTGCACTTATGTTTTAAAAGTTATCAGCATTCTCGTGTATTGATACATGTTACAGACTCAAACTTACTCCACAAGAAAACATGTGCAGCATCACCTGCACCACACTTGCGGAAGATCCCTCTCTAACTGCGCAGGTGAAGACGATACTTAAAACCAGGTATATCCATACCTTACGCACTTTTTTACTCGAAAATAAAAATATGAAAATATGCATACGCAGGGTGGTCACCCTAAAGTAATGAATATGCAGTCGGTAGGAAGGGATCCTTTGAATTCAGAAATATGAGACTCCTATGATATCAACTAAATATCTAATGAAGTTGCTTCGATCTGCCAGTACTGGTCTGGAACTTTTTGACTTGTCTTCGGTGAGGAGCATGCACGGGTGCCCCTCACACCATGCTCATCGTCAGTAGAAGCTCACTATTAAACTTCTTGCACCTGCGTGGCCACTGCGGAATATGCAGCAGTAAATTTTCCTTGTATTTTTATCGAATCCTTTATAAACATATTTTTTCAAGCAGGGTTTCTTGATTACAGCCCTTACTTTGTTTTTATACATTTTCGTGTTATTATGTGCTATTTACACCATTTTCGTATGACCAATTAATGAACATATGGCGAGAAGAAATTACATGGATTTTCTTTGGATTATAAATATTGGTTTTGCATTACTTACAAAACACTGTGCATTTACTATTGATAAGGTGGAGAAATAAAGAAAATTAAATTATAACTCACCTAGAGGAGCGAATGGCGGTTTGTTCTGAAACGAATACGTGAGATGCAGATTTATATGTCGCCCAAAGCCAACAGGATCACCGTCTCTCGACATTACTGAAATTAGTGGACGAATATGAAAAAAATCTATCGGCCATCTTTGTTTTATTTAACACCTTCTGAGCTGACGTTAAAATTATCATTTTGAATATAGAAAATGTGTTTAATTAATAAAAGCAGATTAAATAATTTCGCATTTTCGGTTATATATAGATAAAGTTTCAAATCACATGTAACAAGCGCCAATAAATTGAAATTATTCGCAAATAATTTTCGCATAGCCTTATCGTATCGAACCATTTCAAAGATTTACGTAATTTGAGGAAATTTATTATAATTTAAAAAAAAATAAAATCATATCAATATATAATACATTTAGAGTACAAACAAAATATAAAAAATACAATGAGATCCAAACAAAGATCGATCACTATAGATATTTGTCACAATGAAATATTATCACCAGTAGGTTAGTTATGAGACCAATAACGTGGCACAAAGTAATTCATGAGTGCATTTTTCAAAATAGCTGTTTTTTAATTGGAGTTGATTCAGGAATTATCAATTACATTCAAGATTTCAAAATGAAATTGGTTACAGAAATAACCAAGCAAAGTGCTGGAAAATTAAAATTGTCCACAGTAAATATGAAGAAATTAGAAATATTTACTTTATTAAATTAGGAAGATTTTAATTATAAAATTTTATTAAATTAGGAAGATTTTAATTATAAAATTTTATTAAATTAGGAAGATTTTAATTATAATGGGAAAACAATTTAATAGTGTATACTCTTAAATGCTTTGTCCCTTGACTTTTGATGTTATTGGTTTTTCCTTTTTAACTTGAATATTGTATATTTTTAATTTGTTTTTCTGTGAGACAGCCAGACAGAACACTTTTTCAAACTTTTTAATTAATCTTGGAAAACTCTACACATTAAGATTAAGTACCAATCAACCAACCAACTCCTACCTGCATAGGTTTGTATAACATGATTAGCAATATCTTCACTTAACAGAGAATAACCTAACCAATACTTCAATTAAAAAGTAATAGTTATTCAGATACTAACATTGGCCTCCCTTCCCCTTGCCCGTGTGCTGGTGCTTCTTCTGTCGCGCCCTCGAGTTCTGGAACCAGACCTGCGTGACCCTCTTGCTAAGACCTGTCACCTGCGCTATCCGTTCGAGGTCCTGCCCGTCGGGGTTCGAGTCTAGCTGAAAATTGGCTTGCAGTACTTGTAGTTGCTCCTCGGTGAATGTGGTACGAACCCTCTTTGCCTTATTTTTATGATAGCCCTCCGAGTCGCAGCCGTCTGAAATGTTATATAAATTTTCCGAAACGATCATGTGGGAAATTTTCACCTTTGAAGAAAAATATATGATCATGTGGGAAATATACGCGTTTGAAGAAAAATATTTTCCTCAAATGCTTTTAGTTAAGTCCAGAAATCGTTTTTTCAAGAATTTTGAAAATTTTTGTATGAATATGACTTTTCATGTCTCGTTCTATTAAAAAAAATTCCTTGAATACCACAAAAATTAGAAAAAAATATGTCACTTGACAATTTTTATTTAGGCAACTGTCAATTAGTATATCTGCCAATTAACGTAGTTGGGAATATAATTTTATAAAAAAAGTTTATATCTCTTATATAGCCATTTCAATCCAGTGTACGTAGTTTGAAACAGTTTCTACTTTCCCAATATTTCTAGCCTTTTCTTTACTGTCCTATTTTTAGTTCCTCGCATTTCCCATGATGGAAATAATTTTAATTTATTTTTATTCTAATTATTACTTTTATCTCCTTGTAATGTTTTCGTAATTTACTGTCTTTTCCTTTCGTCATTATAAAATTTCTATACCAGGTAGATCTTTCACAGTTTACAATACACCATATTTTTTCCCACCCAATTATTGCGATTGATTGAAAAACGGCTGAACCGTATTTATTACATCTGCACTGGTAATTTTTCTATAAAATATTAAAATTTGAAATTGAAATTTACAATCAAAATCAAAATTACTACAGTCATTAAAAACTGATCTACTTAAATAATAGATGGTTTCTGAATACCTTTTATTGAATATATATCTATTTCACACCCTTTTTGTATGAAGAATTTCTAGAAAGAGCTACAGAATAGATATTTATTCCACAAAAAGTACTCAGAAACCGGCCACAAGTCAAAAATCCTCTTTCGAAAATTATATGAAGTTGTAGAGCAACTCAAACACGGGCTCAAAAGCTCTCGGAAGGCATCAAACTGAAATTGGTCACATTATTTTATAGTTGAACTTGGATGTGAAAATTTTGGGGTTGTTATTCAGTTATTATATACTATCAGAGCTAAATCATTTTTTTTATAATATTGATTGATTAATTTTGTTAACTTTGATCAACGGAGAATTACCAGAAGAGCCGTCATCAATAACCTTCATGTGCTCTCTTAATTTCCTAAATTTAATACGATTTAGAGGAAACCCATAAAAAGTTTAATTTTACAAGTGGCAATCTCTATAATACGAATGGTATAAAAAGCAAGTGGCAGATTAAGAAGCTACATAAGTATACGAACTACGAACAACTCACCATCCGACGACACGGAGCCTCCGTCCAGTGTCTCCAAGTAATGGGGCTTGCAGAGCACGCGGTCCTCATGCAGAGCAAACTGTTCTCCAGTGGACAGCTGCCGGCCGCAAGCATCGCACGCGAAGCAAGCCAGGTGGTAGACCTGCTCGCGCGCCTTCCGCACCCAGTCTGATGATGATATGCCCCTGCAGCACTTTGAACACTTGGCACCGAAACTTCTGCTGGCGGAGTTACCAAGGGTTTCGTATGTAAGTATTCTGGATAGGGATTCAAATCGCTTGGTATTGCAAGCATCAACAAGAGTGCATCGCATTTTCATACTTTCTTTAGCTGATGGACGTTTTTTTCTTACAGATTAACCTGGCGTCTTATGTATCTTAAATGAATTTTGTTTGTATCTGTATTGAAACTCTTTTTACGAAGTTTAATATCTTATCCGTTTTCTTTTGCATTATTTCCTAAGTTGTCTACCATCACTAAAAGAAAAGTATTGCTTGAAAATTATTTATTTCTATGCTATTAAAGATATAAATATTATAAGATAGAAAAAGCTAATATTTGCTTAAAAGATAATATTTGCTTGTCTACCTGTCAGTTGTACCAGCATTTAACCCTCTGAGTGTTTTTATTAGATTCGTCAAATTTGAAGTAAAAGTAAATAACGATAAATAAATATGACAAAGTGTGTGGCTTCTGAGTGAACTTGTAAATTTGGAAGAGTGAATTAGAAAACAGAATCCAGAACAGCATATATTTTCAGTGAGAAAGATTCCTATTTTCACAATCATGCCATCAACAAATCTAAACACAGAGCGAGTATTACAAAAATATAGAAATCTTACATTTCCTTTAGTTTTAAATTTCAGTTAAGAAACATTATTTTTAAGCCATACCAACAGACGACTGGTTGTACCTGTGTTGCCTGATAACAAAGTAATGAAATGAATAAAGTTTCAGTCAGTGTAAAAAATAAATAAGGAAACGCTATGCGCGACTTGAAGATAATGACTTTTCTAAGGAGAGGTTTTGTATATTGGTATGATTTCGCCACAAATTTTAGCGCATAAGGACCATATAGTTTAAACATATATAAATAAATTAACGATATACATTTTTTACTGACATTCTGTACGCTTGTTTATTAATGATCTTTTTGCAATAACTTATTTACTCTCACATATTTCCAACTAATTTTCGCTCCTTATAACATTAAGCACTCTTGTAGGAATAAATTTTGGTATTATAACATGATAAATATCTCCATCGAATGAAGTCAGAGAGTATACTCGAGAGAGACATACTCGGAATATGGGGAAAAAACCAGATTCAAATACCTTTAAATATTTTTTAAACGATAACTTTGAATGAGAGTCTGATAACGCATTATCAGATGGTGAGTTACGTGTTTAGTCATTCCAGGAAAAAAAGTATGAAAACATTTCGTTGTTGGAGATTGTCTGGAAAATGCAAGAGCAACGCTTCGTCAAGATCATTTCTAGATACAACAGATTCGAAAAATATTTGACGAACATGGTATGTATTATCCGTCAATATTCTGTTATGATGACATCCCATTGCTATAAAAGGTAACCGAAAACATATTAAATTGAATAAGAAAAAATATGTTTGGTGATAGCACTGTCTTTCCGCACATCACAAGTATAACTTCTTTTGGGTTCTCTTTTCTATGTAAGTTATTTCTTAACGTGGCCAACAGATGGCGTTAGAATCGCTTTAATAGGAAAATAACATTGAGCGTCACACAACGACTAGTCGCAGCGTGATGGTATATCTTCTGCAAAGAGGTTAAAAAACGGCTCCTTTGTTTAATAAAGAAAGTTATAATTTTAACTGCAATAAAATTAACCTATATCACAATCTTGAGAATAAATATTTAACACAATGATAAAAAAAAATATGAAAATTAAAAATATTTCGCAGCGTCCGCTAGCACAAAGATACAATTCGCACATCGATCAATTTGAATCGTTTACAAGTGGTAATTTATTTTTCTTTAACAGATATAAAATAATATATTAATAATCTGTGTATCACATATTAAAACAAAGGCCACGTAGAATAACTCATTAATATTATAAAGGCGCGTGTAAATAACTAAAAAAGTAATATACCTAGTATTTCGAAAATCTTTCATATTTTTAATCGTAGTAATTTGTTGCAGCACAATAAATCATAATTAAAAATATTAATAGTTACAGCCCAGTCTTTCTCATTGGACACATACGTGACAGAGGCTAGTCGGAGATTTGTCGGATTAATGAACATTTAACGAAATAAAATGTAATTTCCGTCGTTAAACATTTGTTTTTTTTATTAACATTCATAAACATCAGACTAGATTGTGTCTGGTTAAGGCCACTAATTTGAAGATGTAGAATACGCCAGTATGAACCTATGGGGAATAACAATTACATCGATTACTTGGCGACGGGACGATACAATTTCCTGTCGAGTCTGATGATGCTTCTTTTCTTTACAGTCCGTTTGATAAAACGACAAAAGGTTAAATAAATTACATCTCCAACGTCGTGCTCGCGTAACGAAATCTGGAGCGAGACTAAATTAATTTGCAGAGTTGCACACATTTTCGCGCTTTAAATTTGCAATACAATTACATCAGTCGGTAACGTCAGCGAGTTATCAATGGCTATGTAAAACATTTTTGGCTAGTGTTTTATTAAATGCTATATCATCTATGTATCTATCGTGAATAATTTTAAAATGATGAAATGTCTTGCGATCAGCAGCTTGTGGCAAGCAGGTTTCGACATGTAAAACGTATTAAAAACGTAATAAATAAATATACATAATGAAAAAACGAAGCGATAGAAAACTAAAACCTTAGTCGGGTTTTATTACTTGTTATAAAACCCGACTAAGGTTTTAGTTTTCTATCGCTTCGTTTTTTATTATGTATATATATATTATTTTGAAATATAAATATTTTCTAGTGGAACATGTGTCGAAATTGAACGGCACCTACGGCTTCACAATTCAGTGATGATAATCTTTCAGTGAAATTATGATTACCTAAATTGAATTTCCACTTTTCAGTCGTTTTAGTTTTTTATGGCTTCGTTTTTATTTAACGCTCTTTAGTAGCTTATTTTCATAATTATTGTTCGAAACCGGGTGCACATATAATTTTATATTTGTGCCAAACTTATTTGTATTATATGTACCAAATTTTGTCATGTTTATAAAAAAAATGGTTGAAGAAACCTCATAATTATTTTTAAAGACCTGTCGAATGACAACCTTTTCGATATGATAAGTGATTTTTTTATAAATTCTGCTTTTTATTGCATTTTTGCCAAAATATTTTCTTTTTCTTTTAAAACCTAACCTATGACACTTTTCCGTTAAATACAAACCGTTTGATACTTCATTTGCTAAAATCGGTTCAGTAGTTTTTGGGCTGCGATCAATCATCCGTACATAACAAATATATTCATACAGAGACTTAAATTCATTACGCTTCCTTGGCTGCGCCGTAGTTGGGTTAAAAGAAAACACTATGGTATGAATTAGTTATCAGCAAATACATACATATCAAATTAGAAAAAATAAATTTATATCAATAAATTATATATAAATATAACAACTATTACATTGCAATAAGATCATTTTCTACATCGATGTTTACATAAGTTTCTCTTTCTCTCTCTCTATCGCATTGTAATGATCAATATGCAATAAGATCATTTTCTACATCGATGTTTACATAAGTTTCTCTCTCTCTCTCTATCGCATTGTAATGATCAATATGCAATAAGATCATTTTCTACATCGATGTTTACATAAGTTTCTCTCTCTCTCTCTATCGCATTGTAATGATCAATATGCAATAAGATCATTTTCTACATCGATGTTTACATAAGTTTCTCTTTCTCTCTCTCTCTATCGCATTGAATGATGAGGATATGAAAATTGCATATAAAGTGAAAATGCAATGGAAGGAACGGGTTGAGAATGGGACAAATTAAATTTATCGCCTTAGGAACTAAGTAGTAAATTTTTGTTATTTTTTTTACATTCTGGCAACACTGACCCGTAGACAATATTGATATAAATGCCACATGGTTTTCAAAACAAACAAAACGGCTAAACCGTGATTAAATTATTTCGTGCTTAAATGTATTTTATTTCTTGTTTTAAAAGTTCGTTTTTTATATTGTTTTAATAATATTTGATAGTTATTGTACTGCGAACTAAACTGAGGCTTAACTATCTAAAAGGCGTAAAAAGTGTACAATTATAAGAAAGTTGTTCGAAAATGTTTTTGCTGTGAGGTTATTTTTAAAAGAGCATGAAAGTCTTGTTGGGGCAACTAAATAGGTCTTGAAAGGGATGCCCTTTTCATGGTTGTCCCATTCATGACTCGGATATTTATGTAACATATGGTGATGGTATTTACTTCTTGTTACATTGTAAATAGATAATTTGTTCCAGGTTAAATTACTGAGGTGTTTCATTCCTCGCCTCCGAAGAAAAGAGATCGAGTTCCACCTAAAAAAAATAGAAGCAGCCGTGAAGGAAGTAACAGGATTAAAATGCCTTTACGATCTGTAGCAAGTGCGTACAATATTAGCAAATCTCACTTAGGTCGACTCGTGATAGAAGTTAAGACAGCGAAAGAAGACTTTCAGTATTGTCCCAATATCGGAAATCGTAGAATTTTTAATGTGGAACGGCAAAATATATTATCGGAATATTTGAAGACCTCGGCTAAAATGTGTTTAGGGTTGACAATTGTTCAAGTCAGAGAATTAGCATATCAATATGCTTTGAAATTAGGGATTGTTCTTGATAAGTGGGTTGTTAACAAAATAGCAACAATTGATTGGCTAAAGAAGTTTTTGAAACGACAGGTTACATTAAGCCTTAGAAAGCCTGAAAACACATCCTTAGCCCGACCGTTTTTAATAAAGTCAATGTGACCATTTTTTTTTTAAATTAGAAGTGTTAAAAAAAATTGTTACTATGTTGGAATTTGCAAATGCTGCAGGGCTAGTATTCCTCTGGTTTTCATATTTCCGATGGTACATTTAAAATCTCGTATGCTACAAAATGGACTTAATGAAGCCCTAGGTTTCGCTAATGAGTCTGGCTGGATAAGTGAGTGTTATTTTTTGGAAGCTTTAAAGCGTTTTATACACCATGTTAAGCCTTCAAAGGAAGAACCTGCATTAATAGTACTTGACAATCACAAGATACATATGACCATAAATGTTATATTATTTTGTGACAAAATAATTTGATTTTATTGACTTTTCCACCTCACTGTAGCCATCATCTACAACCGCTGGATGTCACAGTTTTTGGCCAATTCTGCTACAGAACTTCAATAAATGACTGGATGACATCCAACCCTGGTAAGGGTGGTACCATTTACAAAGTAGCTGAATTTGCGAAAAATGGATATTACTCCATCTTAACATGCAAAACATAACGTCAGGTTGCAAAAGTATAGGAATTTATCAAATATATTTACCTGATGATGACTTTTTGCTATCTGAAATAAGTACTCGTCTATTAAACTGTTTCTGATAAACAGTACAAACCAATGATATCATACAACCAATAAATGCAGACAACCACTAAGATTTCAGTAGTGATGAGTGTGAATTTCCTGTGCTACCAATATCCTTGGATATTATCTCAGATAATGAAGTTCCTGGTATGCTAACAACTGTAATGAATACAAGCTTCGGGCCTGATACAACTGCATTAGCAACATCTGTTATGGAATCGGCGTATAACAATCCTGTGCCATAGACGTCAGCTATTTTGTGTTCAGAAATAGTGCGGCCATTTCCTACTTTGTTCCAATGCAAAGTTTGTCAAAAATGGGCAAATGAAAAATGTGGTGTCCAGTGCACCTTTAATTTTTTGTGTAATCTGTGTTAATAGACTTAAGTTTGAACAAATTTTAATGAAACTAATTGTTGATCTCGTAAATCATGTATATTATAAAAAATTCCAAAAAATGATTAAATATGTAGGTAACATAAGAACTTCTATAATAATTGTTAAGAATTTGTTAATTTTAAGTTTTATTTTAATATGTCCCGTTCATGACCATCAATATCCCATTAAAGGCCAGCCCGTCATGAATGGGACATATCTAATTTTTTTTCAATGCGACTTTAGTGCACAAATGTTTCGAGAAGAATTTTTCGTTTATATTTTCAAAGATGATTAAATATAGTTACGGTATAAATAAAAACTGTTTTTATTATGCCTCATCGATTGCTCAAAATCTTTCAGTTCAAAAAATTGTGCCGTTGGTGGCATCTCTCTCCTAAGTGGCCGTTCGCAGTATTGGACACTGTATTTAACGGACTGCAGAGACTCAATTGTATTTACAGATTATCAGTCATATTTGAAATTTCCCTTTTTAAATTAGGAGGTATTTTATTGTATTTTATGAAAGTATTACACATTTATCACATCTTTTAACTGACCTTGCATCGCTGACGAAACGACTGACGAACAGACGCCGGAAAATTATTTCCTCACTTGTTCGATATAGAATCCAAAAACACGTGATTTGGAATTAACATTCGCAAGCATGTAATCTTAATTTATAAACGTTTGTACACAGATGGTAATAGTTCAATAATAAAAAAATACCACGAGATAAAATTATCATCCAAAATTATTAATAAAAGAAATGCTTTGTAATATACCAATGTTCCAAGAATAGCAAACATGACTAACTGTAGACTGGATTCACATGTATTTTGTAATCCATACGGTGATGGGTTTTATATACTTATATATATATATATATTACGAAATATTACCTTATTGTTATTATTATTATATATCTTTTAGTAAAATAAAAACAGATGAAAGTGTATGTCATAGTTAACAATAGCACGCAACAGTTTTAACCGTAACATGTGTCTACATAGGTATGTCATAGTTAAAACTTGAAAAGCTGGTACTCCTAGGATTGGCTGGTCTATTTATCAAGTCATTCGTTCTCCTCTTTTTTACTAAAAGAACTGACCCGAAATTAACAAAGAGAAAATGTTTCATTTTTGCCGTTTTTAAAATTAAAAGTGTATACATTGTAAATTTTCACTTTTAATTTTATCTAAAGTAGTTTTATAGGATGTTATTAGTTCTTTAGCACGGTGTAATTTAGCTTTGTAGTAATTCTAACATTAGTTGTAATAAAATAGGTTGTACTTGCAATGATCCTGGCCACAATTTTACGTGACCGTCATTAAAGTGTCATTTTCACAGCTGTTGTCGAAGTTATCAATTTAAATATTTATATTGTAATAACAATAATAATTTTATTAAGATAATAATTTTATTAATTGCAGAAAGTTATTGCTATTATTAATTTTACATATCTAAGTTCTGCATGCTATTGAAAAAATACTAGAGATCGATAATGGGCAAGTGTCTTGGAAGATAATATACGATGTTTGAAAATGTTACTGTCGGTACTTGCAAAAAACTCCGATGAATGGCGTTAGAGTAACGTTATATGTCGGTGAAGTTACGTTCCATCGTTTTATTTATAATCCGAAAGATGTTTCACTATAAAAAACATTGTGACTTCCGTCTCGCTTTGCGCTACGGGTGGCCCCGTAGTGATCGGATCGAGAATAGTCCTTTCTTCTATTTATGGCAAAACAATAAATCGTTTATACGAATTGGGAAGTACTTATTTTATTATGAATATAATTGGGAAGTACTTATTTTGTTATGAATTGGGAAGCACTTATTTTATTATGAATATACAAAAGACCTTCAGGGGTTTTTCCTGGTAATACTCGTAAATAAATAAACGATTACGTACGTATTCAATGGCTTTTACGTAACTTAAATAGCAAGCAAGTGAAGGGTTATTTTAAGAACCATAAAACTACTTTAAAAGCACTTATGTAATAGTCTACTTGTTTTTTTTTTCGTTTTCAAAAGAGAACTACTTTTTGCTATTTTTTTCTTCTTTGCAACACAGTTCATTAGCAATGGAAGTAGTTACACGAATCGGATGTTAATTTTTTTTTAGAGGATAAATAATATAAACAAACATTTAATATTAACATTAGTATAAATTGGAACTATCTGTAACATATGTATTTATTAAATCTAAGATTTTCTTACATTATGCTAATCAACCCAAACAATGTTCCACAGGGCAGGAATCTTATAACCCGTTTCGATATCCAGAAATAGTTAATTGGATTATGATAAATGTTAGCCTTTAATTTAATAGTGACAGAAAAAAACTTTAAGATGAGCATGGTAATAAATTTTGAAACATGAGGACAACTTATAGGAAGATAAGTAAAAAAAAAATGTTGAATTGGAGAGCGCGAGTTAAGTCAATATACGATCTGGATAGTTTTTGATGTAAAACGTCTAATGGCGCGTTTGGATGGGAGTTAAAACGTTCTGGTGTCGCGACGTGCCATTTAGCCAGCTTCGCGTCTTGTCGGCTCTTTCCGATTTTTTGTTAACGGCTAACAGTATTGTAAAAATAAAAATATATTTTCCATGGATTGTTAAGAAATATTTCTATGATAAATTATTTTATAAAAATAAAATAAATAAAACCATCTGAATATTAATAATTTTTTTCATTTTAATACGTTAAAATAAAAATATTTGAATATGAATATATAAACAAATTTAGAAGTTGGTTTCGTAGTTTGACTTTAAATATTAATACAAATTATTTTTTATTGCATTTAAGACTTATAGGTCCAACTGAACTTTTTCAGCCCTACAATCCTCACTTTCGTTGTATATGAAAAAAAAAACATGTATTTTGCCATATTCAACCCTTTTAGAAAGCATTATCAATAGATACTTGCGTTATAAAAAGAAAATGACTTTCAAATTTCATGTTACTCAGACTAGTAAAACGGACGTAATCGTTAATTCCATGAAAAATATATAGTTTCCTTTTTAATCGTTTATGGGAAAAAAATTTGGAAACTTCTGTTCACAGTCGGTTTACAAACCAATGATATAAAAAAATTTTGCTTTCATAATTATAAGAGTATAAACCGTAATATTATAAGAGAAAAATCGCAAAAAATCACCGCTTCACGCCGGCATGCGTTTAAATGCCAACGCGATGTGAAATACACCAAAACGATCCAGCATCCTGCGTTAAAAGGATAATCGAATTGAATCGTAAACGCCTTTTTGCTCCTTCCACGATGAATAACTTACATCTTCTCCTCCTCATCATTGCTGGATATTGAATTATTCGTATGCTTATCAGTGCGCGTCGACGTTATCAGGTGTAACGAAACAACGCCAGATTTCAGCCACCTTATCTCCGCGTGTGTCCTCTCTTGAACGCCGCATGCATAAGTAATGCGTTATAATTTATCGAATACAAGCGGGTGCGCCGTCTATGGGGTGTTTCTTCCAATTCTCGAAATTATTGTTTATCATTGAGTACTCTTCGGCGGTTAGTACTCTGATGGCTAGTGCCGCTAATGCTGGTGCTGCGATAAACCTTATAGAGATCAGAAGACATAGTTCCAATCTGTTCAGAACAGGTCTACACACCAAGGTTTAAAAAAAATAAGTGTCATAAAATACACGCGCGGGGAATAAGAATATAGTTATATAGTATAATAGAATTAACCTCTCCGAAGCTTCTGCGTGTGCTGTGTATTTATACCACTAGCGACATCTAAAAAACATGTTGCTATTTAAAATTATATATAAACTTTCAAACCATTTTCACTTTAAAATTTCTCAGCTATGTTCTTACAGTATCGATTAAAAAAAGGCCCAGATTCTAGTGACTTTAACAGAAGTGCTAAAACATTTCAATCAGTCGGTCATTCAGCCACTCAATTACATTCGATGGTAATTATTTTGATTATACGTCAATGGAATAGCAAATTACGGCTAAAATGTTATAACTGCATGAATATCCCATGAGATTCGTCTAGCATGAAGGATCTGAAAATAATACTATATACTACATATAATATATTCGTTTATATACGTAATAGCCATGTAATTTTCTCAAACTTTCTTTATGTTTAGTGTACTACACTAAACTATAAATAACAATCTTAAGATCATCCTGCTAATAGCTAAACTAATAAGAAAATAACTTTTTTCTAATGTTAATAAAAATAACTTTCGAATTTTTTTTTCTGTGTCATTATGTTTTCCACATTTGCATCTATAATTACACAGAAATAAATGTTTATTAGAAAAAAAACAATGTTTTGTATAGGCATCTGGTTTATAAGAAAATTACTTTACTTAACTGAATTTAATGTTAATAATTAAACTTTAAACTAAAGCATACTAGTAAACAAATTTAAAAGTATCAGCTTTTGCTTGCGGTTTGCTTACGTATCATTTATGTAATTTTTCAAAAAAGATGTTTTTGTGGCAACGCCATATCTCACGTAATTCTTCATCCAAATTAATGATTCAAACATCATTTTAAAGCTTATGTTCCCCGCTATTGACAACAAATAGGCAAACAATTCAAAGTTGATTTTTTAATTGTTTAATTCTCTATAAATTATTTCTCAAGGGTATTTAAGCGCCATCTATTATCAATCTTTCTGATTAACTTGCGAATTGTTTGCACGGGTCAGCTAGTATTTTAATACTATTTTCAGCGGAGTTTTTCTGAAGTAATACTATTTTAATAATTGTTTTTGCTGCCTATAATTAAATTTCAAATATAGAACAATAGATAAAAAATATAAGATCAGATGAGATCAGATCATTTTAATCTATATTTCTTAGAAATTATTCTTAGCAATTATTTCAATGAAAGCTTTATTCATATCGGCCCAATTAATTTACCTTATGCTCAAAAACAGATAAATAGAAATAGACAAACAAAAACGACTGTCAAGAAATATTTGAAAGGACTTAAAATTAAATTTAGTGAAAGTTACTTTCAAGTCGTTACAGTAGTTTTCTTGTTATACTCGAACAAACGAATATATAAACGGATGGAATGTCATAACCTCTAAAATTTGTTCTTTGGACTCAAAGAAACCTAGATAGCCACACTTCATTACTTTTTCCAAAAAATCTTTAATTTACAGAAAAATACATCCCTGTACAGTTTTATAGTAGTATAAAACTGGTACAAAATTGAATACGACTGAACATGGAAATAATTAGACCAAAACAATTTAAAAGGATCTAAGAAAATTGCTTGGGTGGAAAATAGGGTATTTCTATTTTCCGCAACTTTCCATTGACTATTTTAATGCTAAAAGATTTCAAAGAGTAATCTTTTTCATTTGTATATTATTACTTTGGAATAACTTTTTTAGTTATTCTTAACGATTTTCATGCAATGGACGCATGATTTTCTTTTTAAAAATTTTATATTGTCTCAGTTAAAATCGTCTGTGTCTTGGCAATCATTTTTCATGATGGAATGTATAAATATAGCAACTACAACATATTTTACATATATTGGAAATAAAACCAACTTTAACTTCGTTAGATTTTGCATCATTTTAAATTTGGACTTTTTGGTTAATATAAGCAAAAATACCAAAAGCAGAAATCATTAACAAGGTGAAATCGTGACGTAATTTAGAGTATATATATATATATAAACCTACCAGGTCAAAAACGGAAAGTCCAGCCTTTTTGTATCCATCTGTATTCTATAATGCAAATTTACATTTTATTTGAATTCATAGTTATTAAACTTTATTTATATATTTATCCAGTACCTCCGTATCACGAAGTTTGCATTCCGAACATCGAAACCATCTACAGTCCTGTGTAACGCCACCCGTATTTACGAGTCCAATGTCTTAATTGCATCACGCAGAGTGGTAACAGTACGCGCGCGTCTCCTTCGCTTCCTTTTGCTCCAAAGCCTCTTCCCTTTTTCCCTGGTCCTCGCGTTTATGCATATGAGCACCGGCGCGACCGCCTCGCTTATTCATAAGCCGAGGGTCTGGCGATGTTTTATTCAAAGTAAGTAAATGCGTTTGCACTTAGCTTGGCGGTTTATTTGTTCGTATTCAGCAACACTCTTCGGAGGAGATAAGATGAATTTTTTTGAATCGATGTGGGTGGATGGACCTATGTGCTTACACATTAATTGTTGCTTGGGGATGCTCGCGGTTTTGCTTCGCATTTTTTTATAATGGCAATGGAGGCGAATGTAACGATAGATTGTAAAACGTTATTAAGTTATTCAAGGGAAAGTTTTTGAAATTATGTTTAATTAAATATTGCTTATCGTGAAAAACATAATGAGAAAACGTATCTAATAACAAATGTCGTGATTGAAACGGATTTTGATCTTCATAAATGAATGGTTTACTAAAAACAATTTTTGCACCATTTAGAATGGAATCGTAATGTTTTAAAATTAACTTTCGTAGTTTCTCGACTTAAAAACATTTAATACAAACACATCACATTTAATATCTAATAACAAATATCGGGAGTGAAACGGATTTTGATCTTCATAAATTAATTAATTTTTTGCACCATTTAGAATGGAGTATTTGAAAATAATCTTTCGTATTTTCTCGACTTAAAAACATTTAATATCAAACACATCACATTTAATATCTAATAACAAATATCGGGAGTGAAACGGATTTTGATCTTCATAAATTAATTAATTTTTTGCACCATTTAGAATGGAGTATTTGAAAATAATCTTTCGTATTTTCTCGACTTAAAAACATTTAATATCAAACACATCACATTTAATATCTAATAACAAATATCGGGAGTGAAACGGATTTTGATCTTCATAAATTAATTAATTTTTTGCACCATTTAGAATGGAGTATTTGAAAATAATCTTTCGTATTTTCTCGACTTAAAAACATTTAATATCAAACACATCACATTTAATATCTAATAACAAATATCGGGAGTGAAACGGATTTTGATCTTCATAAATTAATTAATTTTTTGCACCATTTAGAATGGAGTATTTGAAAATAATCTTTCGTATTTTCTCGACTTAAAAACATTTAATATCAAACACATCACATTTAATATCTAATAACAAATATCGGGAGTGAAACGGATTTTGATCTTTATAAATTAATTAATTTTTTGCACCATTTAGAATGGAATATTTGAAAATAATCTTTCGTATTTTCTCGACTTAAAAACATTTAATATCAAACACATCACATTTAATATCAAATAACAAATATCGGGAGTGAAACGGATTTTGATCTTCATAAATTAATTAATTTTTTGCACCATTTAGAATGGAGTATTTGAAAATAATCTTTCGTATTTTCTCGACTTAAAAACATTTAATATCAAACACATCACATTTAATATCTAATAACAAATATCGGGAGTGAAACGGATTTTGATCTTCATAAATTAATTAATTTTTTGCACCATTTAGAATGGAATATTTGAAAATAATCTTTCGTATTTTCTCGACTTAAAAACATTTAATATCAAACACATCACATTTAATATCTAATAACAAATATCGGGAGTGAAACGGATTTTGATCTTCATAAATTAATTAATTTTATGCACCATTTAGAATGGAGTATTTGAAAATAATCTTTCGTATTTTCTCGACTTAAAAACATTTAATATCAAACACATCACATTTAATATCCAATAACAAATATCGGGAGTGAAACGGATTTTGATCTTCATAAATTAATTAATTTTTTGCACCATTTAGAATGGAGTATTTGAAAATAATCTTTCGTATTTTCTCGACTTAAAAACATTTAATATCAAACACATCACATTTAATATCTAATAACAAATATCGGGAGTGAAACGGATTTTGATCTTCATAAATTAATTAATTTTATGCACCATTTAGAATGGAGTATTTGAAAATAATCTTTCGTATTTTCTCGACTTAAAAACATTTAATATCAAACACATCACATTTAATATCTAATAACAAATATCGGGAGTGAAACGGATTTTGATCTTCATAAATTAATTAATTTTTTGCACCATTTAGAATGGAGTATTTGAAAATAATCTTTCGTATTTTCTCGACTTAAAAACATTTAATATCAAACACATCACATTTAATATCTAATAACAAATATCGGGAGTGAAACGGATTTTGATCTTCATAAATTAATTAATTTTTTGCACCATTTAGAATGGAGTATTTGAAAATAATCTTTCGTATTTTCTCGACTTAAAAACATTTAATATCAAACACATCACATTTAATATCTAATAACAAATATCGGGAGTGAAACGGATTTTGATCTTCATAAATTAATTAATTTTTTGCACCATTTAGAATGGAGTATTTGAAAATAATCTTTCGTATTTTCTCGACTTAAAAACATTTAATATCAAACACATCACATTTAATATCTAATAACAAATATCGGGAGTGAAACGGATTTTGATCTTCATAAATTAATTAATTTTTTGCACCATTTAGAATGGAGTATTTGAAAATAATCTTTCGTATTTTCTCGACTTAAAAACATTTAATATCAAACACATCACATTTAATATCTAATAACAAATATCGGGAGTGAAACGGATTTTGATCTTCATAAATTAATTAATTTTTTGCACCATTTAGAATGGAGTATTTGAAAATAATCTTTCGTATTTTCTCGACTTAAAAACATTTAATATCAAACACATCACATTTAATATCTAATAACAAATATCGGGAGTGAAACGGATTTTGATCTTCATAAATTAATTAATTTTTTGCACCATTTAGAATGGAATATTTGAAAATAATCTTTCGTATTTTCTCGACTTAAAAACATTTAATATCAAACACATCACATTTAATATCAAATAACAAATATCGGGAGTGAAACGGATTTTGATCTTCATAAATTAATTAATTTTTTGCACCATTTAGAATGGAGTATTTGAAAATAATCTTTCGTATTTTCTCGACTTAAAAACATTTAATATCAAACACATCACATTTAATATCTAATAACAAATATCGGGAGTGAAACGGATTTTGATCTTCATAAATTAATTAATTTTTTGCACCATTTAGAATGGAGTATTTGAAAATAATCTTTCGTATTTTCTCGACTTAAAAACATTTAATATCAAACACATCACATTTAATATCTAATAACAAATATCGGGAGTGAAACGGATTTTGATCTTCATAAATTAATTAATTTTATGCACCATTTAGAATGGAGTATTTGAAAATAATCTTTCGTATTTTCTCGACTTAAAAACATTTAATATCAAACACATCACATTTAATATCTAATAACAAATATCGGGAGTGAAACGGATTTTGATCTTCATAAATTAATTAATTTTTTGCACCATTTAGAATGGAGTATTTGAAAATAATCTTTCGTATTTTCTCGACTTAAAAACATTTAATATCAAACACATCACATTTAATATCTAATAACAAATATCGGGAGTGAAACGGATTTTGATCTTCATAAATTAATTAATTTTATGCACCATTTAGAATGGAGTATTTGAAAATAATCTTTCGTATTTTCTCGACTTAAAAACATTTAATATCAAACACATCACATTTAATATCTAATAACAAATATCGGGAGTGAAACGGATTTTGATCTTCATAAATTAATTAATTTTTTGCACCATTTAGAATGGAGTATTTGAAAATAATCTTTCGTATTTTCTCGACTTAAAAACATTTAATATCAAACACATCACATTTAATATCTAATAACAAATATCGGGAGTGAAACGGATTTTGATCTTCATAAATTAATTAATTTTTTGCACCATTTAGAATGGAGTATTTGAAAATAATCTTTCGTATTTTCTCGACTTAAAAACATTTAATATCAAACACATCACATTTAATATCTAATAACAAATATCGGGAGTGAAACGGATTTTGATCTTCATAAATTAATTAATTTTATGCACCATTTAGAATGGAGTATTTGAAAATAATCTTTCGTATTTTCTCGACTTAAAAACATTTAATATCAAACACATCACATTTAATATCTAATAACAAATATCGGGAGTGAAACGGATTTTGATCTTCATAAATTAATTAATTTTTTGCACCATTTAGAATGGAGTATTTGAAAATAATCTTTCGTATTTTCTCGACTTAAAAACATTTAATATCAAACACATCACATTTAATATCTAATAACAAATATCGGGAGTGAAACGGATTTTGATCTTCATAAATTAATTAATTTTTTGCACCATTTAGAATGGAGTATTTGAAAATAATCTTTCGTATTTTCTCGACTTAAAAACATTTAATATCAAACACATCACATTTAATATCTAATAACAAATATCGGGAGTGAAACGGATTTTGATCTTTATAAATTAATTAATTTTTTGCACCATTTAGAATGGAATATTTGAAAATAATCTTTCGTATTTTCTCGACTTAAAAACATTTAATATCAAACACATCACATTTAATATCAAATAACAAATATCGGGAGTGAAACGGATTTTGATCTTCATAAATTAATTAATTTTTTGCACCATTTAGAATGGAGTATTTGAAAATAATCTTTCGTATTTTCTCGACTTAAAAACATTTAATATCAAACACATCACATTTAATATCTAATAACAAATATCGGGAGTGAAACGGATTTTGATCTTCATAAATTAATTAATTTTTTGCACCATTTAGAATGGAGTATTTGAAAATAATCTTTCGTATTTTCTCGACTTAAAAACATTTAATATCAAACACATCACATTTAATATCTAATAACAAATATCGGGAGTGAAACGGATTTTGATCTTCATAAATTAATTAATTTTATGCACCATTTAGAATGAAGTATTTGAAAATAATCTTTCGTATTTTCTCGACTTAAAAACATTTAATATCAAACACATCACATTTAATATCTAATAACAAATATCGGGAGTGAAACGGATTTTGATCTTCATAAATTAATTAATTTTTTGCACCATTTAGAATGGAGTATTTGAAAATAATCTTTCGTATTTTCTCGACTTAAAAACATTTAATATCAAACACATCACATTTAATATCCAATAACAAATATCGGGAGTGAAACGGATTTTGATCTTCATAAATTAATTAATTTTTTGCACCATTTAGAATGGAGTATTTGAAAATAATCTTTCGTATTTTCTCGACTTAAAAACATTTAATATCAAACACATCACATTTAATATCTAATAACAAATATCGGGAGTGAAACGGATTTTGATCTTCATAAATTAATTAATTTTATGCACCATTTAGAATGGAGTATTTGAAAATAATCTTTCGTATTTTCTCGACTTAAAAACATTTAATATCAAACACATCACATTTAATATCTAATAACAAATATCGGGAGTGAAACGGATTTTGATCTTCATAAATTAATTAATTTTTTGCACCATTTAGAATGGAGTATTTGAAAATAATCTTTCGTATTTTCTCGACTTAAAAACATTTAATATCAAACACATCACATTTAATATCTAATAACAAATATCGGGAGTGAAACGGATTTTGATCTTCATAAATTAATTAATTTTTTGCACCATTTAGAATGGAGTATTTGAAAATAATCTTTCGTATTTTCTCGACTTAAAAACATTTAATATCAAACACATCACATTTAATATCTAATAACAAATATCGGGAGTGAAACGGATTTTGATCTTCATAAATTAATTAATTTTTTGCACCATTTAGAATGGAGTATTTGAAAATAATCTTTCGTATTTTCTCGACTTAAAAACATTTAATATCAAACACATCACATTTAATATCTAATAACAAATATCGGGAGTGAAACGGATTTTGATCTTCATAAATTAATTAATTTTTTGCACCATTTAGAATGGAGTATTTGAAAATAATCTTTCGTATTTTCTCGACTTAAAAACATTTAATATCAAACACATCACATTTAATATCTAATAACAAATATCGGGAGTGAAACGGATTTTGATCTTCATAAATTAATTAATTTTTTGCACCATTTAGAATGGAGTATTTGAAAATAATCTTTCGTATTTTCTCGACTTAAAAACATTTAATATCAAACACATCACATTTAATATCTAATAACAAATATCGGGAGTGAAACGGATTTTGATCTTCATAAATTAATTAATTTTTTGCACCATTTAGAATGGAATATTTGAAAATAATCTTTCGTATTTTCTCGACTTAAAAACATTTAATATCAAACACATCACATTTAATATCAAATAACAAATATCGGGAGTGAAACGGATTTTGATCTTCATAAATTAATTAATTTTTTGCACCATTTAGAATGGAGTATTTGAAAATAATCTTTCGTATTTTCTCGACTTAAAAACATTTAATATCAAACACATCACATTTAATATCTAATAACAAATATCGGGAGTGAAACGGATTTTGATCTTCATAAATTAATTAATTTTTTGCACCATTTAGAATGGAGTATTTGAAAATAATCTTTCGTATTTTCTCGACTTAAAAACATTTAATATCAAACACATCACATTTAATATCTAATAACAAATATCGGGAGTGAAACGGATTTTGATCTTCATAAATTAATTAATTTTATGCACCATTTAGAATGGAGTATTTGAAAATAATCTTTCGTATTTTCTCGACTTAAAAACATTTAATATCAAACACATCACATTTAATATCTAATAACAAATATCGGGAGTGAAACGGATTTTGATCTTCATAAATTAATTAATTTTTTGCACCATTTAGAATGGAGTATTTGAAAATAATCTTTCGTATTTTCTCGACTTAAAAACATTTAATATCAAACACATCACATTTAATATCTAATAACAAATATCGGAAGTGAAACGGATTTTGATCTTCATAAATTAATTAATTTTATGCACCATTTAGAATGGAGTATTTGAAAATAATCTTTCGTATTTTCTCGACTTAAAAACATTTAATATCAAACACATCACATTTAATATCTAATAACAAATATCGGGAGTGAAACGGATTTTGATCTTCATAAATTAATTAATTTTTTGCACCATTTAGAATGGAGTATTTGAAAATAATCTTTCGTATTTTCTCGACTTAAAAACATTTAATATCAAACACATCACATTTAATATCTAATAACAAATATCGGGAGTGAAACGGATTTTGATCTTCATAAATTAATTAATTTTTTGCACCATTTAGAATGGAGTATTTGAAAATAATCTTTCGTATTTTCTCGACTTAAAAACATTTAATATCAAACACATCACATTTAATATCTAATAACAAATATCGGGAGTGAAACGGATTTTGATCTTTATAAATTAATTAATTTTTTGCACCATTTAGAATGGAATATTTGAAAATAATCTTTCGTATTTTCTCGACTTAAAAACATTTAATATCAAACACATCACATTTAATATCAAATAACAAATATCGGGAGTGAAACGGATTTTGATCTTCATAAATTAATTAATTTTTTGCACCATTTAGAATGGAGTATTTGAAAATAATCTTTCGTATTTTCTCGACTTAAAAACATTTAATATCAAACACATCACATTTAATATCTAATAACAAATATCGGGAGTGAAACGGATTTTGATCTTCATAAATTAATTAATTTTTTGCACCATTTAGAATGGAGTATTTGAAAATAATCTTTCGTATTTTCTCGACTTAAAAACATTTAATATCAAACACATCACATTTAATATCTAATAACAAATATCGGGAGTGAAACGGATTTTGATCTTCATAAATTAATTAATTTTATGCACCATTTAGAATGAAGTATTTGAAAATAATCTTTCGTATTTTCTCGACTTAAAAACATTTAATATCAAACACATCACATTTAATATCTAATAACAAATATCGGGAGTGAAACGGATTTTGATCTTCATAAATTAATTAATTTTTTGCACCATTTAGAATGGAGTATTTGAAAATAATCTTTCGTATTTTCTCGACTTAAAAACATTTAATATCAAACACATCACATTTAATATCTAATAACAAATATCGGGAGTGAAACGGATTTTGATCTTCATAAATTAATTAATTTTATGCACCATTTAGAATGGAGTATTTGAAAATAATCTTTCGTATTTTCTCGACTTAAAAACATTTAATATCAAACACATCACATTTAATATCTAATAACAAATATCGGGAGTGAAACGGATTTTGATCTTCATAAATTAATTAATTTTTTGCACCATTTAGAATGGAGTATTTGAAAATAATCTTTCGTATTTTCTCGACTTAAAAACATTTAATATCAAACACATCACATTTAATATCTAATAACAAATATCGGGAGTGAAACGGATTTTGATCTTCATAAATTAATTAATTTTTTGCACCATTTAGAATGGAGTATTTGAAAATAATCTTTCGTATTTTCTCGACTTAAAAACATTTAATATCAAACACATCACATTTAATATCTAATAACAAATATCGGGAGTGAAACGGATTTTGATCTTCATAAATTAATTAATTTTTTGCACCATTTAGAATGGAGTATTTGAAAATAATCTTTCGTATTTTCTCGACTTAAAAATATTTAATATCAAACACATCACATTTAATATCTAATAACAAATATCGGGAGTGAAACGGATTTTGATCTTCATAAATTAATTAATTTTTTGCACCATTTAGAATGGAGTATTTGAAAATAATCTTTCGTATTTTCTCGACTTAAAAACATTTAATATCGAACACATCACATTTAATATCTAATAACAAATATCGGGAGTGAAACGGATTTTGATCTTCATAAATTAATTAATTTTTTGCACCATTTAGAATGGAGTATTTGAAAATAATCTTTCGTATTTTCTCGACTTAAAAACATTTAATATCAAACACATCACATTTAATATCTAATAACAAATATCTGGAGTGAAACGGATTTTGATCTTCATAAATTAATTAATTTTTTGCACCATTTAGAATGGAGTATTTGAAAATAATCTTTCGTATTTTCTCGACTTAAAAACATTTAATATCAAACACATCACATTTAATATCTAATAACAAATATCGGGAGTGAAACGGATTTTGATCTTCATAAATTAATTAATTTTATGCACCATTTCGAATGGAGTATTTGAAAATAATCTTTCGTATTTTCTCGACTTAAAAACATTTAATATCAAACACATCACATTTAATATCAAATAACAAATATCGGGAGTGAAACGGATTTTCATCTTCATAAATTAATTAATTTTTTGCAACATTTAGAATGGAGTATTTGAAAATAATCTTTCGTATTTTCTCGACTTAAAAACATTTAATATCAAACACATCACATTTAATATCTAATAACAAATATCGGGAGTGAAACGGATTTTGATCTTCATAAATTAATTAATTTTTTGCACCATTTAGAATGGAGTATTTGAAAATAATCTTTCGTATTTTCTCGACTTAAAAACATTTAATATCAAACACATCACATTTAATATCTAATAACAAATATCGGGAGTGAAACGGATTTTGATCTTCATAAATTAATTAATTTTATGCACCATTTAGAATGGAGTATTTGAAAATAATCTTTCGTATTTTCTCGACTTAAAAACATTTAATATCAAACACATCACATTTAATATCTAATAACAAATATCGGGAGTGAAACGGATTTTGATCTTCATAAATTAATTAATTTTTTGCACCATTTAGAATGGAATATTTGAAAATAATCTTTCGTATTTTCTCGACTTAAAAACAACTAAAAAGCTTGGCTGTGCATCACCTATATAAATTCACATGTAGAAATATTACTTATTAAGGATATGTTAAATAAATTATTATATTTAATAGTGCACATTTTCAGTAAATTAAGCTGAAGTAAATAACGAAATAATATATTTTATTACATATAAGTATTTCCCATTAATAAAAGGGAATTAATGAAGACAAAAAATCGAAAGTATTAATAAGTTCTGTGCGGAATTATAATAATAATAATAATAAAATATAATAAATATCTTTATTAAAAATTAAATAAAACTAACATATTTTTGGATACATCATTTAATAAGGAGAGGCATTATGTGTACTCGATGAAGGTTTTTATAACGGCTGGCAATAATGAAAGAGGTTTTCTAAACAGTGTAATGTTTAATCGATCGAATAAAACTAACGTGCCGCTATGAGTATACTACTGCTTTATTACATATTGAACGAACGAAAAAATAATTTTTTTACGAAAGTTTATCGATAACATGCGAATATTTCCACTCGTTTAGTCTATTTTCGTTTTCAATTTCTTTTGATTTTATTTCATTATTTTCAATAGTTAATATAACTAATATTATAAATGGGAAAATTCAGATGGATGGATGGATGTTTATTATTTCATAATTTCTGAAGCGATCTGCACGAAATTTGGCATACGAATTTATTATAATATTTGGATTAAAATTATATATATATATATATATATATATATATATATATATATATATATATATATATTCTGTGGGACAGCTTCCATCTTTCAAGACGTTCATTATACTCTTGCTTAATCAGGTAATTTGTTATGTAAACAAAATTTTGAAAAGCACGATTTAAGCCCGTATTAACTTATACCGTGTATCCCGAATTACAAAATGAAATGCAAAACTTTCTTCCTTTTCTAACTCGACCATAATACTACAACTGAATGCTAATGGATTTGGAAACGATTGGAACAAATCAAAATTATGGTCTACATTGACACGGGGTACATTACTGTAGTCCACACAAACGGTGTTGCCAGTAGAAGGTAGTTGGACTACACAAATATAATTAATATTACTTTTTAGCGCTTACAACATATACTTAATATGCATTATAGAATACAGATGGATACAAAAATGCTGGACTTTCCTTTTTTGGACTGATAGGTTTATATATATACTCCAAATTACGTCACGATTTCACCTTGTTAATGATTTCTGCTTTGGTATTTTTGCTTATATTAACCAAAAAATCCAAATTTAAAATGATCATTCAAATGATGCAAAATCTAACGAAGTTAAAGTTGGTTTTATTTCCAATATATGTAAAATGTGTTGTAGTTGCTATATTTATACATTCCATTAAGAAAAATGATTGCCAAGACACAGACGATTTTAATTGGGACAATATAAAGTTTTTAAAAAGAAAATCGTGCGTCCGTTGCATGAAAATCGTTAGAAATAACTAAAAAGTTATTCCAAAGTAATAATATACTTAAACGCTTAAAGCGACACTTTTGTTATACTTTTGTTACACCATAATTTCGAAGCGACTCTCATATAATGCGATAGTTTTACATCGAAATTATTTATTTATCCATTAAACATACATAATCAAATGAAAAGCTTTACAAAAAGTACAGTTCCTTCTATAAACAGCAGTCAAATTTAACGATTCGTTTAAAATGTTGTTAAAATTCTCAAGACAAAAATGCAAACCGATATTTAATTTAATTAAACTTTAATTATACCCTGGTCACTATACATTACACACATCAATTTAAATCCGCTATTATAACTCGGTCGCAATAAACAAATAAGAAACAACAATAACTGAGGCCCGCAATCAATGCCACTCACTCTATTTAGCTGTCGGGCACTTAAATAATCGATGGAGATACATTGTCAATAAGTCATTAATTAAAATCGTTCCGTTATGATCTGCCATTATCCAAGTACGTACTTAAACTGTAGTCTATGGTCGTAGCTGTGGGCCGCTTCTATTTATGTATTTCTCGGTACGACGATTGAACGCGCAAGAATAATGGAAGTTACATATATTTTGTATACATTTGTACAACACGCTGGTGGATTAGATATTTTTTAGTTTTCTGTAGGACTTTAATCACTTCCTTGTGTATTCAGTAGATAAGAGAAAGGCACCGTTTTAAGATCTCTTGGTTTTCTGTTATGTCTGTCCTTGTTCCCAGCTCTGCATTTTTGTTTGATGATTTGGTCTAGCGAACAATTAGGACTAAAGTGATTGTTAATGTGTATTACGGATAATTCAATTCTCAGTTTCGTATTACTTCTCTTAACCCTGTAAATTTGCTGTTGAATTTAATAAACCTAAAATACTGTTGATTCGCCGAGCAAATAAAATCCATTGCAGAATCTAGCGCAGGCAACGTCCCAGACGAGGAGTTACTTGCACGCGGGTCCGCGTCTCGTGCCACCGGCGACTAATTAAGCCGGCCCCGGTTGCGAACACGTTGAATTACCATAAGACACGGAGGACGCATTTGGGAGAGTGCGTGGGCGGCATCGAACCTGTGCACAAGCAAGTCGGGCACGGCGCACTGGGTCGTCGCGTCTTAATTTTGGCGCATAGCATTTCTGACCTTATACGGGGGTTACTTCCAGAGTATGATGTATCAATATTTGACACGTTTACTTCCAGAGTATGAAAGTATATCACATTTACTTCCAGAGTATGAAAGTATGTCACGTTTACTCCCAAAGTATGAAAGTATGTCACGTTTACTTCCAGAGTATGAAAGTATGTCACGTTTACTTTCAGAGTATGAAAGTATTTTACGTTTACTTCCAGAGTATGAAAGTATGTCATGTTTACTTCCAGAGTATGAAAGTATGTCACGTTTACTTTCAGAGTATGAAAGTATGTCACATTTACTTCCAGAGTATGAAAGTATGTCACGTTTACTTCCACAATATGAAAGTATGTCACGTACTAATGTTTGTCACGTTTTGGGTGTTTATATCTGGGAAACTATTAATCGAAGAGCAATACAAAAAATATGTCGTTGGATTGATTCAAATTTCTACTTTTTTTAAACTTAAATACCAAGCTCAGTTGAACTTCAAACATACTATATTCTCCTATAAAAGAAACATACTGAATAGTAAGATACTAACGCCATCTATACAATATTGTTCGTATTGTGTTCTATTATAAAGGGGAAAAACATGAAACTGGAGAAAATCATGTAATAGTTGTTGAAACTACGATTTTGAGAGCCAAATAGTTGTGATAGTATTATTGTGATTTTGAGAGCCAAATAATTGTTATAATATTATTGTGATTTTGAGAGCCAAATAATTGTGATAAAATTATTGTGAATTTGAGAGCCAAATAATTGTGATAGAATTATTGTGATTTTCAGAACCAAATAATTGTGATAGTATTATTGTGATTTTGAGAGCCAAATAATTGTGAAAAACTAAAGAACATGCTTTAATTTTAGTGATAATTCAAACGAACCCGAACTTGACAGGTTCACTATTAAATTTTGTGAAATTCCCATTACCATCTTCCTCTGCCATGATCAGATCCTGTTAGTTAGAACATGTAACCAAAGGATTCATAGAGACAAGCCAAATGAGCATAAACTAGATAAATTTACCGTTAGCCATGGAAAATGTTCTGTGGTCACCTCTCTACTCCGTCATTAGATACTCCCGGAGAAAATATGATTGTTGATTTTCTACGAATTTACTTTTAGTAGCACCATCTATCTGATATTGTTGGCACTATGTTGTGTTACAACATAGTGCCAACAATATCAGATAGATGGTGCTAGATCCTTATTTGTTAAGGCTTAGTTTGTTTGTTTTGCTGCAGAATATAGCATACAAAACCTTGTGAAAATTAAAATTTGTGAAAGTGCTATGTTCAACATTTAAAAAGTGAGAAGATTTATTACAAAGTTTAAATATACAAACTATTTAATGACCTATTTTTGATTACTCTCCGATTGCTATTTTCGGAAATATAAGTGCTAATATTGCGACGTGTTTTGGTCGCATCGTACTCTGGTAATGACTGCCGTCTAATGCCAGGAAAGAAGTATACAGAATGGTGCCTATCAGTCGATTTGGGAAAATCTCCGTACGAAAATTCGGTTCACACTGAATAATTCTCATTGATGTTTATAGTTCAGGACTATCTATATAGATATATATAATATACATATATAAATATATATATATATATATATATATATATATATATATATATATAATATGTGAGTGTGGGTATAAATAAATAAAAAAAATTACGTCCAAATTTTTTGAAGTAAATTCATAAAACTACGGTGGTAACAAAGCTTATAGAATGTTTGCTGTTTCTGAAAGAATACTCTGAAATTATATTAATATTCTGAAATGATAAAACATTGCTATTCTAATAATTAAAGCAATTAGTGTCTTTATTAAAACAATTCATAACGTAAAGTTTCCATACTATTAATGGTTTCGATTACGTAATATTACAAAAATCTTCTTATTCATTAGATCTAGTGTCTATTTAAACAGAGATGAGGGTTTAGATCCAGATTATGCTGGCTTTTTATGATTTGATGGTGGCATCGGATAAAGCATGCGATCGTCTTTGTGAAAGCATCAAACTATGTGCAGGCGCCTATCCCGCGATGTGTCTATATGCAGCACACCGTCGCGGACAGCTATGATGGTTATTTTGATCATAGCGTATTAGACTTGCTAGAGGATCGCGGTAAGTTCTGTAAAATGGAAAATTTTCTTGCCATTCGTTTTTCAAAGCATAGTTCGGTTGGTACATAAACACTTTCTTCATAGTACCTTAAGAGTGAACGAATCCGTAAGCTCTCACCATGAGCGTCGTGAGAAAAGTCCAAAATATTTATGTATTACTGGGTATAGTGGTGAAGAAGAAAGGAAATAATATATGTGAGCACCACCTTCTCGTCAAGAACTTTGATCTGCTTCTTGTGTTAATATGTTTATAATATTTTACAATTAAATGAAGCTACGTGATGCAGTATTATTTCTACTTTCTTTAAGTTCTTTACCACGTCTTAGTTTCGTTGTATTACAACATCTTCAGGTGGGCTGTTAGCAAAGATCTTTGCTAATAGCAAGTAATTGTTGTGAATAACACATTTCTAGAATTAATTAATTTCTAAATTAACGCCAAATATATTTAATGTTCGAGAAAATTTGTTTATTATCGTCCATGACGAGATTTGAACGTATAATTGTGTGTGTAAACTATTTGTGTTTTTTTCAAATAGGTGGAAATAAAATATTTAATCAAATATATGATTAATAAAATATAGTGAATAATCACCCGAAATTAATACACTTAGTTTATTATTACTTAGTTATTTATGTTAGTAAACTGGACGATGCGACTGTAAATTTTATACTCCAATAAAATAGTTATAAAAACGTGACCATTGTCATTAAACGTAGAGCTTATTTTATTAAATCTTAAGTTTTTAGGGTTTCGTAACCAAATGGTAAAAATGGAACCATTATAATTTCGCTACATCCGTCTGTATGTCTCTCTGTAGATAAGTCACAGTCATTTTGCTTGGATTCTATTGGCGGCATATAGATGAAACTTGGACGGTAGATGTCTTCTACGAATCGCTATATAATGAAATAGGGAAATTATGAAAAAATAATATTAGGGGTGAAACTCGATACATTACAACTGAGGGACGAAAAAAATCCAGATTAGTCAAAAATACCAGATGTATCGTTAGATAGGTGTTAAAATGATATAGAGGTTTCAAAATATTTTTTTTTCTTTAAGTCAATAGTTTGTGAGATAAACGCTTTTAAAATCTTAAAAAGTGTCGTCCGCCCACTCTAAATCTTTTACTAATATGTGTGAAATTTTAAAAAAATTAAAACAGTAGAACTTAAAATGAACTTTCAACAAAAATCGTACGATTTGAATAAGATACCTTGTGTAGTTTTTGATATATGGTATATTTTCGCGAGCCCTATCACGCTGCTATTAAATAAACCTATTTATGAAAGTTTTTCTTTAACTTCGAATTACTATCATATTATAAACAAAAAGCTTGGGTTTAGCACATCCTCAAATGTTTTCGAGGTGTGAACTCAAATTCCATCACGGAATGTGACCTTCGATTTCTCTTCAAATATCATTAATTATCCGTTTTTTATGATTCTGAAACGTGAACTTTAATGAAAAAGGGCGAATATCTACTAAATCATTAAGAGCGGATAATCTTCTTCTTATAACAGTTTGTATCTAGTAAAGACAAGTGGAGGATATCTACCAACGCCGAGCTGAAATATCTGATAACTGTGACCGATATTGTATGTAGATTGAAACGACAATGACTTCCCTATGGCTATGTCTTTATGTCATACACAGTCAATAACACAAGGCCAGAGACTTAAATAGTTGGAATATATTGAAGCAGACTTGCTTAATTTGAATCTTGAATATCTTTTATTAATACTGACTGAGGATTATCGAAATCGCAAAAGTGAGCTTACTTAATTCTCTTGAAGCCGTAATGTGTGAATTTCTACAATAAATGATAAAGTTGCAAAAAATAAATTTGTAAAATCTCCATAAAAATTATACTAATGAATGATTTACATCGCGACTATTAGAAAGTGTGCCGCAACTTATCACATAGAACTGCGCTGCTAATGCATTTCTTTTGATAAAGTTCATCAAATTGGAAACAGATGGCGTTTATTTTTACTTTTATTCTGTGGTTTCTCAGGAGTCAGTTTGTTTCCTCTGTACGAGAACATAGCAACAAAAAAAAATGTAAATGAACTTCCGTGTTCAAGGGATAAAAATTAGTAGTGAAAGTTACATTATTTTACATCAGTTGTGCCCACAACTTAGTTCGTGTGGACTTTTAGATTCTATTAGACAGGCTATTTAAAAAAAAACATGAACGTGTATAATTAATTAATGGTTTTGCCACTCTACGTTAGATTGCGCTTTATGGAAGTTCATTTAAAAAGCTCTTGATAACATATTGTTCTGCTATTGCATCATATATCTTATGAATTGGTTTTGGTGATGAACCATAGAAGCTTCTAGAGTAAGTACTACAACCTCAAAAAGTAAGAGTGTGGCGACATGCGATGCAGAATCCAATACTAACTTCATCACAAGTTCGTAGCGATTATGAAACAACTAACTAAAAATTAAGTTGCTTCCTAAGGTTTACAACATTTATAAGATTCATGTTTCAAGCTTTAGCAGTTTTTGTTCGTACAGACAGACAGAAAGATAAATTTATTTAGTAATCGAATACGCAAAGGGTAAAAAAAGTATTTTAAAGCTGAAAATTGGAAAATACGCATTTCAATTTTATTTATCCATATTGACTGAACTGTTGGTTTCGCAAATAATAATTGGGGCATATTTTTGAGAATCCCCATAAATGACATATACCCCTTCTTTAATTAAAAACGTAGCTTGAACTCAGTTTTTTATCAGTCTATTTGGAAAAATTACCTTCCAAAAGTCTATTAAAACTGAATAAAGTTATTTTTCGTTGGTATTTGACGATTTTGATATTAAAAACGGGTTGATAATCTACTAAATGTACTAGTTTAATCTATACGCGAGTTGCTGATGTTGTTAAAAAGTTGCGAGATATCTTTTTTGGATCATGCATGGATGGCAATGACATCTTTTTTGGATCATGCATGGATGGCATGCAATGGATGCAGCCAGGAAATAGCGTGACGTAATAATTAGATGAATCACCTAGGATTAGCTAAGAATTGATCTACGTCATATTAAATTCAAAACCCCGACTCATCCAAAAAATGAAGTTCCAAGCTCACAACGGATTTCGGTCAATCGCACATGTGCCCGAGATCGGCCTATAGAGCCTTTCGGCCATCTCCGTCGCCACTCGGGCGGGTCCGGCGTCAAAGGTTACCCGGCACTTACAATGGCGCGCACCTCTATCAATGACACCTCCGATATCATATTTCAAATATAGAATCCAATCATTCCTTTTGTGAGGCCGCCCGCCAATGCTCGACGTCGATAAGCAACGGCCGATCGGAGTTACAGGGTGTTTCATTGGTTTCATTATTATTTTTTCAAATGACTAAATCTAAGTTTTCCGAGTGTTCACACAACACTCTACCTTTTACTGTCTGATTTACTGTTATTATTATTTCGTAAAATAAATAATTTTGGTTTTTTTCATGTATGCAGATATTCTGACTGTCTTGAGTTTTTTGTGACATTAAATCAAAGTCAAAAATTAATGCGTTTTTCTCAATAAGAAATATACTAATTATTAATATACTATTAAATATTTTCGCCTTTGGTATTCTTTCTTATTATAAGTGACTGATTGTATTTGAATACCGATGTCGAAATTTGGATTAAATTTTTGAGCCGCGAACATGTACGAAAACGGATTACACAGAAACAAAATGTGTTTTAAGCGTCTCCTTATTTTTTTTAATTATTTTTAGTTCTTATTGTTAGTAATATTTAGTACTCTGGACGTTGAATTGGAATTAAGAAGTAATTTTTTAAATCCTAAAATTATGTTTGTGATAAAGTCGCCAATGTATTGTAATCGATGTATTTAATAGGTACTCTAATAATAAGTAAAGTTAAAATTATAATCTTTTATAAATAATTTATATATCCTTTGGAAATTATTGAGTTAAATTATTCGTACTGTATTGGCTAAACTTTATGAAGCTTTCTTTAGAATGGCACGTTATAAATTAATAGTAATTCATAAATAATTATAACAATATGAAACATGTTGCATTATATTTTACAAAATATGTAAAACATTACGTAAAAAAATAATTTTCTTTTCCAATAATTTGGAAAACAAAATTATTTTATTACTGATAATATGTCTACTAATAAATATGAATAATTATTAATCAAATAGTGTTTTAATAGTGTTAAAATAAATTCTGATTAATTTATTCCAAAGTCTCCTAATCACCCGGTACTAACTCACAAATACGGACAAAAATCGGACGTATTCTCTTTGAGGGCGCATTGTTTGCGCCGCCTGACGCGTAATTGACAAGTCGAGTAGCCGAGCGAGCAGGATGCACTACAGCGATAGTAGCATACGCGAGAGCGAGACGCCTATAAGCGTCGACGGAACGAGCCGAAGATCGCCGAGGCTCATCGGCGCGCGCGCGTCGTCCCGGGAGGTCCGCGATCGAGTCGCACCGCCACATTTTTATTGATGATTTATAGAAATAATAATAATATTATCTTTAGATTTAACCTCGTCAGCTTATGGTTCAGTGGTTTCGTGATTGGTTGATAACACGCAGGTTGGGATGGATTCCGATATGATATCTATTTATCTATGTCAATTGCGCCCTTTATGAGAGGATCACGCGGAGTATACTGCGGGAACTATTTTCCGAATCCTATATTGAAGTCCACTTGTTCACAGTATATACAAGAATGTATGTCCTATATCATATTATTTTTTATATATGTAGGTATAATACGTAAGAATGAAATAATTGTTCGACATGTTTGCACATGCAATCTGTTTAGGTTATGCAGAAAATTCTATAGAAAATGTGTTTCTTCAAATTGACGAATCCTTAGGAAAAAGGACATTGTAATCTCAACAACCAAAAAGTAAACCACTATGATTACTAGAATATTTATTGTCATATGATCGATGAAAAGAATTCAATCAGAGCTTTCATATTTCAAATCTGTTAAATTGACAAAGTTTGGTTAGATCATGCCATTGCCAAGTAGAATATTCCCACTTCTTCCCAAAAACATGGAGTTATTTTTCATTACAACAGTAGTACTTCCAGATAGCGTGAAATTAGGGTTAACATAATAACTTTCAGAAAACTAAATTTGTAAACTAAAAATTGGGGATTTTTTGTCCGTAACGCCGGACACTTAAATCATTAAAGTAAAAGCTCATATTAAAATGAGACAGTACTAATCATATAATAATAATCAAGATTATTTTGTATTCACCAAGTCTTATTTATTTTACTGACCATAGACAAAAAAATATACCTATGATTATATATAAAAAAATTATAAAACATTACATCCTATTGCATAAACAATAAAACAATTCAGTTCTTATCTGCATCTTCAATTCAAACTTCGAAACTTAAATCCATAGATAAAACAAATAGTAATGAATGTTTAAAATTAAATCGACAATAAAATAAAAGTTAAAATTCCTACGGGTTTTAAAAGTCCTATCAAGCCATTGCGAATTTATATTTAACTTAACAATTTAAGATACACTTTTTGATTATTGTTTCTTTCTTTTCTCCATGAATCGAATCAATGTGTTAATAATAGACAATAGTTTTCTTTAAAACCCGGGCACATGTAAAAATGCCCGGACGGCCCTTTTAGTAAGAGGATAGTGTCCCGTGAAAAGAGGACGGATGGCAACCCTAACTGAACTTAACTTGGAATCTGTTACAGGAAAGCTTTCAAATTTTTCTTTAATGTAGGATGTCGCCGTGGATTAATATCATGGATATTAAAATTGTCTTCTTTAAATCTTTAGAACTTATGCTTGGCTGTGTCATCAAAAGAGTAGACCTTCAACAATCGTGGTGCATATATTGAGTGTTGCTTCATTCCTTTTCGCCTTAAACGGAATTCCCTTCGTATATTTCCATATTTTGTATGTTTTTTACTCAACAAAACTCAGTTGCTAACTAAATACAATATCAAATGCCGTTCTCTTTATATACCGTACCAGGGATGTTCGAGAAGTTTCATTAACGTTCCAGAAATCGCTGAAAAAGTGGCAGGTTTATTAATTGCCAACGTAATACAATTAATGTCTAAACCTAATTATAAAAAATATAAACTTATTCTATAATATTCTACACTAGTAACAGCAGATGTACGGGTGTACAAAATGTATATACTAATTGCTCGACGAAATAAATCATACTAGTTATAATGTAAAGGAAGTCCAAACAGTTTCAAGATACTGTAAAAACTGGGACAAATTAAAAAAAAAGTAAATAGCTATTTGTTTTATTTAAAATAATAAATCGAATCTATTAAATTATATATTAAAGAACAATAAAAAATATGTTTTAATTATGAATTAAAAAAAGTTTTCATTCAGAAGATGGAAATAAGACAATCATAGTTAAAACTAATGGAATATCTCGAAATAGCTCCAATTACCTATCCAAGAAAACTTTTTTCCAGACAAAAGTCATGATATCATTGGAAGAAGATCCAGAGAGTCGCTCTAAACTGCAAAACTTCTGAAAAGACGACATTTGATATCAAATTAGTGTGTAAAACTGGGTGACTTTCAAATCCATTCACTATTTTATGTCTAATGAAAAAGGTGTTTCTATATTTATAGTTATAACTAATAGAATAAAGTTAAGTTCTAGGATCCTCTTTGTTTTCGTGCGATTAAATTGATTCATTCAATAGACAATAGAATCTAGAATGTAGGACAATTAGGTAATAACTTTGAAAATATGATACCTACTATATAGTCAAAAAGATAATTATAGAAAAATACATGTTCTGATCTCTATATTTAATGTTCAAAAGAAACCGTCAAAGCATTATGGACTTCCAAAAGCACCATGGCTAGAAAAGTGACAACACTTAATATTTTGCACCACGTCAAGAAAAGTGTCAACACACGAATATTTTGTTGACATAGGCTTTGGTCGTGTAAACACCAGAATGTTTCCTCGCAAAATCATTAAAAAAAAACTAATGCGGATAGCGTATCGACGTAACGAGGTATAGTTCATTTGAAAGTAAAAATACAAGCGAAGATATTAATGGAATTAAGCTAGAGAGCTCGAATCGAACACACAAAATGATAAATAGTTATAGTCGTTTACTCATTTGTTCGGTAACGTGGCATTCACTTGGATGGCCGCCTTCGAATAGTCAACCTTGCCCTATACTAATAAACAAATCGATAAAAAAATATTAAGCGGATTCGTATACCGTCCTATAATATGAATATCGTTAAAAAAATCATGTGTGCAATTCACACGTGGTAGAAGTGAAACCTTCAACAATTTTTAATTTTAATTTTTAAGTTTAATATCAATTTTTAATTTTGATAAAAACTAAAATAATTAGAAAAGTTTTTATAATTAATAATATGTAAATAAAATTGATAAATTTCATCTAATTTTATAATTAAATTAAATTAATCTCTTATTTAATTTGTTTGCACATATATGTTTTTTTTTAGTTCAGAAAATGATCGAATACACAAATTTAAAGTTTATGCAAATTTACATACAAGTACTCACAATCATTATCCACAATATCATTTTCAATTGCGGACATAAACACGTATTAAACACAAGAGAACCACGAACATAAGAAACACTGTATAATGCTTCCTATCTCATTTTCTCCCACGTTAAATCTTATGAATTTATGTGTCTGTCTCTTTTTACTGTCGCTTTTTCGTTTCATCGACTTTCAAATCCCAACGACGCTAAAGAAGTTTTCACTTCAAAAACCTTCAAAGCATCTTTATGTCTTGACGTGTTCGTACTCTTATGTCTTGATCTCTAGATCTGATGATCAAAGAAAAACCTTAAAATTATATTTATGCCTTCATAAGCTATAAATGCTGATTAAAAAAAATCTTCAATATTGAATATATTTGGCGTTAATTTTGTAGAAATTAATTATTCACAATTAAACGGAACTACGTGATGTAGTATTATTTCTTACTTTCTTTAATTTCTTTACCACGACCTAGGTTTCGTTGTTTTACAACATCTTCAGGTGGAATATTAGCAAAGATCTCTTGCTAATAGTCCTTTTATCTATTATTAGATATCTTTAATAAATCATCAACCGGACAAATGAGGAATCTTGTATTTTTTTAGAAAAGTTAGGTTATTTTTCCTAAGAGTTTGTTAATTTTATTTATACGACTCTCTGAACTAGTGAGATGGAACAAAATTCATATTTTATCTCGTTGTATTCTCCATTTATAGATCAATGAAACTCACAGGTTCGACAGAGTTGTCCAAAAAAGTCACGTAAAACTCAAAAAGAGCGTAAACGACATTAATTTGGACAACAACAGAACCATTGTGAATTTCAATCGACAATTATTTTTAATTGATCTAGGCAATGGCTACACATTAAAAAAAACCAAGCGGTATTGATTATTTTTTGCAATCGTTTTTAAAAATTTATTAAGTATGTATTTCATTATATTTTTTTTATTATTTTTATTTCTCATTAACAATTATTGATATTTTAAAAATATAATATACGCGCATTTATGAATATAGGTTTTTTGTATTCTATTATGAACACAAATTGTATTTTATTTTTTGATCTTTTCCGATTGTTAATCGTTGAATTGTTTGGTTTTTCACAATCTAAAAAATACCAGCTGTTTTAAAGATTATATTCTATTTATTTATAGTTAGGTCCGTTTTCCTCGTCCCCTTTCAAGAGATATGGACGACTAACGAATCTAGATTTCCGCGTTCACGCCTTTCATATGTCGCCAAGAAATTTTAGGTTTTTGCAACTCTTGAATCAGATTAATCCCTAGCTTGCATGATCGCTAACTTATCCTACTAGACACATCCATATTGCATAGTGTTTATGCTAACTAAATCTACAATTATATAAGTACACACATCTGAAACTACAGTTGATACCGCAATGGGAAACGAGACGTAAAAAAATGGTTTAGCGGAGAAGTTGGCTACTTTTACTATCCACAATTAAATGAAACTACGTGACGTAGTATTATTTCTATTTTCTTTAAGTTCTTTACCACCACCTAGGTTTCGTTGTATTACAACATCTTCAGGGTAGTAAAATCAATCTTCAGGGTTTAAAAACATCTTCAGGGTTAGCAAAGATATAGATATCTTTGCTAATATATAGATAAAAATAATAAATATCTTTTATAATATATTAAGATATATATATATATATATATATATATATATATATATATATATATATATCTTTGCTGATAGCCCACCTGAAGATGTTGTAATACGACGAAACCTAGGTCGTGGTAAAGAACTTGAAGAAAGTAGAAATAATACTACATCACGTAGTTTCATTTAATTGTGAATAATGAATTTCTACAAAATTATCGCCAAATATATTCAGTACTTTTACTATTTAAAAGTGCAGTTTATGAAGTAAAAAAAAATTAAAACGTCTGGTGTTTACCACTAATATCGATCATTATAAAATATAATTTGTTTTTTTTTTTAATTTATTAAATTACGAATAACAGAAATATAACTTTATACAGAAGGACGAACAGGTTAATACAGTATATACAGAGGTTAAAATAGTAGTAAATATGTACAAACAATATCAAAAAGGTCAATAAGCTGTTTATGTTTATTTGAATGCTCATCTGTTGAAAATGACTTTCGGCATAACCGAATGCAACGTTAGACAAATATGCAAATTTTATTGTTGCATATGCAACGAATGGTTTACCGATTAATAGTGACTGGTCGTATCCTGAGAGTATATAGGTTGCCCAATAAAACGGACTGTTGGAGTAAAATATGAACCAAATAAGTGAAAAGAAAACATTATATGCAAAGGTATATCGATTCATAGAGGTTACAGTATTGAAATGTTAGAAAATTTTAACTCATTTCTTTCATAAATCGTCAAAATGTGTCCCAATTTTTACTCATTTCTTTCATAAACCGTCAAAATGTGTCCCAATTTTTACTCATTTCTTTCATAAACCGTCAAAATGTGTCCCAATTTCTATCAGAGAACGCAAATTTGTGGAATAATGTTTGCATCGCGTTTGAAGTTAGCGACGTAAATAGGTTAAACCTACTATACATGTCTTTTCGTTCGTCAGTTAATTATCAATACCACTGCATGTAGAGTCAAAGAAGACACGACAAGTCTAAAAAAGTTCAACGACTGCATCGCGAATCGTGACTCGGGCATGCGTTTCCTCTTATTTAAAAGTGATTGAAAACGTCTGGACCTCATATGACACGACTTGAAAGCACAGACAGAGTAAACAAGGAAAAATCATTACTTATTAAGTAAAATCATTGACACGTACGCTCTATTTCCCCTATATAGGGTATTTTTGGAAAATTAAACAATCAGTATTTCTAGTTTTCACTGGAAAACTAAAAATATTAAAATTTTATACAAACGTGCCTTCAAGCTGAACAGGGTTAAAATACCAATTGATTTATCGTATTATTAATATTTACCCTTATCTACAGAATTAATGACAATACATTTAAATAATTTAAAACAATATCATAACACGGTTTGTGATAATTTAATTTTTTATAAACACGGCATTCATAATAAAGTTATAAATTTGAAATAAATTAAATTATGACCTTAAAAGGAATACTAAGTATATAAGTGGAGTTAATATATATATATATATATATATATATATATATATATATATGTGCATAATTGCAATAGACTGACTTTTATTTTGTAACTTACTATAGTTGTATTTTGATATACTAACAATTGGGATTATTGATCCAAATTGAAACTGTGTTAGATATCCTGATATATCTAGGTGTCTATTAAAACTCCTTCGTATCCTGGAAATAATAGAAGAGAACCCCAAATTCGACGGGCAGTGGTAGGCATTGAGACGAGACACCTTGAATCTAATATTACAATGGTGTATGTAAGTAAAGGGGTAGTTTTAAGGAGCCATTATTTTTATAACAAATTTATAAATATTTATATTATTTATTTGAATGCATTTATTATATTTTTAATTAGCGACTGAAGAATTAATAAATGTGTTTATTATCTGAGCATGATTTCAATTCACTTAATTTTAGAGTTGCAGCATGTCTAAATGTTACATTCGAATGTAATTTGATCACAAAACCTTTCAGTATGAAACTGCCACTCTATTTATTAATACACTAAATTTACCTGAAAAAAAATATAGATACAAACTGAAATTCCTTACTGAAATAAAAACAAAAATTTGAAACACTGTTACTTTTTCCTTAATCAAAAACTATTGCTGCGATTTCCCGAAACCGTTTCCCGGTTTTACAAATTAACAAAATTTACTTGTATAACATCATGTTCTCGATATAAGGTATCATGTTCTCGACATACGTTAAAGAAGTGTTACATATTAAATCAATACGACACGACACGACGTACCGATTTCCAAATAAACCTCTTATCAAGATTTAAATATTAGGGAACACTAGAAATATTTCATAGAAAGACATATCGATATAAATATAATACAGTGTTTTTCTCAGGTTTTTTCAATGTGTAAATGTTCTAAACATTGTGAAAAATAAAAACAGTTATTTTTCACTCGGTAAATACGCGTTGACATCGCTAGTTTGTAAACAGAGCTAAGACACAAATAAATAAGTAAAAATAAAAAAGTGCACCCAAATTACGATATTCCCACAGAGACGCGCTCCCTCCACCTCTCAATCTCCGAGCGAGAGGAGCCGCGATCGTATAAGGAGAGCGGAGATAAGGAACAGCCACTGTGAGGTCATCGATAAGACGACCTCCGTTGTTTGCATCGTTAGAGTTAAATATGGATAAGCGGTCGGAGGTGACTTCCATTGTGAGCGCGGCGGCTATCGATCTCCGCATCGGCTGTCGGGTGCAATTGGACACTCTACTAATGATATCGACGTCCAAATATTGATATTGCAAGTGGACGCTACGAGTTACGAAGGCGCTGCTAGCCCATCCGATTGTTGGGTATTGGCGCTTAGCGGCCACGCTGACCTAGATCGCCGTTAACTGGGCAATTGTTTGGCGTCGGAAATAACAGATGTAGATGCGTTAGAGCTTAGACCAGAAGCTTTGTGTTTAATGAATCCATATTAAGCTTTGGAATGGTTTAGTGATGTTTGCAGTTATCTACCGAACATATATGTCGGTGCATATCTTTTTATCTTTTATTTTAAATGAAAGTAATGTTTTGTAATTAACCACTTTTATAAACAACACAAACAGTAGTATTTAATGAATCCGATCCAAAAAGAAGAAGGCTTGAATATGACCTAAAGATTTTGACATTGCAGACGACCGACAATCATTGGTGGAATAAAACATTTGATATTTAATGTTGAATATTCACAATTAAATGAAACTACGTGATGTAGTATTATTTCTACTTTCTTTAAGTTCTTTACCACTACCTAGGTTTCGTTGCATTACAACATCTTCAGATGGGCTGCTTCTAATAGCACCTTTGCTAATAGCCGTATATATACGGTGTCTGTCTCCCGTATGTGTGCGTATATTTGCTATCTTCTACTTAGCTGGATGAATTTAAACGAAAGTTAACAGGAATATTACTGATGATCTAAACTCATACACAATTACTTAACGTAAGGGCTTGTACAACTTCGTGAGAGTAAAAGTATGTCTTGTTTGTAATTTTTAAAATGAAAATATATTTTTTTTATCTGTCAATATTACCAAAAAAAGTAAACACGGAAAACAAAATCAGAAAGTTGTCTTTTGAAAAAGGTTGTTGCTTTGAATCTCAAAATTATTTTCTAGATTTCCAATAAAGCCTGAGATATTAAGCCTTGTCAGACAACAGAGGTCTTCGATAACAAAAATCGCGAACTTATGGGTGGTAAATAGTATAAAAAATCCACTTTACTTAAGAGATATCCTAAAAAATGATAAAGGCAAGGCAATAGAATATTGTTTTATAATTAAGCGCTCGAAGAAAAATACAAAGAAAATCCGTATAAACATCTTATTGCAAATCTGATTACAATTAATTAGATTTATTTTTCATTTATAAACCTCATTGTCAAGTCTAAAGCAACTTTTCATGTGATGCTCTAATTTGAATGAGCAAGTGTAGAGACCTGGTCATGTATATGTAGATATATGGGGATAAATTAATATTGTTGATAGCTAATAATAGGCACTACCAAACCAACAACAAAATATCCCGCACCGCACCAATTCCGTGAGAACCCAAAACGTCATCGCCCAAACATCTAAACTGACCACAGCTCTTGACAGGTTTCATTGTAGCTCTAAAAATTTGGTATTTTTTCAACAACCTACTCAGACGATCGTTTTTAGCCGCGTTCGAACTAATGAAAAGAAAAAAATAAGAATTAAAGGAGTTGCCACATTACAATAATAAAAATTTCCAACACATAGGGACCTTCGCCGTGACTTGCAACACTGTTTGTTACTATATGTCATTTATTTTGATTTGTCGTTCTGTTGCGTTGACATGCGACCATATATTTTAATCCGCTCAATGGAAAGGTATGTTGGGGATAAATTGTATTCATCATAAATGTCTGTGTTTTTATTTCCAGCCGTGTCGTCGTGATAAATCTATTAGTTACAATTATTTTCATTAGGCTCACAAAAGCGGGAAACGGGCGGGGTTACTTGTTCACACGTGGGAAATGTGACGGAAATCATGAGGTTGAAAAATTTTTCTTTATTGGAAAAGGGGAAGTATAATCCACTGTACAAAACTCACGATTTTCTAATAACTCTAAATAATAATGTAATACTGGATCGAAGAAGAGACTTATTTTCTGTTTTTACAGACCTTTATTTTACACACCTTATGCTAGGTCTAATAATTTACGACTTAGTATAACTAATAAAAATAACTAATTAAAAACTTTCAGAATTTGAAAGGGTTCATAATCGTGTTATGCTCGTTGATTTCACTCGATCCACAAGGTTAAGCAACGCACGCAATGGTCGGTGATTAGATGATTGACTTTTAATAACATATCTTAATAATTTCCATACGACCTTCGGCGTGCTTCAAAAATAACTATCAGAAAATCTAATCCAAGAAAGGTCTGGTTTTACTTATGGGTTCCAAATGTCAGGTGGTAGTCGCTTCGTATAAAAACCAGTAGCTCGGACAAATCTCTTGGGTTAGATAGCGGACCCCGATCAAAAAATACGAGTATTGAATATATTTGGCGTTAATTTTATAGAAATTCATTATTCACAATTAAATTAAACTACGTGATGTAGTATTATTTCCACTTTCTTTAAGTTCTTTACCACGATCTACGTTTCGTTGTATTACATCTTCAGGGTTGTATTACAACATATTTGCTAATAGCCCACCTGAAGATGGATGACTTGTAATACATGAAGATGTTGTAATACAACGAAACCTAGGTCGTGGTAAAGAACTTAAAGAAAGTAGAAATAATACTATATCATGTTTTAAATAATAAATACTTCATTAAAAAAATCCAAATTATACCAAATAAACCATAGTTTGATCATTAAACACACACACACACATAAATATATAAATGTGTTACTATTAGTCTGCGAGTAAAATGGCTGTGACATACAGAGTCAAATTGAAGAATATAACGACAATATAAGGTATAAATAGAATATGACGACATACTGAAGAATATGATGACAATATAAGTTATATATAGAATATGACGACATACTGAAGAATATGATGACAATATAAGGTATATAGGTAAACAAATTAATTTTAAGTTCCATTTTTGGTTTCCGTAGCCAATCACCTTATATTATCGTCATATTCTTCATTCTGACTATCTGTATGTCACAGCCATTTTACTCGCAGACTAATAGTGCTCTAAAGATAAAATTTAGCATTGTTATACATATTTATAAAGCCTGCAAGTCATAAAGTACAACTCTTTAAAAAGGAAAGCCTTTCAAAAGTACTGCTGGTTTGTCATGAAAACTTTTTCGTCCCAGGGATCCGTTTATGAAATATTAAGCTCTAAAGTGATCATTTTTGTTAGAGTCACGTGTCCCCATCCCCTACCAGCTTAACCCCTATTTTTAAACATCTGTAAAATAATCACAATAGTAGTTCATCTAATGAAATTTATTACAGTTAAGTAGGCTCTATTAGTTTATGAGTAATATGACACTCAGTTGGGTCAGAAAAAAGTTCGTAGAAACTCCATAGAAGTGACTTAAATCAGAAGCACGAAACTTTATATTTTATAATGTATGTTTGTTATGTTTGTGAAAGATATACTAAGCATTATATTTATATATTTACATTTGTGAAAGATATACTAAGCATTATATTAATTGTATGACAATTAATATTATTTAAATTGCCATCACGTTTTATGCCTGCAAAAATATGCCTAAGAAATATATTTAAATTTAAAAAAATTAATACTTATACATAGTTTAATAGAAACCCTAGGTATCCTAAAGGGTCTAAATATATACCATTCCCTCGCTGTGCAAGTTTTATTTGTACTTCACAGGTTTTTAAAATGAAACGACTGTAAAGTTTAAAACAAAAATTTTTTGATATCAACAGTTATGTTTCTTCAATAGTCTTTTACCTCAATAACAAATGTAAACCCGTTGGGCAATTTACGTCTCGTAGAATATGTAATCCGTTTAAGTTTCATCAATTGACGAATTAGTGATAATTACCATTTACGGTCTAAAAATCGATATAATAACAGAATAATTAAAGACGAGTCGCTATAATGCTCAACCATAGTTCCAAAGTAAACAGATTCAGTTTCCGTAGGGCAATAGACATCTCACGGAATATGTAACCCCTCTAGGTCTTTCGTCAAGTGACGAATTAGTGATAATTACAATATGCAATTTAAAAATCGATATAATAACCGAATAATCAAAGAAGGACGGGTCGCTATAATGCTCAACCATAGTTCCAAAGTAAACAGATTCAGTTTCCGTAGGGCAATAGACATCTCACGGAATATGTGACCCCTCTAGGTCTTTCGTCAAGTGACGAATTAGTGATAATTACAATATGCAATTTAAAAATCGATATAATAACCGAATAATCAAAGAAGGACGGGTCGCTATAATGCTCAACCGTAGTTCCAAAGTAAACAGATTCAGTTTCCATCATTCCAGATTCAATGTTAAATATTCCCGTGTCCAATATTCCTGAGTCATAGAAATATTAATATTCCTGAGTAATAAAATTTTACTCTTTATTTATTAATTATTAACTTTAATGTATCTAATTCATGTTAATTATGACGATGCTATTGAATGTTCAATTATGACGGTGCTACGAGAGCCATCTCCTACCAAACCTTAGCCAATCAGAACCCCAGTCTAGCACCGCTCGACGAGCGGCCGGGAATCGAACCCGGATCCCCACGGTATGCCATGCTGCTAAAGGTTGTATGCCCTTGTGATCACTCCAATACGCCACGGCGACTACGAATATTGCCTCTCACCTTGAAACTTCGCCACCCTTAATGATTTTTCCAATGTGTCTATGATTGTTATTATCTAGGATCGCATGTTTTTATCTTTTTATTTTAAAATGACAAACCTTAGCACCTCAAAATCAGATTATTTCATAAAAATTGTCTTCATGTTACAATCCTTGTAAATAAATATTTAAAAGTATAACGTTATTCTTAGCTTAAGAGAAGGAGACCATAACATTGAAATTCAGTGAAGATTTAGAGTGGAAAAAACGTTGGTATTTGGAAGACATATATATTATAAGCATGTAGCAGTACGAGCTGTGATGCTTCCTCTTGCACAATACGTGAAGGCGTAAGGGAAGTAAAACAGAAAGAACTTATTATACCTAATTCTCATCAACTTCTGCCCTTCACTCTTTCTCTGTTCCTTTTAACTCTATCTGTTTTGTATATTATTGTGTAGCCCTACACATAAATTGAGTCAGAAAAATGTTTATCAACGAACGCATTCATAATGATCAACATTACACCAACGGCAGAAATATTCAGGTCTTGATCGCTACCCACTGCCTAGGTACGCCAGAACAAAGCATACTCCCAAAGCATTGTGATCGCCAGCGTCCATATTTCATCCGAGAGACCTTTCCCCGACAATGATATGCAGTTTTCTAACCCCTTTCACTAGTCACGATACATCGATGCCACACAAGAGGACGGACGCGGTGATGAACGCACATGTCTTAATATTACGACCGCTATCTGTCTCTAAACGTTTTCTATCGACGGGCCCCGTCTGCGTAGACACCGTAACAGGTTCTTTATCACGAGATAAAAATGAACCCAAATGTTACGCATACACGGATAGATAGGTCCGAGCATCTGGTCCCTTTCGTTTCGTAGATGCTTCGTGGTGTATTGACATTGGTGAAATGGTTTTTGGTGTGATAGACACAAATACTTGAGCATAATTACGCCAGAGGATGATGGGGTACAGCAAGGTCAAATTGCGATTAAAAAAAAATGCTTTTGAAATTGTATTTTTTCGTATCAGTATTTTTGATAGTCATTGTTTACAACTCCTTTATATCCAATAGATGAAACTTTATGATATTAGCATTCTATTAAAAATGAAAACTCAGAGAAGAAATTATATTTCTTTTCATGTCCCTTTGTTTGTTTATATCTGATTAACATTTAAATTTATGACAAATTCTGCAATATGTTGTTCATGTTAAGTACACAAAATTTTAAATTCCAATCATCAAACGATTTACATTATACTTGAATATTTTAAACAAAAAGTTATGGGTGATAGTTGAAATAAGTATTTGCAATTCAACAATTTAAATTAACTGTAACATATAGTAAATATAAGGTAAGTCTCTACTCTTCAAGAGTGCACGAATATATATTTTGAATAATGTTAAGTGTAAAACACTTAGAAAAAACATTTTGTGATAAGCTACTGGACAGGGAAATATAAAAAAAAATGCCTCGACAACTTTCCAAACCGTTATTGAAATCGGTCGATAGTTACACATACATTACACTTAGTAATTTATACACATCTTTCATAATTAATTGTATAACGATCGGCGAGAAAACTATTGACAAAAACCACTTTTTGTTAAAATACGTCAGTCTTGAATAGTGTTTTTTTCTTCTTTAAATTAGTATTATATTAAAAGTACTAAAATCATTTAGTACTTAAATTAAATGTTTTCTGTTTATAAGTTATAGATTTTTTCGTTGCAGCTGGTTCCTTTTTATAGTTTTAAACTTTTTTTTATTTTTAAACTTATACATTTTTTAGCATCTTAGTATCAAAAAATTAACTGGTGTTTAATTAGTGTTCTTAACGATATACTTTTTATTCTAATGCGTGACCGCGAGAGAGGATGACGTCTGCGCATAATAGGTAGGTGCCTTTTCGAAAATATGTTCTTAGAGTAATAAAAGAATCCAAAATGAAGCCACTTCTTCGTAACCCATTCGATAGCAGGGTCCCTTAACCAAAAATATTGATGAGAAGTTGGTGAATGTTGAAAACCGAAAGTTTCTTTTTAATTTTCGACTCAACTTGTGTGCTTTTAAGACACGCTCAAAAAAAGACAGAAGTCCCTACTTGAAACAAGATGATTCGTATGAATACCCCTTACGATTAAAGATAAATAAAAAAATATAAATAATTACGAATTATAATTTAATATAAAATAACTAGTATACATAATAAACGTTAAGAATATAGTAATCGAAGATATTTAATTATATTTTTCACAGTAAACACTATACTGAAGCGACAAATCAGTTATTTTCTTTAAGACCAAAATAAAATGTTTTCGGAAAATTAACAGGAAAAAATTAAGTACATCCCTTAGAAGAGACATCAAATAAAAATAGATAAAATAAAAACAATGATCTATACTTGAATAAATTTCTTATAAACATGAAATTAAAAAAAAAACAAAACATAAAACCTGGTTCCCATCTCTCAAAGAAATTGTAAGTCTGATAAAATCAAAGTCTTTTTTCTTTGCTTCAACTGACTCATTTGAAATATTGAATATATTTGGCGTTAATTTTGTAGAAATTCATTATTCACGATTAAATGAAACTACGTGATGTAGTATTATTTCTACTTTCTTTAATTTCATTACCACGACCTAGGTTTCGTTGCATTACAACATCTTCAGGTAGGCTATTAGCAAAGATCTTTGCTTAAAGAAAGTAGAAATAATACTACATCACGTAGTTTCATTTAATCGTGACTCATATATTTACCAATGTTGAAATCAATATCGGAATATTTGGAATCCGTCAGGTCAAATCTGGCAATTGCTCCGCTCGTCTGTGGTTACATGCTTACTTATTGATGTGGGCAATCGCATTATACTTGTAGAGCGTAATAGTTCAATTTTAAGAGGGCCTTTTGTAAGCATGACGAATTTTGCCCGGTCAATAATTCGGTTTTAAGAAATGTACCTAATTTACAATGTTTTAATTAGTCATCATTGAGGTGAAGCAATTTCTAAAAGTTATCGCAGACTTGAATGTGGGCTGTGAAACGTGTGTAGGTGGTACAGAGTAGCATGCAATATCTACGACTCCTCACGTTAACATTTAGGTTGAAACAATATGTAAAATAAAAGGCAGAATATGATATATACATAGGCATGCATCAAGTACATTTGTATGTAGGAAGGTAGGTCAAACATTTCCCGGTAAGGGATCATCTCAAAAAATGCTTTCTCTTTATCTCGAGAATAAGCTGAAATTGCAGAGTTGACTTCATAAACATCTCTAAATTTTTTTGATGATCCTCCTTTTTCATTTATGGAAAGAAATAATAGTTGCATGGGGCCAAATCAGGATTGTAAGGTGGGTGTTGCAACATCTGAAAGCCGCACTTGTGAAGGGCAGCCGTCGCAACATGCCTCTTGTGTACCAAAGTCATCGTCGTGCAAAAGAAGCATATCTTTCGCTTATTTCTCTCACCTTTTTTCCTTCAATAGTTGTATGAGTTAATTCAGCAGACCAGCATAGTACTCTCTTGTTATAAAAACACCCCTATATTAAAAGTCAATTAGCAAGATACCCTCTGTCTACCAAAAACCGTCGCCATGACTTTTCCGGCCGATTACGAGAACTTGAAATTCTTAGGGGGCAATTTTATGCCAATGCATGGACTCCCGCATGGATTCAGGCTCGTAATTATGAATTCAAGTTTCGTCACTTTATCCTGTCTGCAAAGATGTTTTTCATCTTGAACTATCTTTTGACATGCCAAGATAGCCATGAAGAATATTCAAAATGGGTTTAGAAGATACTCCAACTATATTTCCCAACTGCTTTTTCTTAAATCGGGCATCCTCCAATACAAGTTTTAAAACTTTTTTAACAATTGCCGAGGAGGTGGCCTCGATTGGCAGTGCTGAGTGCGAGTCGTCTTCGATCGAATCTCTGCCTTGTTTGGAGAGTTTATACCACTTGTAACTCATAGTTTTAATAGGGAACAGTCTCCGTAAACCGATGGCATCATTCAATATCACTTGTGGTGTTTTCCTTGCTTTGTCAGAAACTTGATGGCAGTTCGAAATTTGATCTTCTTTATAGTCGATGATTTCTTCCAGAAATTTTACAGTTATTTGGTCGACGATAGCTCAGGGGTTAATAAAACAATTAAGCTGAAATTTCGTATTTATATATATATATATATATATATATATATATATATATATATATATATATATATATTCGTAGTGAGTCCCTCATTATATGTGAGTAGGGGTTACCCCTCCGTCGCCATCCCCTCTACTCAGTGAAATGTTTCATCAACCTCGTAAGTACGTGTATATGTATATACATATTTCTTTATAAATATAGTTACTCAATTGATATAAAAAGTCGGTTTTTAAAGGTTATTTAGAACAAAAAAACGATTATAATCAATCGTTTTTTTCGTGTCTCATCTCTTTCTAAAGATATACTGTTTTAATGTTAATACAAGAGTTAAACGTCCTACACTGGACACACCGGGCGCCGTGACATAACCTCACAGTAATAATACGCGACGCGGCGAAATCCCTGTTCTAGAAAAATCGAATACACTGTTTTGTATTAATTTTTTTTTTCTTCATTGAGGCTCTGTTTGTGATAATGAAATATTCAAATGTAATTCTGATTGAGAAAATACTGAAAACCAAAAATATTTTGTTACTGAAATTTGAACCAATTTTCCGTGATACCGGCCGAATTAAATAATTTCCTATATTATTTTCTTTTTATATTTTCAAATAGAATCAGAAAAAAATGTTACCTAATTATCCAAGAGTCTGTATCTAATTTGTTATCTTTTTAATTTAAGAAACAAACACGAAGTAATTTAATTATTTTTTGTTAATAATTGACATATTCACGGATCTCAATGCTATACACGTATGAACACGGTCTAGGGCATATATAAAAGGGTTTGAGAGCTAGTATCCTGGTATAAGATATATATATATATATATATATATATATATATATATATATATGTATATATATATATGGACAGAACATGATTCAAATACTTATATGTGGATGTTGGGTTTTGAGTAAATAAATAAAATAATAAATATTTGATCTCTGATATATGTTTTCAAAACTATTTTTAAGTTGAGTTCTTTTATTTCAACTATGAAAAACTTGAGTGTAGATTTCTGTCGTATAGACAGTGGCTTACTTGCCTTCACAACGAGATACGATCATATACGTACATCTATCGTATCTTGTTGTGAGATCTATCGCATCTTGCTGTGAAATCATATACGTGCATCTATCGTATCTTGTGATATCTATCATATCTTATTGTGAAATCATATACATGCATCTATCGTATCTTATTGTGAAATCATATACGCGCATATATCATATCTTGTTGTGAAATCATATACGTGCATCTATCGTATCTTGTTGTGAAATCATATACGTGCATACATTGTATCTTGTTGTGAATTTTATTTTTCATCACTTCTCTTCATTCTTATTTTTTTTTAAATTTCTTTTCCTATATAAATACGTGTACACAGAAGCGAAATAAATAATTACGCTATTCCATCTTGTGTAAAGAGATTAATTCTCCAAGTGTTTTATTGAAATTACAATAAAACCAGTATTTAATTACGATAAAGTTGTTTAAATTACGATAAAACCCCTATTTAATTGCGATAAAGTTGTTTAAATTACGATAAAACCCCTATTTAATTGCGATAAGGTTGTTTAAATTACGATAAAAACATTACTTAAACATAATGTCCAATGAATAAGTTAAAAAATAACTGCCATTTTATTCTATAGTGTAGGTATTGATTAAAATTCCCCTATGAACATCAAATACCTACATGACAAAGTTAAAATTCATACATTCTTTGAGACGCTATTTTGATATCCCGAATATATTTATATTAAAGACACAAAATTTGTTTCTATTCTCGTGTTGGTAAAATCCAAGAACCGACTATACAAATTAAATTACGCAAGAAAAAAAAAACTTGATACACTTTTTCCAAATATTATATAGGTACTTGTTCTCTTGAAAATAAAATTACAAAACAAAAAACACTTATTTGCACTATTTCATCGAGGTAAATACAATTAAAAGGTTTTAAGAAGTTATAGCGACCGCTTTATTTATTGTGCCAAATACTGGTGCTTTAGAATAAGTCTATTTGAAACGTGTCCTTTTCAAAATAAAGGTCATACAAATTAAACGGAATGTTGTCAAAACGGAACTTAAATGTCAGATTACTAAGTTAATTATATCGATGTCCCAGATTATAAAAGATTGGCGATAAAGTTACAATGTCACAACTTAATTTTAACCCATTGCGTTACAGTGGACACAACAAGGACATAAATTATTGAAGGAATAGTATGAGGACATTGAATTATTGGTAAACACACACGCGCCGCAAGGCACACACATGAACATGTCTAAGGGTTGGCCGAGTGGTTGTATCTTACAAGCATAGACGGAACATTGATAATCACGACTCAAATATTAATAGTATTTTAATGGTGTGATCTACTCAGATTTTAAATAAATTAATAAAATGAATATACGTCTTAAAGATTAAATCCACATTTGATACAAAATGCCAATTGGGTCACAATATTACATATGGTCATAAATTAATTGATGAATAATACATAGATATGATCTTAATATCAGATACTCATTCAAAAAAACATTATCACTAAAAATATAAAATTAAACGATTATATTATAAAACGAAAACATAAAATTAGCGATCAACATTAAATATTTGTATATTAGCATTTGTTAATAAATTTAACAATAAAAACAGCCAGACAGCAATTTTTCGTAAAACCAAAAAGACAGCGTATCATTTACTGCAACAAATAACGCAATTGAAACCGATTTTTGGTAATACTAAAAAGACAGCGTAATTATTTATTAGTATACTCGACATTTTACCAACTCATTTAAAAAAAAATGATTAGTTTTTTGTGACTTATCCTTATTTTCGACAGTTAATATTGCATATCAGATAATTAACTTAAATCGGCAATAAACTAGCTCTCTTAAATATTGATTTTATGCAAATTATTAATAGAAAAGGAAAAGACAAAAGATCACTTAAGGTAACATACCGAGACATATAGCATATATATATATATATATATATATATATATATATATATATATATATATATATAAGTTATCATTTATTTATCATACCCAAAAATAAAGAATATTCAAATGATTTTAAAAACCCTACGATAACCGCCCTACAAAGTGAAATAGCTCGAAGTTTTAATGTGTCTCGGCAGCTTGTTAGTGCGTGGAATAAAGTTCTGACTAACTGTAGAAAATAAGCGTTGAAGTGGCCGTCCGAAAAAATACTACTTCCGGTGAAGATCGCTTGATAAGAAAGTTATCGACTAGTGATGTCCGACAATCGGCTGCGCAAATAAAAAATTAGTTATAAGAAAATTATGACGTAAATATACACGTTTCAATTGTGAAACGTCGATTAAGTGAGTTCGGATTACATGGACGATGTCCAACTAAGGAACCCCTGATTTCTGCAAAGAACAGGAAGCTGCGTCCTGCATTCACAAAACGGCACAGATTACGGACGAGTTCAGAATGGTCCAAGGTGTTGTGGAGTGATAAAACAAAATTTAATTTAGTGTCGATACGTGCGATATCCTATAAAAACGTGCTATATTCTATAAGAAAGATTTGATGTTCCACATTGAAACATGGAGGTGGTAATATTATTCGCCATGGAGTTGGACCTTTAGTTAGGATAGAAGGGAATATGGATCGTTTTATGTATGCCGAGATATTAAAGAAGCCAATGCTACAGTATGCTAAAACAAATATGCCACCTGGCTGGTATTTTCAACAAGATAACGATCCGAAACACAAATCTAAGCATGTAAGTGACTTCATGAAACTCACGAAAATCAAACTCCTGGAGTGGTCAAGCCAAAATGCCGATTTAAACCTGATATCTCTGGGAAGAACTGGATTATTAATTCATTCGGAATCATTAAGTAATGAATGGAGTCGAATCGTTTCCAAAAGTTAGTTGACTCAATGCCGATATGGTGTAAAGCTGTCTTGAAGGCCAATGGATGCGCAACGAAATACTAATTAAAAATTCAGAAAATAATCAGCATTACACAAAATAAAAAAAAATCCTTTAATTGTCAAAACACTTTTGAGCGCCACTATGTATACATATATATAAATATATATATATATATATATATAAATATATATATATATATATATGTATGTATATGTATATATATTTATATATATATATATATATATATATATATATATATATATATATATAATCATCTACCACATAAGCATTTTGATCAGTGACAAACAATATCATTCTGAATTTTATTTGAGAAACCAAAATTCATAATATAATGACAATTATTGTATCCACGGCTTGAGAGGCGTCTTTTTGATTTCGTGTTCTTTGCTTTGGTTTTTTTTGTAATTTTTTTAGAAGAAATAAAATTCTTTTATCTAGAATGATAAATAAATTTTGAAACGAGAACAGATAATATTTAAACTAACTACATAAAACTATATTTACTTATGCATATACACGTTAATATCTGGTCTTTTCTAGTCTAGTCTGTATTTATAGTCTCCGACTTAAAAGGCTGAGATTCTAGAAGAATTTCTGTATCATAACCTGCAGTCATAAGTCATTATTGTGAAGGTCAAGATTCTAGAGTAAGCCATATATTGAAAAGTACATTATTTGAATGTTGAAAATTAAACATTGACCTTTAAAGATTTGAAATGTATAATATATTTGCCACTAGAATAATAAAATATAAACATTTTTAATAATAGACTGTCTAATTATCGATTCGTTCAATAATTATGAGATATTTCAGAGTAACACGAATATTAGCTTGCCTTCCTACATCTATGAATATTAAGATTATAATTTCGTAATCTTTTTTTTATATACAAATTCGAGTTAAGAATTATGAGTATAAATAAATTCTTTCCCAACATTATGTTATTGATCGAATTATGATTACAGATCGATTCATCTTTAACATCCAATATAATGTTATCGATGAATCAATTGAATTACGATCACAGATCGATTCATCTTTAACATCCATTATTATGTTATCGATGAATCAATCGAAATATGATCACAGATCGATTCATCTTTAACATAGATTATTTTGTTATCGATGAATCAATTAAATTTTAACTAGATCGATTCACCTGTAATATCCGGTACTACGTTATAGATGTATCGATCGCATTATATATAGATCGATTCATCGGCAGCGTTTATGGTACATATATCATCCCAAACTTGAATTCTTCGAGAAGTGTCTAATTTGTGAAACGGATTAAAGAAGTGAGTTATTGACTTCACAGGATACAAATATATCATCCCAAACTTGAATTCTTTACAAATATATCATCCCAAACTTGAATTCTTCGAGAAGTGTCTAATTTGTGAAACGGATTAAAGAAGTGAGTTATTGACTTCACAGGATACAAATATATCATCCCAAACTTGAATTCTTTACAAATATATCATCCCAAACTTGAATTCTTTACAAATATATCATCCCAAACTTGAATTCTTCGAGAAGTGTCTAATTTGTGAAACGGATTAAAGAAGTGAGTTATTGACTTTACAGGATACAAATATATCATCCCAAACTTGAATTCTTCGAGAAGTGTCTAATTTGTGAAACGGATTAAAGAAGTGAGTTATTGACTTTACAGGATACAAATATATCATCCCAAACTTGAATTCTTTACAAATATATCATCCCAAACTTGAATTCTTCGAGAAGTGTCTAATTTGTGAAACGGATTAAAGAAGTGAGTTATTGACTTTACAGGATACAAATATATCATTCCAAACTTGAATTCTTTACAAATATATCATCCCAAACTTGAATTCTTCGAGAAGTGTCTAATTTGTGAATCGGATTAAAGAAGTGAGTTATTGACTCTACAGGCGATCAATGTAAATTTTCATTTTTTAACACCATTGCGTTTATTAATTCAATGGAAATGTAAAGAAAACCTTCGGAAAAAATCCTTGTAACGGTAAATATTTTTTTTGTAATATTTTTTATGTAATATAAAAGAATGATTAAATAGTTCCACATTTGTTCCACATTTTTCTATATGCTTCGAATTTGAACCATCACTTTTGGGGATCAATTAACTTGATTATAATAGGGATCAATTCAATTGCTTATACTAGGTCTATGGCGATATCCAAAAACTTTACTTAGATATTTTTGTGTCATGGATACATTTTTTATCCATTTCAATTTGCTACGATATTATTCGTGGCCTTAAAAATAGCCAAAAGACACAATAACGATATGCAATTACGAGAGAGTTTAACGCGAAACGCAGATAACGGAATTTTTTATGTGGTTTATAGGTGGCCGACATCTACCGACTTTTGCGAAAGAAGATCGGTGGGCGATTTTTCATCGATTCAAGACATAGATCAAAGTGCGCACGTAACCAACAATACATCTTCCGTCTCCGTTAGCGCGTGTCCTTTTCTTCGTTGACGCGTTTAGATTTGTAGCGTTCGAGTTGATGATAGTCGGTCATTGTCACTCCGTCCTTTGATGAATCGATTTTGGAAGACCTGTGCCCTGAAGTATTAAACGTCAAGTAAATATCTAAGTTCTGAGATTATTGTTCGATCGATTATATCTTACCTTCATCAGAGTCGCTGCTCAAGCGTTGAGCATCAGAATTGAATTGGTTAAAAGAAGCAAGGCTTCAAGAATATGAAGCGTACCTAAAAAGAGCGATTTGAATACCTTGCTGCTGAAATAATAATTGAACAGGATATAGGCGCATTGACTTTAAATAATTTTATTTACATTTGGTCGCGCATCAAACACGAGAATTGAATTATTTATAACAACGCTAACTTAAAGCGACAAGGAACAATTTGAACAGCAAGCTATTGTAACATGAAGCGTAGAGAACAAAAAGCGCACTCACTTGACATAGTCCTGTTTGCAGTAGAGTTGCTGGTCACGCACAAAGCACGACGGCTGCCGGTCGAGAGGTAGGGCGCAGACGCAGCAACGCAAGCAGGCCGCATGCCATGCTCGCCCTCCAACCTCCAGCACGAAGCGGTCCGCGATGCCCTCGCCACATGACGAGCATGGACGGTGCTCCGTCTGCAATGAATGGAAATCATCTCGTGAATCATCAAGTAAAATTCTGCATATAGAGCGAAAGTAATTTTTCAACATAGCTTCTATGCAGTGTCCTCTGAATAGAGGTACACCACGAACAGAGTTTCAAAGGACTTGATTGGTAAAGACATTTATATCTCATATGAAATAAGGGAATCCAAAAACAACTGGGTTATGAGAAAATCTTCCATCGATTTCTCTATGACTCATACATGGATGAACGAGAGCCTTCTGAGTTATAGGTATTGAAATTTTGGCGATATTTGTGGAGTATAATTTGTTACAAAATTGGACCAAAAGTTTCAATTTGACGACGGTACGTGTTATTTAAAATAGCTCCAGCGATCTTCTAGTATAAGGATGATTTTATCTATGATTTCGATATATCGCGAGGAATGAAGTAATTCCTAGTCTGATGAAATAATAATGTTCACAATAATTTTATTAGACGTCGCAACATAAAAATGAAGATATTGGATGAAACACAAAATTGAGAAAAAAATATATCTGAATAAACAAATATTGCTACAAAAAACTCCTGTCTTATGTGGTTCTCGTAAATAATGAAAATACTTTGTAACAATTATGTTAAAAATAATTTACTGAACATAACTAATTCGCGGGAAAGAAGCAGGTATAAATAAGGATAATGTCACAAATCTCGAACTGTCAAAACAGCGACATCACCATGGCAACGATAATAACACGGTAGCCATCTTTTTACTAACCCCGAATGGTTTATCTTATTGAATGGAATATTCGACAGAATACTGGATCATTTGCGAACTGTCCTTGATAAGTAAAGTGGTACTTTCGGGTCACACTTAATATTTAAGTAAATTAATGTGATATTGTAATGCAGTTTAGTAGCAATAATAATACATTTTTGTAACGATGTTTTTCTAATTCTCAACCTAAAAAAAAATAAACACCTTTCGACCGTGTTAAAAATGAAAGTAAACGATTGACATTGGCCCGCTACAGTCGGGATAATATTTAAAACACACGCGCATCGGACCGTCTGACGTGTTGATTTATTAATTTCGACTGATCATGTTTGGAGGAACGAAATTCCAACATCGAGAAGTATAATAGCGGATTCGGCTTGAGGTCGAACGTGTTAGCTCTGAGGATACATTCGTGTTATTATATACGAATGTAGAAATATTTGTACAGTCGGCTACTAAAATATTATTTCTTGATCTTGATCTAAAACCATGATATAAACGATTGAATTGTTTTATTTTTATTTATATATTAAAAATGTAGGTTATCAAAATAATAATTAAGTAACTTGTACATATATATAGTAACAGCTGTGACCTGCGGTCCCACTCGCGTAGATTTATCTTAATTATATTCTTTCCCTCCACCCGTGGCCACTAAATGCCTCCGCTCGGTTTGCCAAACTACTTACTTCAGTCGTCGGGATCGGTGGGAATATTCAGCATGATCGATGTTTCTCTAACTTCTGTCACATTTTTATCATTGCTTTGTCCCTATGAACCGTAGCGTGACGATAAACATTCATCTTTGTAGCACAAAAATAATTTCTGAAACTGGAAGTTGTAATTCCAGAGTTTAGCAATTTCATTAGGGTTGCTGGTTAAGCATTGAGCATCAGAATTGAATTGGTTAAAAGAAGCAAGGCTTCAAGAATTTAGTATAGATAATTATATATTAGGATTTATATATTAGTATAGATAATTAACTTAAAGAGAACTTTTTAGAAATTAAATTAAAGGTTATTAACATAAGTATTAAATAACTTTAAAAATGCGTGACCAAAAACAATCCCTTTGGAATTGAAGGGATTTACGTGCAGCGATGCCCATTGCATGATTTACTAAAACCTTGTAATAGATACTTAAATAATAACGAATATTAGAAACAAAATTAAAATTATTGATAAAATTAAGGTTTAAGTTCCATTTATAGTAATCGACAACTTGTATAGCGTGGCTTCCTGATAGCTGTCGCTTTACGTGGTCTGATACTAGGTGCATACGATCTGACAAATTACCAGTAACTTGGAACTGATATTTTACAAGTGCGGATAAAAATTTAAAGAAAAAGAAAAAGGAATCGAATGAACGATGCATTAATGTGTTCCCATATTGGTTGTAAGTATGCAATGCAAGGTCCTTTTTACATTTAAAAAGTAAAATTTGATCATATAATTAAATTATCAATACTAAAATCACTCCTCAGATCGATTTTTCGACTAAACCGAATAATAAGGTATACCTATTTGTAATTCCCAAAGCGTAATTAATTATAGGTTTTATGTAAAATAAAAAAATCGGTCAATTCGAAGCTATGCTTGCACAATTAGCGTTCTGTGGCTAGTAATACACTTCGACTTTTTGCTCATCTGCCCACCGCTGTATCACATTGCGCGAAATTGAGTGGACAGCTTTTCGACTGAGCTAAATCGAAAATTTTGAAAAATGCTTAAGGCCTCCTGCCTTTTACCTTGCAAAGTGAGAAATATTTTTTGTAGATTAAATTTTTCTCTAAAAATGATGGTTCAGTAGTTAAAAGGCAATTAAAAAATTAAATTGTTCGTAACAATTAATAGCGTAATAATTGAAATTTTTCAATGCTTATTTGAATTTTCCTTCAATCTATACCTAGTTCTCAAAGTGTATAATTTTTTTCAGATTTTTCTGAATCGTGCTTCCTGTAAAAACGGATGAGAGCAATTTTCAAAAATTTTTCTCCAAAAATATTTTGAAAAGTTCACAAAAACTTATATATATATATATATCATAAATTTGACACCCTACGCGATAACTTTGAATGAATTTCTTTGTTCAATTAGCCCTTAGAATCATAATTCCCCTTTTTATATTTTACGTAGAGAATTTACTTCCATTTCTATCTCCGTGCCAAATTTCAGTTTTTACATCAGATAGTTGCTAGAAAAATCGCCTATGAAGAATGGACGGTCACAGAGCACTAAAAACAAAAAAGAGTTATTTTTACAAGGAGTAGGTAATCACGTCTGATATTTTGGAAAACAAGCTAGTTGTATCGAGGAAATTTAGCTTCAGCATTCTGGACCCTAATATGGAAGATTATAGGAGGTTATAGAGAAGAAACAAACATATTAAAAAAGTAAAAGTGAAGGTCCGTCACACCCTGACAGAGGCGAAGGTTCTTACGTAATGCTACATGCATTAAATTTTTAATTATTATATATATATATATATGTGTGTGTGTGTGTGTGTGTGTGTATGTGTGTGTGTGGTGTGCGTGTGTATGTGAGTATTTGGGTGTATAGTTTTGCCGACCAGAGAATGTACGCACGCGTGTAGTACCAAGCACGTACATTCTCTGGTCGGCAAAACTATACACCCAAATACTCACATACACACGCACACCACACACACACATACACACATATATATAACGTAGTATATATATAACGTAGTGGGAGAGAGGCAGCGCTACGCGCTACATGTTGCATTTTGTCTCTATTTTACTCCGTCTCTCTCACTCTTACGGGCACCAACACGCGCTGCCCAGCCAAAGAGGAGCGTTTCATCGCCGTGTTCGCGACGTTTCTTTTTTCCTCAATTAGCTCTTCATCCCAAACGTCCGTTAAGAAAAATTTGCGCTTTTGCTTATTTTAATGAGAAAAAATTATTTAAAAACTGATTTTTCTATCAAAAAGAAATATTTTTGTTAAATACATCGTTTTTAATGCATATTTTTTTCATTTAATAACCGATTAGTAGTGAAAATTTCATTGGGGTTAAACCATATTTTTCCTCAAGAAAAAACTCCAGTTTGCTAATGGCATGGCAAATACGATTGATATATTTCTCATTGTTGCTGACCACTGAATGAATTAAATAGATAATGCAAGCGTATTCGCGGGCAAAAAAACTAATTCATTATGTAGTAGATATTATGACAGGTTGCAAAAAACAAAAACCCGTTGATTGTGATATATCAACGATATTTATACAATTGGACTTAAAACAATACTTTTTTTCAATAGGTCTTAAAACGATACATTTACAACTGATATATATTTTCTGCATTCAAAATAATATTAAAGGTTCTTTAAACCATTATTACTCAATAAATTATATATCTCATCGTATAGTTGCTGCTAGCTCATAAAATACTTAAGGGTCGCTGATGATTGAGAGATTAAGATTTTTATTTTTGAAGATACAATGATATTGCGGAAACTTTGTTATTTTTCTTTGAAAATGGATCATGTTTAAAGTTGTAGGTACTCCTTCTTTTACTAACTGTAACTGGAATAGGTACTAGTACCTATACTAAAGTAGCCGATTTAACAGAACTTGTTTTCGCATGTCACAACTTTATAATCTCAGGAATCGATTTAGAAAACACAGTAACGATTTATTACGTACTTGTATAACACATGAAAATGATTCGTTACGCTGAATTTTCGTTTTCTCTGCAACATAAGCTTGGATAATTTGGGTCGGTTAAAAATGATAACATACACTTGTAATTTATACGGTACAAGCATATTACAAGTGTCATTTTTAAGGGTGAATGCTCACCAATGGTATCGGTTATTTCCAATTGTACAGTCTTGAAATTACCCCTAATTATGCAGACTTCTAGGCAGAATTTAGTAAAAGAAAAAAGTATCTTGTGCAATTTCCTGTTTTCGAAAATCCAACTTTATAACAATTACATCAAATGACGTTGAAGTTGTTTTCTCTCGAAGTTACTTTCGGTTATTTATAACTTATGTTCTCTTCTGACATATGAAACATATATTGATATTTATTACAAGTTACCCCAAATTATGTAGATTAAACACGGTGGGTGTTTAATCTACACAGTATAGGGGTTTATAACAATATAAGAAAATCCGGCAAATAGAAAAATAAAGTCGGGCGTACATAAGTAAGGCGCCAAAAGGTTGCTCTAGCGTCACGGAAATTACGTCTTGAAAGTTTGTTTTGAGAATATTTCACATTTTTTTTGGAATTGTATTTAATTTGATGAATTATTTTCATTAATTGTTATTTTACGAATCCACTGCAGCTTATCTAACAAAATAAGAGTGTAAAGAATAGACACATCAAGAATGTCATAAAAAAACCAAAAATGCAACGTTAGTGTTGTTTATGGTACTTCAAAAAATGTATTATTTTTTATTTAACTTATATAACTTTTTTTGGGCATATTAACATCCCTCAAAACACTCATAACAATCTTGACAACAGATTGCTGCAAACTGATAAACGACTATTCCCATAAGTTATTCGATAATTTAATATCCATATGACTGTTATTCAGTAAGGTTGGCGTGTCCCATAATATTCATAGATAGAGATTTTAATGATTACATTCCATGATATTTCAGACAATATTGAAAAAATCCTAAATATTATTCGTGGAATATAATATAAATTTAGTTTCATTGCGGTAAAGGCACATTTTCAATATTCACTTTATTCCATAGTGGCGTCATCATTTCTCACATAAATTAAGTTACATACATATGTGCTGAAGATACAATTTATACATAATTTTATTACTATTATAATAGGAATTAATACTTGGAAAATTCTCGTTTGAGGGAAAAATTAATTAACTATGTACTCTGCGAACCACATGGCAGAAGTGAAACTTCTACAATTGGTTCGAGTTGCTTCATTAAACATAATTAAAACACTAGATGCTATAAAATAAGTTGCACAAACAGTCATAAATATTATTTGGAAAATTCTCGTTTGACGGAAAAAATAATTAACTATGCTAAAACATAATTAACTACGAACCACATGGCAGAAGTGAAACTTCTACAATTGGTTCGAGTTGCTTCATTAAACATAATTAAAACACTTGATGCTATGACATAAGTTGCACATGCAGTCATAAATGTTACGTTTTTGCATGACATTTATACGTTTATTGCAATATCATATTTACAGCCTTATTGATGAATTCATTAACTTAAATAATTACACTGCATTAACAATGTATTATAATGTCATTAACTCCGAAAAATTATTTAGATATCACTGTTTATTAATTATACATATTTTATTTCTTTATGATGTTTCCAAAAATGCCATAAATTATGATGACGCATTTGAAGTGTTTACACGCGATACGATAACGTTCAAGTTTGGTCACGCACGATAATATACCTACGATAATTTTGTTTATATTTTGTCAATACTTAAATTGACCGATAGATGGCGCTAGTATAACGTTATAAACTTATGAAACGCTGTGGAATTAACCCCCAGAACTTCGCTTATCTACATAAAAAAAGATTAATTTTAAAAATACATAAATAAATTATTTCTAATAAAAAATCATACGATTTTACACTTAAACTATAAACAAAATCGACTGAAATTAGATAGATTTAGGTATTGTCTGAAGTGTAAATAGCTATCTTACAGCAACCCAGAAAGAAATTTTAACGATTGCGACCAACGAAACGTCAAACCAGTGTTATCTTCGGTTCCGAACCTGTGCTGGTTTTCGTCGTGCAGTATACGCGCGGTGGTACGGACAGCGTTATCAATTACAAATCATCAATCAACAGCCGGCCGACAGCGGCTATCGACTGCACCGCCGCTTTCGTTTGTAGCAGCACGCGCCCGCCACCCGCACAAAAGGACATCCCGGGGCAAGCATATTCGATATAATCATATCGATATATCTAAAACATCGATGCGATTCGATGCATCGCTTTAATTCGAAAATCGGTATATATTTGAAGATATCGATGTCGTTCATCGAAAGTATTTGCATGCACAAACATTGTAAATAGCCATAAACATTGGTGATACTGAAAATTAAAGTTTTATTATTCCAGTAGCAATGACCGACTGTGTTTCAAATTACATGAAATCTTAGTGGAGATTATAAAATATTTGGTATTGAGAGGAATGAGACTACTTTAATTTAATCTCTGCATAACTTGTACCGATGTAACATCTTATATTCCCACTCTTTACCTCTAGCGACCCTCATTTCACAGGTAGAAAACTTCATTACGCAGTTTAAAATATACGTAGCGCCATCTATTGATGCTACCCATCTGATGTGTTTATCTAAATAACTTTATTTTCTTACAGATATTACACGATTCTATGAAAAGGTAATAAAACTGTCATTTATTATGAGTAAGGATTTCTAGTGGCCTGCCATATGTACAATACTAATTCGGCACTTCTAAGTAAGTTGATATTTTTTCAGAACCCTTTACCCTTTTGCTTTCCATTCGGAAAAAACGCTTTTGACGTAATTCCTTCTGCGCCCCTTGATATAGGGTATTTGACTATATTTTTTATTACTAAAACAGAATGAGTAATAACATTAAAAACGGTTATACTAAATATATCGTAACTAGAACTTTTCATCATAAAGTTATAACGACTTAAAAACCGTCGAACTACCATTCACGCGAAAACGCCCCATACAAAACAAAACTAGCTTATGATGTCACTGGTCAGTATTTCGCATTCATTATAAGGGTATTTATTAAATATTTGTAGTATCTAGTTAAATATTGCCTTTAAATTACATATTGCATATTATAATTTTCTCATTTTTTTGTGTGGAAACTAAATTCATAATAACTTTTTCAATTTAATGAACAAAAAGTGGACACTTTTTTCCGATTTATAAGTTTCGATTAATTGTTTGTTATGTGCGATATTTTTTCATCACAAGGATTTTTTAACCTATTCGGCAGTTTTAAATAATTTTTTATAAAAAAAAATATGGACTTTAATCAAATGCCCTAATGCATGATACCAGCATGCTTGTACTGTTGGAGAAAGTATTAATTTTTTTAGAAGTTTCATTGTGGGTTAAGGTTTTTATAAAATAAGAATAATTCGTTTAGTAGTATATCAAAGAAAACCAAATCGGTGTTTTCAGTCACTTCATTCACTAATTTCCTGGTTATCAGTAGCTCTTACTAACTAAAGTAATTATACTACTAACTAAAGTAATTATTTCTACATTATTTTGATGTAAATAAGCAATTTAAGCAAGTTCAATCAGTTTATTCTCCAATTTTTTATACATTTGTCATCTCTGCTCAGAAAATTCGCACTTTATACGGTAGCTTAGATGTCGATAATAAGGGACAATTGTTGGTATGAAAAGAAACTAATGGCAAACATTTCTGAAATGAGCTATAGCTAGTTACGTTTCCAGATATTAGTTAAAATATTAGGATGTGATAATATTTGATTCCAAAAGACCATAATTTTTTGGTCCGTTAATAATAAAATAAATGTGTGATTTCCATGGTCATTTTCATTTAATTTTAATCAATTTCCTTGTGTACTTAAATCACTAGTACATAAACTCTTGTTCATGCTTCATTTTGGGGCAAAATTTTCTTCGGATAACTTTAGCAATCAAAATAATTGTTATCTTGGTCTTACCAAGAGTGCTCACGCCGCGTTAATTACAAAAACAGGTTAAAAAAATTTTAAAAAGTTGAATAAACAAAAGGAAGCAGAGAGAAGATACGCCCAAAATAGAGGCGGAGAACAGTCGCGGAGCACAAAAAAAATTAAACTATTTAAAAATTATGCTGAAAATCGGTGGATTTCTTTTTTGGTACTTAACTAACCAAAAAAAATCATGAACTTTTGGTCAAGAAATGCGTCTTCTAGCGATTAGGTATAACTGTTACTACAAAGAATTGTGATCCCATACTTATATAGGTACAGACCAATGGACGGAGACATATATCATCTTTCAAAAAAAAAATTTGGATCATAAAGAAAACTTAAAAAATAAAAAAAGATATTATTTTAGAGAGAGATCTACTCTTTCCTAAAAGTCACATTAAAAGTTGGTAAATTTACTCGAGTTGTTATTAATTTTATCATCAAAACTTGATCGCTCTAATGAGAGGTGTGCAATTATGATTTTACGAAATGTTGATATACATTATTCAAAATCTATAAACTCCTAAAATCCCAGTCTGTGAAAGAATGTTTTTTCTCCTTAATAGATGTATTGTAAAATATCGATCTATAATAAAAAAAATCGATTTTTTTAAAGGCATCTCTAACCGAGGCATCATTACGAATGCACTCTCAAGCTGTGTGTTTCAGAAAGGAACCCAGGTGTCAAGTATTGAATATACCCTTTCTCATCGTTTACTCGTAAAGCGATTTGACTCTACGGTTTAAATGCGATTAATATCGATGACAAAATTAGTTTTAATACCTCTGCAAAGTGTCTCACTATATTTACTGGAATTTAATACCCACCAAAGACAAAGTGTCTTTCACTACATTTACTGGAATTTAATACCCACCAAAGACAAAGTGTCTTTCACTACATTTACAGGGATTTAATACCCACCAAAGACAAAGTGTCTTTCACTATATCTTGTGGAATTGAATACCCACCAAAGATAAAGTGTCTTTCACTAGATTTACTGGAATTTAATACAAGAACCGATTATTACAATTTTTTCAAAATATTTCTTTAGTTAACCCTAGATTGGACAAATAATGCTTTGAAAAATCTATGTTTTTAATAGTATGTACTTACCACAAAAGAGCATTCGCTTGTTAAAGTCTAGAACTTGACATGAAATTCTGTTAGGTAATTATCTAGATTTAGAGAGACAGGACTAATTACATGTTTGAACCACTGTGTGATTATAAAAAGGTCTAAAAATGATAGAAAAACCATTTTAAAAAAATACCTTGTGCGTGACAATCAATATATTATTAATATACAATCAATATATTAATAAGGTATTTTATACCTTATAGATCAGTTGTTAAGACATAAATAATAATATACCTGAATATACTTAAACTTGTAAATGGTAAGACTTATAAATAACAACTGATCTAAGTTCTGATGAAGTGCAAGCTTCATACCTCTTCTAAATTCGCATTAGTACTGGAATTATTTTAGAGATACATATCATTACTTACTTTGAAATCTAAACTCTCCAAATCTACTTAAAAACCTACATACATTTTAGTGACGACAGATGAAACATTAAGAATGCTTTAATTACACTCATTTAATCAGCCGCCAATCAATTTATATTTTTCTGTTTTTTTCAGCCTCCAGTTGACTTATATTTGTATATTTCCAGAACAGATTTAATATTAAAGATGCATTAGGAAAATTTCTATATATCCTTTGATAAATATATCACGAGTAGATATTAACGTAATAAACTGACTCACTATATATACACAGTATATATAAACCAATATAAAACCTCGGAATTAGTTCTAAATCGATGTGACCTAACATCCTTTTCAGTGATAAATTATATAAATTATATAATAGGATTCAGACAAAAGTACAATATTTGTAGTGTAGTAGTGTATTATCCTTCGTTTATGAAAGATAATTCTATAGTATATATAATTCTATAGAATATATATATATATATATATATATATATATATATATATATATATATATATATATATATATATATATATATATATAGATATATATTCATAAACGAAGGATAATACACTACTACACTACAAATATTGTACTTTTGTCTGAATCCTATAAGCTTTGCCTATTTATATAATTTATCACTGAAAAGGATGTTAGGTCACATCGATTTAGAACTAATTCCGAGGTTCTATATAGGTGTATATATACTATGTATATATACTGTATATATAAATAAAAAGTCGGAAAGAACTACATTAAGTGCAGCGCAAATGACTGGACTTTTGTATACCGGCGGCCGCTAATTGCCGACTCTTATGGCAGAATGTCGGTGCTTGATTTTCCATTGACTCAATGCATACGTCAAGAGGCGCGCGTTGCGGATTATATGTCGGTTGTCTCTGTCAGCGTGTGTTCATTCGTAGGTTTTATCCTTTTGCTCCGTTAGCGCATTTTCTCTCGTAATCTTCGGATCGATGAGAGTCGGTCAGATTCATACCGATTTTTTAAAATTAATATCTAGCAAAATGTTTAAGACAATTTTTTTTTTCATATTTCTGTATGCAGTATGGCGCGAAGAACTTTTTTTCACAGATCTTATCTTACGAGATTATCGTTGGATGAGTGTCTCAAAACGAACTGAGACTTTATTTACCGGTTTTTTTAATTCTAATTCCCGTTTGCGAAATATTAAGCTTCGAAACAAACTAAGGTGTATTTTCAGTTGTGCATTTGAAAAAAAAATTGAATAAATTGTAAATCGTGGGTAAAGTGGACAGAATGTTTTTATATGTACTTTTGAGAAAAGTTAAAAATAAAAAAAATTAAAAAGAGCAGGGATCAGATAGGAGGGGCAAGAAGATTCAATCCAAAAAGGATGACGAGAATAATCGTTGGCCACGAAAAATGAAGATTTTGTAGAAACTTGTTTACAAAAATTAAACTATTAGTCAACCATTAACTGATAGTCAACCAGTCAGTACGAAAAAAAATTACCAAAATGTGACCTGTAAAACGTGCTTGCGTACATACCAACGAACGGATACGCTTTGTCATTTTTAAAGATAAATTTAGATAATAATAAATATTTAAAGGATTAACTTGATTACCTGTAAAATTACTCGAGTTATAATTTTTTCTATCGGCAAAACTCGACTCTGGCGCGATAATCGACAATAAAATCGAATTTTTTGCCGATAGAAATAATATAAACCGCGAGGTCTACATTAAATTTAATTAATTTTTTTAAAATTATTTTATATCAGTTAACTTTCCTTAACAATTTCACAAGATATATATAACTACAGGAGTCTACTTTCTACGTATTCTGACACGGACCTGGTCTGGACCTACGTACAATTTACCTATTTAACGTACCAATTTTAATAAGATTCATCTTTGTATATGACAGCCCTTCCAGTGACTACCACCCTTCTTCTAATAAAGGCAACTTTAGATAATAATAAATACTTAATGAAATCATAAGACGGTTTAATTTTTATAAGAAGATCTCAATTTTCCGTAAAGTTATATTAAAAGTTGATTACTCGTAAAATTACTCGAGTTATAATTACTTCTATATTCAAAACTTGAGTCTGGCGCTTTAAATGACAATAAAGCATAAACCGTGAGGTGTATAATACTTACCATAACTACGAATTCACGAAACGTTATTTATGCTATTTCTACAATGTTTAAAGTTTTTAATGTATCGACATTTAGAGTAGCCTGAGAAAATTACTTCATTCATAGTGCCTAAACATCGGTACCACTTACTTCTATGATTAATAAGTTTTCTTCTTATTCTTTCTTCTTTTCGGTTAATTCTGGGTTTTCACTATTTTCTTTTATTGGCCGTAATCATAATTTCTATGTACAAATGTGAAAACAATTTGAATAAACTCAAATACTGGCCAGTTATATAAACTTAACGTTTAGAGAAGGACAGCAATAGTGAATTGTGACGTCATTTTAATAGTACTCATGGTATTCTATAAAAGAGAATGAGACAGGAGTCTCTACTCTCTCCTTACCATTAAATTTGAAAGTTCGTACACGGAAATTAGCGAGTTCATTATTATATCTGAGCTTATACCTATATGGAATTTCTTAAACTCGTCTTTTCCTACAAGTTGACACAGAAAAAGTTACGAACGACCCCTCCAAGTACGCGAGCTTTACAATAATCGTATTACTTTCGCAAGGAACTCTCTATTGTATGCAATCTCTTACGTATCTAAGTGTAATAGGGTAACCAGTATCTATTTAAGACTTACATCAAATTAAAATAAACTACGTACTTTTTTCAATAATGACATGACAAATAGTTAAGTAAGTTTTAACGCATATATATATATTTATATATATATATATATATATATATATATATATATATATATATATATATGTATATATATATATATATATAAATAATATTATAAGTAGATACTATTTAAATATCATAAAATTTATGATTTGAATGAGGTAATAAATTTTCAAATTATGGAAGTAGATGCTTTATGTGAAATTCTGTAATGCTTTTCGGATAAACCGTACCTATATGAAGCAGAATTTTGTAAATATCGAATTTATAGTTTTTATTTCAAAGTATTATATTTGAATTCCGTATTTCTTTGAAAAAATAAACTTATTCTTAATTATTTTTTAAAATTGTATGTGTTTTATAAAAACCGTACAACGGTAATTGAAATTGATTAAAATAAAAAGGAAAGAGGCGATCCACGTTGGTGTAAATTTTCGTTTTAGTTTATAAGTTTTACTATTTATATATATTTATTAGTATCACATAATTTGTGGTTTATCATTTATATTTTAAATTAATAATAAAATTTGCTTAAATAATATTGCTTAAACCCCAAATTATTTAGGTAATAATAACTAAAGAGAAATAAGTACCTATACCCCAAATTCGTTAGTTAATAATAAACAGACAGAGAAAAGTATTAAAATTGATAAAGATGGTATTATACCCAAAAATTGTTTAAGTTTTTAAAATTTTTGGAAAGTCAAATTTGATAAATTTAAATCCGACCTAAATCCCAACATTACCAATATCGTTTTGTACGCTAGTGATATTCCTCGATCTGAAATATTATAATTCATTCATAAATTATGAAAAAAATACGGCAAAACTTATCTAGATGAAATTCAGTCCCATATTAAGTTAATAGCATTATGTTCATAATACTAATATCAAAAGTCTGGGTATAGTAGGGTGACCTACTTTTCCATTATCACTTCGTTATTCTTGACTCACATACTATGCATTATATATTATATGATGTTATGTAATTCTGACTTATTACACGAATATTTTATGGAGAATCTAGATAATCAAAGCGGAAAACAGTAACAAAAATATAATTATAACAAATTTAATTTAACTTGATACGTTTCTCGAGTTATAATTACTTCTATGTTCAAAACTCGAGTCTGTCTATACAATATATATTTCATTGTATAATAATACCTAACTTGATAAAAATGTTTAAATAGCAATGGAAAGAGATAAAACATAAACGAAAAAAAGTTATTTATTTGATTTTGTATTAGGAAAGTAGCATATAGATATAGGGGGTTAGAAATTCTGTGCTATATTTAATTTTGTAATTTTACTCTCTAGATGGATTACAGAGAAAGGTAGCCATTTTTTTTCTAAAACATTTATATTTTCACCTAGAACTTGCATGAATTTGTCAATCCTTTATGATATTCTGTTTTGAAAAATATATATCGTAACAGACGTTCACGCGTAAAACATTACAGCCTCATTGTACTAGATGCGAGTACGGTAAATATGGTACCGCAATTGAACTCAACTTAGGGACACTATACAAGCGGCGGACGCGCACGCGTCGCGCGACAGTGGAACGCTGCGACAGCGCCCGCAAACAAACAGCTCGCCACGCCCCATGGCCCCGCCCCAGCCACCTCCTCGCGCTCCTCCCACTCGCCGCAGCGCGGGGTGACCGAGTTGGCATTATTAGGGGGTTAGAAATTCTGTGTTTGATATTAGATGTAAGGGATGAAAACAAACGTTTATATTTATAGGATGGAAATTAAATAGTTTTTTTACATTTCAGTAATATTTTTTTAATTTTTTTAGAAATATCGTGTTATGTAAAATTATATCTATATTAAGTCATCAAAAGTTCTAAAAAGGTTAATTACGAAAACTTAAAATAGGTCAATTTAAAGGTGCAGGGTATATACATATATATATATATATATATATATATATATATATATATATATATATATATATATATATACACACACACACACACACACATGTATATGTATATACGAGAGTTACTGATTAGCACTTGAGTTGCATACAAGAGTGCCGTATTCACTGGTGGTACGAGTACATAGTATTCTTGCTATCAGTATTATTTTAGTTCAAACAATCGGTATTATTTTAGCTCAAACAATCAGTATTATTTTAGTTCAAACAATCAGTATTACTTTAGCTCAAACAATCAGTATTATTTTAGCTCAAACAGTCAGTATTATTTTTAAACTTCAGTTGTGAGATTTACTATCTATGCCGAAATAAAATTGTGGAATGAACAAAATTTTGAAGTATGTACTAAATTCTTTGTCAGTGAATGTAATTAAAAGTCCTCTTAAATAAATCATACCGTCCATCCATAACCATCTCCGTTCAATCGTACCTCCCTTCACACTCCCCCCATTAAATTCCATTCCATTTATATATACTCCCCCCGTTAAATGGTACCTTTCATTTCTTTTTCCGTTTGCTCTTCCGGCCTCATCTTCCTGTTAGCCTTATCCTTCCTTTCATTCCGGTCACGTTAAACATTTTATTGTTTAATTATTGTTATTTTATTTTTTACCCGACTACGGCAGAGGAAGGGTTGGAATGTTCACAGGCTATGTATGTATGTAAATATATATGTGAGTAAGTTCCTTCTCTCATACAGACTAAACTACTAAAGTGATTTCAACAAATGAGGTGTCCATAGATTCGTCTTGATCCCGCGAGTGTCCTAGGTAATACAACGTTATAAATTTCACAGCAACGTAAGTATGCATGTATGTGAGTGACTTTGTTCCCTCGGATAGACTGAACTACTAAAGTGATTTCAACAAATGAGGTGTCCTTAGATTGGCCTTGATCTAGAGAGTGTCCTAGGTAATATAACGTTATGAATTTGACAACTCGTAAGTATGCATGTATGTGAGTGACTTTGTTCCCTCGGATAGACTGACCTACTAAAGTGATTTCAACAAATGAGGTGTCCATAGATTCGTCTTGATCCCGCGAGTGTCCTAGGTAATACAACGTTATAAATTTCACAGCAACGTAAGTATGCATGTATGTGAGTGACTTTGTTCCCTCGGATAGACTGAACTACTAAAGTGATTTCAACAAATGAGGTGTCCTTAGATTGGCCTTGATCTAGAGAGTGTCCTAGGTAATATAACGTTATGAATTTGACAACTCGTAAGTATGCATGTATGTGAGTGACTTTGTTCCCTCGGATAGACTGACCTACTAAAGTGATTTCAACAAATGAGGTGTCCTTAGATTCGTCTTGATCCCGCGAGTGTCCTAGGTAATACAACGTTATAAATTTCACAGCAACGTAAGTATGCATGTATGTGAGTGACTTTGTTCCCTCGGATAGACTGAACTACTAAAGTGATTTCAACAAATGAGGTGTCCTTAGATTGGCCTTGATCTAGAGAGTGTCCTAGGTAATATAACGTTATGAATTTGACAACTCGTAAGTATGCATGTATGTGAGTGATGTTGTTCCCTCGGATAGACTGAACTACTAAAGTGATTTCAACAAATGAGGTGTCCATAGATTCGTCTTGATCCCGCGAGTGTCCTAGGTAATACAACGTTATAAATTTCACAGCAACGTAAGTATGCATGTATGTGAGTGACTTTGTTCCTTCGGATAGACTGAACTACTAAAGTGATTTCAACAAATGAGGTGTCCTTAGATTGGCCTTGATCTAGAGAGTGTCCTAGGTAATATAACGTTATGAATTTGACAACTCGTAAGTATGCATGTATGTGAGTGACTTTGTTCCCTCGGATAGACTGACCTACTAAAGTGATTTCAACAAATGAGGTGTCCTTAGATTCGTCTTGATTCCGCGAGTGTCCTAGGTAATATAACGTTATGAATTTGACAACTCGTAAGTATGCATGTATGTGAGTGACTTTGTTCCCTCGGATAGACTGAACTACAAAAGTGATTTCAACAAATGAGGTGTCCTTAGATTCGTCTTGATTCACAGAGTGTCATAGAGTATATAACGATATGAACTTTATAGGCTATGTATGTATTTCGTGTTTTCAGTTATTTTTCCCATAGCCGAGTATTAGTTTTTCCTCTTGTTTTTCTTTTGTATTTTGCCCATAATTTTTTTTTATCAATCGCACTTCTAATCGTTTCAATTGTTTTTAACGTTGTAATATACTTTACTTAGGAAATTTCTCTCGCTGTTGATTATATATTGTATGTTTCTACACCATGTCACCTTAGAGGCTAGTTTTCGTATGATAAGCGTAAAAAAACTTAGACTTCTTTTTTCGTTTATCGTAGCGGGTGGCACCCATTGGAGTTATCTCACAGAGCTTAATATGATTCGTATGCATAGCTGGGAAAATTCGGTGGTTTTAATGCTTTATTTTACTTATAAATTACATATTACAGTATGAAAATGAACCGATTTCTTATTCGCGTAAAAACAATAAAGATCCTCGGTATATCGGTATGTTTCCGTTTATCAGACAGTAGTCGATATTTTAAATATAGACATTTGTAACATATTAATACTAAGCCCGCACAAAGAGGGTGCAAAATTGACAGTTCATAATAAATAAATTGATTTCACACGAGAAAAAAACAGATACAAATCAAGACGAATTAACAATTTTTAAATAGCATTCTTGTCAGATTTGTAATCACATAAAATACTATTCTAGTTGAGTATTTAGTTTATGCCCACAAATTGAAGAAAGGTGCCTTAAATTATAAATTATATTATCAGTATAAATTAAATTGATTAAAACGATAATTATATAATATAAATAATAAAAAACTAAGGAAATAAAGGAATTAAAAATTAAGATTAGTAATTAATTATTATGGACGAATCGACAATCAACTAATTTTCCTTAAATTTACAGCTCATATAGTGATGACGAAATAGCGAATACGTCGATAGAATGGAACAATTTATCGAATCACGAAGCCTGTGCCGTGTAAACGAGCGCTGAGCTCAGTGCGGATAACGGTATTAGCACGAGCACATGAAACTGCAATTGGCTCATAACATCTGAACAATTGCATCGATCGTGAAATGTATTGTATAGCACTGTTGCTGTAAGCTTAATAGACCTGCTTTATAACCATTTATATATTACGTAATGGACCTGCTGTATAGCCATTAGCAATAGACCTGTTGTATAGTAATTTATATACCTATTAAGACGAAATGTAATATTTCTTCCATTAAATGTTGACGGCATACTGTGTTTAATGATGACTTTATTAAAGACAAAAAAGTATACCTTCAACTTCATTGAACACAGTATGCCTTCAATATTCAAATTACTGGTTACCTATCTTCTGCGGTTGTAAATGTACATTTTCATACCATTAGTATATTTCATCGTACATTCATAATATTTATATTCATAGTATTGATTAGGGTTATGCAAAATAATGTATTACGGGTAAACAGTGTTAAATAAATTTACGTGTTATGCTATTAATTCTGTTAAGAAAAAACAGTTTTCTGTAACCTTAAAATGTAACACTTAAATTCTGTCAGAAGTTGAATTTTTTTTACAGTTTACTTGTCGAGTGTTCGCATCCATTGCGACACTCGACAACTCAGGCGTATAAGTATATTGAGAAAATAGACAACAACACACTCAGCTCAATCCATGCATAAAAAATATTTTAGAATATTCTTTATAACACTTCGAAACACTGTAACCCATTATATAACTATAACATTTATGCCGAATCACTAGATGGTTACACTTAATAAATATTTTAGAATATTCTTAATGGCACTTCGAAACACTGTAACCCATTGTATATCTGTAACATTTATGTCGAATCATGAGACGGTTACACTTAATAAATATTTTAGAATATTCTTAATAATACTTCGAAACACTGTAACCCATTATATAACTATAACATTTATGTCAAATCACTAGATGGTTACACTTAATAAATATTTTAGAATATTCTTAATGGCACTTCGAAACACTGTAACCCATTGTATATCTGTAACATTTATGTCGAATCATGAGACGGTTACACTTAATAAATATTTTAGATTATTCTTAATAATAATTCGAAACACTGTAACCCATTATATAACTATAACATTTATGTCGAATCAATAGATGGTTACACTTAATAAATATTTTAGAATATTCTTAATGGCACTTCGAAACACTGTAGCCCATTGTATATCTGTAACATTTATGTCGAATCACGAGACTATTACACTTCATAACGCTAATATAACGTTATAACGGTACCTAATAATGGAAAAAACACTTATTAATACAGTGTTAAAAACTCTTTCAAATTGTTACATAAATCTAAGACAATTTTTGGGGGCATTACCTAAATAAATCGTAATATAAATAAATAAACATTTCCAGACTAGAAAAACTGTGTCAAACGCGGCACGCGTCAATCTTCATGGTCATCGTTCCGAAAAACAAATAAACGATCAAAAATTCAATGATGTTTAATATAAACGTGACCGGAACTATCGATAAGCGCTTACCACCACTTAAGCACCGATTAAGCACCACAATATTAAAAAGCACTTTCGAACGAAATAAACTTAAAAGGCCCCGTAATCGCACCTAGCCACGCAATCAAATAAAAGCGACGTCAACACTAAACTCCAATAATAAAACAAACACTTAAACGCCCAAATAATAATTGGCCATCGTAAACCCGAACGGAAGAGTTGACGGAATAATCAACAGTTGACGCTCGATAACTGGGCGTAATGCAATAAGGCCGCATGCACGCGTTAAGCCGGCGCGTTGCATTATTATTATCGGCGCCATTGTACACGTATAATTGCGTTAGCCACACCGTAGGCGCGCCCGGCAGTAGGGTTTATTCAATTTTATTTGAATAAATTAAAGAAGACCCCATTTTCCGAACGAGGATTTAGTTTTGGACTAAACTGGATGGGAAAATAATTAAGACTCGGAGTATTTTTTTCAGCAAACGTCTCCAGAGGAGAATGCCAGACTTGGCGAATTTGTGAACGATAATATTTTTATAAACAAGAGAATTCATATCATTTAAAAAAAATATACTCTTTATTCTATACAAAAATAAACAGTTACAATTAATACTTGCAATTTGTTAATTGATGACATTAAACAAATTGAAAGCTTTAAATACTTAATAATAACTATAGGCACAACGAAACAAAGCGTCCTGTCAAATCGCCAGATGAAATACCAAAAACGGGCAAACATCATATCATTCCTTAGTCTTTAAGGTCCATCATCGTCGTTATCGTCGTATCGCACGTTAAAACGGACAGACAGGCAGACTGCAATTGCTTATTTACATGTCTTGAACTTATTTACTGCTTTACTATATGCACTTATTGATTAGTACATCTCATTTTACAAGATTCATGTTTACTTATTTATTTAAATTTGCTTTTTTCTATATAAGGATAGGAAGTATGGATATTTAGCTAATTTTAAAAGGTTGGCGATCGCCACCATAAGCTGCAATTTGTCGACAATTGCTTGAAGAGCCATTAAAACCATTTTCTGCCATTGAACTCATTGAATTGCATCTTCTTTCTACACCGCCTCTCCTGCTATTTTCCTTCAATAATTACTGTTGTAATATTTGACATCATGTTCCTCACATCAAACCTAACCTAACCTAAGAATTAAGTAATGCCCTCAGATCACTCAACTCTTGGATTGGTTCTAGAGTCTTATGAAAATATGGCGAGAACTTCTTCGTTAGTGACTGTCAAGATAAGATATTCAAAGTATAGTTCTATAAGCAACATTAAGAGCCAATAACTTCAAATTAAAATAAAAATTAATTCGTTTTGTTTCAGCTTAGCAACAGCTTTGAACAACGTTCGAACTTGATGACTTATTTTTTTAAACAATTCGACAAAATATTATTTATTAAAGTGAACTTGTTTTAACTCTATCCAGAAATGATACACAACACGACATTGATCTTCGAAACTTTATAGGAACGGGGGAGGTTTGTAGAAGAAATCGATGTCACAACAAATCAAATCCGCGACTCGTCCCCGAATTCACCACCGCGCTATTAACACAAAAGTACAGTAATAATCCAATCACACCCTTCTGCCTCACCGTCGCTGCTGTGTCAACACAACGCAATTACAAGTCGGGACGGCCCCCGCTCAAATCTGCCGACGCCCGCATTGCGTGCGCTAGATAATCTCATTGGGGCCTTTCCATTGATGTTAATAAACGTGTGTATTCGTGGGCGGCTGCTAAATAATTACAGTGAAACATTTTCACACATGTCCGAGAGTTGGGTGTTACCCGAGAAGCTGAGGGCAGAATGTTAGTTTGCATCAAAGTCATGCTGTCATGTTGATTTTTTTTTAAAAACGAAGCGTTTACAACAATGTCCTTATTGCAGTAACGACCTAAAACTATGTCTTTTATAATTTAACAAAGTAACAAGTATCTGTTCTTAACAGATAGCGTTCATTTTCCACAAATCTACTTTCCCTTTTATTACGGAAATCTTGAAGTGGTTTCACTATACCTTCATCAACCGTGGCTCCCAGACCAAATACAAGGATACATTCATTATTTTCCTCGCTTTTTCATTAATTAAAAAAAATGAAAAATTGACATTTGCAAAAGTCAACAAGAATATCAACAAGATGTCGTCACATCATAACAGCTGGCTACAGATAAAGTTATTTGTCACACGATCATCCCATTCGAGTATGAAATAATAAGTAGATGATATCTTTCTTACGATCGTAAGAAATGTTACAAGATGGATTTGAAATATGGTGGAGCACAACTACGTATCGAGGTTTTCGTTTACCACGCGAGTATAAGTTTTACTCCAAGTAATATAATATAATATCATCTTAAGCGATATTCTTCTGATTAAGCGAAAATTCAGTGGAATATATGATAAAAGTTTTATCTTTATCCTGACCGAAATTGAAATTCAATGGAATGTATGACAAAAGTTTTATCCTTTTCCTGAGCGAAATTGAAATTCAGTGGAATGTATGACAAAAGTTTTATCCTTATCCTGAGCGAAATAGAAATTCAGTAGAATGTATGACAAAAGTTTTATCCTTATCCTGAGCGAAATCGAAATTCAGTGGAATGTATGGCAAAAGTTTTATCCTTATCCTGAGCGAAATAGAAATTCACATAATCATTATGATCTAATTTTTCTTTTTGTTTCACAATCGTTTTCAAAATATAAAACAGAAGGTATTTATGGGGAAGGCTCATTTAAAAAGTGTTCAAAAAGTGTGTTACATTAAAATTTCAAGTTAAATGCTTTTAATAATGACCAGTTTTTGGGAAATAAATTAAGTGTTTTAAAGATTTTACACATAATACTATATAAAGTAAACCAAAACATTGCACAAGTAGTTACACACTCCAATTCTAGACGACTATGGCAGACGAGTCTAACACAGAAGGGAAATAACTACTGCTCATTTATGAAGATTTGCAATGAAATTGCGGGACACAAAAATCTCACAATCGTATTCTTCGATTGTCAATTGAGTCATTTTAATTACTTCCAACACTCTCTATCTGCCAGATCTGCAGAAGAGGTTATAAAGACCAAGATTTAAGTTTTGGAAACTGGAAAACTTTCAATATTGACAAATTAGACGAAGAATTCAACGCCATTTCTCTAGATTACTTTGGCAAGGTCAAACGGCTCGTCCATCAGTGAGACGATGCGCATCTCCTTAACAAGATAAAGCGTTTCGTGTACAAAATTTAAAATAAAAAAAATAGCAAATACTCTGAAATATCCGCTTTAAAAGAAAAAAAACTTTTGGCATTGACTAGATGTATCATTTAGTATAAATTAACTGGCAATGTCAGGAAAAAACGACTATAAAAATACTCTAGTCTACGCGGCTACCATTCAAAATATTTTTTTGCCTTTAATTTATTTCAAGATTACATAACAGACAATTATGGAATTAGTTTATTTACGTAAAATCGCATAAGGCATCGTGCTACACGAGAGCTGATTACGCATTCCGTTTGAAAGGCACGCTTCCGTGACGAACTCATTAGTCAAAATTCAAATGGCTCGTTCTCCTAACAAGTGTTTAGCGCAATAAACATAAAATATACTCCAAAGTTAAAACAAATAGGTTATTCAGACGTCGTACGCCTCGATTATTCCCAGACGCTATTTCACAAGTTAAGCGATGCTGTACGAAATCGTTCTAAGCAAGTACTTTTTACACAATTAACACTGTCTATCATTGTCTTGTGAACGTACACACGTATGCACTAAACCCTTTCACTGCTGAGCGTGACTGAAATAACTGCTATTATCCTAAACCGTTTGTCTCACAGATCAGCCTTTCTTGTGCTTCTCTTCCACTGAGCACGGTTTTGTCATGGTATGGCATCAAGTTTTTTTTAAGTATTTTTCGCCCATCATGGATCAAGTGGACAAGCATCGTCTCCTATACTTGAGGAACTGTTTTCTTGTCTTGACTAATATCGGACCGAGTTTAAAACTTCTTACATATTCACTTCTAATTTTATCTGGTAGAGTTACATCTACTGGCCAGCGTAACATACGCATTTCTATTATATGTGGTTTGTTGAGTTATAATTTGTCTGTAGCCTGACATTCTAAACCATACAAAATTGTAGATCTTATAGCTATTTCGTACATTTTTTCCTTGACTTTAAGTGATATTGTTTTACCGCGCATTACGCCTGTGATTTGTCTCCATTTGAACTAGCCTCTTGAAGTTCTATGATTGAAATCGCCAATAATTTTGTCACTTTTCCTTAGGATTGAGGCTAAATATTTACATTAGGCCATCGTGGGTAATAACGTAGTTTCTAGGGGAATCTTGAAGTTATCAAGATTTGTGGTGTCATCGAAAACGCGACCTATCTTCTGTCTTCTTTCTGCTAATTCCCAAACCATTTTCTTCCAATGCCTTTATCAAGGAGATGAAGTTTTGTTGAGGTCGTTTTATTGTCAGAGATCAATGCAACACCGGACGGTTAGAGATTCATGTTTAAAAAAACTAAATAATTATATTTACTACGGCCAGAATAGGTCTTGTCTGGAAAATGAGCAACTTCCGCCTTGTAGCTGCCGCTCTCAAGAAACGTGGCAATATTGCTTCGAAGTGGTTCTGCCACACTGAAAGGGTTAAATTATGTATGATAGTGATGCTCTTGAATAAAAATAGTGCGGTACTCTATTTTGACGTCAGTTATGATAACGGTTGTTATTGTTAAAGCTTTCTTAGCGAGAACGCCGGACCATCTTAAAACTGGATGCTAAATGAGAAGAGTTATTGGCTTGTAATTTTTGTAATAAGATCAAACTACTAATGCAAGTTAACCAAAATAATTTGAATTAAAAGTTCTAATCAAGCAATAGTATCTAGAATTTTCTATCGATCAATATAATCCAAGGTTGAAAAATTAGAAATTACAGAGAACACACTGAACGTCACTTTGAAGCGTAATCGATCTTCTCTCTACCTCAATCGAAATTCATAACCTGTTATTTTCTAAATAAGTTAATGTACGAAAAATTATTCTGTTTTTTTATTAACGTATCTCCAACGAATGGTATTCAGCTTGGTTTATGGTAGCCATCGATTGGGTTCTTACGATGCTAGAAAACACAGAAAATCATTACCAAAAAGTAATCCTAGTGTTAGCAAAACGCAGAAATTGTCTTAATAATTAAGATAATAATTTCTACCTTAATGTAGATCTATATACTTACGATTTTGTACGTTATGGGAATTTAGATAAGTTAAAATATTATTACGCGTTATTAACTCTACGTTAAAAAAATATTGTAAAACGGTCTCACATATGATAACACAAAATATTAAGTTAAATTTAATTTTAGAAGAGAAGAAGTATATTAATAATTTGTTATTAAAAAATAACGATAACACACGCAGTTCCGTAAGTATAAGATAATAACTCTTTAAAAAGAAAACACTGTGTTGTTTTTACCATTCAATCTGATATTAAGAAAGTGATGTGTAAAGCTTTTTTCCATTTGTTGTTTTTTTTCAATCTTAGAAAATGATGGAGAAAAATCAACAATTTTGTTAAAAATTCTTAAAAAATCTATAAGAAAATTAATGTTATACATCTCAAGAACAAATCATATTCGTTTTTATAATAAAAAAAAGGTTAAGTGAAAACTAATAAACAGCACAATGTACAAGTGAAAACTTTTGATAAGAAATATAAACGTAATATGTATGTGAGAAATTTTCAATACGAAAATGAAAAAACAAAAATAACATACGCGTACTATATTAAACGATACTCAAATAAAATACTATTAAAACATAGAACGCAATCCATGAAAGTTGCACTCCGTGTTAGACGGTGGACTCGCTCGGCCGATGTCGAGGACAGCCGAGTTTTACCCGCACAATGCAGTGCACAGTCAATTGATCACAATTTGTCTTTTTTAAATTTCGAATTCGCTTGGCTGATATCGAAGGGAGCAGACCCGGAAGTTTACCCGATTCAGCGTCACCGATACCAACCTGATGGCTTAGTTTCGTTCACTACTTAGAAAAAGTGGCAACGCAGGCGCAGGTTAGTAGTTATGAAAAGTAGAATTTCGTTGCTCTGTAGGCTGCGCCCTATTATATGCGTCTGAATTGCATGCATCATTATTTTGTTGGGCTGTCTTAGACCCTAGGTGTTTTAAAACAACCAGGACGGTTTTCTAAATTTGTACCGATGTAATACAAATTAACGATTTTCAGACTTTTTTATTTTTTCTTTACTTGTACTTTGAGACCTTGATTCTTGCCAAATTTCATGATTCTAGGTCAACGGGAAGTACCCTATAGGTTTTGATTTATTTGCGAGTGTCAAAAAATGCGTCATAAATAACCGTATTTTTAGGGTTTATTTATTACGTTGACTTAGAAGCTTGATTTTTTGCAGCTTCAAGCGAGCGTAGACCTAACTATTTGATATTAGTCTCAACTTGATACCTCTACGCGTTCCTGAAAAAAGGTCTTGTCAGACAGATAGGCAACGAAGTGATCCTGTAAGGTTTTTTTCCCTTTCGAGTTACGAAACCCTAAAAAATGGCATAGGTATAGTAATAATTATATTAATTTATGAAATACACGGATGTAACTGAAATTGTACACAAGCAATGATTGTAACTAGTGAGCCAATCGTGTGATGTTAACGCACTGTTCAAATAAATTTAACAAGACTATACAATTCACAAAAAAAATATTTATTCTATCACCGACGAAAACTCTATTCCGCAATCAAATTCCAGCAAAATGCGTATCAACCACGATACCGTAACAATTCGAAGTTGAATAGGTATTTTTATATTGTAACATAAAACTGCTCTGGAATCCCCCTCCGTTTGTGCGACATACCTACCACATAAAGATTTACGCACACACTAGATTCCCATTCGACCTCAAAAAACTCCAAAACCCCACACCGTCTCCGCAACGTGGAAGTGGAGAACGCGACTACCAAAAAACAGCCAACTACCATCTCCTAAGAACACAATGGCTGCACAAAGGGAACATTATAAGAGCTATTTGTAGTGCGCATTGTCGGGGTGTGGTACAGGAACGAGGCACAATGAGCGGGTGACACTCGTCTCTATTGAGGGTTGGGGTTGGTCTGTGGCAGTTTACGTTTGCTTTATTACTGTCATTATAAATGATGCGAAATATGTTAGCGGCGGAGGCTCGCAGCGGGCTTGTCGCTGTGTTTATGATACGCTCGAACAAGTAAATAATGGATTCGGATAGTTGGTCGGTTGGCTTTGTTGCCATGACAACTGTAGTTTCGTCGTAAATCAAATAAATTTATAATAAGACGATTGATACTGAGTCGTAAACATATAGAATCATAAACATATAATGTTGCGGTCTGCAAAACTATAATAAAGATCATATCATTCACAAATCTGTCATCAAAATTTACTATAGAATTGAAAATTGTATTTAATTTATTGCATGTAAGTGTTAATTTATTTTTTACTAATATCAGACTTTATTCCTCTGAATGTACTACTGATAGATTGTCATTTAAATAAAACATATCATCGAAATAAAAAAAAATAAAATCAGTAAAAAAACGGTGCGTGTACTTATGTACGCGCGTGAGAAGTTATACTTCTTTGGCATCATTAAATAATACATACGGATAGATAACCTCAATTATATTGGAGCACTTGAAAAAGTCTATAAACACAATTTTTTCACTAATATTTACGAATAGTAAATATATTAATCAAAATATTGAATTTAAATCACTACTGAATATAATTTATCAGCGCATATATAAATCACACTTATATGAAACTAAAACACGTCTGTGAATGTAGACACTAGAAACTTGTGGATAAATACTATGAATATGAAAACAGTGAACAGAGGCGACGATGGTGCCAATAGCTTCTGTTTCGAGACTGCAACCGCTGCAACTTCATACTGTAACTTTTGTGTGACGAATCTTAAAATTTCACTCTCATCATTTTTTCATAACGCGCCTAAAGAAGTATAACTTCAAAAATTCTACTTCGTTTAAATATTACTAAATTCTAAATATTTTATTACTCCAAGAAGGTTATTATAACTATAGGTACATAAATTATATTAATGGTGCATGAAAACTCCACATAATCGTTAATATTGATTTGCTTAATGGATAAAACATATCAATTACCTCAGTTCGTGTAATTAAAAATCTTGCTCAAAAGGAGGGGGCAACGTGAATTAACTATTAATGATTGAACATCACCAGAAATTTCCCCAAAATGTATGTCACTATAAATAAGATAGATATTAGTGGTAGGAAATGTATATGCGAAGATCTAAAGTCTGCTGAATTGTGAGGAAGAGAGAGGGACAAGTCAAGTTTCTTTTGTATGGTGATAATTAGGATCAGCCCTAAGACTTGATTCGTTTACTTCATCATCATATTGTTAATGGTTTTTCATATAAAATTATTCAAGAAAATATCACGATTAATGTAACAAAATATGAAAGAAGCTTTATTTAAAAATATATGTTAAACGCTCTTTCACACGGCAGTTAGTCAAAATGTGACTTCACTCAATAAACGATAAACTTAAACAAATTAATGCTACCACCTGTTCTTTTAGTATAACGATTTTCAAAGGTATCCCCTGTCTTAAAAAAATAATTCCACTATATGAAAGTTTTTCGCAAAAATATATGTAAATACGTATCTAACACTCACATACGAAATCAAAGATACCTGGCAGAAAAATACCAGATATTACATTAACCAACGGAATAATTCGAAAGTCTCTCCATTCCGCAATCAAATTACTACATTTCAGTTACTTTAGAAATAATTTCCAACCCATATCTAGAAATAAAAAACTTGATATAACTCGTCCTCTGGACATAGCCGTCTCTGTCTTTCTCTCTCTCTTTCTCTGTTTATAAAAAAGTACCAGCGTAAGCTAAGACAATTAGGAGATAATAATAATGAATCCGACTACAGAGGCGAAGAAATACGAAAAGATGACAACTAACTTCCTTGAAAAGACCATAAATTTTAAATTGTCCTTAAACTTAGTCCGGTAGATTCATAGCGCCATAATAAGTCTTTCACTCATTATTTTTTCCACGGCGATCCTCCCAAACTCAGAATATATCAAAGCATCTAATATCACACTCATCTGTTATTTATTAATAATAAGAAATCTGGCTACAGACATCAAGTGATAAGAAAAGATGATAATATCCTTAAACACGTTTGAAATTGCCCCAAAATCAAGTCCGGTTGATTCGTAGCGACATTCAAACGGCACTTACTCGTTTCCCCACTGCGATCCGCCCAAAAGTCAGGAGGTATCAAAACACACATGCGCATCTGATATTAATAATAATAATAATAACAAAACCTCAGTCAACAATGGGCTACCGTCAAAAGTGACACTTCATAAAGTGGCTGCGGCCATGAATCCACGACCTTTTTCCTTTTGGGTTATTTATGAATATTTTTTGTATCTCGCATCCGCGCCGCGGCACAAATGCCACTTCATTGCTTTCGTATTAGGCCACGGTTTCTAAACGGGCGGCCAATTGACGCGCCAGTCAATGCAGGGCCCCGTTTGGCAGGCGTGAAGCGTAGCGCGATCGCCCCCGGGCCGCCCGTCTCAAACTTTACTTTTATTTTAGTGGGTGGAAAGCGTATGAGCGGTTTGATGTGAGGAGGAGCGGTCGTGAAATTTGGTTTGTCTACCTTTAAATCGGCAATTTAGATTTCCAGCATAGCGGAAGTAGCACATTCGGAATTAGGGACATAAAGGTATAAAAAAAATTAAATGACGCTAGCGGTATTGGAGTGAAGTTTGATTAATGAACTTCGAAAGGAAAAGTCGTTTTTATTACTGATTTTAAATGTTTTTCATTTATATAACAATAATTTAAATCTTCTATTTTCAGTTTATGCGATAACGATATGTTAGCCCGAAGTATATTATACATGATGAAGTAGAGAGTAGAACTGTTTAGATAAAGAAAACTTGGAAAATAAACTGACTTTTCTCGATTTCATTAATGAAATCATAAAAGATACATTTAAATATCGTATAAAAGGATTATTTTAATAATAATAACGTCTACTCACAACAATTGTTTTTCCTTCGCTAATAAGTTTCCTTACCTCGAAAGGATGAAAATTGAACCTTCATAATTAATGGCAACTCAAAATAAATATAAAAGCAAAAAAAACTATAAATGGTATTACTGTTTTTTGCAGAAAAAAAGGTATTATCTAAAAAGTTATTAGTTAATTAATGACTAAAATCTAGTTGGCGATGGCAAAGAGACATTTTTGAATGTAATTTTTTTAGTAAAACCAAAAATAAATGGCTCAAATTATTACATTAGAAATTTCAAACAGCGCTAGAACTAAACGTTTCAGAGCTAGACTATAATTTTTCACAACCACGAGAAAAACATATGCATTTCGAAACTAAAATAAAATAGTTTTCGTCAGTATCGCAACATGTATTCGACTTATCAAAATCTTCTCATATTTTGGAAAGCGCTGATCCCCATTACCAGCGGTATTATATTTGTCCCACACACATGGACAATTGTCCGCGTACGGACATATTTGCATTGTTGTAAATATCCGTTCTTATCCCTGTATAATAGACCCTTAATAATTGAATAAACGTTTGTACACATCCACCAGTATACCTTCGCACAGGAATTCCGTGCTGTTTTGTTCCACAGAAACGTGTAACGTCTAGGGTAACCACACGTCTCGGCTTTACCATATAATTGAAGATGCTATTAAATTATACTAAATAATACTTCCGTTCCGTATACTGTTTGAATGACTCTATTAGTTTTCTCGTAAAGCATTGTTTTTACTTTCTTTAAAAATAATAATGAACTTTTATAAATCCAATGGTAATGGCTTCTCTTCATTAATTCTAATCTAAATTAATACATAAACTTCGATTAGAGCATTGCGGCTATAAAATAAAAACAAATAATATATAAATATTATTTTAATTTATCTGTTTTTATCGTCCTCTATTTAAAAGTAAAACAAATTAAAGCCACGTAAAATGTCTCACGTGAGCGTCCGTCTGCTTAATTGTGACAGTCGTTTTTCTCAGAAACTGTTTGTCGTTTTACTCAGAAATTCTTTGAAGTTTGGCATGTTATAAAGTACTTTAAACCGCTTATATATCAATGGTTAAAACTTAAACATATTTATATGAATATTTTTGAGCCGGGAATGAACAATTTTGGCTGATTTTTTTTCCAATTTCCACTTTGTACGAAATAATTTTATGTTAATTGGCTATTTATGAAAAAAATTATCCCCATGGGAGGGTCTATTACTGAAACTGGTAATGTCAAAATTTATGAAGTTTATATAAAGTTTTTCGAAAAATTATTACGATAACTTTTTAGAAGTTTACAATATACAAGTGCCGGTATTCTTAATAATAATAATAAAGGAAAAACGGTATTTTTTTTAAACGAATTTTTTTCCTATTCATAATAATATAAGGCATCACTATGATGAAAGTTATGAAAAATCGTAATGTCAATGCTTTGCGAGTCGTCAGGGATACCTTAATAAGTTAAGGTTTCATTTGAGAAAAGTGTTTTCTGATACTTTTTTGAAATTCTATTTTTCCGATGATTTCATGATTGGTTTTTTTTCACATTTGTCAAATACATTTTACGTTCAAAATGATAAGCCCTATAAAAATAGGTCATAAGAAAGAATATATACGCCTATGAATGATATAGCAATTATAAAAAAATAATATTAATATTTATTAAAAAGTTTAAACAGAAATATTACATATAAATTTTATATGGGCTTATACTCAGGCGTGTGAAGCCGTTGGCAAAAACCCGTAAAAAAATTAATCGACAAAAGTGTAAAAAGAATTAATTATAAACTTAAGCCGCGTATAATGTTAATAATTGCATCCTGTTTGTATAATTTTTAATGGATTCACTCGGTTAAACACAAGTATTGCTACGATGATGTAAGTATATTTTTGCCGCACTGGAAATATTCAATAAGCGCTATAGTCTTCATATCTCAGGGGATGAATTAATTAAAATTAACAGATTGCGTGTGCGTACGACATAGTGATTTAATTATTTTTTAATTAGATAGTTTTATAAGAGAATAGAAATGATTTGCAGATTATGTTAGAAAGAAGTATATAAATATAGGTATATGCAAGAGTATATAACTAGAGTTAAAGAATTCTTTAATGAATCTTCATCATTTAGCTTTTAAAAGCTTGCGTGTGAGCGAAATGCGAAACGGAATTCAAAATAAAACGATAAAAGAAAAGACGAAGTAAAAGAAGAGGGGCAATATGTGAGAATAAATTGTGTAGAATAATCTTAAGACATGTTTTTAAATGTTTACAGAGCTAACATCGTTTGCTAGCAGAAATTTCACTTTAACTGAGCACTTGCATGTAGGAACGCCAATTTTTTTATGCTATCTTTCAATACCTTCAAGACATAGTCTTTACAATATTACTTTAATCTTTATCCCTAGAGATTTCTAGAGATGAGTATTTAAAAATGCAATACAGTACTGTACTCCCGGTACTGTCTGTAGCTATACATTGATGCCTACTGAGTTATATAAGCTATGGGTGTCGACTTGCCCGTCAGCCCGTCAAGCCCGTCTTGTCGTTTTTAGTTACTACAGTTTTTATGTTATGTTCATACAAACAGGCAGACAGGCAAATTAGAATTTCAAAGTGCAAGAAACTCTCTACATTATAAAATATTTAATGTTAATGTTTTTCCAGGCTTAATTTTTTTTTTAATTAAAAAAATATACCCACATTCAAATATTGAATAACTTACATGATAAATATGAGATATCGAGTTAAAACAGCACATACAAAAAAGAGACATTCTAATAATTAGTCGAAAGAGTGGCCAATCGGATTAGTCTATTCCCAGTAGGTAATGGCGGAATCCTCCTAAAATGACTTGAATTCAATTTGGTCTTGTCATACTTGCCGACACAGTGCAAGTATAACAAAAACAGCTATATATTGCTATATCGTTACTTTTATCTCGCTCTCACCTTCTAGCTAATTCTAAAGAAATCAAAAATAAATATTACAAAAAATTTTATTAAATGTCATTTCCGCGTACTTACGGATGAAATGTTTTTCTTGGGCGTTTAAAACACCTTATCATAACGCAAGAAGGCATTTTAATGGATATTTTTACAAAATAAGACAACAGGCAGCCACATACTATGAGTTACAATACATTCTAAGGACAGGTAAGTAAATTTAAGATAGATTATCCTATTTTTGAGGACCACTTTCAGAGCGCTAATAACGTAGGGATTCATTCACCCATTGGATACATTTTAAAGGTCGATCCGTAAGTTGCTTTTGACCTAGCAAATTATACAGAAAGAATAGACGTAAGATATCAATTATTTCAAATATTATTGCAAATTATTTCACTTAAATAATTTTTTTTCGAATCTTGGGTTCTTTTTTGTTTCATTTGTGTTATGTCTCCTCTGTAGGTAAAAATGTGAATATATTTTTATGCATTTATATACCTGTATTTAGATACCTAATTGATGTAAGAACGGAAGACTATATTTTTGAATGTGGCATACATAAACATATATTTGCCTAAGTGTATTCAATAGCCTGCATATAAAATATACATTTTACTGTATCCGTATTTACTTTACGTAATACCTAATTGTCAGGAATATAAGTGTGTGAGTATGTACGTTGGTTTATATATTTATCTATGTGTGCATGTGTATATACATATATTGCGTGTGTCTGTATATAAAGAGGTGTTAGCTGCAAATCGCCTTAGTCGGTGATGCTTATAACATAACTGCATAAACCGACGTAGCCACTTTTTTGTGGATAACGTTTCTCATCATTTAAATTTAAAATATTTAATTAAGATTGTTATTATTTCTCTGTATAGTGTTTTTGGAATCTCTGTACATTTTATCAGCAAATAAATAATAATCATTATTATAATATAACATTGTTCCTCAGCGCAATCGACTAATTACTGGTCACCCCAACGACGACCCACTTTCGCAGTGTCCCTTTGTGTGGGCGTTTAGCGTCATAAAAGGCCGCGTTCGTCGACTATCACAATCTATTTTGGAGCAATTTTTTTTTTCGAGTATCATTGGCTTTACAATGGCGAGATAGGTGTTGGGGTCCGCGTCTACAATCTGCTTATGTGCTCAATGACTTTGTACAATTCAATGTATTATTAATGTGCGCTGTAAGGAGATCCGGATTTTGGCATTGTGCTTTTGGAGGTGAATCGGTTTGAGGAGTTGTTTATGGACATTGTTAGGTTTGAAGCCTTTAAGCTTGTCCGAGATTGAGTGTTTACGTGTTTTTGATTGTCATATTTAATGTAGTTTAATTTTTTTTAATACTTTTTTATTTGCTATGAATCTTTACCTTTTTTTCATCATTTTAGTCTAATTATAAACGTTCATGTTCTGAATTATTTATATAAATGTCATAATATTAACCAATACTAAGGTATTGGTTTAGTCTTCTGCCTTAAGATTCATATATTATCATGGCGGTGAACCTAGAATTTTTGTCCAGGAATAAATTGGGTAACTATTTAAAGAGTCACACACTTAGACTAAGAGTATGGATTTAACTATGTATATTTATGTAGTAGATAGATTATCCAACTGACGTCAACTAAAATATGCGTCACAATTTTTAAAATATTTTTCAGGAATTACACCTCAATTTCTCCCATTTACAAGCGAGCGAAGCCGTAGATAAGGGGTAGTTTTACATAATATGTACATTGAATAATGTATAAAGAGGGAAGTATTTATATGAAACGTGATTAATTAAATAATTGTTGTCTAAAAACTTTTTTTTAGCAGACATAAGTATTGTATATTGGCTGTCCACAACAATTAATAGAAAATTCAGTGAAATTATTAAAACACGATAATATAGAAATATTCTAGAAAATAACAATTTGTTGCCCTAGTGAAATTGTTAACGAAGGCTTAATTTGTTTGTCTTAGTTATCACTCTTAGAAATAACAAAGGTCTCTATATAATGGGAACCTATCAATGGATTAAGACAGTTTAACAGTTCAGTTCGAACAGTCAACAGCCTACGATTCTCTGTTGAGGATCTCTCTAGCAGTGATATATAAAGTACCTTTATGAAATGTTATGGGAAATAAAGTACCTTGTTAATTAATATAAGATATGTATCCATAGATAGATTCACACTGGACATAGATATTTCCAAACTTTTATATAAAACGTTTTTCTTACTAGTAACGAAGAAAACATACATTACTTTTTGTTGCTGACTGCGAAATATATAATCAAAGATTGATTGTATCGAAATTGTTGGTAAACCTAGAGATTTAAAACGGCCACAAACACTTTTCCATACAAATTTACATTTCTAGCAATTTCTTTATTCACAATCAAATGAAACTACGTGATGTAGTATTATTTCTACTTTCTTTAATTTCTTTATCACGACCTAGGTTTCGTTGTATTATAACATCTTTAGGTGGAATATTAGCGTATTCTTTGCTAATAGCCCACCTGTTGTAATACAACGAAACCTAGGTCGTGGTAAAGAAATAAAGAAAGTAGAAATAATACTAACTCACGGAGTTTCAATTCAATTTCCTTATTGCAAAGCAAGTTAGAGGCTAACTCAATCATTTGCAGCCCACACGACCAAGTACAGTCTGATAATTAAACATATCTGAAATATGTGTCCTCGATAATTTTATGAGATAATGCGTTGATTTTCCTTTTGTAGTGCTCCTGAGCATTATGGTTCCCATGTCTTCAGATTCAGAAGAAATATTTCAGTTATTTACTCTTTGATTGTTAAATGGATGTACTTTCTACCCTATGTTACAGAAAACACTCTCGTACGTTGTACTTAATAATATCCTCCAACCCCCTTGCTGCACTAACATCTAACACCGAATATATTTGGATTTATTCACTTTCTCACGGTGTTCGATTGTTATATCACATGGTAATTGGTTGCATGTGAGTCAGATTTGTTATGATGAGAGATAATAATTTTCTTAATGTCGTTATGCATTATTATAACATAAAACTCGGGAATTTCCATGTGTCGTATAAATAGTACTTTTATCTTTACTAAAACTCACACCTATATGAAGGGTAATGATATTGTAAACATACGTAAAGTATGGTATGTAAACTTAAATCTTAATCGGGAATTTCCATGTGTCGTATAAATAGTACTTTTATCTTTACTAAAACTCACACCTATATGAAGGGTAATGATATTGTAAACATACGTAAAGTATGGTATGTAAACTTAAATCTTAATCGGGAATATCCATGTGTCGTATAAATAGTACTTTTATCTTTACTAAAACGCACATCTATATGAAGGGTAATGATATTGTAAACATACGTAAAGTATGGTATGTAAACTTAAATCTTAATCGGGAATCTCCATGTGTCGTATAAATAGTACTTTTATCTTTACCAAAACGCACATCTATATGAAGGGTAATGATATTGTAAACATACGTAAAGTATGGTATGTAAACTTAAATCTTAATCGGGAATCTCCATGTGTCGTATAAATAGTACTTTTATCTTTACCAAAACGCACATCTATATGAAGGGTAATGATATTGTAAACATACGTAAAGTATGGTATGTAAACTTAAATCTTAATCGGGAATCTCCATGTGTCGTATAAATAGTACTTTTATCTTTACTAAAACGCACATCTATATGAAGGGTAATGATATTGTAAACATACGTAAAGTATGGTATGTAAACTTAAATCTTAATCAGGAATCTCCATGTGTCGTATAAATAGTACTTTTATCTTTACTAATAGTACTTTTATCTTTACTAATAGTACTTTTATCTTTACTAATAGTACTTTTATCTTTTTTCTCCATGTGTCGTATAAATAGTACTTTTGTCGTATAAATAGTACTTAATCGGGAATCTCCATGTGTCGTATAAATAGTACTTTTATCTTTACTAAAACGCACATCTATATGAAGGGTAATGATATTGTAAACATACGTAAAGTATGGTATGTAAACTTAAATCTTAATCAGGAATCTCCATGTGTCGTATAAATAGTACTTTTATCTTTACTAAAACGCACATCTATATGAAGGGTAATGATATTGTAAACATACGTAAAGTATGGTATGTAAACTTAAATCTTAATCGGGAATCTCCATGTGTCGTATAAATAGTACTTTTATCTTTACTAAAACGCACATCTATATGAAGGATAATGATATCATAAACATACGTAAAGTATGGTATGTAAACTTAATCTTTTGTTCCCAAATTGCTCATAGATATTTCTATGTTGCTATCATGAATAGCCACAGAGCAAAATCGATCATTTTTTACGAAAGGCACTCGCACTGTCCATGTTACAACTTCGAAATCGATTGAGTACTGGGACTAGGAATTTACCTATACTTATGTTTGCGAGGGTTGTCTAAAAAGTCCTTCATTTATTAATTTCATTAATCTTTAATTCTAATTTTGCATACCTTTTCATACCATGCCATACCATGCCAATTCTATACCATACCAAGATTTGTAGTTATTATTTTTTGGTACCTTATTTTATTATTTAATTAGTTTTTAATATAGGGGTTTTTCGTCAAAGAAATATATTTTGATTTTTCAATTTTCTAATGGAGTAAATTCTTAAACACCTTTTGCAGTTTCACATATTTAATCACGTTGTTTGTCATATCTAACCATTGTGGTTTACTGAAAATATTGCCAATTTAACAATAACTCACTTGAGTGTTTATTTATGTCACACACAATTATAATGAAAAAATGTTATAATTTTTATGTGTAAAGTTTAAAAATATACAAATAAATATGTTTTCGTCGTTTATTATGTGCTCGTTAAAAACAAAGTACTTATTACAAGGTGTTTGATCAATTTTCCTATTGAAGTATTTTTATTGCCTTTCACTTTGTTATATTTTTCTGATACTGTCAAATCTAATATCTGAAAAATTGGTGGATTATTTTTATCTTGCCCTTAAACGTGGGTCTATTCCAGGGTAACCAAAAGATATGTCATATTTTGAGCACTTATATGTTCGAAGCAAATAAATCTGGGTCATTATATAGATTATATAATCTAATTTATCATTTCACCTCATCTAATTTATCTCTTAAGGTTCCTTAACGTCGAAGAAGATATGTCGCACTTTCATCGCTTATATTTCTGGAACTAATAAATACATGTGAATAGATAGATTATATAGTGTGAATAATGATTTCACTTCATCTAATTTATCTGTCAGGGTTTCATAACTTAAAGTTCCACAAGGTATCAAACCTTCATAAATTAAAAAGTTTTAGTTTTTTGGTCACATGTAAATTACGTAAATGCACTAAAGGGTAAATCGCGATAATTCTGAAAATATATTTACATCACGAAAAATAATATGAAAATTAGTTTGTAAAAAAATCAACACAAATGCTAGTACCTATCCTTATATCATCGAAATGTTGTAGGTTGCGCGAGTTCCGCTTGTACCTAATAGATTTTTAACTTTTCACTACTTTACAAAATTTATTTTAATTTCACACGACTTTGTGCGTTTTCTCCCCTATAAAAAACATAATTAGTCGAAAGAAACTAGTACCATCTATCTAAAATTGTTGGCACTACATTTTATTATAAAAATAACAAACATTCGTATGTACGTAACGCATTAATTTGACAAACTTTAGTACAAAGGATGCAGTAGCTGTTGCGTATCGAAAGTTGCGGCACATTTTCCCACTATCTTTTCCCGTATTTATATTTTTCCCGTTACTTACTATCTATAATTATTACATTAAAATTACCCAAACGTATAATTAGTAGATAGTGATACAATTAAGTAAGATGGCGCGGAGCTTTCGAGTTTTGTGAAATGTCAAAAGTCAATATTTTTAGTATAGATATTGATAGTATTGGTCAAAATTGCGTTATTTATATTTAATCCATAAACTTTTTGCAACACGCCCTTTCATTTTCCAAATATCACTCTCGCGTCGAGCGAGCCCTGGGCAGAGCGCAACAAAAGTCGCGCCCTGCATGGCCTCCCGTCAGCTGCGTGCGAACATCTGCGCAGGCGCCGGGGCCCCGCCCAATAAATCAACGATCACCCCGCGCACCCCGTCCGCCGCGCCCCTGTCCCAACAGTTTATTTGTTGCGAAAAAACTGTTTAAACTAATATAATGTACAACCACTTACTAGTAGCGTGTCTCATCCAATAGTTTATTCTGCGAAGGATGCTATGTTCATCATAGTATGGACGCGTCATCGGGAGCAAAGGTTTCAAATATTGGATACATTTATTTATTGTCTTAAGTAATGAATAACTTAATGAAATGACGATATCTAAACAATTAACAAGAACGTTTAGGTTGTTATAAGATTTTGCTCACAGTTTGTCTTGAGTATTTTTTTATTATTGCTATGAATATGTTTTTTAAAATAATATTTTCACCTCAAAAGTTTAGATAAAAATTATTTAAATCTTAGCTTAAACTTTATATTAAATGACTGTGACAGTCTCGATAATTTTTACTAATAAATTCTTAAAGTAAAATACGTAAAATTAATTGTAGTTTAGGCGTGATACTGAAGCAAACAGACAAATAAATAAACGAATGTAAAAATAATCCTTTTCTCTTCAACAAATAAAAAAATTTCAAAAACATGCCATGAAAAGATTTTATAAAAACATAAAACATACTCGAATTTTCATGAAAATATTAAAACATTTAAAAAATTACATACAATTTTTAATACACCTTTACACAATAAACCTAAAAAAGATCGCATAATTAAATAAATCGCTAAAAGACTCGTGTGAAATATAACTACGACTCTATAACTTCTTATATACTCAAATTGATAATATAACCTGCGTCACGGTATTTCATTTACTACATAATATCCCATAAATATATAAAATAACAACTAGCGTGTCCGAAAAAAATTAAAACTTTCAATTACACGAATTTAAACATTAGTATCCAAATACTACGCGTGTTAAATAAAATGATATTGTGATAAGATACATACTTAATGCGCCGATTTGATTACATCATTGTCGATCGGTGTTTGAACAATTTGAAACGATTTTCGGAAAACATCTGTTTAGCAATTAATGTATAAAACACAAGCGATATTGCGGTATTAACAATGGCCGATTACAATGAAATCTAAACGATAATTGTATGTTTGTTTGAAGTATCACGGTAATGATATTACACTCTAGACGATCGTGATTGTCGCTTCGTTTACTTTGATTTGTGCAATACAATTTTTGTTTTTACCGTGAAATGTCAATTTCATAAAAAAAAAATTAGTTGTTTGGAGTGGACCATGAAATGATATTAAAAGAGGTGATGTATCGAAACACTTTATTATTATTGTTTTCGTTATTTTGAGGACGTTTTCTTCGAGTTCTGGAAAATATATGAAAATCTAGATATATCCCGTTTTGTATAGATAGCACGTAAACTAGAAATATTTTATTAGAAGACGCGCTTCTGGCCTTATACCGGCAAGAAATCGATCGGTTACTAAACTTTAATGAAATATAATGTAATATATTCTTTACTTGTGTCAAATGTAGAACTCTAATGAACAATTACGTAAAATAAGTACGCAATATGTAATAATATTTATATATAATCTCAAACTTTCTTCTAGGTTTTTATGTTATTCATAATCTCTTCAAATATAATATACCCAAAAATACGTCTGGCGTCCAACTCCTTTAATTTAATCATTGTCGCTTATTACCCCAATGATCTAGAAATATACTATATGAGATGTTAGTGAGTTGGTATGGTAAGAATTTTATTTCCGTATTCTTTTCAAATATTTAAGATGAAAATAATTTAAGAAAGTTTTTCGATTTGGGTTTTAATTACAGAGAAATAATTTATTCTTCATTAACTAAATATTTTTTTTATTTTCAACATTTTTCCAATCGCAATTATTTCTAATATTCTATTACCATAAACAGAATATTAATGAAAAATTAAACTAAAAATTTTATTTTTCTAATTTTCTTTCTGAAAAATTCGTAGCTGAATAAGATGTCCACCGCGTCACTATCTTGATGCTGCGCGACGCTCGGTGTGCGTGCACTTGCAGGACGCTTAACCCTTGAGGCAACATTGAAGTAGTATGTCTCGAGAACAAAATATGTATATCTGATTTTTATAAGTTTCTTTTATATTTAGGAACCCCCCGGAGCAAACTTGCTTTACCATTTTACCAGTATACCCTAAAGTCACTGACGAAGCAATACGACGGCAAGGTTTTTGAAATTGCTTTTTTTATTTTCAGTTTGGGTATAGATACAGATGGACGTTAAATGCGCTAACAATTTCAATTTCTGATACGTCAACTTCAATTTAGTGTAATTGTTAGTTGACAGGTAGACTTGTCACATTTTTTTGAAGTTTAATTTCTTTAACGGTTTTTTGGAAGAAATAAATGTAAAATGAACGATTTTTGGACAGTAATTATATTTCTTACTCATTATTTTAAAATGTTACTGCTAAGAGTGGGAAAGGAGCGGTGAGTAGAAACTGGAGAATAGAGGGAGAAAGAGAAAGAGAGAGAGAGAGAAGGAGGAAAGAGCTCTTCTTAGGGAAGTAATAATTTATGTACCTATAGTTTGGTTGTTATAATTAGTCACGAGGCTTAAAATTATTTCCTGAGTTTTGTGATATCTTCCTTTTTGAAAAAGTAAAATTAGATATTAAAAGAAAAGAATTGAAGTCAGAAACTTGGCTAAAAAGTTTACTTTCGACGTGTGAATTCATTCAACATCATTTTTTGTTCAGAATTAATTAAATGAAAAATAAAAGCATGCTTGGAACTCCGTTTGCAATAGTTTAATTAATATGTATTATTTAACAATTCAATGAATGTAAAGAGAGTATTCTTAAAATAATTGGAATCGAGTCCAAAAGATAACTAAACTAGCTGTACCTACGACTTCGTTCGTGTAAAATTTGGAATAACAATTCATTAGAAATGTTTTCTCTCTCTCTTATATGTTACTTTTGAGTATAAACTATTACCATACCAAATTTCATAAAAATCCGTCTAGTAGATTTCGCGTGATTGGCGAACAAATTAATATACAGAGAGACAGACAGGTAAACATTCTAAAAACAGGTTTTCTGGTTTCTATTATCATTATTTACCCTAAATCAATCACTTTTTTAAAATATTTTTCATGTACAGACTTCACTCTCTTACAATTCTATTTTATGTATAGATTAATGGGAAACAATTGTCTATTTACGTGATCCGTCCATAACAAAGATATGACTCCACAATAATATTTATTTACATTGGGGCATCTACCGAAGTTAATATCTACGCGCCGTCATAAAAGTGAATGGCGCGGCTGCACTTTGTAACTACCTAAAGGCTCGCACAATTCGGGGGTTGAATGTAAACGATATGTTATATGTCCATTATTATTTGTAACAATTATGAAGTGCAACCGCGAGCACTCGAGTGTTAAACCGGCCAGAACTCGCGACGGCTAGGGGTTGATAATGATTTATTTGAGTTGAACGCTTTTTAATGCGCTCTACGGATTTATTAAGCGCCCATTTTGGAATAAAATTAGTTTTGACTACCTGAAGAAGAGATTGGGTAAATATACTATCATTATTAATGTTAGTCTGTTCAGTACAGCGTTTAACATTGTTCAAGCATTTACCTAAATTTAGTTAATTTTTCCAAGCTTACTCTATCTTTTAATTATTGATTATATTTAAATGTGTAATAATGAATACAGTTAAGCAACATATGGTTATTTCAGTCTTCTTAATATTAAAAAGTTTAAGAGTGCTATTCACAGCCAGATACAGCCAAACTCCGTAGCTGCAAGTATCAATCCGAAATAGATACACAGAACTCACCTCAGACTAGAGACTCATATCTCACGTAGAATAATTTTTATTGCATAAAATATTATTGCAAAAATTTTATTGCATAATTTTTATTGCAATAAATTTTTGATTGCATTTTACGAAACCTGTTTAAAAAAAGCGACGACATATTAGAAATGTTCCGTTTTATCGCGTTCCGTTTACGTTGAGTTTTATCACGGTAGAAAATATAAACCTGTCGAATGTAGCTACTCCTTATTAGAAGTATTTTAAAAGAAAATCAGTTAAGTGGAAACCTAAAATGGGAATTCATTATCTTAATAACCGAATGAAGGGAAAACTCTGATTTTAATTGAGGAAGAGTTTAGTATCGTTGAATCTTAATTTTAATTCTGTTCTGCCTATTTACTCCAATACGTCTGGTTTTAACGGGTATCATATAATTTGTGTCTTTCAATTTGATATAAGAGAAAATAACAAGTTATAATGCACTTGTAAAAGCAATCATAAAAGATGATGAATCTTTTATAAACGGTCATCAAAAAGACTTGAAATCAGATGAAAATATAGTGGTTACTTTCAATTTATTCTCGTAGCTTATTATTATATAAATCTGCCATGCACCGAAAGTGTATCTTTTAATTTATTAGCGTAGCTTTTTATTATACAACTTTGCAAAGCACAGAAAGTGTCTATAATTTAATTTATTATCGTAGTTTTTTATTATACAGCTCTGCGAAGCGCCGAAAGTTTATATACTTTAATTTATTTCCGTGGCTTCTTATTATATAAATACTATGCACCGAAAGCGTATATATTTTAATTTATTATCGTATCTTTTTATTACATAACTCTGCGATGCAACAAAAGTGTATATATTACTTTCAATTCAGATTTCATCAACATAAAAATATCTAGGAAAATTTTAAAGGTTTTATCTATGAAATAGTTATAGAACTAAATGTGCCCGCGATTTCGTTTTCATGGAATTCGGAGTAAAAAAAGTTATTAGGAATTTTTTTTATGTTTTTTTTTATATTATATTTATTTTATAAGCAAGCAAGCAAGTTTACTAAAACGCTAATGGAAGGCGTTGGCATCTTTTTATATGTAAACCGATTTACATGAAACCAAGCCTTAATGTTAGCCCAAAAAAGCTAATCTAAATACATCAATGAAAATCGCATTCTAATCGGTTCAGCTCTTGATGAGATTGGTGTGCACAACTAAGGTGCCCACAAACAGATGAACCGACAAACAAATCTAAAATTGTTATTTTAGTCTTAGTAGCGAGTCTGTAGTAGGACGCATTAGTTTTATTTATAAATATTCAATGTACAGATTCAGTTTTTCACGATTTCATTACATGTATAGATAACTCAACAAATTAATATTTTGAAAATGTTTTACTCTTGTCAGACGAAGCGCATGCCCATATTATAGACGTCCTTTAACAATTTTAACGACAGTTTATTTATAGAAGAGAACAACTATGGAGAAGAATATTTTGATTATCCTGGACAGCAAAGTTATTAGCAGCAGTATAAAAATTACGAGGCTGTCCATGAGTTGCCTTTAAAATATTCGTGAATATTTCGCTAGGAAGAGGATACCTGTTACTGGTAAGGTGATAGGAAAAGTTTCGTAATCTTTCCTACGATTGATTTAAACACATCCACGATATGATTGATTCGACCATATCCACGCTACTCTCAGCACCACCACCCATGATACTAGGCACACTGCCAAAAAAGGAGTCGTTGGCACAACACCGTGAAGAAATAACCTTTCTGTGGAGAGGTCACGACATTCAATATTGAGAATTATGACTGGCGGAGTATTTACAGCAAAACTAGACTTAGAAGTATAATTTCGTATGACTGACTATAATTTTTTTTCAACATTTTTCAATAAAATGCTTATATCCTAAAAGCAAAATGGTTTTAATTCTTTTTATATTTTCTCTCAGTGTTACAAAATGGCCTACACCCTGCCGGCCCCTTGATGTTGAATTTTGGGACTCTCTGAATAATAACCTACTTTGAATAAATTCACAATTGTGCATAGACAATTGGTTAACAAAAAACAAACGATAAATCGTATGTTACCAGTACTTGCATACGAAGCAAACGGCCTATCATATGCTAGACGTAATCTAAGTCGATGTTAAACCTAACGTGTGCGCAGTTGCATTGAACTGTTCAACTAATTAGTTGCTAACTGGTTAGTAATCAATTCTGCCCTCTACCCCCATTTCCACAGAACTAATTTTGCACCCGATGAGTTGCTAACTTCAGTTACTAACCAATCGAACCCCGCGCAGGTGATCCAATTTTACGGACACGAAATTTTAAAGCTATTTACTGTTATCGATTCACAAAGTTAAACAAATTAAAAAATATATAATCTTAATTATGAACAAACGAGTAAACGGTAAAATACATTACGAATAAACCAACCGTTACCGCCGCAATCTTCACTACAAACGCATACACGTATCTGTCTACTCCACACGATTGGACAGACGTACGAACGTCTATCCACGGAACAATACATTATTGTAATATACTACCCTTGCGCATACGGCTATTCATTGTTTAAATAATATCAATCCAAATACTCAGCCGCATACCTCCATGACACCAGAGTATTCCGTGGTCCTAGTAAGGACAACACAGGCATAGCAGGTGTGCTCCTATACATACGCAGAGTATATCATAGTCACTAGACTATCTCGCTCTCTCGTACAGTTTTCCTTTTTGCTCCTTAGTCATGACTGGCCTCATGGGATTATGAATTAAGGCCAGACACAATCGTTTAGGCTTAGACGGGATGCTGATATTTGAACTGGTTTAGTGCGTATTGCGAATTGTATCTGTGGATGTACACGTCTTGCTGAGCATTGTCACTTTATATAATTCATGTAGGTATGTATTTAATTCCGGTCTTAACCGTTACACTAGCTTTATTCGTCTCGTTAAGCGGAGGTTGAGATGAGATTACTCGCCGATTTAACTGATGATGGCTGCGTTAAATTTTGCTTTCGAAATCTTAATCCTTTTCCTTTTTAGTCTATATTTAGATATCAAGAAAGGCCTAATTGTAAGATATAGGAGTTAGATTTCTCTCGCACTCAGGTGGCTTTTTTTAGGATTAAAATTTAATCTAGATAAAATTTAATTTGAACTCTAAAATGGAACTGAAAAAGTTAAATTATATTTTATACAGAATAATTTCATATTAATTAGGAGTTTTTCTTCATAAGTTCGGAGAACTTTCATAAGTTCACTCATGTGTTCGTCTTTCACAGCTATTTATCCCAACAAAAAGCATATGCATAACGCATTCAAAATATTGTATAGAAAGTGTGGGAGTGGGAGGGGGGGGGGGGTAAAGTAAGGTTTTTTTATTCTATGTATAGTGCGTGGTATCGTTTGAAAGTGGTAACTATAAGGTTCTAAAAATATTTTTTTTTATTTTATGTAACAAATCTTCAGAGATGTGCTAAAAAAATAACAATAGGGTCTTTAAGTTCAGGGTAAAGTTAACAAAAAAAAATTACGAAAAATCGCATTTTCAGAAACCCACAAAATGGTTATAGGATAACTAAAATTATTATTTTAGATGTCATAATTTTTGACATATTTATCATAACAAATTTGTCCCCCTACTTAATTTATTTTATTAAATATTAATTGCGCTAGGAAGTATATATTAATATAACTTATTAAATTGCAACAGAATAAATTCTGTACATGGAAAATATTTTAAAAGTAGTGATTGATTTAGCGTATAGAATTATAATAGACGCCGGAAAACCGTTTTTTTTTTATTTTTGTCTGTCGGGTGTAATTGAGCGACAAATGAAAATATGTGACTGATTAATTCGAGAAATTCAGCTGCGGCTAATTTAAGTTTTCTTTCGATTCCATCAGAAAAAATGGGCATCGAATAATTGTGAAAATTGAGGAAATAGATTCGAAATAGAAGAAAAAATTTATGAGAAAATTTTTTTTCATCGGAAACAGTCCTGAATAAACTGGAGCTATGGCTTCTTGAGACATGTACTGAACAAACTGTAGCCATGACGTAGATCTTCGTTTAAGTGAGGAAATCACCTATAAGATTTGTACACCCTAATGAAGATTTGAGTGTGAAAGACTAAGAAATATTCGACCGAAACAAGCATTAACTAAGGCAGTAGAATGTTCGAAATAATCGCGGGCTGATGATAAAAACAAACCACTTAGGCAAAAATGCGTTATTTCTTGAAAGTTACACGTATTTCTGGAAAAAATTATAGTTTTTCAGAATGTCTTAAGATGAACTACCTTATTTTCAAGAGGATATAATATTGTTTTTGATCTTTCTCTCAGTGTCATAAGCATTCTAAACCCTTTGTCAGGCAAATTTAAAGAGCGGTTGATTTTATAGCACTGAGTTAATTTAAGTAGTCAACACAAAGTCTATTTGGATTGATTGGTTAGTCTAAGTAGGGGCTTTACATTAGCAAACTGAAGTAACAATGGGCAGGCTATATTTACCGAAGAACCGACAAGCGATGGTATAAGCGATTTTTCGAGTGGGAACCACCAACTTCAAACCGGAATGTGGGACGCCCTTTAGCTAAATGGATTGACGACTTAAAAAGTTGACGGAAAATGGTAGAATGTGGAAGAAAGATGTCCGTGTGTAGTAACACTTTTGTGATAGGCCTGTATCCAGCAGTGGATAGTTACAAGGCTGATGATTTGCCAGTTTTACACTAGATTACAATCGGAACGATTAAAATAAGCAATAATTTATATCGAAGTATACGCGAATAGCGAATTATATGGGATTAATTCAAAATTGATAGCATTATTACAAACGTAGTTGTTTAAAGTTATTGACTATTTTTCCATATTTATTAAGTCGTTATTCATATTTGTATGGTGATAGGCGGAAGGCGTGAGTGATTTAGTTAGTTACAGGTCACCAACGCATGCGTACGTTATATTGCTTTTGTATTTATGACGCACACTGCTACTTAATTTTAGTATGTATTTAGTTCTGTGAAAAAGTCATCAATGCTTAAAATGATGTTTGATAAGACGATGACTAAGAAAAAGAATAATCACCAATTTGTCACCGTTAAAAGAAAAACTAAGTTAGATAAAGAAACGTGTATCTGTTTCAGATAGCAAATGCATCAATCAGTACTTCGTCATTGGTAACTTCAATAAGTGCCTGCACTGATTTACACCATAATGATAATCATTTGTTTGTAAACAAAAATTGCTTGCAGAGAAATATGTTTGTACGAAAACACATGAACTCACTGATGTTGCACGTCGAGTAAGATCTTGTATATTTTCCAATAAGTAATGGCTACTTGATATTACCTTAAAAAAGGATCAACTAGGAGACGATAGGACAAGTTACAAAAAGGAAATTATTTTATTCCCATAGTTGAAACAATATTATTATATTTTCTGTCAAAATTGGAGATCTCCTCCATGATGATGTATAAACCCAAAATAGTAAAGAAGAATTTCGTTGCAGGGAAAAAAGACATGGATCTTCAGATTAACTTTAATGGATTAGCCATCAAGCTAACCTGCAACAATATTTTACTGAAATAAATTAGTCACAACCTTGACAAAAGTAAATATTTAGCTTCTCCGGTGGATATGTTTTCAGATATATGTGCGTCTGACTAGAAACAAGACGTGTCAGATGTATTAATACTAAAAGAACAATGCTATCTGAAAATTGTCTGCTAGTTTCGTATATACAGAACTGTCTGGTATACTTTAAGTTGTATCAGGCCACAGAGCGGCTTCATGTATACGGAGTATCTTAGTAGCCAAAGATATCATGGCGCATTGAGTAGAGACAAGCTTTAACCCTATTAGATCCAAGTATTTATTGGAAGGGTCCTGAGACGATCGGAATGGTGGTTGGGAATAAAGATCACTCACTATATTACACGATGCACATTGAATCTGGTTTGGGTAAATGCTTTCTCTGTTAGTTAACAAAAATAAATGCAGCCAAATGCGAAAAAATTATACGATATTTTTTACTTTTTATAATAAAACAAAATTGTTTTTTTGTGCCTTAAAATAAGTAGAACTTAATGGTTAAGAAGACATTAGTCTAGTTCTGAAAATGCAATATTGTAGAGAAGTATTAAAATATAATTAATTGAATAAATAACAACGAAATAAAATGCCGCACAACAATTTTAATAAACACACACAAGTTTGAACTGATTTTTTTTAATGAAAGTGTTCACGATCTGTTATCTGCGCTGCTACACTAAGAGAATTTTTTTGTTTTACTTATAAACAAAATTATTTGTTTGTTTATTTATCTACACCTAACCTTTGTCTTATAAACATGGTTCGGTGAAAGTAAAGTAAAATAACATTTTTGGTTTTCGATATAAACGGGACGTTTGTTAATTCGAGTTATAGCTTTATATTATTGACTTGCTCTTATCAGTGGTTTCTCTCATGAGGAATAACAAATTGAGAAGATGTAAAATTTCTGAATCATTAAATATAATTTTTAATAATTTTTTAATCATACAATTTTTGAATTGTTTCCTATCGTGAAGGATAGGTCATAATCATATAAAACATGCCCCATAATTTACAAATTTCTGTCGAGAGCGAGATGTATGCCCGTGTGCATTTATGTTCTAATTAAACTCGCGCGCAACTCTGGCGAACAACTTTTGTAGGCGGTGAGATGGAGGCCGTAAACCGCCAACTTTTGTGGGATAAAATCGGTGGTCAGCCGATTTTCCACAAATACCGACTTGCCGTACAAGCAAATACGCACGCTCCGCCGACCGTCAACGCGTGGTCAGTCGTATGTTTTTTTTTCTATTTTTATTCTAGCGCGTTTTAAATCGTAACTTTCTGATAGATGAAAGTCAGTCAGAGCCGCTACGATTTTTTGTAGTATCGATTTTTGTAGGATGCGTTAACAGACTGATTTTTGTAGGATGCTTTAACAGACTGATTTTTGTAGGATGCGTTAACAGACTGATTTTTTCAGGATGCGTTAACAGACTGATTTTTGTAGGATGCGTTAAAGTATTAAGTATCCTATGTTCTATATTCTCCGATTATTGTCGGTCGTCTGCATTGCAATCAGGCAACATTGAATGCCTTCATAACTGATGGGCATTAGAAAATTGCCGCAAAAGAAAAGTTAAATATTGAAGCGCGTTGTAGTACCATCGGTCGGAAGAAAAATGTAATTTCTAGTTATTATCTAAGCAATTCCCTTATTTTTCACGGAAAATGAAAAGTGTACTCCGTGGACCACACGGTAAGATTTGCAATACTTTTATTTTACTTCATTCGAGGTAATTATAAACATTAGGTATAATAAAATAAGTTGCACATACAGATATTGCGCGCGTG